>CM039665.1:37741199-38341199 GCA_022405105.1 Aristolochia contorta | reverse complement strand
TAATATCGTCTATGAATGCAACCGTCTTTTCCCAGCTCCTCCTTATCCCAGAGAGGTCTAAACGCATTCCATAAGTATTTAATATTGTGCTGCAATACTATCAAGTTAGATGTCTATAATGAGTCCATTTCATAATAAATTCGAAATAGCTTGATGTGTCATGTGTAGTTTCTGCAATGTAGTTTGCTAGTAGCTTATAGTGTTGAGGTCAAGCCATGTCGGTATTATTTGCCCTTATTAGCTACTTCCAACTGTCTAGGGTTCTAACTTATGATGCAACTAAAGTCTGGAATCTTACTTTAAATGTGGCTTCTTGGTTATGACAGTGGCCT
This sequence comes from Aristolochia contorta, assembly GCA_022405105.1. Taxonomy (NCBI): domain Eukaryota; kingdom Viridiplantae; phylum Streptophyta; class Magnoliopsida; order Piperales; family Aristolochiaceae; genus Aristolochia; species Aristolochia contorta. The sequence goes on along the minus strand of CM039665.1, from coordinate 38,340,867 downwards.
ACTGATGGACCCTCCGAGTCTTGAACAGTAGCCTGTGGTATAAGTACAATTTGTTCTTTTAGTAAGAAATTGATCAGTTGTATATGTAACATTTCCATTATTCTATGTGCAGGTTGAAGCAATGGAACCTAATCCAGCAAAAAAACGAGCCTTGTATTTAAGTTTAGAATGCATTAACACTTTAAATGAGGGGCTTCTGTTGCATCACTTGTCAGAGGAGTGCCCTAAGCCTCAATGGTCAAAGTACTTAAGCTTTCTTAAAAGCAAGAGATTCGCTGAGCTCACGGGACCCAAGTATCTGAAACACAGGGATACAGTAATTCAGAATGATGAGCTCCAGAAGGCAGCTAAGGATGACTCTAGAACCACTTATCCAAAAATTCATACAGTATTCTCCACGGAGTGTACACCATATTTTGATTGGCAAACTGTAGGCTTCATGCACAGTTTCCACTTGAGTGGTCAACCAGGAAATGTTACACGGCTTCTTAGTTGTACTGTCGAAGACCTCAGAAGATATCCAGGCCATGATCTAGCCCCTACACATTATGTACCATCAATGAGTCGACATCCTTTGACTGGTGACTGGTATATTCAATATGATGTTGGTTTATTTTTATATAAAATTTATTTCCTTATATTTTGAAGTATGTTCTGGATGATGTTGGTTTATTTTTATATAAAATTTGTTTCCTTAGATTCTGAAGTATTTTTTGGATTTTATTTATCATACTCTATAAGATAATTCTGTTAAGCTGAAGTACTACTGGTACTAATTGTTTTATTTGTCAGTTTAAACATTTTAAATTATTTCTCATTTTTATTAGGTACCCTGCAATCAATAAACCGGCTGCAGTACTTCATTGGCTCAATCATGCCAGTATTGATGCAGAGTTTATAGTTATTTTGGATGCAGACATGATACTAAGATCTCCAATTACTCCATGGGAGTTTAATGCAGAACGAGGTCGTCCAGTTTCGACCCCATATGAGTAAGCGGCAGAATGCTATACGCTTCTCTGTTTGTGGCTTTACTCTTTTTTGAAAAATTTACTGGATGCACTAATAAAGCCAAAAGGCCAGGAGAAAACAAAAATCAGGAAATAGTCTCTCTTTCATGATTTTATTCTTGATTTCTGTGATGTCTTACTTATTGTGGTAAAATATTCCAGCTATCTGATTGGCTGTGATAATGAGCTTGCCAAAATCCACACACGTCATCCTGAAGCCTGCGACAAGGTTGGGGGTGTAATAGTCATGCACATAGATGATCTTCGAAAGTTTGCTTTACTTTGGCTACATAAAACAGAGGAGGTGCGGGCAGACAAAGATCATTATACAACAAATATTACTGGAGACATATACGGAAGTGGCTGGATAAGTGAGATGTATGGCTACTCATTTGGCGCAGCAGAGGTATGTCAAAATACATTAGTAACCAATTCCATCTTTGAATTCTTTGGATCAACAGTGCTAATTTGTACTTCATCGACTGTTTGTTTGCACATTTATCCTGGTAGATGTCTCTTCTTTTATTTTTTTTTATCTAGGTCTACATGTGTAGGAAATTTCTCGCACTTTTATCTTGCTTAAAATGTGTATCCCCAGGAGAAACAAACATCAAACCAAATAGATGGTGTGTAGGGTTGTAGCTTGAAAGGAAATTATGTCATTTCCATATTTGTAAGTTTCATACCCGTTGAATATCCTCATAATGTTTCTTGCTTACTTCCTGAGAAATGTTTGTGTGAAGACCCAGCGGCAATTTAAATTTATCTTTTGAATCTTTTGATGTAGCTCTATAGGTGGACGCAGAAAGAAAATTGAACTGCACAACTTTTTCTGCATTTGCTCAATTACTTGTTTTCATTTCTGCCACCAGAAGACATCTTAGCATCGTGGACTATAGAATGCATGTTTAATCCTTATACCTTTTCAACCAATTTGTCACATGTTTTCTTTGTGCAGTTAAATTTGAGGCACATCATAAACAAAGAGATATTGCTTTATCCTGGTTATGTTCCGATACCTGGCACCAGTCCCAGGGTCCTTCATTACGGGCTAGAATTTAGTGTTGGGAACTGGAGCTTTGATAAAGCAAATTGGAGGGACGCAGATTTGGTCAACACATGCTGGGCCAAGTTTCCTGAGCCACCTGATTCATTGTCTCTTACTTCAACGGATGAGAACATCATCCGGCGAGACCAACTAAGCATCGAATGCATGAAAACATTAAATGATGCTCTCTATTTGCATCATAAAAAGAACTGTCCTGATCCTAACAGAGAGTCCAAGCAGCACCAAGAGGTCGAAAATGGAGTTACAATGTCACAGAGGGTTGAGAGATCAGAGAGAGGCCTATCCTCAGTAAAGAAGCTGAGTGTGCCCATGGACACATTACGTGAACAGCCACCACTAGCGGCTGGCACTGTTGTAGGATCTCTGAGGTATTGGGTCATAGGTCTTTGGTCCCTCTCCGTGCTTGGTTTCTTAGCTGTAATTTCAGTAGTACTCTCAGCTCATAAAGCAGAGGGGACAAGGAGAAGCAAGAGGAGAGCTTCCTATTCTGGACAGGTGGGCACAAGTGGAAACTCGAAAATTTCTGAATGATTAAATTGTTTGCTTCCAGTTCTGCAATTCTGCGCCGGCAACATCTAACCTTCCACGAGCCTTTTGAATTTGATGTTTAAAATTTTTACAGGACTAACACTTGGATGGATTTTTGATAATCTTCACAGTAGTTAGCTTCTTGGAAATTTCTTGTATGATTTCCGTCTGTGTTGTACTTGTATCAATCATTGTTGTATGTAAATACAATTCATACATTTTATGCCATTTTTAAGTATGAACTTTCTCCTATATTTGCCATCAATTGAATCTGTGAGAGAAACATCTTGAAAAGCTTGTGGCTAACAAAAGAATGGAGGTAACAACGAAGCGGTGTCAAGTTAATCAAGTTTTCTCCTGGGATTGGGAAATCCCCTCTTTTTTACGTTTTCTGAGGTGAGAAAATATGGAATTTTTAGTTCTAATGAAATGGGTATTTGTTTTAGAAGAGGGTCTAGTATTGAATACCTTGTGTCGTTAAAAAATAAATATAAGCATTTATTAAGTTAAGCCTGTTATTATATTTCTAAGAACTTGGGCGAATCTAATACCACGAATAATAAATGAAACAAAGTAAGTTTTGGCAAATCTAGGGCCGGGATTTTAAAATTTCCGACGGTACGTTGAATCGGGGGTGGCTGAGGCCGGGTTGGTAGCATCATTAGGTATGCGTCTAATCAGATAAGATAATTAAACCCTTCAATTATAAGCCCAGCCGTACGAGTTCTCTTATTAGTAGCTCCTAATTTAAATTCTTATCATGTACGAATAAGTTGAACCCACCTACAGGTGTAACGTAACAAAGCTTCGAGAGTGGGATTGATACACTAAAATTAAAATGACAGCCATACAAACAAGGAAAATTGTCGAGTTTTGTTGGGTAAAATTTTTGCATATTTAAGGTGATATTAAAAACTCTTATAATACAAACTTCAGATAAACTTCAGAAATTCGAACCAAAACCTCCTCCCATTGCCATATCCCTCATAATATCCATTCAAAACCTGTAGATAGTCAACAATCTCTATCGGATAGATGATACCATAAGTATCTTCCAAAAAAAAAATCTCCTCCACTTGTTAGTGATATAAAATCACCTCCTAAAATAAATCCTATAAAAATATCTGGGGAAGTTTAAATTTAAATTCAAAATAGGTAAAAAAAAATCATAATAAAATCTTATAAGCAGTTTAAAAAAAAGTGTCTAAAATACTCTCAAATCAGTTATGTTTTAAGCCTCGATAACTACATAATTTTTTAATAAATTCTTTCCTAAAAATAGTAGAAGAAAAAAAACCCATAAAAACATACATATTGTTATGCATTAATTGGATAATCATGATTAATTGGCTACAATAATTTTTTGAGTCACTATATCACATCATCATAAATGTTCAAATGTCAACTGAAAGCATTTAAATCACAAAAAGTAATTATGCCCCAATGAATCCTGTAACTACCCTTTACCTTGAAGACTAAGATTTGGGTCATGATGGAGTATTTGACAATACACTACTCTTTTCTTCTACTCAAATCAACCCACTTGGCACATAATGTCTCAATCATGAGCCGTCCATTCATATTCAACACTTGTCTTCAGTAAATGGGCCCATGGCCCACAAAAGCAGCTGCTGTTGGGCCGGTTGGTCAAGTCACGGATGGGACATCGGAGGTGCGGGGTACAGGAGAAGTAGAGAAGCCAGCCGGAGGGCTACGGTAAATTGGTGGGGAGCTGCGTACACGGGGATAAGGATAATTAAGAAGAAGAAAAACCAGCGGCGTCGCCTTCTTCTAAGGCTGTGTTGTGTTAATTTGTTCTAAAGTCAGTCGAGAAGCCTCTTTTTTAAAAAGGAGGTGGTGGTGGGTTCCACCACGCCTGCCTTGTCCGTCGTCGTTTTAGGCGAGGACGTTGCGGGTCCCGCGGACACGGGGCGCCCGGTTCTGTGGTCCACGGAGCCCGCAGGAACCGCAACCCGCCGTAGGAAGGGCGGCGGCTGTTGATTATTTAAGCCCGGGAGGCGTCTCACGTCGAGGAGATCAAGAGTCGGAACGAGGAAGGATTGGCTTCTTCTTGCTCTGCGGTTCTTGGTTTCAAGAAGAGGAAGAGAGAAATCCAGGTTGATGCTGCAGAAATAATTAAAAGGATCGGAGGGAAGAAAAGGAAGGAAGCGCTTGCTTGCATTCCTCCTCGTAGCGGAGAGAACAGGGTTGTTGTTTTTTTTTTTTGGGTTTTATTGGGTTTGGGGGAGATGATTCTGGTGGCGATCGTGGCGGAGCTGTTGGAGGAGTACACGTTGCTGTTGGCCAGGGTTCTGGAGCAGTTGTTCCATGAGGCTCCGTTCCCGAGGCGAATGAGGTTTCTCATCTTGAGGAGTCTTCCCTACTCGTCGCCGTCTCGGCTCCATGCCGCCGCACGGGCTGCTTAACCGCTTTCTCTTTTTTTCTGATCCCACTTTGTCTTCTTAAGTGGTTTCTGGTTTCTCACCCTTTTTTTTTTTTTTTTTTTTTTTTTTACTTTTGGAGTGGAGTCGTGTAGATGGGTAGTTCATGTGTAAAAATTGCGAGATCATGTAATTAATTCTGATGAGATAAAATGAGAATTTCGGCGACAATCTCAGCTACCTCCTATCTTTCGCTTATAACTTTCCATGTGTTCAAAACCATGATATACTTTTGCAGCTAGCTAGCTCGTGTTTGGTCTCCATTAAAAGCCTTTGGGGAGTTTTCACCCAGTTTCGTACCAGAAATAATCTTTTTTTTTTTTTTTGCCTTTTCCGTCATTTGCAGTTTCAAACACCGACTTGATTGTAGAGAGACGAGAAAAAGAAAATAATTAGTTCACTACTCCATGACTCCAGAGACTTCGACGAGGAGGGGAAGACGATGGCGGAGGCAGCCCGTTTCTTTCCCTGTTGCCTTCTCCCCGTTGAATCATATTTTAATCACCAAGTCTTGTTTTCGACAGAAATTGGGACCCGATACGCGACGGATTGGCGCTTCGTGTTGGCTTGTTGGGATAAGGTTCCATTGATCGCTGATACTGACAAAGGGAAAAAGGAGAGGGGGCTGGACACTCCTATTAAATAAACGTATCGGCTAAACTATCTTCATGTCATATTCGAGTTGAATCCACAGGCAACTGCCACTGGTAGAGCCACTGCTGCTGCTGCTGCTAGTGTCACTACTACAAGTTTCGCATAGGAGAGACCACAAAAGGGGCCCCCCCTTCCCCTCCCTCCAGGTCACAGAAAATACTAGAAAAGTGGCCACTTCCCCTCCCTCCAGGTCACAGAAGAGATCAGAAAAGGGGCTTACTTCCCCTTTGTTGAACAAAGTTATTAATAAGCATCTTAGGTATAAAATACCTTGTTATCACTTAAATTTGATAAGAAATATGTGAATCAAGTTATAAATAATAAGTCTCTACAACTTCTTGGAGTTTGAGATAAACAAAAAAAATTAAAAGCAAATTAAATGATGATCAAGTCCACCCTAAGCACCACGGAGTCACTCACTCATGAGGCACTTCAGAAGTATTACAGAAGAATCAATCAATCATATCTTCTGTATAATCTTTTCAAGTTCTGTTTTAATCAAGTTTTTTATTTAGCTGATCATTTCCTTGGTTTCAGTCGCAGGTTTTCTTTGCCATTTCTTTTCTATTGGTTTTTGGAGATGGCAATTCTCCCTTCACATCCAACAAACCTCAAGCAGAAGACTCTAATTCCACAGAATAAGGCAAATAAAAAGAACTAACGCATATACATTCAGTGACCGCAACAATTACATTTTCATTACAATGTCTCTCTTCCGCCATATGAGCGGAATTGATATCTGAACACTGTTTATGAGACTAATAGCCTCGCCGAACGAATTTCTGACCTCAATTTCCTCTCCTCTTTCCTAAATCCTGAATCACGAAGACCAGCACAAACTTCACGTTTTGCCGAAGATGAAATTTTTACATTATTACTTAAACATGTCACTAATATGTGGTATGCTGCTTGGTATCTCCCACGTTTACAGAGGCCATGCAACATTATAGAGTACGTAAAACAATCCTTTATTCTCAGATCATTAAACAATTTTAATGCAAAATCCACCTCACCCACTTCAAATAATCCATAAATCAAGCAATTGCTGGCTACCAAATTTGACTCCGCTTGCCTGCGCTCCAAGTGCGCCCTAGCAGAATGAACATCCCCAAGTTTACAAAATCCATTAATCAATATAGCATGAGTGTACTCATCACTCTGAAGGCCACGATCCTGCACCTCAGTCAATAATTGTTGTGCTAACCCCATTTCACCTTCCTTACAAAACACATTAATAAAAGTATTGTAACATACCATGTCTAACTCTAGTCCATCCCTCATCATCTCTTCCATGCACTCATAAGCCTCTTTTATCTTGCCCAATTTAGCCAAAGCACTTATTACTGTACAATAAACAAAAGAATCAATGGGGTATCCTTTCTTCCTCATGTCAGAGAAAATCTCAAAACCTCGGTCAAACTTTCCAGATCTAAAGCAACACTTCATGACTGTTGTGCAAGTTTTAAGGTCTGGAGAGCAACCTGATTTCCCAAGCTCCCTGAGAACACCTCCTGCTAATCTGGATTTATGTGATTTACAGAGTCCATCAATAAGTATATTATAAGTCACAATGCTTAGAGAAAATCCTACTCTTCGTAGATCCCTAAACAGTCTCAGAGCCTTAATAGTATTTCCGGTCTTGCAGAGGCCATTGATTAAGGTATTGTATGTGGTCACACAGGGAGTGATATTTCTCAACTCCATATCACAATATATCTTGAAAGCCTTTTCAGGCTGACCAATTTTAAAGAAACAGTGGATCAAAGTGTTGTAGCTCCATGTATCAGGAAGGATTCCATTACGCTGCATTTCTTCAAACAAGTCTAGGGACCGAAATGGCTGGCAGTTTCTGGTGGCCCCCGCAATTAACGAATTGTAAGTAACAGCATTGGGTTTGATACCTGCTTCTCTCATTCTATAAAGAACTGAGTAAGCCTCATCCACTCCAACAAAACGTGAATAAGCAGAAATAAGTGTATTGTAAGTCACAACATCAGGAATATAGCCAAGTCGAATTGCATCAATGATAACTGCCTCAGCCTTATCTAGTTTTTGTATCTTACAGAGTGAAGCTATGCAAATATTAAGTAAGCGTGATGAGAGGCCGTAGATCATTATCAGGACTACCTTTGCAATTTGAGAGGCCGTAGATCATTATCAGGACTACCTTTGCAATTTGAGAGGCCTGGAACCTGCATAATATTTGAAGGGTTATTGAATAATTAAAATACAAAGAAGTCAAGAAAGATGCTTTCCCAGTCTAAACCACCCACCCAGCATGGATGGTTCGACCATTTTGGCTTGGACCCAGGTGCGCTTGAGGAAAGCTTTACGGAGCAGGCATGCTAGGGGGGAAGAGGGAGCTGGATCCCCACCTTCCTCCTGTTCAAGCCTGTGGTGGGGATGCCAGCTCGAGTTGAGGGAGGTTTTTGTTAGAAGTTAGGGGTATTTTGATAATTGAATGTTAAAGGTATTTCGGTAATTTGCTTAATTTCTGTTATTATCGTATAGCAGGAGAGCAGAGTGCATAGAGTTAGCTGACCATATTTTTTCTGCATCGGTGGCCTACTTACCATTAGTAAGGCATAATTGTAATTTGTATAAGTGCACTTTCTATACTAATGAATTAGAGACAAGAGACTCATACGCACTGTAGACCTCTTTATCGTCACGGAAGCATATAGCTATGACCATTTTGGTAAAGAGATAAGATTATTGCCCATGTTTGCATACTAATTTGTGTTTTTTTTTTTGGCTTAATATAGATATAGACATTTCTTATTATGTCTAAAGGTGCCGGACATGTCAAACAGCCAAGGAGTCTCATCTGATGCTGGATTATATACACCATTCCATTCCTGGCTTACCCTTAGGTTGGATCTATGGACTTTACACCCTTCCTCACAACTCAAAAGGCTATGAAATCAAATTGTGTATGAAACGAGTCAACCATAACTATATACTACCCCAGTCACCCCAATCTCAAAAAGTGTACCACAAACAGCGACCTCTGGACCATTGGTGGCTCCAACGAGAATAACTTCTCACTGCATGTAACAATTCATAGCACCCCAAATACACCATGGCATGAAAAATACATGATAAAAAATCTGTGCTCCATGCAACCATTATACCCTCGATGGCTCTAATTGCACAAACAACATTCAATTAATAAATTATGTCAAAGCAAAGTTAAATTATACATTTACCAGCATATCTCATGTAAGTCATTTTGCTCCAAAAATCACAAAATATATGAAAACAACAGTATTTATCAGATATAAATATGTGATAGCTACCATTGGTCAAGGCATGCCTACATTCAGAGAGAGAGGGAAGGAGGGAGGGAGAGCAAAAATGTTGATAAAGAAACGAAAAACAAACAAATAGCAAACATATTGCTCCATATATCTTAAGTAATGCATGACAAAGACAAGATGTTTATAAGTTTGGTATTGTAAAAAAGAGAATTAAGCAACAAATATAACTAACGTTTTTTTTTTAAAGTTAACAAATATAACTAGCGTTGATGTTTCCAAACATCAAATTATTATACCAAAGAGTCTTTGCAAGGATCACATAAATTTTGTTCTTAAAACATGAAAGATCAAGCCAGGTGGCAAGGGAGTATATACCCAGACCATCAAAGAGGCAGGTAAGATCCAACATATTGGAATCAGGAATAACTTTGCCGCCAAAGAATTGGTTCAGTGTATCAAAATATTTTTTATAAGAATGTTAGATCAAAGTTAGCTCCATGGTGGTATGAAAATTAGTAGTGCCAATAAGTAACGATTGTGTACTAGGAGAGTAATTGATAATTAGTGGTACTTAAGCATCTCACAACAAGCAGTTAAGAAATGAAAGTGCACTTTAACTTGCTTGTAGTTTAGTTCTTTAGAAGCATGTCCACACGGCCACCTGACCTGGCCCTTATGTATTGAGTTACATGAACACATTCAGTTGACAGTCCAAGTTACTTCATCATAGACTGGAGTTACATGATTCTGTTCTACCTACAATTATCATTTTTGTGCTCTATACAAGGAAAAATGTAACTAATTGTTCTTGCCAATATATCAACAAGTACTACATATAATGTCTCAGGTTGATATATAAACCCTCATATTTTCATTCATTCGTAAAAAGGTAAACTTTAAAGGATGCAAGCCGTCCCTTTACTGTACATACTGACTATTTTAAATGATAATTAGTTCTTGAATTCTTAAAATGAAATAACTCACATGCATGCTTATATGAGAATGCAATCTGCTAATGTGCAAAATATTGAAGCATATTTAAGTAAAATAATGAAACAAAATTTAAATGAGTAATAATAGTTTGATATATAACCAACACCGCCTGCATTGCAGCGATCCTCAAGATTGGTCAATAATTTAGCCATGTTAGAAATGGTTCAGAACTAGGAAGGTGCATGAGTGTTATGGAGCTATTCCAAGACATCAAAAGTTCGACTTCTTTTCAGAAATCTCTTTAAAGGCAATGAAAGAATTTTGGATTTCCAGAAATCCACTTGCCATCCAGTGTTTCTCAAAGCGATTATTATTAGGACATGATGAAGAAATTAAAAATTATGTTTTAAGAATAGTTCTATCGTATCGATCCGCTTTTCCTATATAAAAAGTAAAGATGTATCAATATACTTCACAAGAAATCAAATTTCCAACTTATAGATCGAACTCTCTATAAATTCCATCATGATGAATGAATGAATGAATCTATAACTGTTCAAGTAAGAAATGTTAGAGATGAGATTAAAAATAAAAACCTGATACTCGGACGATCCTTGACACTTCAGTCGGAGCTCAGAGGCGTCTCTCGCTCAGTCGCAGGTGAACATATGAATGTCGGACAAAGAGGAAAGAGAAACTGGAAGGAAGAAGTGCGCCAGCTGTGAGAAAGAAAATCATGAGAAATAACGACGACATTGCTGGCCTACACTTGTCCCGACGCGACAGAGGACGGCCAACAGTCTTCCCACGGCCCGGAGGCCGCCGGCCAGATCTTTAAGAACCAAAAGCTGAACTTACCAGGTCTCCGAGGTCGCGAAGTTCCCCTTGGTCGTCGCCGAGGCTGCCGGAGCAGTCGGGAGTCGCCGAGGTCGCCGGAGCAGTCGGGACTCATCGGAGTAGTCGACACATACCAAGACTTGCCTAAGGTCTCTGGATGTGGCCTTGTCCAAGCGAGAGTGTGGAGACGGTAGGGGGGGAAACGAACAAGGAGAAAGCAAATGAGGAAGAAGGGTTTTTTAACTTCGTTACTAAATTCACAACTGACTCGATCTGGTTTTGTTTTTTTTTTTTTAATCCGAACCAGAGATTTTTCATTCATGCGTGTCGCTAAAGTCTGAGGGAGAAGTGAGTTTGCGGAGTTAATAGCGTACAGTCATCCTGGGGCTAAAATATGCCTTAATACAGTCCAAGAAATCTGTATTTTCCCTATATGTGTTTCGGCGTGCTGAGTATTTTTCTTATTGTGTAATTACAGTATTAAAATCTCCTATTAATAGCATGTCCAGAGAAATTACGAATTTCGGGCTAAAGTCTATGACTTATGAGCCGCTGAAGTTACTTTTACCTCCAATTTTTATTTTTTTACAAACTTGTATTAGTATTATATATTTGTATAGGCTATAGTATATGATGAAATTAAGACAATGGCATTGATTCTAAACTCATGTGTTTAGATACTTTTTTTGTAATGAAGTAACCATTTTAAGGAAAGAAAAGATCAGTGATAATGAACTTAGGTACTAAACTTTAAGACAGATACATCACTATGACATTAAGTATTCTCACTTGGTCTATCAGTTTCTATTCACCTACTTAATGGAGCAATCCCTCTAGTTCTATCCAATATTGAGAAAATCCAACTAGACCGTCCGGTCCGACCCGATTAAACCGAAATTAGAACAGATTGGTTTGGTTATGATCTGATGCACTGAAATGGGTTAGAAAAAACATGTCTTGTTGGTAAAAACGGGATTCAAATACAAGACTTCTTCTATACATTAGTTGCGTATAAACCAACACGTGAATAAGAGCCCTCTAGCTGCTACTTAACATATGCATATATATAAAAAAAAAATACTTATCATACTCTTATAAAAGGCATATATATAGTTATACAAACGATTTTTTTATTTGGTTTTTTATGGGTGCTGAACAAAATGTCATGCAGATAATATTTAAAAAAAATGGGTTATTTTTCCTGATTCTTTGAACATTTATTTCTTTTACGGATGAGTCATTAATTTTGTACTGATCAGTCAGTATGGAGTTGGCCAGTTCATCCGAGTCTGACCAGTCTGACTCACATTTTGGGACCCCGAGTTAGGTGCCTGGTATAGTGCAGTTGGTAGGAGTTTGATCAGTGGCTTCATCTGGGCTCTCTCGCCGGTGAAACATTTTGCTTCATTTTGATATCTGCTTTGATAATCCAGCTTTAATTTAAGGGATCCGTGACTCTTCCAGTATGGCCCTGCGACCGCTTATTTTTAAGGGATTAAAGACAATCAATCACCTGGCCTGCCCTCCACCCATTTGCAGGGATCAGGAATCTCTTTCTGACCATGAATAAGCTGCTGCCGCAATTCCGTGAACTGTGTTACCTTTTCAATCTCCAGATTTCCGAGAATACGACCCAGTTCACGTTGTTGCTGCAAATGCTTCGTGACTAAGGAAGGAAGGTGATAAAAAAAAAATTAAAAAGTTTATTCTCAGACGATCGAGTACTAATGCTTGATATTCGACGATCTCTTATTCCCTCCAGTTCATCACCTTTTAAGTTCCGTGTATCACTGTTTGGAGACACGGAGGATCCGGCACTCCAGAGTCCAGATTATGCTCTCAAGCCTATGACTGTCGTCGTCGATTCTATTCTTTGAAGTAAGTAATCCCAACAGGGGAAGGCTAGAGGGTGGTGTCATGGTTGATTGGACTAATCGGGTCGATCGATCCAACATTCTATTCCCGAATCTGGTTTTAATTGCTTCTCGCTATCCGTTGAGCAGTCTAATCTGAATTGATTTGACATTCATCATTTCTTTCATAAAACTGATTTTTTCATATCAATTATTGATTTCAACGTTATTCATATATATTTATTTGCTCTTTGTGATTTTTAGTTCAAATTAATCCACTGCAATGATGATTGATCTATGCGAGTAGTACTGCTGATACTCATGCAATGCAGATAAGCTTTGCCTTGATATATCATGTCTTCTTAATTCGCATTGTTTATGTTATTTTTTTCTCGGTTTTAAGTATTAGCTAGATAACTTGGTGCAGCTTAAAACAAACCCAAAAAAAAAAAAATGATAAGTACTGGAACCACTTAGCAACAAGAGGAAGAGGAGGAGGATTAGAAGAGGCCGGAAACCCGGGTTTAGAGGCACCGAGGACAAGGGATATTGTAGAAAAACATGTAATAAAAATTTATTAACCTTCTCCAACAAGTCTAGGCCCCGGCCGTTGTTTTAAATTTCTTCCACTACACAAGCCCTAGGGGCCTACGGCACGTTGATTCGTATTTAATTAAATTAACCCAAGGAACTTGGTTATTATATATATATATTAAGACCCAAAAGAATAGTGTACATGTGTGGCTATATATATCTATAACTAGCCTTTTCATGTCGTCCCCAGCAAAAAAAAAAGGTTCATATATATATTGTGGATAATATTGGAGATCATTAGTTAGCTAGCCCGCAAGCAGATCATGACTAGAGATGCTAAAGATCGATCTCACTCATGGCTGTAGCTCTCTCTTTAAATATGTGTGTATGGATAAATTTTCAAAATTTGAAGACTCGGGTTTGACGAAAAAGGCATGCGCGCGGTGGAAAGGTTCTCTCCTGGGAAGAAAATTCGATTGGAATAACGCACTTTTGGTAGAGGAAGGGGAAAAAGTAGATTTTTAGAATATCATTTTTCGCCTTCTGGAGCCACCTTTGCATCCAAAGCTCTTCTTTTGCTTGTAACATAATCGACACTCCGATCGTAATTAAGTGTCAGCCATCGTGGTATCGTGACCCACATGTCAAGCATTAAAATGGGGAAGAAGATACCGTTCTTTAAACAGAAATTTTTGGAGTTAATTTGTTTAGCTGGGGAGGGATCAGTGACAAGGAGGACAAGGGGAAGTAACTAAAACTCTCGGTGGAACGTGGAATGGAATATTAAGAAGAGATGGAGATGGATCACAGTACTACCGAGCTCTTAAGGAAGCGATGCCTTGAGAATATCTGCTAGCTAGCGTCCGGGATTCATCTTCTGCGGCCCTCCAGTGTCGCCCTTTCGCATTATATATCGAGAGCTCCCCTGCCCATGGCGACAGCTACGGAGAGAACCATATTGGACTCCTTTCTTGACTCCATCTACGCCTACCCTTTCTTTCGCTATCTAAGGAACAACAACCAGAGCCAGAACAACAACATCATGCCTAAAGGACGCCCTCTTGCCTTACAGGTTCGCTTTCTATATATCGATATCCCTCCTCACGTGTACATTTGAGATTTTGTTCTACTGAAGAAGAGAGAGAAAGAGCCGTGATCGTGCCTGTTCTGGGATTTTATCATTTCTTTCGATGCTTACAATTAATACGTACTAGTTTTCATGATTGATCAGTATATAATATCAGACGAAGCTCATGCCTTCCCAGCACAACTGTACCAATATTAAGTCTGATGCTTAAAACTGAATACAAAATGAGAAAAACACACAAGTACATGATGAAACAGGGGCACTCATTTCTTCCTTATACGTACTGATATTGTTCAGCGGTCATTTCCAGACAATAGATCTGAAGGTGAGGATGTGCTGTACAGGCTGCGAACGGGTCGTCCGGAACGCCATACTCAAGCTCAGAGGTATGTAATTAATTATGTTTACATCTATCTAATATTGTGTCTCAGTAATATTAGATTCACGTACGTACATAAGAAAAAAAATGGAAGCATGAAATATTAATGTAGAATTGAGGTTGCGATCGAGGTGGCAGGGGTTGATTCGGTGGAAATAAACCTGGAGCTGGAAAGGGTAACAGTGACCGGGTACGTTGACCGGAACAAGGTGCTGAAGGCGGTGCGACGGAGCGGGAAGAAGGCCGAGTTCTGGCCCAACCCGGACATCCCCCTCTACTTCACTTCCTCTGCAAACTACTTCAAGGACACCACCACGGAGTACAAGGAGAGCTACAACTACTGGAGGCACGGCTACAACGGCGACCGCCACGGCACCGTTCCGGTCACCGTCCGGGGGGACGACAACGTCAGTAACATTTTTAACGATGACAACGTCAACGCTTGCTGCCTCATGTAACAAGTCTCCTACGACGCACGTTTGGTCTTGGAACTTGGGGATCGGGAGTAGCCATGGCTCGTGCTTAATTAATTTCTTCTGTAAACTCGTGTACTAAACTAGTTTGTTTGTAAAGGGCTTATTTTGGTTAGTCTGTAAAGCCGGGCGCCCATGTCGCTGCGCCGTACCCGTATATCCCTGTTTGTTCTTGTGTATAATGTATATGTATGGCTTGTTATGATCAATTTACATGCGGCTTGACTCAGCGAGCTGACTCATACAAACGGGTTTGAGTCATTGAGTGCTTGGTCAAACTTTGGGCGTGGGCGTGAGTGACACGAGTGATCTGACTCGCTCGAATTGAACATCTGAATTGAATGAGAGCACCTCTTTTCTACATTGTATCGGTGAGTCAGGCAACTACAAAAGAATTACGAGGAAACCCTCAGTTCCCAAACAAGGAAAATAAATAGTTTAAAGAATTAGAATCAAGGACGCTGCGACTGTTGTCAACAAATTTGTTTTTTTCTTCAAAGAATCACGACTGCTTTCTCCTTGGAAACCACTGGAGCAGGCCGAGCGATCAACGGCTCGTAATGGTCAGCCCCGGCGCCACACCAATCTGAAATTGAAATGACCAATATTTTTAAAAATTGAAACATAAATAAAAACTGTCACAAAAGAAGATTTCTTTGCAATTTTTGGCCCGCGGATCAAATTAAAATAAATTAATACCTGTGCCTCTCATCAAGAGAAAAAGTGGGGGACCTAAGATCTGTCCACGTGGCTGATGAGGCAAGAAAAAGAGGGTCCCGTCCTCATCCGACGATGCATCTGAGCCGTGAGCTTGGACCTTTCGTTAACGGAAAATTTGTAAAAGAAAGCGTCAATTAATTTACATACTAGGTTAACCAAAAACGTTTAAGGTTGTGTAAATCTATAGAAAATGGCGTGCACAATGAGGTCGTACGCATATATACCACGAAAATCTCTCGTTGGAACTCGGAGGCCAGGGCTTCAATGGCGATGTCGTCTCCGAAGGCAGCGGCTTTTCCGTTCCGGTTTTCGTCTATCGATAAAAGGCCTTCCTCCGTGTAATGTAACGAGACGATGTCGTAATCATCGTCGGGACTACCTGCTACGGACATGTATTTCGCCCAGGCGTTCCCGTTCACCACCCGTACGCATTTCTCTTTATAAATGCTCTCCGCGGCATCTTCTCTGGAGATCAGTCAAATTTCAGGGATTCAATTATGTGATGAAAGAAAAATTTGAACTATTTGCTTGTTGATTCGAAAATTGATATTCAGCTAGCGTAAGCGGTAAAGCAGGCGCTGAGCCGCGAATGGGGGAAATATTTAGATCAAAACAGCATTGAAAAATGGAAGGTGGAAATCCAAATCTTTTGCTGCTGAGAAAAGACTAGTGAAGAGTACTAATAAAAACCAACCTGGAAAGACCTCCGCGAACCAATTCATCGATGGACGATTCATAACCCGCTCGCTCACTCTTCAAAGCCAAAAGCTTGATCTCCTGAACGAAATGCACGCCCCAACCCAGTTCCAGATCGGGGCAATAGAGGTTCCGGATCGCGGCGTCTGTCTCTTCCTTCGGAAAGATCCCGGCTTCATAATCCTCCAAAAACCTGTTCACGACCCGCTTCCGGAGATCCGAGGAAGGACCCTTTAGTTTGAGCGCCTTGTTGGCCGCCGAGAAGAGACAGTTCCCGTCGGCACCGACGTCTCCGCCGTGAAACAGCAAAAACAGCTCCGTAATTGGTTCCGATGCGTGTTTCCAAAAGACCCCTCGAGCCGTAAGGTTTTTCAGTGCACGCTTCTGCGGGCTGTGGAGACCTGTGACGAAATCCCAGTCGCAGAGTACTTCTTCGGTGTCGACGCAGGGGGCCTGTTCATGGGTTGACTCCGGGGGCCATGAAAGCGGTTGAAGAGGGCTGAGAAGCGACGTCTCTAAGAGCTTTCCCATGGCGGAAGGAGGTGGAAAAATTGGCGTCGGGAGATTAAATATTGCCCTGTTTTTTTGTCCCTCAGAAGCTGAATAGTGCCGGTATGTCGGGGACGACTGAGAGAGAGGTGCTTTTCTCTTTGTTTGACTGCTGTGAAAAGGAACCGTTGGGACTTTGGAAATAGAGAGAGAGAGAGAGAGAGAGAGAGAGAGAGAGTCAGGAGTCCAACGGTCGATTTTGATCCTACGTGTCAAGTCCGCGCTGAGCTGTATTCCTCTTTGATCAAAGTCCCATTAACCCTTAGACAATTCTCAAGAATATTCCTTCTTCCTCCGGCCCAGGCTGGATATTCACTTGGGCCAGCAATCACTGCTATTGTTTAACACTTGTGAGCCAGAAGGCCCGTTCTGCTTTGAAGAAAACCACTCTTCTTAGAATTTTATGATGATCGATTGAATCGAACGGCCAGAGTCATCCAATCTCTGACCCCAAATCACACGCATGGATCCCACTGACAGCAAATCGACGTGGCAGGCCACCAACGAGAAAAAGGTTGAATTAGAAGCGACGACAGTGATGCCTTGTTACGTCTTGTCATTTAGTTGGGGCCTACCAAATCAACATCCGTGGGCGTGGTATGATTTGCAGAAGGATCGATCGATGCGGGGTCCCAAATTTTTTTAATTTTTAATTTTTTATGTTTTTTTCATTAGCAACGAAGAAACAAGATATTGGTGGAGATAATCTTGAGATCATGCCAAAGCTAATCAAGCAAAAACAGATCCGAATCCTGGGTTTACATATATACATATTCGGGCCGGCATTAATTAACAGAGGAGGACTAATTAAAAGTCTTATCTATTACAAGCCAGGCATTTACAGGGGATGAGGGGAGTGATCAAGTAAATCTATGAATATGGGGAATGATCAGATGAAGAAGGATTTTGATCTGGCGAGCATCCAGGCTTTCCAGCTCTTGGACCGAGTGGTGGTTTTGGGGAGGGAAAGAGACCGCGCCGGGGGTGTGCAGGAGATCAACTGATCTTCGCAGCCCCAAAAATAGGAGTCTCGTCTCTTACTCCTGATTGTTGCCAGCACGGCGTCTCTGTTGCAGATGCCCCACACTGTCACCTTCTGGAGCTTGTAATCTACGTTCACTGAGTATATGCCTGAAAAACCCATGTTCATTTCCATCAGCACGTACACTAGCTCGTGTTCTTCAAGTTTATTTTTTCTTAAAAAATTGGATCGCCATCAATTATGTCGATCACAGTTTCAGAGTTACAAAAAAAAGTATATATCATTTGAGAAACAATAGAGAAGAGGTGTTTAATTAATAATTAAGTACCTCTGAGATGGGACAAGGCCTTCTTGATTTTCCTTTCACAGCCGTAAGAGTACAGAGGCACCTTCATCTCCACATGCTGCGGCTCCACATTCTTGGAAGCAGCAGGAACAATTTGCATGTCCGTCATTCTTTAGCTTCTCGACGAAGGATAATCAGTTGCAGGAGGTCCAAGCGTGAATTGGTTCGTGAGCGGCCACCATTTTATAGCCTTGGAGAAACATCATGAGAAAGGTAGAACACCAAAGTGGATTACCTCATGGATTAGGATCAGACAAGGCGACCATGCATGCATGATCAAAAGCAGCTCCCTCCCTTTCTTTCTTTTCTGTACTACTTTCGATGTATTTCATATCTTTACTCATCTCTCTCACAGTCTCACCCAATCAAATTAATCGTCCTAATCAGAGGCTTACTTTCGCTTAAGCTCCTTTGTTTTAGGGTCATGTTCCGAAAGGGAAATATTTTAAGCAAGGGGCGATGGTTCATGACATGGCGAGGAACGTGGTATCTGACATCGGATTGGCTGCAACTTTAGGGACGCGCGACTAGATCTATTTGCTTTTCGGGAGAGCTGGATAAGTATTTGGCTTCCATGTGCATGAAAAAGAATTCGGGAGGGACGAATGCTGGGAAATGTTGTACCAGTTTGATATGGCAATTCTGAGTCATGCATTCTCCAGCTTTACACATGTCGCACGCGGAGCTAGTCAATACCTTCCTTTATCTTTTCATCATGCGTCCATGGAGTCATTAATGGGTTGTTGAGGTAAAGCATTCTATATATATATATATATATATATAAGATCAAGTTTTTATAGAGGGTCAATGAGACAACTGCTTTAGTGTAGGCCATTTCAAAGTGATCAGATTCCCAATTAGCTAATTAACGCTGCCCATGCATATAGCGCGTTTTTTATTAACAACTTTAAATATTACTACCTATATATAGCTTACTGAAGAAAGGGAATTTTGCAGAAGAGTTCAATATCCTGCATTTGACGAAGCTAATTAGGTGGGAAGAAAAACGCAAATGCTGGAGGGTTTTTGAAGGCTATATATGATCTATATACGACCTGAGTTTGGATCCTTAGCATACAGACCATATATACAGTGAAGAATAGGAAATCGTGTAGTAAGAGGCTCTGGTCATTGGTTCCAGCTTGCGGTTTTGATATATTTTGGCCCGCAAACTGGGGAGTACATGCATGCTTTAATATTATGCGGTTACAGAGAAGGGAAAATATTCCTCTATATATACAGCTAGAAGAAGAGCAAGTTCTAAGTATCTTGCAATATTCTAAAGATTTGTTCTAATATCAATGTCGTGGAATTGGCCGAGTCGAGTCGTATCAACCCTCTGACTCGGCCTGAGTTGGAGGGGACTTATCCCACAATAAAAAGGGGAGCAAGTCTGAACTTTTGACTCGACCCGGAAAGATTAGGATTGAAGTTCATTCGACCAAAGTCGTCTCAGCTAGCTCGGACTTGGCCGAGTTGCACAATCAAGGATATATATTCTGGCAGGCAGGCAGGCTAGCTACGTACGTACTCACAATAATTAAGAGGGGGGAGCATAATATGTGAACAATCCAGTGTTTCGACTTGAATTTGGACATGCCCATGTCAAGTCAATGGTTTCGACTGCGCGCGAGCTAATTAATCTGGCTTGGATGGCCTGACCTAGGTTTGATGAATATATAATGAATTCGAATAGAATTTCCTTATCTCATGCAAACAAACCCAAGGGGCCGGGAAAGTGCTATATATGACTTAATTTGGGGATTTGAGTAGGACCTACGTTTGACTCATGATTGTGGACCCACTTAATTTCATGGAGATGACGAATTTACATGATAAACAAGTGAAGCTATATGGTACGTTAGTGGCGCATGATCAACAGGCTATTAGACAATAGAGTGGTGATATGTGTTAGTACTGCATATCGCTATATTTTACTGAAAGGGTTTACAAGGTGACGAGGCATCCTCGTTGGTAGTCCAAGTACGAGATAACGTAGGATTAGGCTGCTAGCTAGGTGGACAACTACATCATGATGTAAAGCCTCACAGTAAAATTATGTGGCAATATTATTTTTCTAGACAATAATATTACCTTCTGAAGATTAATTTGGAAGTTGTAACCACAGATCTACTCGGTTCATGTACTGCATGCAACCACACTATTTATGTAAAAAAACGACTACGGTAACTCAGGTATCCAAAATGCTTGGCTTTTGGCCTAGTTATCCCACTGTACAATGAGAAGGGAGCCTCTCATCTGCTCTCGTCAGTGCAAGAATCTTTTAGGGTTCACAGAAGAATAAAAAAAGGTCTGAACTAAGTTCACTATTCCTGGAAAATTCCTTGGGACCACTTCAATTGGAACCACTTGAACCTTGATTTTGATATTTTCGGTTATATAGATATAGTACTGTAATGCACAGAAGCTCTGATCGAGGATTAATTCTCTCTTCAGCATTTGGTCACATGCATGTCAGGTTATGAGTCATGGCCAGTTTTGTGTTCTAGCTAGCTACCACATTTTTGGACTGAGAGAACAAGTTATTTAAAGAGCTTAAAAGTAAAAATGACTTGCATCATGAACTTATCATGCAGCACTCAGTTCATCCTGCTTTCAGCAATTAAGGCAGCAAACTCTTATTCCTTAGTGTATATTTATAGTGTGGTCCAACTTTAGTGACATATATACTGCTTTCTGGTTAAGTTTATTAGTCACCCAATTCACGTTAAACCCATCCATAGGAAACTCCTCTTATGCAACAAGAAACAAACTTGCCTTTACAGAAAGGGAGTCGGCCATAAATACAAGCTCTCCCAGAAGTGCTTTATAGCTGACACTTAACAATAACGTTGCCTTGCAGCTATTCGATCCATTCTTCTTCTCCTCCTCCTTGCCTCTTCTTCTTCTTCCTTGAAACCCCTTTGTAGCTCAATGTTTGGTTGCTTTGGCCTCGGAACAATGAGAACCTACACAAGCTCTCTCTCTGTAAGTATAAAAGGAAAAGAAGAAACAATATCTCTCCTCTTGGTTTTCCCTCAAGCACTCAAGTCCCTTGATCTGTTTCACTTGAAGGTATAATATACATTTTGATCAATATTTTGTACAGATTGTGGAGCTCAAAGTTCATATGGACTGCATGGGCTGCGAGGAAAGGGTTCGAAAGGCGATCTCCAAGTTAGAGGGTACGTACGTAGTATAGTTCAATTCCCTGTGCTACAATACAAATTCGATCCATATATAGAATATGAACTCTGGTTATGATCATCAAGTGATCAGCATTATTATGCAATATTATAACCAGGGGTTGACAGTATAGACATTGACATGGATCTTCAGAAGGTGACTGTTACCGGTTATGTAGATCAGAAGAAGGTCCTCAAAGTGGTGAGGAGAGCCGGGAAGAAGGCAGAGTACTGGCCATCCCCATACGACTCCCAGTATTATCCTTACATCGCTGAGTATCACGACGATCCCACGTTCACTTCAAGCTATAATTACTACAGGCATGGATATAATCTGGAGTATGGCGATTTCCCCAACATGCCTTATTCTCATATAATAGACGATCATACTTTTGCTGTCTTCAGTGATGAAAATGTCCATGCATGCACTATTATGTGACGAATATCGTCCTTTTCTGTTCAAAACCAGTTATACACGACGACGTCCCAAACCCCATCATCCAAAAGTACTTAACTGGAATTATATACTCAATAATAGTCTTAGAAGAATGCGGAATTTGTTACAGTACTTTTAATTTCTGTGTAATTAATTTTCATATTGAAAATTTTTCCTGCAGTAAAGCGCGGATGAAATGTTGGTTTAATTAAAAAACTATCAATAATATTCTCTTTTATTTTGTATCAGTTTCAGATGTTGGTTTAAGATCCTGTTTTGGTAAGTAATGTAATTATACTGAGAAGCTTATGAAAAGTAGAAAGTATTACACCTGAGATAGCAGAACAGAGGGCCGAGCTGCCGTCCAGATAAGTGGCGGCGGAATTAAAAGAACATAAGAGCAGATGGTCCTCTTCTCAGCAGTGTGAAGGCTGATCTTGAAGAATCTCATTCGAAAAATATCGATGCTGTTATGTTGCATGCTGAAAAATCAAGGATTATGGCGACAGGGCCTGAAAAAACAAAAAAATTAGCAGGAACCTGTTCGATGCTTGACAAGTAGTACCATATCTGCATCATCTTATTCCGATTAAAGAAAATTCCTTGATTTTCTGGGTTTCTGTTGTACGTTTAATTTGGGAGGTGGAGCTGCTTATTCGGTGAAGTTTTTACAGACAGGGAGGCAGGGAATAATGAGTAGAGCCCGGAGTTGGAAAAGGACTGCGTTGGGTGTGGGTGTGGGTGGGGTGTGGTGTGCCCAAATTTGCTCAACTTGGATTGGGGGATGCTCTAGCTGAACCACTAAGTACAGAATTTTATGCTAGAATTTTGGCATCCAATTCCATTGTTGCTCAATCAAAGAAATACCACTTCATATTCTCACTTGATATTGAGAGGCTTATTCAGTAAAAGTACTCAAACACTGTTGAATTGAGTACTATCCACTATAAGCAGAAAGGTCTCACCTGCTGATCTTCCCCTGTTTTGCAATTAGCTAGGAGCTTCCCCCTTTAAACTACGTCCAGATTACATAGCAAATACTCTTTCAAAAGATAAAAAGAAATTAATCACAGTTGCTTCTGTAGATGTTTGTATAATTAATATACCAGTTGGGATTTCAACGATATTAGATTCCATACCCACTATTATATCTTAGGAGAAAACCTTAAAGAAACTAAGCATAATACAGAGATCGGCTTGCATACTACTCTTTGGTTAATTTACAAAGATTAAGTCACCTATTTCTCTCACTCCATCCTTACACGGGTTACTTAAATTTAATGTGAAGGGCTGTCGAAGAGATATCCAGGTGGGTATCCTCAGCTTCATGATCAGATGGAGAAATTTTCCTTTCTAAATAGATATTGTATGTTCTATATCTTCAATGGTGTAGGAATTAGGATATTTTTGTGATGCTTTAATTATTTGTCTTTGACATATAATATAGGAAAATGCTAGTTGTACCTATACACAGTACCTATCTGATGTAGCCACTCCAAAACATAGTTGCTTATAGTTTACCTTAGGTGCGTGTTAGAGTAATGCTAGTTGAACCTATGCGTAGGTATCCCACATACATGTTAATCTAAGTTCTTAAAAATATAAAAAAATATTTTTTTATAAAATCTTATTCTTTAATGGATAAACCCTAGACATCAATGGTTAAGATTAACATATACGTGGGATGAATAATGATTCGTGCGCGAGCTTTGTGCGCGACACACAGAGCCCATGCACGAATCACTACTCTTATAATTACTGTGCATAGGTGCAACTAGCATTTTCCTAATATATATTATTAATAATTAGTTAGTGTTTAGAAAAATAAAATCAGAATTTTAATTACACATACCAGTGTTTTAAAAACCAAACCGCCCTGGCCGGTTCGACCGGGTTCAATCAGATTCTCGGAAATGGAGATTTGAACGGTTGACTGGCTAGTTTTAGCGGTTCAACCGCTGAACCATGAATCAAACCGGGCTGGTTGAATCGGTTTAGTTACCTTTTTAGCATTTTTAATAGTTTTTGTATTTTTAAACTTGTTTTTGCTATATAGAAATTTTATTATGAATTTTTGTAATGAGATACAACTCATACCGGTTGAACTAGAATCAGAAACTCCACCGGTTCTATCACTGGTTCAGTTTTTAAAACACAGAGACATATAGAACTTGAAATTTGAAATATCAAAAGATGAGTTTGAGATCTAGGGGCTGGAAACCCGAAATTTTATCAATGAAAAAGTCCATTTGTCTTATAGATAGAGTAACAATTTTAAGGCAAAAACCTCTCAAGCCTCAACAAACTTTGCTCAATTAAGGATAAACTTTTTACTCATAAATATTTTATGGGTAAAGTATTTAACTATATATAATAAAGCTTATGCAGTTTAAGCCCTTGTATTGTTGCACATAAAATTTAACTTCTTTGTGCATGCGTCTTTGATTCGTATGTTCTTTTCCAGGTATTGCCGTACTAGTCAATATCAATATTGGTAGGGCGGCCTTTCTTTATCATCCAGATTTAGATCTTTGAGACTTTGAATAGAAAAAGGCATGTGACCACCTCCATATTAAGTTTCTAAAAAGAAGTTTTTATTTATCATGCTAATATGGAACCTTAAAACAACACATATTCATAAATCTCTCGAAAGGAAAACACTTTATCTATGAGTAAGTACAGATAATTTACTAATATTAATTAATTAATTAATTAAATTTATTTCTTAAGTTCGCCGTGATTAAAATTCCGACTTGCGTCTATGTTATATAAGCAATGAAACAATTACTGTGGGTTTTTACTTCTAAGACTTTACATTCTGATGTGGTGTCCATGTTGCACCTTAGTAAGAGATAAAAGGAGATAAAATTTGTGAAATTTTAGTTTTTTAATAAAATATTATCAATCTATTCTATAGGTAAACCTTAAACCCTAAATTTTCTCTACTTAGACACATCAAGATGTAAAATCCCGAAGTAAAATCACTAAGTACTGATATCATTTTAATGTTATATCAAGTGGCAATTTACATTTAAAATAGAGTGGTGATGTGTATACTCCCAAATATTACTTTAAGGTTTATGTGATGTAGCTCTTTAGCAGTCTCCTTTTAGATAAGCCTAAAACTTAACCATTTTTTTAAAATAATATATTGTGTCTAATTCGTTGCATTTCGAGACCATTTGAAAATAATTAAATTATATTAATAATAAATAAGTATACATAACATTTGGCGAAATTTAAGTTCGTCTCACATTGAGGCAAAAATTTTTCTCTCTTAATTCTTAAGAAAAACAATATAAAATTAATTTTATGTTATTATAAAAATTGATAAACATTTAGAAAGCCAAGGGTTCAAGATAAGTACGCACCTTTAGTAAATCACGTTACCAAATAAATGTAGAAAAATAAAGTTCATTTCTAAAAATGGGTGTTGTCCCGTTTCCGTGCGAGAGCAAAACTGCAAAAGACAAACTCTTGTCACTTGAATATAGTGTTCCTATCAAACTCGTGAAGATCAAGAAGACGGGAAGTCATGGATAAGGCTCGTCGGATCAATTGCTTCATTTTGGTGCTTGATGCTTGAATTCCATAGCTCCGAGAGGCTACTACAAGTTAGCTGCGTCATCGATGCAGAGGCGTCCAATGGTCTTTTTGCCCTTCCGTTTTCTGCAACTCTTTGAATAAAGATGGAGTCTCTCTGTATATTGAAGCTGTCCCCTCAACTTCTTCGTACTAAACCACATAGATATATCGGTTCTTCAAGGAACCCTCGCACCTTTTTATGCTGCTCGTTAGGTTCACAGAGGAGTTTTTCTGGGTTTCGTCGACAGGGCTTTTCAGAACTGCGAAGCTCAACTGATCGCATATCGCAGTTTTCGGCGCCTGACTTTGTAGTACGGGTACCCAAACAATGCTCAATACGTAGGAACACGGTAGCAAGATCGGAGCTCGTTGGAGCTGGCTCTTCCCCTGCTGCTTATTCGTTGCCAGGTACTTGAAATTTCTTTTCTTCACCTTGCCGAACTTTGGTGATTGGTTTTGGTTTTCTTATTTTAAAGCGATTTTTTTGTTAAATTGGCAGAATTTCAGCTGGCATCAAAAGTTAGAGGATTCTGTTTTTATGCCGCAACTGCAATTGCTACAATGTTGTTCTTTCCGATGATGTTGCTCGCACACCCTTTCGTGCTTTTATTTGATCCATATCAGATGAAACTGCATCATTTGATTGCCAAAATGTGGGCAACCTTGACCATCAAACCTTTCTTACCAATTAAGATTGAAGGGTTGGAGAACTTGCCGTCATCAAATACGGCAGCAGTATATGTTTCAAATCACCAAAGTTTTCTGGATATCTATGCACTTCTGTCTCTTGGGAGAAGTTTCAAGTTCATAAGCAAAACTAGTATTTTTGTGATACCTATTATCGGATGGGCAATGTATATGATGCGATTTATTCCATTGAGAAGAATGGATAGTAGAAGCCAAATGGTATATATTTTCTAATAGTTTTGTTTTCACCTTAGGCATTATGTTTTTAATTAAGCATTCTGTACTCACACTCTCATTCTGTGTTGCCTTGTGGAATGAAGGAGTGTTTAAAGCGTTGTATTGATCTTATTAAAAAGGGAACATCAATTTTATTCTTTCCTGAGGGAACACGAAGTAAAGATGGTAAATTGGGTAATTTCAAGGTGAGATTAATGTATGATTGTCTTTTCAAGAAAGCAATGATTTAGTTGAGATTACCAATATCAGCAAATTTATCATGTAATATTATCTTTAAAAATGAATAAACTTAATAACTTCAAACTTCATCTGCAGAAAGGTGCATTCATTGTGGCAGCAAAGACTGGGGCACCAATTATTCCTATTTCTCTATTAGGAACTGGAAACCTCATGCCTCCAGGACTGGAGAGGATACTGAACGTTGGTGCAGTTAAAGTGGTTATTCACAAGCCCATTGAAGGAAGTGATGCAAACTTGTTATGTAATGAAGCAAGAAATGTGATTGCTGATACACTTCTGCATGGAAACCACAGAACAGGCAACAGGTAATGAGTCAGAGTGTTCCAAACTTTTTGGTCCACCGGAGGCCTGAAAATGTGCAAACCATGATTTTGGCAATAGGAGGTCACTTAAAGGTAAATTATCCTTGGATTTTCTTCTTTGTTTATTTTATGAAGGTGGTGACCTCTCGTTTGTAAAATAGAAGGGCATATACTGTGCTTTTTTTCTTGCTTTCCAATGATATCTTTTTTTATCAGAAATTACTCTCCTTTTATTAAAACCATTAATCTGTTTGGTTTTTAACGTTATCTGTGGATAATCATGAAGGTTTCTGTCCTTATAGGAGCTATGATATCACTTCCCTTACTTTCTGTTGTAAGCCTAAACACTTTTAATGCAACCAATCCCAAAGATACTTTTGAGTTACATGGGGACGTTTCTTGTATCACGTTTGGGCAGCAACCTTGCATTCATTTCTTCTATTCAGCTCCCTGTGTTTGAAATAGTGTGTTGCTTAAAAATTTCTTGCAGCCCTTTCCTCTGTTTAATGTTTGAATCACATGCTTATCGTAGCAGTTGATAGGGTTGAGCAAATTGGGCTCTTGACTCAGGTTTCAGCAGTAAAAAAAACACGTAAAAATTTGGCATAAACAGTCAGTAATAAGCTGGACTGTTGGATTACAGCATAATGAGGCAACCTCTTGAGAGTCATCCCCTACTGGCTCCATCAGGTTACCCTAATGGTAGCCTTTCTGTGAGTGCAAGTCCTTTAAGCTGCAGCGACATTGCTCATGCAGCAAATCCTTCTAACACGAACTGATCAGCCTTGGTATTCTTGCATCTGTTGAAGCTATTCCAATAGACGATGAAGGAAAGTTTCATTTGGGCAGATCTTTACAGTTGTGTGCCATATGCCTAAAGTAGAATTTGTGAGAAACCTTGTACTAGCACCACTTTCATTATTAACTAACTTTAGCAAAGCCATGTTAGGTTGAGTCACCTTAATTTAATGATGGCTGAGCATGTTTCCATCTGTAATAGTTTGTGATGGTTTTAATCCAGTTGCCTGAACATATGACAAGCAGGAGCCTCTTTGATCTATAATTGCAGTGGACCTCGCAGAGAACCCACTATTTTCTCGATATCTAGATGTTTTTCTAGAGGCTTTCAGCATGAAGTGCCATACTCAATTCAATGGAATTGTTTGATCTTGAAGGGGATCTTCCATAATTTTAAGCGAGGGGTTATTTCTTGGTTTCGTCCAGTTTTTTATTATAAAAATACAAGTGCTGAGGTCTGAATGGGTACTAAATGAAATGTAGCACTTTTATTCTCAAGTCTCCATCAGTTCCTGTTTCTTGTAGTTTATACCTCTAACCTTGGTTAGAGGGTAAATATAGTTGCGCATCAAAGTTTACTCTTTTATAAAGTTTCAAATAATTAATTATTTGGTAGTATTGTGGAGGCTCTTCTGCAAGACCAATGATATGGATGCTTTTTCCCGGACCTCCCTCTGTCTTCCAGGGTGATAGCATAAAGCTTGTTGGAGATCAGCATGTACAAAGTGGATGAGTGTACAAACTTGTAATTGTTGCCATCAGAGTCTGCTGAAAATAGTAATAAAAGAAGAAAAGAAGTATGCTGGAATGAATCATGTTTTGTACCTTGAACAGTAAAATGGTTCCCTTTCAACTGAAACAGATGCTTTTCTGTCTTGTTTTCTGTGTTTAGGGTTTAAACCTTGTAGGTGGACCTTTCAGCTAATGAGGTTTATAATATCTAAATTGGTAGCCTTTAATTCTGATTAAGCAATGCTTTTATCCTTCTCTCCCGATATCAGACTGAGATTGCTTGATAATTTTTAAAATCGTTCTCACAAAAAAAAAAAAGAAGCAAATTTCAAAGCAGAGAAAGATGAATTGACGTGTAAGTAAACAAGCATGCAACTACAGGTAAATGGAAATGATTATTAGGTTAGAATCTCTAGCTGCATTCATTTGAAACTTCTAGCTTGTGTCACTGCGGAGGTTGTCCAATAGTAAAAAATATCAGCTTTGAATTGGTTGTGTTATTGTGTCTTACTTTTATGTCTCTGAACTCTAAAGAGAGTACAATGAATAATATGAAAATCTTGTATTTTGAGGCTTTTCAGGCCCATTCATGAAATTTCTTCAATTTTGTTTCTGTTATGTATGGACCATTTAACTGACCGTGGACATCAGATGTTCTGTATATAGATCAACCAGATTAGAAGTAAGCTCTCAAATTTTCCTTTCCAGTCAGTTGTGACTTTTCTTTCCATTTTGCCGTGCAGAAACATGATTGTTGACATGCTGTTGATGATATGCTTGATGGGTGGTCATTGTTATTGTTTAATTAGTTTTCTAAGAGCTGTTGCCATGTTTTACAATGCATTTGACTACCTTCATATTCGTCTGTTATGCTGATCATTCTGCAGATCTTCCATCATCTTTGACTTCTGCTTAAACAATATATCTGTCTTTGACAGGTTCCATGACTGTTTGAGACTTTGGAGTTTCAAATTGAGTTGGATGGGGTTCAATCATGGATAGTCTTCATCAGCTGGATAATTGGCTTATATATTTAAAAAGTGGGTAGTTGCACTTTCATGTGTTTTCGTATATCTCTGTGAAATGCTTTGATCTTGTTAACAGATTAGAGTGGATGTCATCCTTCGCCAGGTGCCTTGTTCAAATAACCTTGCTCAGAGGTGTGAAATGACACCTCTATATATATTTTTAATCCAATTCCCTTATTTCTAACAATTCACATATTCCTGAGGGGACTTCAGCCCAAGACCTCTCATTGCACAATCCTGTGTGTGACCACTGATCTATGCTCAAGGTTACTCTAACCCAGATTGAGGAAAATAGGATTCTAACACCAGACCTCTGAAAGTGGCTAGCGTTTCTCTAACCATCACGGTAAATCGCTTCATGCAAATTATACCTCTATATGAAATCTGCAAAATGAATGAGTTGGAAAGTGCCTTCATTCTTCGATTTTATAATGTCAGCCCTAGATATGGATTCAATTAGTTTTTCTTTCATGTCAGAAATGCTAACTATAATCATGTATAAAGTATAAACCGCTGGTCTTTTTACGAACAAATAGCAAATTGAGGAAGGAGATAGAACTCAACTCCAGCAAAAGTATTGCTGGATGATTTTATTTGCTCTCCCTGTTTGATTTGCTTCTTTATGTAATATGATATAACTTGGATGAAGTTTGATTTCTATAGAATAATTTTACAAAACTAATAACATAATTTGACTTACAAATTCAATCCGCATGGAGTTTTTTTTTTCAGTGATGATCTTAACAAATAAAACAACCCTGAGTACAAATCCACCCTGACAAAAATAAGAGAACATGGAAATTAAAATCCTGAAATTTCACATATACATCCTTCGTCCGTGGTTGGAAGCTTGCTACAGAGAACTGGATCAGTACGTAGTCTAACGGCAACGTTCTTATAACTTATTAATTCCTCGCGAGTCATGTCAAAGTTCATTGGAAGGACGAGACAACTTTTCCAGGGATCTTTGTTGTTGATCTGTACTATATTGGTTCCTTTAAGACGTGAACTTGCTGGAAGCGGATCTGTTGTTCTTTGGATAAAGGAGTTATTTTTTTAAGTACAAAAGTCTTTTGAGTCTTTTGATTCCATAGTTTCTTCTGTAGAACAGTAAAAGAGGCACAAACACTAACAGGAAACATATCTTACCATGAACCTGGCACAAAAAGATTCAAAGCAACAATACCTCCAAACATTTTCACGGCAACCTCAAAAGCCTCCCGAAATCCCTACTCTCCTCCTTTCCTGGATCCTGTGTACTCCAACGCAGAGGATAATGTATAAACATGGCAGTGTAATATGAGGTTGAGTTTCCTAAAGGCTTCTCTCCATTCCCAACTCTACATGGAAAAAGAAAAAGGTACAATTGTTGACATGTTATCAGTATTAAGAATGAGGACTATAATATATCGTCTTCCGCAAAAGACTATTCTTATAATTGTAGTTGTCTGGGCAAGAGCATCAGGAACAAGAAACAAGTGACATGGTATAGTCCATGTGAGTAGTGGGGAGTCTTCGTAGCTTTTTTGAAGCCCGGGCATGGGTCTGTTCATGCTGAAAGATTGACGCCAAATAAAAGTTAGATCTGGCAAGGATTAGAAACTTCTAGTCATACCTTGGTTTGTACTCAATCATGACAATCATTCAATAAAAAAGTTTCTGGCACTGAAAGAACAAGAGCCCCTCCACCGTTTCATTCATCCCCCTTCTCTCCGCAAGCACCTCTCCTTTCCCCCCTGTCGAGTCAAACCACAATGTCTCATCAAACCCACCAGCATTTTCCAATCTTCTGAACAGATCTTACAAGTGTCCCACTAAATCCACAAAAGGCATGGACTCATCTAACATGCCTTGTCTTACCTCTCCTAACAACCCATATGCCTCTTTGTTTTCAGAGGAATGGCCCCCCAGATAAAGCAAAATCCGTGGGTGCACTCATCTTTTGATTGTGTGATCAGCACATGAGACACCCAATTACTAATCTAAGCCATGGAAAATTTAGAACCAGGGTATTTTCTTGCAAGGTTAGAGATGAAAAGGTGGAGGCTGTAGGGCACTCTTGGCTAAGTGTCAAGATGCTGCCGCTAACCGCCCCCTTAGCATCTTCAACCTCTTTGCTTACTTGGTCTGGACAGCTTTTCGCATCTCTTTCTCTGAATGAGTTTTCTTTTGAAATGAAACGAGGAAAAGCGTGGCAGTTGGTGAGCACAAGTCCTGGTTTTGTCTCATAAAATGCTCCAGCCAACCGAAAGCTTTAGTTGCTTTCATCTACTCTCGTGGCTGAGTCATTCCCACCTGGCCACCAACCCTTTCTGTTCCTTGTCTTCAGTAAAAATCAGGCATTTCTTTCTTCCCCATCCGAAAGCTGAGTACTTCACTTCCTCTTTTTAATCTCTCTTTAATCCACGGAGGGGTTCTTCTTTCTCCCCTGAACTGAAACCTACGTTTTTCATACTAAATCACACAAGTTCATTTTTGTCTTGATTGACTGGCAAGAAAGAATCAAAAGTGAGAAACTCTCTTTCTTTCTACCAGTTTGAAAAATCATGGGGCTGCAACCTAAATTAACAAGCAGCAGTCAAACTAAGATTATTCAACAAATATATGTCTGCCGCCTTTACAGTTTCTCTTTCCAGGATTGATCTTAAGAAAAAGAACAATATTCCATGACTAAAGTTGAAGAAAAGATTGGAAAGTAAACAATTCTTTAAGGATTTTAACTTATATCATCATTTGCCTTAATTTGCCTTGCCCTGCTTAATTACTGCGTCCATCGTTAACTGATGAGAGGACCCATGACTGAAACATCAGAAATAGAGGCTCTCCGCATGTACACGTGATAGAAACCCACATGGTTTCTCAACCGACATTGAAGAGAGAACGTTTAATCAGGACAAGATGTTCAACAAACATGCAGAAACATCAAACTAGGTCTATGTCAGCTCCATGTGATGAAGGTTACCAGTATATGCAACAGAGTGTGACTCATAAAAATTATATGCCTTATTGTTTGATACTTTGCTTGCTTTCATCTGTCAATTCACATATAATGACTTAGCCTGCTCCAAAATTTATAGATCAAACTGCTGTCATGAGCTAAATTTATCATCAACATATTTGACTTGCGAGAGTACACCGAACTCTCTCGAACGTTTTTTGCCATCACTCTTTCTCTGAAACATGCAAATGTTTGTCACTGCAAATGGACCTCCCTCAGCTTTCTTTTGATATGATCAGTCATAAACACAAAACATGCAGTGGCACTGCCTGGCCCCAAATACTCCTAACATACCAGGACACACAAAAGGTCTTGTTTAGTGGGTCATTAGATTTTACAAGGAAAATCTACATATCATATGTACACAAGTAGCTAAATATATACTGAGCTTCAAATCTCAGTGAATGTTTCAGGTCGAGTACTTCCTGGCAAATGATTTATTAAATTCTATAAAGAAATATCTTACGGACCAAAAAATCTTGACCGCAAGAATCCATCATGAAGAAACAATCAAACATTAACAAAGCATTCTGTTAAACTAATTAAGTAGATTTTTGGAAATCTGTGAACGCGCGAGGATCCCATAGTGCACATGACAAACTATTAAACTACATAGCTAACGTACCATACGTGCATTCTAAACTCACCTACTAATTAGATATTAATACGAGGAGGACGGTGCATTAATACGGAGAATTACCATGCATAATCTGCCACCTGTTTATTCTTCAATAATTAAATTCCTCTACTAAACTAATAAATATTTGTTTGGGTCATCGGGCTTCCTTCCCTAGTCTTGACCTGAATGTGTTTTAGTCGAGAGAGACAACTTTGGCTAAAGGATGTGTATTGCCAATTTAAAAATGCAGCATTAGTCTTTTGAGATTGCATAATCTTTAACTAAATATTCTCGATTAGCTGATTTTTTTAATCTACCTAGCTTTGTCATCATAAGAAGACTTCAGACGGAAGCAAATCTCTAACTTTCATGTTAAAGTTGGTACTTCCAGACATTTTGCTTTCTTCAAAGCCTTGTTAAACTAAATAAAAATTCTATTAAGGAATTCACAGTTATCAGGACAACTAATAATTACACTTTGCAACTCATTTCTACCACTATTCCAGTGAAACTCATCAATGTTTTGGGCTCCTCGCCAATTTCGATGGCCGGTTGTATAGGAAAATTCGTCGGAAAATATCTTCAACCAAATGATTCGACAAAAAAATCAGTTTAAACAATTGTTAAAAGGGCATTGGACTTTTTTAATGTGGAAATGGCATTAAAAATCATTCTACTTCTTTAATTTGCCCGTTAACAATCTTTGGTGGGCAATGCAAGTAGAGGGTAAAGGTCTGGTATGCATCAATTGAAGACAGAAACCAGCCATTGTGCATGGTAGAGTCATCATTCAACCAAGATGAATACCGAAGGCTTAAATGATGTCAGTTTCCTGTTATCTCTGGATTGCGAACAATTGGAAAAGATAGTTGATTCTGACTCTTGAATATGGTCACCATCAAAGCAGTTTCCTTAAAGCTCTTGATTTACTTTGAACAGAGAAGTATTCCCCACAAGACAAGTCTTTCCGGATAAGGATTATTAGTAATGGGAAAGGCTACAGTTTGTGGGCATTGGCAACTGAGCTAAGCTCTTGATGTAAACCTACACCATACTGCCAACCCATGTGATCACTCACTTTTATTTCAATGGCTTTGACACCCTAAAACGAAACACTTTCACTTATCCACGTTTAAACCCCAAAAAACCAAACGTATCTCGACATGTAACACCCTTTTACATGTCCCTCCCGGCCTCTCCTCCCTATAAATCTCCCCTCCCTCTCCTTCTCCCTCCTCCCCGAAAGCAAGAGAAAAAATAAAAAAAGAAAAGAAGAGAAACGCAGGGAAAAAGTGCAGAGACTGTTGTAGTTAAGTAAGAGAGAGTTTCTTCCAGAGGCAGATAGTGTGCAGCATGTGCATAGGAATCATTGATCAGTTTTAAGATATTGAGGGCACCGCCCATCTCCACAGACTGACACTGGGTTTGTATAAAACAGATTCTCTCTTCTTCTTATAAGGTCTCTCCTTTTAATTGCTCTCATTCTCTTGTCGAGAGCACAGAAGGCCAGCCCCAAGCTTCTTGCTGCCCGGCGTTCGTTGGCGTAATGGGTGAAGCTAAGCCGGTACGGAGAACGGTCTTTTGTTTTGAAATTTGATTTTCCCAAGTTGTTCTTTAACTGGGTTCCTTAAATTTCGATCTGGTTTTGTGTTTCTGGGTTGTCAGGAGGAGGCTAAGGCTGAGAGCAAGCCGGAAGAGAAGAAGGACGAGAAGGTTGAAGAGAAGGCTGAGGAGAAGGCAGAGGAAAAGGCAGAGGAGAAGGCAGAGGAAAAGAAGGAGGAAGCTGCAGATCCACCACCCCCTCCACCACCTGTTGTTTTGTACGTTGACATGCATTGTGTAGGATGTGCGAAGAGAGTAGAAAGGTGCATAATGAAAGTCAGAGGTAATTAATCTTCTTCTCCTCTCTTCTTTAACATGTCTTTACATTTTGTATATCTTGGCTAGATAATGAATGAGACAACATCTTCTCCCCATTCTAACTTGTTTCTTTCCTGAGACGATCAGGTGTTGAAGAGGTTAAAATAGATATGGATCAGAATCATATCACCATCAAGGGTATAGTCGATCCTCAAGCACTCTGCATGAGAATACACAAGAAAACCAATAGAAGAGCAAAAGTAGTATCTCCACTGCCCCCACCGGAAGCAGACCCCTCCAAACCCCAAATTGTCACCTCACAGGTCCATTTTTCTACACCCACGTCTCAAATTTCAAATCTTCTTCTATTCATCTCATGCACAAACCCAGAAAACCAAATTTGATCTAACTTCATTTACTACTGTCGCAGGTGAGTGGAGTGACTACAGTAGTTTTGCACATAAACATGCACTGTGAGGCATGCGCTGAGCAGCTGAAGAGAAAGATTCTGAAGATGAGAGGTATTTGTGATCTGGAGCTTGACCTGAGATATAGTGATAATCTCATGAGTACTAAGAAATGACCATCTACTGACATAGTGCATTGGGGGTGGGCCAACTATGGGAGATAGAATCAAATTGCAAAAGAAACTGTCACACAAGGAGGGAAAGCTCCTCTTTTGCTTTCTCCTTCCCTCTTTCCCTTTCCTTATCTTTTCTTTCTAAAATGAAAGGGTATCTAAAAGGAAAAGCTTGTGACTGTTTGCCACTTTAAAGTATATCTTACCTTCCTGCTTTACATGTGTTACCACCAGTTGCTTAACCATTTGAAAAGAGAATTTTTGCCCAGGAAGGGGGGAAATAGGGCACAGAATCTACGGATAAAGAATATTCAAATTCTTGTCATTCTAACATGTTTTGATCCCACATAATAATATATAGATTGGAGAAAGAGATTGATCAATTTAAAGATGTCCTTTGTAGTTGTGTACTAACGTAAAGAATTGGTTAATTGGGAAGCAGGGGTTCAATCGGCGGAAACAGAGCTCAGCAGTGGGAAGGTAACAGTCACCGGCACCATGGACGGCAACCGCCTCGTGGAATACGTTTACCGGCGGACGAGGAAGCTCGCAAAAATCGTGCCACAGCCGGAAGAAGAGAAGAAGGAAGAGCCGCCGAAGGAAGCCGAGAAGCCCGCGGAGGAACCGCCCAAGGCGGAGCCGGAGGAGAAGAAAGAAGAGGGGTCGGCGGAGAAGACAGAGGAGGAGAAAGAAAAACCCGCGGAAGAGGCGGCCGCCGAGAAGAAAGAGGAAGAGAAGCCGCCGGCGGGGGAGGCCGCGGATCAACCGGCGCCGCCGCCGCCGGAGGAAGCGAAGAAGGAGGCGCCGGCGGAGGAGGTGATCAACTACGCCAATTTCCCGTACGATGATATGGCGAAGAAGGTCATCTACTGGCCCCCTGTTTACGTCATCGAGCGGGTCCCACCTCCGCAGCTCTTCAGCGACGAGAACCCCAACGCATGCTGCATCTCTTAGACGCCCCCCCACCCGTGGCAGACGAATCAAAAGCACTTTGTATTAAACGCTACGATATTATGGATGAGCGTGATTTATTAAGGCAGTATATAAATATTCTCCGAAGAGTTTTGTATAAAAAGTTTATATAAAATAATAAGATATGGTTACATTTTGTGGTTATATATATATTATAACCTCTTCCAAAATTCCATAAACCAAAATTGGGAGTGTGATAGGAGGGCCCGCATTAAGCCGGAGAGGATCTACGGAGGAGACACTTTGATACGTAGTGGGTCCCAAGGCAAGGATATGCAGCCTACTTTATACGAGCATGTAAAGTCATCTTTCGTGAATCGGGTAGGGTCCACTATTTTTTTCTCGTGGATCGCAGCATTTCACGTGGCAGTTGGCAGATGCTGAGAATGGAGATGGGAATCTAGTCAGATGGCCAAAATGTGGGATTCACGTGATGGGTCCCACAGGGCTGCCGACTCACCCGAAAGAGAATCCTGGACGCGGCGGACCCACTCGCTGACTCAGATGGATTTAACCGGGAATCTTAAACCAAGGACGATGGGACTAGGTGTTTCTTTGGAAAATGAAGCCATCGTCAAGCAAATAAAGCTTTAACTCTCTCTCTCTCTCTCTCTCTCTCATATGTATTCTCTTAACTCTGTTAACTTGTCGGCTTAAT
This sequence comes from Aristolochia contorta, assembly GCA_022405105.1. Lineage (NCBI taxonomy): Eukaryota > Viridiplantae > Streptophyta > Magnoliopsida > Piperales > Aristolochiaceae > Aristolochia > Aristolochia contorta. The sequence continues at coordinate 38,303,599 of CM039665.1, read as the reverse complement.
ATATATCTGCTCTTGGATAAAAAAAAACCAAATAAAGCAATTTGGTAGAAATGCAAAGAACTCTTTTATTTTCTCCTATATAATTCATTATGTGGCCATTATTAGAAATGCTGCAGGCCTCATAATAAAAGTGATATTAATATAAAAAATGAAGTAAAGCAATTTTGGAATGTTAGCTTCTATCTAATCATCCATGGGATGACAAGTGTAGGAGCCCTAAGAAAAAAGAGCCAAACATAATAGAGAATATCAAATATTTGTCCACATTAAATCAGGCAAGTATTAGACTACGTAGTAACCGTGAGGACATATTCACGTGGTCTGCTTAATAAGAAAGACAAAGCAACCCACGTCAAAAGGGCATGGACGGTGGCACTCTCTTTTGGAAAAATAAATCACGACTGCTTGGTTGCCCTACAAGAGTTAAGAGTGCTGACTCATCAGTCAATATAGATATTTTCTTCGTATGTGCTTGTAATTTATTAAAACGGGAAAAAGGCCCCACATTGCTAAAGATTAAACAAGGATATCCGAATATAAGGTTAGATAATAAACCTGCCAAGTGATTAATCATTTTGGGATAAAACAGAAACTGTAACAGAGTAGTCCCAGCAGATTCTGAAATTTATTTAGCATTTGTAGATGAATGCAACACACATTGCAACTAGTGATCTGTTCATTTCTACATCATGAATTATTTTTGACGTTGGACTACAGTGGTGACCTCCATTTTGTATGTACTACATCAATGGATTAACAAGCTTGTGTCATTCTCCCACCTCCCAATTCTTGCTTCTCGTTTAGATACATCTCTGCAAATGCAGTATATAATGCCGCCCCGATGGGAAGAGCTCCCTCATCAAGAAAAAAGAAGGGTGAGTGCGGCGAGTGCTTGGCACCCAAGCCCTCATTCCCGACCCCTATACTGGACATCAATCCTGGAATCACTTGCTGGTAGAAAGCAAAATCCTCTCCTGCCATCACTTTCTTCCCCAACTTCACATTCTCCGGGCCCACCAGAAGAGCACCAACCCTCTGAGCAAATTGGTGCAGATCTTCATCATTCACTGTTGCAGGGCAGGAAGGATGCCCATCCACATTCATGTCCACTGTCCCTTTACATCCATGTACTGCTGCATGAAATTCAATTACCTGCTAACATGCTCACGTTACTACCCATCAGACCAAGATTGATTACCCTGTACAAAGATCAGTTGTCGCAAAGAGGAAAACGAAAGGCAATTCAAAAGCTGTAGACCTCACATTCTTCTAAGAATATGAATTCAGAAGCATTTCAGGGTCTTCCAGCAAGTTACAGTATTCTGAACATGCTCCGGGGAAGAATATTAGAAACAATAGGTCTTCACCTAAATAACAAAAAAGTGGATGCAAAGAAGGGTTTGCATTCTGGAAAATAGCAAAACAAGAGGTTTGACTAAAAATGCTCTGCAAATGTATACCTCTTTCACCCTTTGCTGAAGTTGGTGAAGCCCCTCCGTAGTAAGACTCCTGAGGGTGCCACCCAATTCAATGGAAGACGGAACTACATTCAGGGGCCCTCCACCTCGGACATATGTAACAGACACCACCTGAAGCAGACAACAACCAAGGACCATGGAGACACTAGTGAAGGCACAGATGACAGATATAAAATAAGTAGCAATTAAATGGGTTTAATGGTTTTAGCACAAGATGCACAGAACTAGAGTTCAATGGCCACACTCACTTGGCTGTGAAGGGGATCGGTTTCTCTTGAAACCAGTACTTGGAGTGCCAATATTGCATATGAAGTAGCTACAAGTGGATCCCTTAGTAAATGTGGTTCTGCCGCATGACCACCTTTTCCTTCAATTTTTGCCCGGAAGACACAAACAGCAGCGAGTGTTGGTCCAGGATGGGATGACATGGTTCCAGTGGGTGATGTACTGTCAATATGTGTAGCAAAAATTGCTTCAGCACCACCAAGAGCACCTTCTTTCACCATGAAGGAGGCACCTGCCCCCCCTTCCTCAGCTGGTTGGAAAAGAAGCCGCACACTTCCCTTTGGCATGAACCGCCTCAACAAAATCACAAAGGAGTGGTCTGTCGCCATAAATAAAATAACTAGCTTCTTTTTGGGTCACACTTCGAATCAGATTTAAATTAAAGCTGTTTCAAACAGATTATAATATGAGTGCATGTTATATTATACCTTTACTGGTTTAGCTTTTAAATTTCTATCAGTTTAGTGCTATTGCCCGTCGATTGAAGGACATTTCTAATTAACAAGTAACATTTGCTTTTAGTGATCAGTAAACTGGTCTAAACTCGACCTTGGTATCAATTCATTTAACAATGTTCAGCGTCACCAAATCAAATTCCTTTTTTTCGCCAGACCAATTATATATATGCAAAGGGAAACCCAAATAGAGAAGAAAAAGCAAAGACCTTGATCTTATTTTTGCGTTGATGAAGTAATTTAGCTGCTCCAAGAAGCATAGTCACATGAGCATCATGGCCACATGCATGCATCCGCCCATCAATCTTACTCTTGTGCTCCCATTCCACAAGTTCCTACGCAGGTCGCTTATCAAATCCACATCAGAAAGGAAACAAAAATAGCACAATAAAGTGACACCTCAACTCAGCGAAGACTGACAATTAATCTCCCGAACAGAAAGAAATTTTCAAACAATCCGAATGAAAGGAAAGAAGAAGGAGAAAATGGATATTTGCCTGAAGAGGCAGAGCATCCATGTCCGCCCGGAGGGCAACGATCGGAGGCGACCCAGAACCGATTTCTGCTACGACCCCGGTCTTGGCAAAGGGGAAGGAATAAGAGACACCCATTTCATCGAGCTCTCGTCTGATGAGAGCACTCGTGTTGTATTCTTGAAAAAGAAGCTCGGGGTTCTCATGAATTTGTCTGCGGACGGAGACTAACCAGTCTTTCTCCTTCTCAGCTAAGCTCAAAATCTCAGCTCCGTATCCCCTATCGATGATGCTGCGAACCCCGGAACTTGGAAGAGAGACGAGAAGAAGAAGGCGAAAAAGGAGGGGGAGGACGATCGGAGGCAGCGAGGCAAACCGCTCCATCACTCAGGGAGCATCAACCGCGGTCCGCACAGTGCACAGAAAGAGGAAACCCCCCCTTCCCCGGAACTCATTACACACTTAATAATTTATGAAATACAATTCACAATAAGGGGTGGTGGCGCAGTTGGCTAGCGCGTAGGTCTCATAGCTTCCGAGAAATCCTGAGGTCGAGAGTTCGAGCCTCTCTCACCCCATTAATTTTAACTGTAAAATTATTTAAATTTAGTCAATTATAATGAAAATAAAAGAAAAATGATATTAGCATTTTTACATTGTACGTTTTCATCCTGTACTCCTAGTACCGGCATTTCCACGCAAATAGTAAAAATTTACAGTAAAAAGTCACAATATGAATATCATCAATCAAAATAAAATGGAACAACTGACGTCTGGGTGGTGTAGTTGGTTATCACGCTAGTCTCACACACTAGAGGTCCCCGGTTCGAACCCGGGCTCAGACATTTCTATTTTGTTCACATTTTTCCATCAATCCGGACGAGCTCTTATTTCTGTATAAAACTTATCTAAGTTAAAATTACTTGTTTTGTACCACTATATCACAAATTACTTGTTTTAATGATTTAGTTATTAAATTTAAATTATTAGTATAAATATTTTTTACTATTTTATGAGATTACTATATATATAATTTTTTTATGTACTATATTTCCATAATTTACATCTGTTTCTTAGTGTCTCTATGCGTATTCACGAACCTTGATCAGGATAAGGATTCGGAGCAACAAAATCACGTTTCAAGACAACGTTTTTGGAGAATAACAAAAGACAAAGGCTTCTGCTAGAGTGCGGGAAACACAACGTTGGATTTCCCATAACGTTGGAGCGTAAAAGAAGTGTAATGAAGATGATAGCTTCTACACAAAAAAGGTCATTCATTAATCTAAAACCGAAGTGAGACATAATTACCAGGGAATAGAAATGGTTACAGAGGAGTCAGTCCCCTAAAAAACTATCTATCCATCATCTTTCCTCCGAAAACCTAAAGCGAGATCCCTTTGTGGGGAAGAAAAACTATGCACACCAATGTACAAGACCCCCGACCTACCCAAGCCCATACAGCAGAAAATCGTCTCTAAAAATTATGGGCAACATCAAGACCTGAGACATATGGAAACTCCCCTAAGGGCCAGTATGGAGACGCCTACAAACAGGAAAGCAAAAGCTGCATAATGAGCACCCCAGAGACCAGCTCTGGATTTTAATCCCACCAGAGTTCGCCGCAGCAGAGCATCCTGTTTATTTGGAGACACCTGCACCTCCTGTTTCTCATTCTTGTCGCCACTTCCCGGGGTACTCATCTTCACCCTTAACCTCGTCGTCTCTGCGCGAGGAGCTTCATCCAATGACTCCAACGGGAGAGTCGTACCTAAATAAGACAGATGATGGATTTATAGAAACATGGGACATAACAGAAAGTAATTTGAAAGGATCTTCGTCGTGTCATACCTTGGATAGAGATGGTTTCATGCTCGTGAAGATCAATAGACTTTGATGGTGCAGGCACGTCGGTGGACGTACATTGTATGTTATCTCCTACCTGCAGCAGAGCGAGTAAATCTTCTTTCTGACAACAGATCAAACACATTCATGATAGAAATAGAAGATTTCGTTCAACCATTCTATAAATCCACCCTTGTAGCATTGCCTTACCTCTGATTCGGTTGAGTCTGTCTCATGGTCATTTGCGTTGCTGCTAGTCTGACTCCCCTCACTATAAAACGTGTTTATGGAATAGGTCTCCTGCGATAGTGTATCATCACAGGATTTTGTTCTGCTACATGAATCTGAAATCCTACTAATCCTTTTCTGTAGGCGAAGCCGTCGTGGGGCAGAACCCTGATCAACAAATTGAGCCACGTAAGGTGACTGCCTAGTCCTTAACAAAACTCCAGTGCCCTCCTGGTCCTCTCTACAATCAACCAAGTGGTTGTGACTAGTTGTTTCTGTCATGCTATAAGACAAATCAACCAGAGACTCCACACTGGAGGCAGCAGAAGAGACATCTGGAACATCAGGCCCCCTTGCATCATCCGACTTTGGATATGACCAGGCCTGAACAATTAAACTGATCACTCATGCAAAGATCTTGCAGAAATAAACGACAAAAAAAAATTAGAAGAATTCTAAGAATTAGGGAATTTTCACCATGGAAACAACTCACCATTTGCAAATAAGTCCCAGGATAGTTGCCCCGTGAAGACGCATGTACAGGTTCAACGTTCAGCACACAAACGTTAGGTGTTTCCCGATAAGGCAGTTGAAGCTTGGGGCCCTCAGTGGTCCAAGAAAGCGGCTGACTAGTTGTTTCCTCACATACATGATCATCATATTCATCATTCAAAACAGCATCTAAGAATTCACTGATACCAGAAACATCCTCCTCAGGGGAAACATCCTTAAAGCCCTCAGTTTGTCCCACTCCAAAGTTATCATAGAAAGGGGGGTCCACAAATGGGTGCCCTAACCCATTATATTGCAGATGTGGTGTCATAGTTGAGAAACCACGAGGATCATCTGACTCATAGTTGTCAGATACTCCTAATGCTAGAAGTAACGGATCTACCTGAAAAAGACACACTGGGATTAAAATAAGAAAGAAAGGCACTCAACTTCATCATCTTGCTCAAGCAGTGTCATATAGAACTCAATGCCTACTTTTCGATATGAGAAATGTCCAGGACACAGAAATAAATGATTAAAGGAACAGGAGACAGCACGAATTATTAGAGAAAAGGGAGATGGGATGAAATATTTGAGAAACGAGACAGCATGAATGATAAAAAAAAAAAAAAGGTTTTTTCTAACTCTCTTAATGGCCGAATCTGTAGTAGTTCAACATCAACACAAAAAAGTTGTAGTGGGATAAATAAAGGTTATTCCCCCACTGCCCAAATTGTACAAAACCTATTCTCCTAAAATGCACCGCATGAACCACTTATTTACTTGATAAACCATGGTAATGGGCAATCGGATGATTACTGTAGAAACAATATAAAAACTTCAAATGATGACAAGATAAAAACGTTATACAAGTAAAGTTACAGGGGCACACGGCTTCTTTTAATCCTTAGAGGGACTCAAATCCCAAGAATTGGCACTAGAAGCCTTGAGTTGAGAACTAATTCAGCAACGAGAAAATTAGAGAACGCCATTACAAGAAAATTAGAGAACACCATTACAAGAAAATTGGTGAGCCTTTCAACAAATCAATTCTAATTTTATAACTTAGCCGCTTCAAGTTTCTTGCATATTTCATATTTAAAGCAGATCGATCATTTTTACATGCAGAACCCCAAAGAATAAGGTACAAAATTGGCTGTTTCATGCACAACAGTAATGCATTGGTGAACGGGAAAAGAGAAAAATGCAAGTCAATATGGTCAGCAACACGGCCAAAGAACAACAAACCTTTTAACATCAGAAAAGTTCAAAAGTTGATAAAAGGAAAATTCTCACCTCTGCAGTTGCCGCCTCATAGTCGTGGTCTTCAACATCAGAAGCTATAAAACTCGCGCCATTGCTTTCACCTGCACAGGAGGTTCCACTTTGTGCTCCATCTGCCAGCCACCTTTCTAGGTTCTTAAGTTGTTGATTTTCAGCAATGAAGGGTGGCATATGCGGTTGATTTTCAGCAATCAAAGGTGACATAAGCGGTTGATTTTCAGCAGCAAAAGGCGACATCTGTGGTTGTTCTCCTTGAACATCTGATTCTGAAATTTTCTTGTTCAACCGTTTGCTCTGTTCAACAGCATCTTGATTGTCCTGTGTATCTTCTAGGGATGATTTACAACTTGAGGGAAACTGGCCACTATGATCAACCTCCTCAAAGTGTGTACTTTCAGTCTTCTCTTCCACCTCATCATTGGTTGGGCTTGCGGATGGGCTTGCGGATGGGCTTGCAGCTTTTAGATTATCCTTTCTGAACAGACGGCACAACACAAACGCGCTCTACAAGATCACAGCAGTTAGACAGTGTCCTATTAGAACAAATGGGGAGTAAATAAAACAAGAAACAACGAATAGAGTATAAAATCATGGGAACAAGACATTCACATCTGCTAAAATGTTAAGCTTGACCCAGGGCAATCCAAATGACCAACACTTTCTGAGGCCAATCACAAATCCTAATAAAGCAACATAGACTCTAGTTAACTCTAGATATGGAACTTGCCCCCAATTCAGACCCTCCCGCACAAACATCGGATCCATATAATGAACTATCGGAAAGGTTTGAAACTAAGTCTAATATCATGTAAAGGAAGTACCCAGTTCCCTCCAAAAATGATCGGCCACCCTATTGCACCCCTATAACAAAATCTCAAAAGAATTTGAAGCTTGAAGGCAAGGGTAAACAGCGCGGAAGAAATAGTGAAAGCAGTTGAGCAAGGCGACTATCAATTGCATCAGGCTCACGTAAAGGATCATTTCTTCACTAATAAAAGCAAGAAAAATCTCACCTGTCCAGGTTTGGTTCCATCTAGATCTTTTTCAGTCGCCCGGTATTCATGCATTATCCAGTTAGTCCTTTCCCCATTTGGAGCACGTCCTTTATAGAATACAAGGGTCTTCTTCATTCCAATCAAATTAGACTTGGACTTGATCGTCCGGTCCTTGCCTGTTGCTTTCCAGTATCCTTTCTCAGTAGCACGGTTGGAACGATGCCCATTAGGATACTTCTTTTCACATGGTGCGAAGAAAAACCACTCGGGATCATCTGTTGGGATGACGGATTTGCCTATGCAAGCAAAAGCATAATGAACTAAACCATAAGAACGCCAAGTACAAGTCCGAAAAAACCAAAAAATAGAAAAATAGAAAAAAACCCTTTCGAGAAGTGTAAAAAATATATATAGCAGAAGAACTCCGTATACGTACAAACAAATCAAAATCTGCAGAGCAGAAGCAGCAGAATGAATTCCGCCGAACAAACTAGTATCGAAAAATGCGACATTTGGACAAATTAATTTCCCTACATTAACAAAAGACTAAAAAAGTTTAAAAAAAAAACCAATAGATGATAACGGAGATATTCAGAGGAAGAAAGTAAAAATAAAAAAATAAAAAAATAAAAACAGGATTAAAGAGAAAAGGGAAAGTAAAGTGAAGAAGGAAGAAAAAAACACATACTGGGTAAATCCCATGGCTCGCACTTGCAAACATCAATCTCCGTGATTGCTTTAACAAGAGAATTCCGACCATTAATCTTGTTGCGAAGATAATGATTTATGAGCTCTTCGTCCTTAGGCTGGAACCTGAATCCCACCGGAAGAGATTCAACCTGCATGGCATCCATGACCAGCAGACCCAGTTGAAGCTAGTCCAATCTCCCAAAGGTACCACCAAGTCCTCACCGTAAAAGAAAGCAAACAAAACCCCAATTCGATTCTCCAGATCTTCCCAGGATTTCAGAACCCTTCCAGGAATTGTGAGAGAGAGAGAAGAGAGAGAAAAAAAAAAGCGCGAGAGAGGGAAAACTGGGAAATGCAGTCGATGGGACGGAGCTTCCTTTTTATTTTTCTCTTTACTAAGATCTCCACTCCGCGTTTAGCCGATGACTACGAGTCCGTAACGGTAAGCCCTCGCCCCGCGTTTCCGCGTACAACGGATGCCCCCTCTTTTTACCGTAAATCACCAACATGCCACCGCAGAAGTAAATACCTTTCGATCCGCACAGTGGCAGGACGTTAATATCTTTAAACAATGGAGCTATTTTAAATCGAGAAGAACCGGGAAACAGGCGCGAGTCGTGGCTAAGCCAATTAGCCGTCGACAAACAACACCGTAGTCGTCATTTGTCAGCCACGGTGGTAGTCCCCGTCACGATGACGTGGCGAGCACTTGAATCTTCCGCGAAAGTGAAGTGGGGAACGACTAGGGAAAAGGGTAAAACGGGTTTTATATATATATATATATATATATATAAATAGAAGGCAGACCAGAAGTAAGATACTCCGGCCGATACGTGTGGAGCCCCGAGCGGAGGAGGTGTGTCATGTGGGTAGAAGCGTCGCACGTGATCCACCTTTAAGGAAAGATTAATCGCCTAATTTATACATCGTTAATTAGGATTATCTTACCTTTAAGGCGGTCAAGACGCAAGTGGGACCCACGATAGAAACGATCGACGCCGTCGAGGAACGGAAACTATGGCCGGATGCGTCGAATGTTCGTCCCCCGGGATCGTGTCTGGAATGATTTGCATAGGACGGGACCCACTCTGCGGTAATCTGGTATCGATCACTTTCCGCCATTAGAAAGGGATTATTTTAAGAGAAGCTTGCAGTTGAAGATTCATTTTTTTGTGAGGGAACGGCCCGCGAAGGAACAAAATCTCGGGATTTGCATATTCGGAACCGGAATTAATCGGGTCGGTCTGGGCCACCGGATACTACTACTACTTTTCAGCGTGTCGGACCCACCGAAGGAGACTCTTTTTTGTTCTTTGGGATGATGGGACTCGGGGAGAAAGAAAGACGTCGTATATGCATGTGGTTGTGGACCCAAAAGGAAGGGGTGTCCAATGGGCACCTACTAATGTGGGCGAGACAGGGTGAGAGAGGGTTCAAAGTGAGGAGGGTAAAACATGGCAAGGTCGGTCGTAAAAGCAAAAAGAGTAATGCTACGCGTACAACACTGGTTTGTGCACCCGAGTACAATTCTCTCTATAGTGCTGGGACCCTAGCAGAAATACTTTAATACCCAGTTGCTACAGTGAAGAGATTGTACCTGTGCACAACACTGTTGTACGTATATCATTATTAAAGGGACGGTGGCTGAAGCTACCGTGCACATACACGGCTGAATCCGTACAAGAGACACAGGCAGCCAAGGCAAGGTGATTAAGTACGAGGACTCTTTACCCTTAAAAGAGTAGGGGCAGGGGGACCCCCTGGAACCAACGGAGCAAGGCCTACCCTACAAGGTAGAGGGGATGAGTTTTATTGTAAAAATAGGGGTGCTGTTGTTTGCTTTCTTTGCAAGTTATGTGGCCAGGTTCCTCCTACCTTTCCCTGTCTGCAGCAAGAGAGATTTTTCACCTTTTTTTTTTTTTTTGTTGAAAGTTGATTTTTCTCCTACGTTTGATTATAAAGAAAATGTTCATGCAACTGGTGAGCCAAAACGACTTGAATTTGATCACGTAGGTGACCAGATCCTATTGTCACCCACGGGGAATTAGTTATTGGTAGGTCTCTCCCAATCATTGGCTTCAAGGTGAATGACCAGGCAGAATAAGTGCCATTTTAAATAATATAATTTTCTAAATAAAAAAACAGCAATTCTGTAAGACCATCATATGTTATGTCGTTAATTCATATTCATCAACAGAAGTAACAACCAAATTGTAAAAAAGGAATACTGTCCATACCCATTTAAAAAAAAAATGGGATAAGGGAAGATTAAGAAGATGACCCTGTATAACTGTAATAATAAGCCTGCAGTAGAAGAATGCCAAGGACTCCATGAGGCCTTTTACATATAACAGTCATCAAAGTTAACTTCTCTTATCAAAGGCGCCCAACAAAAAAAAAAAAACAACACAAAGGCTCAATGAAAAGCTACCCTTGTACGCAAGAAAGATTGAATAAATTACAGATTAAAATCTATTAATAAGACACCTCTCGAGTTTGTTTCTAGTTCTACAACATAGGAATTATACATATGCTCTCCACATATCTGTCCACCACTGTCACATAATGGCAGCGCCACAAGCAAGTGGACTCAGAAGCGGAACGAACTTCAATGGAGTTTATAACAGAACATGGACATTACATACAAAGAATTTTACTGATGAATGTGTGACTGCACACTTCAACATCCTAGTATGGTTTCATTAACTTTCTTGTTTCACTATCAGCAGAGTATCATAGGAAAAAGACCGGATGTGTAAACTCTCCGCTTGCTCCTTACAGTTCCGCTTTCCTTATTCTAATTAATTTGCTAAATGGTTTCATATATCTTCATATTCACATTTTCATCACATTAAAAAGGACTACCATCTGGTAGAGATGGAAAGAAAACATCGAATAGGAAACCATCCAAATGATGCAAAGGATGACTTGGATATCTACAACTTACACAGAACACTGTTGGAACCTCAACAGACAAAACGATCAGACCTCCCAGAAGGAAAAGCAGACTATCAGGGAAAAATTAGAAAGGCCAGTGCTTCGTAGAACACAACCTAACTAGCAGTCCTTAGCATTCTTCTTCTGCTTGTTTTAGATCAGAAAATATAATCATTAGACATCTCGTCTGCATGAACATCAAAACAGAGTATCTGTTGAAATAAATTATTAACAAGCAAATAGAAGCTATGAAGTTGAAAAACCAACATGTTCAAGATATGCTAAACATTTTTTTTCTTTTTTTATTTAAAACTTGCAAGAAATGCTAAACTGACTATTATTTCTTGCAAAGGCAAGACAAAAAGATCAGACAAGCGAATAATGATGCAGGTTTATGGAAACTGGACCATCAACATTTTTTTTCAAATGAGATCACTTTAAATGAATGTGCACTTCTAATGACAATTGTAGAGGCTGGCTAGAAAATGCAGATAGTAACTAACAGTGGTCTCCTGCCTCTCAATTCAGTGAAGCCTTTATCTTATTCGAATAATATTATTGCCATTACAAGCCCTCGCTAACGCACATTATACTCTAGATTCATTCATTGTCAATCTAAGCACGATAAAACACCTCAAAAGCCACCATAAGAGAAGTCTGTCAAGTTCAAATTGTCAAAAAGGGAAACAATCTTAAGGAACACAACTCACTATACCCTTGAAACCTCTCCAATCATCTCATTTTAAGAACAATGATATCGTAGTAAATGAGAGAACAGAATGGATAGAATTTCTCCTCCCACAGTGGCTCATTGATCCACATATCTACTTAAAACAATTAATAAGATCCAACAAGAAGAATGAAATCCTTCTGCGTTTACTTTCCTATGAAAATTGTTATGGATATCATCAGAGTTAACATGTTTTTTGCACCATCGTCCATTGATCATCGGTTCCAAGCCAGTTCTGATACTCAGCCCAATATGAAACCCCCAGACACACTTTGTGTAGCTGTTGGTACGTAAATGGGAAGGTAACTTTAAGCCACTAGTTCAATAGCTAAATTTGTCGATCACTTTGGCTTAACTTCATAGACCACATTCAAGTATTCAACCTTCTTATCAATAAGGGAGCTAAATTTTTGTCCAGATAAATAAGAAGCTTCTCCAGGGGACTCGCTCTACAGATGTTAAAATTTGTGAATCGATACAAACCTCTCTGTGGTATCGCTTCTTGACTTTCTTCTCTGACATAAAAAAGTAAAAGAGCAAGGGGATGATAAACGCATACGCAAAAAAGATCTCCAATTAATACTGCAGTTGGACTCTTTGTCACCACTTGTTACATATAATCTCAACAGAAAATTTCCAATTGCTTTCAAAGCACCATCCATTCAAAATTCATCATGAGTTCTCCAAGACTAGAAAACACCAAGAAGGCAACAAATTTTTCCTAGTTCCAAATATTGGAATTCCTTCAACTGTATCAGGAACCTTCTTTCAGGGTGATGAACAACAGGAACCAGAACCCAATATGGCCTATATATATTCAAAACTTCCACCAAAGATATACTTCAAATGATAAACAAGATCGGACAACTAAAGAAGGAAGAGGCTACTTTACCATGCTTAATGTATATAAAAAATGCTTTACAAAAAGAGTACGAAATACAAGACAAAAAGTAACTATTTGATACAACAACATCCTCCAATACCTCAAAACCCAACAATACCTTCAGGCATGAAACTGAAAAACAAGATCCAATGACCGCATCCGCTCCCTGGGGTTGAATGAATTAAACTCCCTGACCCGCTCAGGTACCGAGTTCTCCGGTACCCATGTCGGAGACAAGGGCCTCTTCCTCTTGTTCTGTATCGCACAGTCCCTAATCCCTTCCTCCACTTTCTCGATGAACTCAGAGTTCACTCCCTCTGACCCATCATCCTGGTCGTCGAGGAGTCGATCGGCCATGTGCGCATCGACTGAATCAACGGATTTCTCGGCCGGGGAGGTCTGTGGCTGGAAGCGGGCAAGGAAGGTGGCGAGCTGGTGGTGGGCAGCGTGAAGGGAGGCAAAAGCGCTGCGAAGTTGGGAGGGATCAGTTGATGAGGACAGCTGTTTGGCAGTCTGGGTCGCTTGCTCCAGGGCGGAGACCAGGTCGTGTAAGAGTGCGGGAGGTTCTGAAGGACAGGAGGCGGAGGACGGCCGGAGCTGCTGTGAGTAAGCGGAGAGGAGCTCCATTCTTCTTTCTCTGTGGGTGAGTGTAGGACAAGGCACGGAATGGTTTTGGGGAGCACAGATCCAACGTGGGCATGTCAAAAGACAAAATCGCAAAATTGGGCTACATTTTAGAGCAGGAACAAGATTTGTGTTCCAAATCCATGCTGCTGACAGTTGAGGACTCCAAACGTAAGAAGATTTGTGAGTTATGAGGTATTGGATCGGTTTCAAGAAGAGTAAAGGAGTCCTAGAATCGGGTCAGTAATGGTGGTCAGATTTCTGTTTAAAATTTTAACCTCATTTTCCTTTTCTTCCCTTCTTCTTCTTTTTTTTTTATTTTTTTTTTGTTTTATTTTTTCCATTTGAAACAATGTTTTACAGGGCTTAGAAAGAGAGGGATAAATTGAGTGTTGTAACATAAAATATACTTATCGTAACTGCAGATTGCTCAATTTTTCTGGTCAAGGGAATTCGCTTATATCTTATATCATTTTCGCTATGTATCAGAACTCCAATAGTAATTCTGACTGGTAGATCTTTAGTAACTTAAATGCATCTCTTTATATTAATAAATGATTTCGATGCAGGTAGCAGCTTCAGGCAAGAACCTGAAGAGTTCGTAATAAGCACAACGCAGAACCATTTCATCCATAAATGAGGGTCCAAAATCAGGCTTGACTTGAATTTTACGTTGAAAAATTAAGAGTGTTGTTATAGCTATTGTGATATTAATTAGGAGTCACGATTGGGTAGCAGAAGTTTATTTTCTACCAAAATTGATCCATTATGGCTGTCAAGTATAATTGATATATTATTAAATGTTATTTGCAGTTTTAATGGCTTACTAGACGCCAAAAGTTCTATAAAGAGTAAACCCACACGAAGAGTTGTTACATCTCTTTGCGCGCCCTCGTGAATCAACCCCACTCACCATGTCGACATAGCATTTCACAGAAGGCATACCAAGGGAGTTAAAGCCTCTTCAAGGGGTAGGACTCACCCCTTCTGTTTCGGCGTGAGCACGCTCTGACCTGACATAGCTCAGCTGAATCCTGAGTGATGGCAGTATTCAGATGAAGTTCGAGTTGTCCTCCTAAAATTTATCCAAACAGAACGCCTCCACGAAAACATATATACGCTCTGATTTCATGTTCTTCACCCACATCCAGTTACGAGAAATATTGTTCATCGTTGCACACACAACACAGTAGTGATTAGAAAGGCTCCAGTTCAATATTCAACGTGGTGAAGCTCACATTACAGAACTTCCGTCTGCTTAAGATAAAATCGCCTGTATCGAAAACTTAGATCTTTTTTTAAGGCTTAAACAGCATTCTCTTCTTAACATATGGAACCTCACAAACTTGTTTAGCACTGGAAAAGGCTTAAACAGACTACAGGGCAAAAGATAGATCATCAACAACTGGCATACACGAGTAGAATCGATTGAAGAAGGCAAGCAGAGAAAACGATATGAGAAGTTTAAAATCAGTGCTGCGACCAGACGGCCATTTGTACCTATATTATAATTCAGAACCGAAGACTCGCCTCTATAGTCTTCAGCAGTAGTTAAGCAGTAATAAATTACGTCCATTTTAGGCCTCTGAATGAGAGAAAAAATTTCGTAGAGCATTTTACATGATAAAACCAAATTTCCAACTAGAATGATAAGAATCTGGCATTGAAAATCATAAGCACGGAAAATTAGGATGTCGCAAAATAAAGATAGAGAAGACATCGTTGTGTTTTCATACGTAAAAGAAGAACGTCTCGTTGTAGTGTTTTATCTACTAGTACAGAGAAACAAAAATAACAACGACTCAGATTCCATCCACGTAATATGACATTCAGCGAGAATTAAGAAACATCAAAACTACAAAAGGTCCTAAAATCACATCCGCACTATCTCAAAAAGAAAAAAAAAATCTCGTCTTTCGACCATCCTAAGATCAAATTACTCACCTAACTCCTCCTTCCGCCAAATCCACCGCCAGGCCTCGAATACCCTCCCGCACCACCACCAGCGCCCGTCTCCGGCTGTTTGGAAACACCTGGAAGATCGGCCATTCCGAGAGCCGCAAGCATGTCCATGGTCTCCTTGTCGACCTCAATGAGTTCAACCTTAATAGCTGACTCCTCGGGGACGAAGTCCATGCGGCGCTCCCTCTCCTCCTCCTGTAGCTTGAGCGAGATGCCGCGCACAGGACCGCGCTGAATCCGCTTCATAAGATGCGTGGAGAATCCGGCGATCTTGTTCCTGAGGCGCTTCGACGGGATGATAGCGACCTCCTCCAGGATCTTCTTGTTCGTGTGGAAGTCGAGGGTCATGCGAGAGTAGTACCTCTCGATGACCACGCGGGACGATTTTTTCACCGTCTTCGTCCTCACTCGCCCCATTCTCGATCCGACGGGAAGAACCCTAGCGTTTCTTCTGGCTTCGCTCTGAGAAGCAGAGAAGCGGAAAGCTTTTTAGGGTTCTTCAACCGCCTGGGGCTTCGCGGCAGTAGTAGAGCTAGGGTTTTAAACCGATTCTTGTGGTCGCCAGGAGGACGTCGATCTCCTGTCAATGAACGGTTAAGATGTCTTCTGAGATTAAGCATTACGTGGGCTGGAGCCATCCATAGTGGGCCAATTTAGGAAGCTTGACCTTGGGGACTCTTGCATAATACTCTAATACTTTCAAAGTTTAAACTTTAGCTTTATTAACGTGTTAATACAAAACTAACCTTCGAAATTTTAAAAAATAGCAATTTTTATTTTACTCCAGTCTTTACTGTATACATTAATTATTACTCTTTTAGTCATATTCTGTGATAAATATTCAAAAATTATTTTTTTTATATTTTAAATATTTTATTATAAAATTAAATCACAGTAATTAAATTATTTCCTACCACTAAATTATTTAAAGCATTGTATAATTCATTTTTTTGAACCTTGTTTATCAACCATTAACTAAAGAGAAATTTGATTTTTTTAATGGGTGTGCTTAAATATATGACTTAAATAGAGGGGAGCACAAAACAAACTCTTTTCAGCAAACAAAATTTCAAGAAGATTTAACTTGATTTCTTGTATTTGGGTGTGCTTAATAATATGAAGTACTGCTTTCACCACTCAAATATATACTGTATTATATTTAAGTTCATTTACTCTGAATCGAAACTGTTTAGTAAAAATTTCAGAACATTTGCAGACCGTTTGGACTCACATAAAAGTTGGAATCGGAAGGAGAGTAACTGATTCTCCATAATCAAATGGATATGGTGGTACGACACGTCACGACGGGATATCCCTACCAATCAGTAAACAGTCGTTATTTACGGATAATTAAAGGCTTAAAAAATAGTAAAAGGGCAAAAAGTAACTACATTGAAGAAAATATCCAAATTGGTATGTTTCGACAGTTACGTAACGTGGCGGCTGGCGGTGGTCTCCGCCGAAAAGCGACGTGCGGCGCTCCCCACCCGAGCTCTCGCCTCTTCCTTTCGTCTTCTCCCTTTGAAGGCAAATAATGGAACCACCCTACTTACTCACTTTCGTAACCGTAAATTTTAGCTAAAGGAAAATCAATTACGAAAAACAAAAACGAGAAACGGCCGCATTTTAGGTGGATTGGGGACGGGAAAGGCTCCCCGATTTGTTTCTCGTTGTCGACGCGATCAATGATTTTTTGGCCTTTTCCATTAGAAAGTCCTGGTAAATGCTCTGCTCTCCTCTTCTTTATCCACCGTCTATCGGCGGCTATCTTTTTTTCACTCGAAGGATTCATGTGATCGCCTGTTTCTCGACCTGGCCGCACCTCTGACAATCGGTTCCACGGTTTCGGTTACCCCAAGGTATCTCACGGATCGTCCATTCTTTTCCTTTTTTTTTTTTTGCCTTTATTCAATCGTGATTTCTGGATTCAGATTTATTTAATTTGGATGAGGTATGTTAAACATGAATTGGTCTTTTATGCTTCCAGGCGCAGGTTGATTCGGTCGGCACTTTTTCTTCTTCTCCTATTGTTTAATCGAGTAGTTTTATAGTTTTTATGTGAAATTTGAAGCTTGTGAAAACGATGTTTACATCTGAATTTTCAGGTACTAAGTATAGTTTGTGCTGATCCTGCGAATATTATCAAATGCGGAGCGATGGACTGGTTAAAGAGGAAGGTCCTGACATCGAGAAACAGCGGATTGAGGAGGATCTAGAGAAGGGAGGCTCCACTTCGCTGGAGCAGTATGTAGATAAAAACGGTCCTTCGGCTGTCAGAATTTTGATATCTCAAGGTGACGGGCTCAATGAAGTTTCCGGTGTGAGGCGCGACCAGGTCTCCAGCACAGCGGAGTCAGATAAAGCTGACAGGACTGATCCTGTAACTCCTAAAAAAATGGGATTAGCCAGAGCCGATAGCGTAAATGAGCAATGCAGGTAAGCAGTTTATTTCAAGACATGCTTAAGATAGATTAGATTGTTTTAGAATATTGTTTCATTTCAATTGATCAATTGTTTCCTTAACGAGTCCACACACCAGGATTAGTAAAAACTTTGTTTTCTTGGATAAGTTGCAATCTTTCTCTTAATGTGTATTTTCGATGATCTTTCCAAGGAAGAAACAACTCTGAATGTTAAAATGCACTTGTTATAAGAAAATAGTGCCCGTCCTGTTTTAGAATTTTAGAAGAGGATTGGGGTGCTGCAATTCGTTCAAGATTGAAGCAATTTTATTTTTCTCTGGAATCATGATCAAGAAGCAAATCTTTTGAAAACCAAGTAATGATTTTCGGATTTAAGATTCTCCAAAGTCATAAACTTAGAAGCATGAGAAATAGCTGCAGCAAAAAGCATGAGCCAGATTTTTTGGCCCAACTTCCTCAGCTTTGTTGGTTTGGGGAAAAGAAGAAAAGCATATCCTTAATGCATTACAAGGTGCCTGAGGAACGCTGTTATATATTCTTACAGCAGCTTTTTGACCTTTTATAGCAGGACACTGCTAAATTACATTGCGTATCTTTCTTTCTCTTGAACTTATTTTCTAAGGCTTCCCACTGTCATTCTTCACCCCCTCACCTGACTGGGAAGACGTCATTACGTCTTTTGTGGGTACTGAATCACCTGACTAGGGAGATGTCATTACGTCGTTGGTGGTGAAAGAGAACAACCTTTTCATATTCTAAAAAAGTGCAATATGTGTGAACGTGGAAAGGATATTTCCAGAAGGCTATATGATGAGATTAGAAGCTGTTATCTTTATATTTTTTTGAGATTTCAAGTGCCTAAGGTCTGTCCACAACATTCTTAGAAAGTTTAAGCTTGTATAAACTGCTGTCATTTGCTTACCTTGAAAATTAAGTTAGTTGGGAATTCATTTCAATAACACTACAATTTCTAATGTTTTTTGTACTTTTTTTCTTGTCCATGTTTTTTAGAAGGCATTATAATTTAGCAGGTTTATCTGTTACATGACCTCCTTTTCTAGGGTGTAAAATATGGATTAGAGTTTAAATAGGTAGTGAAACCTTGGGTTGTATTCTTTTACTTCTTTTCAAAAACTCAGGGTTGTATACTCTGTAAAGATTCCTTGAATTGTTTTTCCTTTAGCATCTTTTGAAAGCTCAATGCCAGAGTATTTCTCAAATCAGATAAATGGTGTATATTTTATTAAAAAAATTGTGAAATATTTTAATCCTAGTTTTAAATTAATCACAGAGTCTGCCAGCAGCAATCTGAAGAAGCTCTGATGGATATCGGTTGCCATTGCCGAGGTGGACTTGCCAAAGCCCATCGCTCCTGCATAAACACGTGGTTTCGCACAAGAGGTTCAAACAAGTGTGAGATATGCCAGTAAGTTATATTAAATGGTGGTTTTATAGTTTTGGTTGTAAGGGTTGTATGATAATCCATAGATCCCTTATTGTGCAGACAAGTGGCAGCAAATGTTCACTCCCCAGAGCCACCGTCAAGTGTAAGTGTTTCTGTAGTCTATATCAGTATTTTAGATTGTGATTTTTTTACAGGTTTTTGGGCTCTGGTGTTTCTCAATTTTCTACTGCAAGAATATGTGCTGATTCTGATTTCTGATAATTTGGTCAGTTAGTGACCTCCACTGCCGAATGTGTGTGTGTGTGTGTGTGTGTGTGTGTCTGTAGTCTACATTAGATATTTAGGGTGCGAATTGTTGTGAATGAATATGAGTTTTGGTGTTTCTGAATTTTCTAGTTCAATAATTTCTGTTGATTCTGAGCTCTGATAGGTTGGTCATTTAGAGAGTGTTCAGCTACGCTCTTTAATAAAGGACTTTTGAGATGGTCTTTTTGGAAGAGACCTCTTTCAAAGAGCTTGTTTTGGAGCTCTTCCAAACTGTTAATTTCTCCTCTCTGAAAAAGAGTTTCATAGAAAAGGACATTCTACCAAACTTATATTTTTGAAGAGCCACTATATCATCGAAAAAGAAGCTTTTAGGTTCCAAAGAGTGTAGCCAAAAAGGCCCTTAGTAACTCATGTATATTATGTCACACAACCATTTGTTTTGCTTTTAATAAAGTAAACTTGAATCTTAGATAAAGTGTAATGGATTGAGATGCATAATGCATCCAATGATGTATTGCCACTTAGAGTAATCACTTTTCATGCATGCATAGATTTCTTAAACATAGACTGAAAGTTGGGGTGGTTTCTTACCACCGATAGTTTTTTGTTTTTTTTCTTTTTCGAAATAGTATACCTTGCATAGAAAATATTACAACTGAAGGAGCCAGACATCTAACATCAAGATTTTGAAGAGGAAACCTCTTTTTTGACAACATATTGGCTAGGCCGTGGGCAAACTGTTTTACACGAATTTACTCAAGTCGCACTCAACATCTTAATCTGAATGATAAAAAGACCCAAACCTCTGTAGAAGCCGTCGTGCCACCAGAATATGATCTGCAACTTCTGTCATTTCCTTGTCTGAACACAGTCGAGACAAGGAGAACATAACACTCAGGTTAAGAAAAACAAAATAGGATGGCCACAAACAATAGCTTTTGTTGGTTTTGATACATGTTCAAGTTGGGTTCATCCTCCAAAGTAGCTAGCCTTTGTGAGGAGATGCTTTCCCTGTGTAAGCTTATGATCTTTTCAAGCACAACAACTGTCTTCCTTGAAAAACAAGTGTAAGGCATGGATCTAGCGTATAGCTATAGACTGGTCCTTTTTGCCATCATCACCCATAGTATTCTGTCTATGCACTTCTGTTACTTATGTAGGGCACATGCAGGTTTGCAGCACGCTAATTGCTTGCTGTAGCCTTTTTCTGCAAGCAGCTTTTAAAGGTGGCAGCAGAAGTTGCCTTTTGGTTTAGTCGAACCATTTTGTTTTCTTCATGAGCTCACGTGAGAGAGTCTCACTTGGCAAAATGTTGCTGCTCTTTTTATTCTTTGAATTATAGAGCATGAAATGGGCGGTTCAGAATTAGCATCAATGGTTGCTCGTATTCTTCATTTGAAGCTGGCCCTTCTTTTGGTCTCTTATGTCTTATTTTGCTGGTTGTACTTAGATGTTATCAGTCTTGAAAATTGAATGTTTTCCATGTATTTTTTTAACAGACAAATTATTGGATTTGGAGGGTCGATCCTGCCTTCAGGTCATCTAATTTTGTTCAAGATCGTGAAAGGGTATAATGATCAAGCATCAAATGATTCCTTTCTATATTGTACCATCGACGTTGCTGCACTTGTGTTGCTTGACTGGTTCATCCATTATTATTTCTGCCATAATGATCAAGCTATTTTACTTGTTGATCTAATGTATGCTTCTTTTTATTTTTATTTTTGATAGAGTTGTTATAGTCCTATTTGGATTGCATTCGCGATTCTTGTTGGTGGACTTCTATTGGATGTTCTGATATCCATTTCCCTTGGAGTTTCTGCTCTCCCTGTTAACATTATAATAGGTACTCTCGCCCCCCTCCCTTCCAACCCCATTTCCACTTAATCTTTGTAGTTATGTGGTTTTTCTTGAGTGCTCATGGCTAGTACTGCAGGTGTTCTCATTGTTTTGGGACTAGGAACTGCTTTGCGGCTGGGACTGGAATGCTGTTATGAGTGGCGGGCGAGGAGAGTAGTCCAAAGGATGGATATAACTGTAAATCCTGGCTTCCAACACGCTGTGTAAATACAAAATCCTATCTGAAGAAGATCAAATGCAATTGGCATATATTTCGCTCGGATGTTTAGAGTTATAGGTAACATTTTCTTATCCCAAAGAAGACGCCACCATAAAAAAGTTGGCTGTGTGATCTATCGTTGGTATGAAGATCCAATCCTGTTAACCCTTCGTTTGCTTTTGTTATTCTCGTGCATTGGGCATTTTGTTATGTTTCTCCTTTGTTTTGTTCGTGGTAGAGTAACCTCAAAAACTTCAATCAGCTGACCAAGCATATGAAGAAGCTTCATGAATTATGAGCTATTTTCCCTGCTTTGCACTCTTCAGCATCTGTCCTCTGGGTTCCCAGGCTAGCAAAATCCCCCAAGAATTAAAAGCCACATATCCTGATTCGTCTATTCTGGACTGGTATTTGTACCCGCTTTCCTCAAGTTCACAGCATCTTCTTCTGGTTTCCTATCAAATGAAATGTGACACGTGTCAACGCCGAAGGTTTCGGTTTTTGCGGATACTAAGATGGCGTGTACTACCCTTCCTCAAGTGTCATCTACTCTGGCACCACAGTTCGCTTTATACATGGATCTATTCCTCGCAAGGATTTAGGCATCGTTTCTTTAAGAAGAAAAGAAGCGAGAAAGCGATTCCGCTTCTTGATTGATGATGGTTTGCCGCAAACCGTCCACTGAATCGTGGCTAGCACGGGAGCCGACTCGGGTTTGTCCAGGTCGGAGACTCGGATGTCGGACTCGGAAGTGATTGACCAATTTTATAGAAAAGCGAGTCACCCTCCGACTCGGCTAAATCGCACGATCATGGACGAGTGATGATTGTGTCAAATATAATTTTTTTTTTATTTTATGTTTATGCCTATAACTGCTTTCTCCTAGAGTACTCGTTCATTTAGATTCACTGTCTTATAATCTATTTTATAGTATAAAATAATTATCCTCTGTTCCATTGAATTCTCTTAGAATTTGTCTTTTTTAATGAAAAAATAAAGTTTGTGCCGTCCCAACTCCAAAACTATTGAGTTGTTCACGAAAAAGTAAGCAGAAGAAGTTCAAGTTCCATGCATAACTCATGTGAACGTCGAACATGGAATCAATTCTTTAGTCCACATCAACTTTAATACAACTTCTCCCTTTGTTGAGCAATTGGGTCGGCTTCATTATGTCGATGCTCCCAATTGGAGTCTCTGACTACGTTAATTGCAGAGTGGTCCTCCAGCCGGACTTTAACCTAGTCTTTCAACAATCTAGAGAGCCCCAACCAGTGGCAGGAATCATGGAGGAAAAGAAAAGCCAATGCGTTACGTCTTAAACAATGAAAAAAAGAGTAGAGAGCAATTACCCCGCGTAGTGGATGATGATGCATCTATACGCAGCTTGCATCATGTTCCCATCCGAGAATCCTGTCTCTATATTATCTGCAACCTGCGGTCCGACGCGCAGTGATTAATTGCGTCCTGGTCGTCCACTAATCCCACTGGCCGCTGCTGGTCTAGAAAAGTTCCTCCGATCGACTAATATTTGATCTGGCTATCTTTTTTTTTTTTTTTCCGTTCCATCTCTTTCTGCTCGGCGTTTGTAGGCCTGAAAAGGCAACGAAACGACTGGATTACGATGAACGATAAATACAGGCAAGTCACTCTGCATCACTGACCTCTTTATTGACGTTTCTTCAAAAAACTCACCGACTTTCTTCTCCCCTTTCGGCGACATCTCTGAAATCTGGATCTGCTCGTCCTTTTACTGATTTAATACAGTGAAAGTTAGTGACTGCCGGCGCAGAAAGTTACTGTCAAACTCCCGAAACTCTCGACAGCAACCGCGAAATCTCGGATCCATCCAGGATTCAGACTCCCGAAATTCCGTACATTGTCTACAAAAGAAGAGGATTAAGGTAAAGGAGGGCGCCGATTAGATGTAAAGCAAGGCGGTTATCCATCATAAAATATTTAAACTATGTTCCGAAAATTAAGCGCAAAAAGCTAGCGGCCGTCTGGAACTCGAAGGCGTGCCGCCCGTGTCCCTCCCCTCCCCTACCGGCTCTGTCCCACACTCCGCGCTTTATCCGGGACCCGCAGCCACCGACACGTGTCAGGCACCGAGACTGTCCTCGGAAAAGCCGTGTTCGCCCCTCCCCCCTGGCAGACGGGCCCACCGGAGGTGATGCCAGCCGATTGAGCAAATCCGGGAGCTCCGACACGGACGACGTCGGTGCCGCCCGCGACGACGGAGAGCTGCTTCTTCTACCGATATTATATCGTGCCGGCCGATCGTGTCGGATAATCGTTTTCACAATTATTACCGCCGCAAACGTAAGTGCCCGCTCTGCCGTCTGATCTTTTGGGCCCCACCCTTGTCACTCCCGTGACATCTCTAAGATTCGCCCACCGAATCTGCGGCCGATTGGTTTGCACTAGTAAAACCGAGAAATTGTTCTATTATTAGACATCAGATTATGAGCTCCATGAAAATTGTTCCCATCTAGTGATGTACTATCTATCAAATCTTCTTCCCTTTTGGCTTTGAAGGAATGTAATTACACACATTTGATTCTAAGGACACTTGAGGATGCCTCCATCTTCAATAGATGGACCCATAACGTTACGTGCATAATTCTAATGATTCATCAAAATAAATTTATTATATGTGTCAAACGGTAACATGCTAAACTACTGTAAACCTCCACCAAATCCTTACCTACGATGTTGTTTATTTGATTTATTATTATTATTATTGCAAATTAACCTTAAAATAATTTTAGTAAGTCTAGTCTTTTAACCCTTTGCCTTTGTCTTTACACTTACACAATAAACCGAACCTGATTGTGCACATAAAAGTCACGGGAAGGGAACTTGAGACTACTACTTGTCCAGGAGGACCCATGAAAAGGCGCATTAACCCTTACTATAATGCAAAGTGGGGGCACGTCCTTTTTGTAATCCCACTTTCTCACCTTTCAAGGGACGTCGACACTCTTTTTTTTTTAAACAGAATTTTAAATTATAAAATTGGTATTTTATTCAGTTTTAGTTTTATTCGAATTGGTTTATTTCTACTGAAAAGGAAATCTTATTTTTTATTTAATTTAATATTGACCCGGTTAACGGGTCGTCAGACAAAATCACAAAAGATATTTTAAATTATAAAATATTCATAATATTAATAAGATTTAGGCCAAGGTTAGGAAAACATCCTCCTACTGGCTAACTAGTTATACTTCAATATTTTTATGGAATTCAGTTGACTAAGTATAAAAAAACCATGAATTGTAATTAGTGGAAAGTATTCAACTATTCCTGGAATTAGGATTTATTAAATTTATATCTGCCACCCAATTTTACCAAAATAATAAAAAATCCAGTCGATCTTCGAGTGGCAGAAGGGCCATTACATTTTCCGAGCTTATAAAAATAAAAGAAAAAAAAATCATCAAAGAGGAAACTGACCTGGCTTTATACTGGCTGCCACCGATAAATCCCGCGTCCTTTTCAGGTATACGTGCCCGCCCAAGCAACTGGCGGTGCAGTCTTTAACGGTTATTCGTTGCCAGCCGGTACTCCTCGCCTTTCCCGACCGGGTATCGCCGGTCGCTTGCCGGTCACCCCTTCGCTCGAGCCGTCTTTTTCTGTTCTATAAAGAGCCCCGGCGCCCTGAGCGGAGGATTTGGCGTCTTCCATCTCAGTTCTCTGCGTTACGACTCTTCTCTTTTAACGCTTAATTCGAATTGTGGCGATCATCGTCTCCGACTCGTTCTAGAAGGATCATCAGCGCGCGCAAGTGGTGTGTGAGATGGTATGTGAGCTTCAGCTTAGATTCAGAGGTTGCGGAGGCGTCCGTCTCCGATTCTCATGCCTTTGGTTGCGATCTCCTTCTCGGCTTCCCATGATTCGATTACCTTGTTTTTTTAAGGGTATTGGGGGACGGTGTTAGGTTGTCTGAGGGCAATGTCGGGTTTGCTGTCTTCGGAGTATTTGTGAAAATCCCTCTAATTTCAATTCTTTGGCGTCTGTTTTTCCGATTCGTCTGTTTTCCTTCTTCCTTCTTACTTTCTCCTCGAAGCGCAGCGTTTTATGATGTTTTCTTTTACTTTGTTCTCAGATGAAAAAAGACAAGGTTCACAAATTAGCGTTCTCAATCTTCTGCTTCCTGATTTCTTTTCTTGTTTGTCAATGTTGGATTTTGTGAAAATGAAGTTGTTTTCTGTTTTCCTAATTGTGTTTTTTTTTCCTTGTGTTCTGAAGCAGGCAGTGAAGAACAATACCGGCATCTTTGAGGGCAAGATTAAAGGAAGGGTCTCGCGACGGGGTCCCCATGCTTCGATGACAGAACCTTGTCTCTCCTGTACCACCTTCAATATCCTCGCTCCTATCTACAAAAGACTCGATAAAGAGGTAGAATTTGATTGATTTCGGTTCAGGTTTCGACCTTAACGACTTCTATCTTTTTGGTGGAATTCAGGAAATTGAAGCTGTTAAACTTTTTTATGGTCACAACAGGATCAAAGTTGTCGAGAGAGCGAGTACAGGGTTTACTGGTTTGGCAGAAACGAACGCATCTTGGATCGATTGTTATGTGATCGGTCGTCTATTATTTGTCTTCAAGTGCGTATTTGTGCATCTCTTTTGAAATTAATTCTAAAATTTCCTTCTCTTCCTTTACTCCTTCCTGGACATTAAAGGTAGATTTGTCACTCCCTTGGTAGGAATTTTGGGTGGGAAATCAAGAGCTGGTTGATATGTATGAGAACAAACTTGGTGAAGCAGGTTACATCAACTTCAAGCTCGCGCGTACGAATAATCGTGGAGACGGTATGCCTTTTGTAAATCATTCAACCAAAAATTACTTTTTTTGTTGATGTTAAGTTTTAACAATTTTAAAAAGTTTCGAGAGTATAAATGTTATTTTCTCGAAAAAAGGTATTGCGCTTTATAAATCTCTCTTCTTTGAAACTTAAAAAAAAAAAGAAAAATCTCTCTTCTGGAAACATTCCGTATTGCATTTAAGTTTCGAGTTTAGGTTTCTCACTGTTTGTTGATATTTTCGTAAGATGTAATATAAATTACAAGATACTCGTGGTTATGGGTTTAAAATTTGCTCCTACGTGCTGGAGAACGTCCTCCTGGAGGGGGGGTAATTAGGTGCTGCCCTATAATTAATGGTTTGTTTACTTGTTTAGTTCGCTCTTGACATTTTTTAGGTAGTTGTCAGTGAATTGCAGGTGGTAATTGTTGTGAGAACATGTCAAACTTTGTATATGTATTCTTTCAGGAAAAGAACTTATTATAACTCGTCTAAAATGAATGAGAGGTGGACTTTAAGGGAAATGACTGTAATTCCAAGTGATTATACATGTTTAATTTTAATTTGGGACACCTGTTTATGACTTTGGTGGGGGGAAGGTGGAGACCTGAGTTGACTTTGAGAAAAGCTATCTTACACCTCCGCATGGCAGGCTTGATTCAACTAACTTGCTTTTATAAGAAAATATTCAGATAGCATTCATGCAATTTATTAATCCTTTGGTTTACCTATTCATTCAATTATAGATCATTCTGTGTTTGGCTTTTAAATATACTTGTCAAATTGAGTTTAATATTCTATTTTGATTTCTGGATTAGTATATTATTATTGTTTGCTGAAACCATTACTTTAACATCGATGGTGTCTAATTTTTGCAAGCTTCATTTTCTTGCGATGCTTTTGCTTGTAAGTTTAGGTTTTACTAAAGTCAAATGGATATACGTGTTATAAAACCACCAGTATTATGGGCATATTTGGAAAGAACCTTTTTGTGCAGTAGAAAGTCTTTTTGTTGTCAAAAATCGTATTAATAAGAAAGGGATGGAATCGCTCTCGTTTGCTTTTGTGCGGTAGGCACCTTATTGTAAAGTTGACCTGAATAATATTATTATTTTTAAACAAATCTGGATAGGTCCATTGGAAGAACTGATCTTGGTTCTCTGATGTGCAGGTCTGTTGACATCCGTGCATAAGGATTACTTCAGAGTTCTAAACCACCGAGAGATCCTATTTAACGATTTTGGAGATCGTGTTGCTCAGCTCTTACATGTTGAATCTGTTCTTCCCGTTTGGCATAATCGATATGGCAGCGTTCAGCATCAAATGCTCATTGTGAATACACATTTGTTATTTCCTCACAACTCTAGTCTCTCTGTTGTAAGACTACATCAGGTCAGATTCTTTGACCACACATATCTGTCTAGAAATGCCGCTGACTGTTTTTACTGATTAATTTATATTCTTAATTATTAATTTCAGGTCTACAAGATTCTTCAGTATGTGGAAACTTATCAAAAGGAAAATAAGCTCAACTCCATGCCTGTCATACTCTGTGGGTTAGTTCTTGCTCCTGTCTGTGCTTCGTATACACTGCTAAAGTGAACTTTATTTTTTCTTTATCTTTTTCTGACTTTAATTATTGTTTTAATTTGCAGAGATTGGAATGGCAGTAAACGCGGGCATGTCTACAAATTTCTTAGATCCCAGGGATTTGAGTCATCATATGACACTGCCCATCACTACACAGACAGTGAAGCAGATGCTCACAAGGTTCGTTTCTACATTCCAAGTGGTGGGATGGTGAATTACAGTGCTTATGGATGCTTCTATTGATTCTGTTCTTACTGATGATGTAATTAGTTGCATTCTTGTTGTTTATCATGAAGTGGGTCAGCCACAGGAATCACCGTGGGAACATATGTGGAGTAGATTTTATATGGCTGCGAAATCCTAGCAACCACAGGAAACCTCTTAAGACAAGCTGGAATGAAGCGGTTTTTGGAATAATCAAGGTGCATATCAAGTTCTTTATCTGATCGGCTCTCCATCTTTCACTTGCTAACAAATCTTTCAATACATGATGTGATGGATTTCTTTTCAATACTGCAGTATCAGTTGCGCCTAGTGTCATTATCAGAAAAAGATGCATTTGCTTTATTGAAAGCTGATAGCAGTGGTGACTATATCACGTACTCAGGGTTTTGTCAAGCACTTCATCAGGTATTATTATTTTCTGCAAATAGCCAACGGGGAAGAACAGAATGCCCTTTGGAAGAAGAAGAAGAAGAACTTTCTGATGTTTTATCTTTCAAGTGCAGCTAGGTTTGACCGGGCTGAGTCCCAGAGATGTGCAGGAACTGTGGAGTCAGGCAGACGCCAACGGAAACGGTGTTGTGGATTATGAGGAATTTCAGGTAGTCTTATATTTTGAAATAATGAGTAAGAGTCAAATCTTTTATTTACACCCGGAATTCATGGAGACTTGACATGGAAAATAATTCGTACGCAGCGTCGAATATGGGATCCAAGGTGGTCCGAGCTACTGGAAGTAATGGTGGAAGATGGAAGAAGGGATGATACCATCGCGCTTGACGTGAAGAACGCGGGATTGTTTCCTCCTGAAGTTGAGAGAGGGACGTGGCCCGAAAACTATTCTCTTTCTGACCACGCAAGACTAACAGTAGAGTTTTCTCTTGTTAGAACGCCCTGTTCACGACCAATCTGCTGACGAGACGATTGAAAATGGATAGATCACACTCAACTAATCAAATGTAAATGTGTACAAAACAAAAATGAAGAAAAGAAAATGCTTAAAGAAGGAAGATTAGGATGATGAGGCTTGAGAATTGTGCATAGTCTGCGGAATGATGATGTTTTTCAATGACAGAAATTATTCGTCAAACACACAACTTGAAAGTGAATTGTTAGAATATTTCCCTCTTTTTCTTCACCGTGAGATCTCCGTATGATTTGGAACCAGAGCTGTTTGACAGAACCCGGTCTTGTCATCCTTAGGAGAAAGTTGTTAGAAGTCGAACTTGGAAGTGATTATTAAAACAGAAAATGATATAATTCTTTCGCTGAAGCAATTTGGTCCTTGCATCTTAGGATAAGATGATGATAATCTTATCCAGCTCGTTTTCTTTCTGTCGATAGATGTATCATTTCCATGAATCACGAGTTACGAGATTGCCGGTCTCTTCTTGGTTTCTTATTTATGTTGAAGATATCTTGTTCTGATGAAATATCCCACTTTCGTCCAAGAAAGTTTCGAGTAAAACTGTTCAGACTCCAAGGAGAGCTTGTCGTCCCTTTCTGAACGATTCAATAATTCGGGTTGGTCGCCCTTCTCCCTAAATCCATCTCCGCCTGGACTTCATTCCAACCCTGAACGGGCTGCAGATACGACAGTTCTAATCTTCTAATCAAATTTCCTGATCCGTTTTATTTCTTGAGCCCTTCACTCTGTAGACTGTAACTTGAAAGGGGCCCAAATTTATGCTCCTAATCTAGCTTCGCGTCTTTAGCAAATTCAAGCAGGGTTTCATACTTTCAACCCTTTTGCCTGTGGAAGTGTTTCACCAATGTTGTAGAGTCCAATCATGAGTTCGTCTCTCCATTTTAAGTTTCAACCCAAAGGGTTCCTCTGCTTCACCATAAAAAGCCGAACTGCCTCGTTTAATTCCCGCACCTGGCTCTGCATTAATCAGACCACGATTCGTCTCCATCTGAAGAGCTGTATGTACCAAACACCCTCTTGTCTCGACAATGCAACTATAAATCGCTTGACGACCCTACGGCCGTGGGATTAAAAAGGCCACCATCCTTTGCTGCGTTCAATCACTCACGCCCAATCAAACTCCATATAAAATAACTGCGAAAGGACCTCTACCGCAGGATGCTTTCGAAGAACCATAAATGGTTCTCTGAATCTTCCATAACTATACAACACAAAGAACCTAACAGTGGCCATCACTTGCGGGGACCCAATTATGTCGTCTCTTCTCTTTCTATTTATTCCCTCTTATTATTTAACACAACCGCGCACATGACTCTCCAACCCCCAATCGTCTTCACTGCTTCCCAAACTGGATCCAGAACAGTATATAAACTGTTCATGAAGATCAGTGGACTCTGCTTCTCCACTCTCTCACTCGGGTCAGCTAGAACTAGTCCATGGCTGCCGAAAAAGAGAAAAGGGGAAGGACGAGGAGGAAGAGAAACGGGGGAGGTTCGAACCTGAAGATCAGCTTCTCCGCGAGCTTACCTGGAGATGTTCGTGGGACTTTCGCTGACAGCATATGCGCGGTCAAGTACTCGTCCGATCCGTTGGCGGATTTCAGAGGGTCGATAATGGAGATGATTCGGGAAGTGGGTGTGCAAGATTGGAATGAGATGGAAGAGTTGGTGTACTGTTACGTTGTCCTCAACTCTGAAGACACCCATGGACTCATTGCAAATGCTTTCCTCAGCTTATGTTCTTGCCTCTAGCAAATGCTTTATTTTCTTATGCAATTATACTGTAGTTCGACTACTGCCATTTTCATTTCGATTGACTGCAAGTCATTTGAATAAACATCTGTAGTAGAATTCGGGTCTGATTCTTTCTGCTACCTCGTGTTCATTTTTCCGTATTTCTCCAAATTCCCATCTGCAGATTTCTTGTAGTAGTCCAAGGTTGTATTTTTCAGAGGGGCCGTATGTTTCTAGCTCTAAAGTTTCTCCACCTTTTTATCCGTTCAGAGTAAATGCAGCAAAGTTCTGTTGACTTAAAATGCCTTTTAAGTTAAGCATCCTCTTCCTTTTGGTCGTCTCTCGAGAATCCATTCCAGCACATCTTTTACTTCAAATCGTCATTCACAGGCCGGTCTACAGTGACTATTCCATACAAATATTCGAACTACATTATCCAGTAAAGAAGCAGTGTTACCAAAGCGAGGATCTGTTTCCAGACTCTTAAAATCTCGATCTTTAGCTTTTAGAGTAGCCTTCCATCCAAGTCTGGATAGATTCAACGTTAGTACTTTCTGCGAAGGATTTCAATCCGTGTGGGTAACATGACGGACGTAAGGTCGATCGTCTTTTTCTTTTTGTTTGATTCCGTTGTTCGTAATTGGGGTGTGGTTGGTTTCTGTCTTCTCTTTCTGATCTCTTGTCAAGAGCTATAAGGGTGCCAAAGGTCAATCTTACTGGTGAAAATCCACAAGAAAACCAGTCATGTTATAGTACTTCACAATCACATCGCTGTTTATTCTATCTATATCTGGACTGCTGTCGACAGCGTCGAAATGGCACTCTTGTCTTCTTCCATGAGTCTGGAGACAATCCATTCTGCTGAAGATTAAACTAGTCGCGATTCACAAAGACCTTGAAGAGTTTAAAATTAAAGAGGTTTTTTTTGTTTATCTGTAATATAACTAACAAAAATGCCTCCAGGACTTGCAGAAATTAGGTCGCACGATTCACCTACTCTCGTTTACGGAGCACATGTAAAATCAACTTGCAGATGCAATCTCTTCTTCCAACACCCACCATAACTTTCGTTCTCAACTGACAAAACCCACCCGTAGAGATTAAGTTTAGATTTTGTCCACCTTTACGCCTCACCCGCTCGAAACATGCTTCTCACCAACAATTCTGACCTATTGAATGCACATCAGATCAGATACCAGAAACCCCATTAACAGAAAGCAGCAATTAGTCCATGAAAGCTCCTCTATTACTCCGTTTGCTGGTAATACCAGCAAGGCGAATTGCAGAAAGCTATTTATTTTACTCATACAGGGACTGCTGACCCTATACGAGCGCATCACATATAAGGTCAGATTTTAAAAGTCAGATGAGCCTTCTTCATCTAGCTTGGATAAGCAACAACAACATTTCAACCAACTGTAGCAACTCAAGGCCATGGCAATTAAAACAACACAATACCTGCATACAGAACAGAGGCAGGAACCAGATTGGAAAGATAATGAACAACAGGCTGCTGCTTCACCCTCAAAACCCCGCATTCCAATATGAGTGGACTCAGCAGAATGTTACCACCACATTCTTCAAATGCACCCAGTGGCAGGTTCAAGAAACCACTGATCTCATCGACTGCCCGTTTCATTACTTCTGTGATAGTTCTTACCCAGGTAACTATCCCCTCACAATCGATTGTTTGGTTCTCATCTTTGCAGCAGTGTCCTACACAATCACTCTATCATTCACTCTCCTGGAAAAGAGAGGAGCGAGTCTGGGTTCTGCTTCGAGTCAATCAAAGAGGAGGTACTGGTTACCTTCGGGGCCTATCTCCCTCCCTCTCACCCTCTTATCCCTTGCCAAAGGCCAGAGAATAAACACTGTTTTTCCATTATCAGACGTAGGCCCTGCACTTGTGCAGCTGCTTTATGTTTCAGCCCTTGCCTTCGAGTACACTTCGGACAGAAGCATCAAATACATTCTCTTCGAGGTTTCTATAGTTTCTGGGGTGTTACATGCGAGTTTGTATCTGGACTCCATCATCTTGCCTTACTACACGGGGCTGGAAGCCCTGGTTTTCTCCACCTTCTCGGGTCTCTGTGTTTCTTGTGTTTGTAGGAGAAAGGCTCTGGTAGTGGGGGGGAACTTGATCAAATACAGGGGATGGTCGGGGACTATGTTCTGCGTTGTGGGCACTCTGTGTTCGAGATTGGTTTATAATTTCTCTGGGGAAGACAATACAAGGATGTTACTGATGAAACATGTTTTGGAGGGCCTCAGCTGGGTTTTCATAGCGACAGACTCTGTTTATCTCATGGTGAATTCTCCACAAGGTGGGTGGCTTGTAATGACTGTCTATGGAAGTATTCTGCTACTGGTTTGCCTTCATGTCTTGAAGAAGATGTACAGAGTTTTTGCTTCTTTAAACAGGGTTTGCTGCAATAGAAAACGGGATAATCCCACAACTTGTGAAATTGGAATCGTTTAAGGATCAAAATGAGAATTTCTTATCGAATGTAAACCGTGTGTTTTCTCACTGAATTTACATAAAATAGAGAACGATTAACGTTCATAATGCTGAAGAAGCAACTTTTATCCCGCAGAGGCAGACGCGTCCGTGAATTTCCTCTATTATTATTAGTAATAATTTTATAAGAAATTTTCTTGCTTAAATATAAAATTAAGCATAAATTATTAAATATAATATTAAAATATTTTACGTGATCAATAATTATTTTCCATGTTTGCAAAATTAAACAACTAACTAACCACATAAGTGTAAGGGTTTGAGCTTGAGTTGCATCACTTGCATGAGCCTCTCACTCTCAACTAGTTTCCCTGATTTCTCAAAACCTGTTAAAGATTGAATCAGCTGGTTCTATCACAAAATGATTAGCCACTCAGAAAGTCTATTACTAATCCTTTCTAAACCACTAGTTTTTCTAATTATTTTTCAATTGAAGATCTTTTACCATTCAACAAAACCACTTAAAAAGTCGGGCTTAAACAAAAGTTTAACCAAAATATACTGGACATAAATTCAATGTATATTCTCTGGAGTCTAGATTGAAGGAAACAATGTACTAAGGAGCCTATCCTTCAAGAAAGAAGCAAGTTCCATCTCCTACATTAATCATCCCTGGAAGAAGTTAACTACAGAAGAGGAGAAGCATCTGGGGCATCTGAGCTTCTCTCGATGGATCATCACATACATGTGGCACCGGGTACAGCCTCCCAACACTATCGAACTTACTTCCATCGAGCCCTTACAATTCCATTGATTTCCCTCCGAAGTCACAGTAGACCCGGCCGAGGGAGAAGAACAGGAACTGCAAGACGTTCCCAGAACCTCAGCGGCATCTCCTGCTTCGTTTCCGGAGCCCTCTAATAATTCCAGCAACGGAGGGTGAGTGAACCTTCTTTCAGGTGGAAGAGAAGATGATTTGCTTTCCCTTGCTTCTTCTTCTTCACCAGCTCTTCCATGTCTGTCAAGAACAGGTTTTCCTTCCATATAACACACAGCTGGAAGCCCGATGCTCTTCTCGTAGCTCTTCAAACTGCAGAACTTGGGGGGATGCAACGAAGGAAGCCATAAAAAGGAAGATGGAGAGGACCCATCTAGGAAATTGGAAACAATAATGTAAAACGTCGGGACTAAGTATTGGGTGCAATTTAACTTTTGTAGATAAGCTCATTTGAGCTCGAGGCTTTATCATGACAGCTCTACCCTAGCGTCAGTAATTCCTCAATGTCGGACGGTTGCCAGATCATGCCATGATAGTTTGGTCTCATCACCTGAGACCATCCTGGTCGTGGGATCAATGAAAT
Source organism: Aristolochia contorta (assembly GCA_022405105.1). Lineage (NCBI taxonomy): Eukaryota > Viridiplantae > Streptophyta > Magnoliopsida > Piperales > Aristolochiaceae > Aristolochia > Aristolochia contorta. Next base: position 38,268,985 of record CM039665.1, on the reverse strand, counting down.
GTAAGCAGCCAGGTGGCGTCTTGAATGGTTCAGAAGTCACCACGGAGATAATAAGCTATTAATGGAGGTGCCACTTAAAGGTTGCTTGATCTACCCTCTAAGTTGCTTTAGTCAAACACTTTTAAGGCACCCTGATCGTCTCTTTCAGAGACTTCAGTCTTCATCCAAGCACCTAACCATCCTGAACAAATTAATACAGAGCTTTAAATGGGATAAGTGCCTCTTGAACTCTAGATACAGACAAGAATGAGCAAGCGAATCAAATCATGGTTAAAACTGGCTAATGCCAGAGACCACCACCTTGCATATTTATATGTTATAAACGCTAAATCTTGTTTCACAGTTTCAACCTTGTTGGCCGCGTTTCAAAATTTGGTATCTATTTGTCACAGAACTCCGCAGACTAAGAAATCTCTGCTCAGTTTAATTGGACACGACATGCATCTGCTGCCGAGGATATGAAAGCACTGTTTTGAACTTTCACGTATCAATTGCCAATTCCTTCTTTACATTATAAAACTAGTATACATGTCTAATCAGAAACAAGAAATTTGGACAGGTGGACAAACTTTGAGGGTTTTTGGAGGAAAATGTGAAACAAACGTTTACATAGAACTCACCACAACATAAAATTTCATTGAAACAGAACTATGAAGCAAAACACAGTGATATCACACACATCCATCCATCAGTCAAATGCCTTTGGTGTTGATCTGTTTCACCGGCTTAACGACCCACATAAACCCTTGATGGCCCAAAAGAGTTCTAAATAACATGCATCGTCAACCTCAACACTTCTTCTGTTTTTAGAAGAAGGTACCTTCAGGTGGCTGCACTAATTTTCGGTTATGTGGAGCACCCATTTCCTTCTTCAGCTGAGTCAAGATATCCTCCATTGTGTACTCGCGTTGCCAATTTGCCAATATCCCAAACTTCTTTGGTTCAACCTGCATATATGTTCAAAGTTGTTTTACTCACTGCAATAAAGAAGCAAAAAATTATCATGGATTAACATATCGTCCTACTCACCACTCCTGTATCAGGATTGACACAGGTAATGTTAATTCGTGAATAGAACCTAACACTAGGAGGTTTCTCAGGGTAATCTTTATCACAAAACAGCTTCAGCTGATAGATACGTCCCTCATGAACAGACTGCACAATGATGGAGAAGATTCATTATTACAGATTATTTTCACTTTCTTGAAGTAAAAAAAAAAATTCAAACTATTATACATTATGAGGACCGATAATTGTGCCAGTCCAGGAACGCATGTAGACATCATCACCATCATCCATTCCGTAGCTAACAGTTCCATCACCGATGCCTTTCTCTCCACGTTCCAGCTCTTCTAGCAATCTGAAGTTCCGGGGAACTACATTTGAAAAAACACATCATGATGCATAAATAAATGGTATTTTGCAAAGACTAACAATGATCAACTACAACTTGCATGTTTTTTTCATTAAAGAGCCACTGAAGAGCAATATGGCTGTAACTTGATCTGCAAAATCATAACATGAATCGAAAACCATCACGACTGGACACATTAAAATAGATAGGGGACATGAGGAAGGGATAATTAGGATCCAGGCTGTTAAAATATGCAAATGAACTTGAAGAAACCAACCCAATGGAAAGGAATCAAGAAGTATAGTCAGCCAATGACATCAATATTTTTTTTTTGAAAATTAAAAAAAAAACTACAACTCAGAATTTTGAGTTCCCTCGTAAAAATTGTCACAAGAATGAGAAAACTAAAAAATTCCAGGAGCTATTTTAAACCTGTCTTCAAGGACCTATCTTAAAGCCTTGTCTTCTAGGACCTATGTTAAAGCCTTGTCTTCTAGGACCTATGTTAAAGCCTTGTCTTCTAGGAGCTATGTCAAAACCTTGTCTTGTAAATCTCACACCAAGGATTTCATTCATCTTATGACCTGCAGATTCATGTCACACTAATTCTCATACAGTAAGATGCAAATATAATATAAGAAATCTTTTTCATTTTTCTGGAATGTACAAGATGCAGCATTTGTAGCTAGAAAATAATATTTAAAATGCTGGTTCACACACCCCCTTTTTTTTTTTGAAATGTTGAAGCTTTTATTAATCATAAATCTAGTGTTACAATATTGTTACAGTAGTTTTGCTACAAGCATAAAGTACATGGCCTAAGCCTCTTCTAATGCAATGCACAGCTATGCAGTCAGAGGAGATCTGTTATGCTGTTAGAAATTATGCAGTCTGCTCTTGAGGTTCCTGACTTCGCTAACTTGTCTGCAACAGAGTTATGGGAGAAAGGTAATGGTAAACTGTTTTCACCATTTAACCCCTCGCCCTTTACATTCAGGGTAGTCCATGGCCTGGTCGGTTGACCAGGCTCATTTGCCTCTAAATATATACCTCATGCCAAGTTTCTTTTTGAAAAATACTTCGAGCATACATAATATCCACAATTTCAAGGCCAAAAAATGATCAAAATAAGGTTTTCAATCAGGATAAAAAAACATTTTCAATTTTGATCAGGGCAAAAAAACTTTTTAAACTTTTATTCAGAAAAATAACTTTCTTTTATAATGTTGAAAATTTGCACAACATGGCACAACATGCCATACTCCCTAGTGAAACTGATACTAAAGATCACATATTAGAAACTCTTATGTGAGCATTGAGCCAAAAGGCCCAGTCCCTCTCAACCCACATCACTCACACATACACAGAAAGAGTTTTCATAGGTCAAATGTGAACCAAGTAGCTCGCCCTTTTCATACCCTCATTACTACTATCATAATTCTGATGCACATTGCAAATAATGAATAAAATGGTAAACAAGAACTAGGGTAAACCTAATAAAAAAAGAGCAAAAAAATTAGATAAGAAATGGGGAAATACGGCGCAGAAGCAGACTTTTGAATAATATATCATCTGTACTCCATGAAGAATTTTCACTAGCCAATAAATTTCTTTCTTAGCAGATGAACATCCAGCTACAGTATTGACTGGTTTCAAAGCATATTGATTGGTTATTTTTCAAAGAACAGAGCCAATAAATTAATTTTTTTGCCTTACTATGTATCCATGTAAGGAATGTTACCACTCAAATCCATCTCTTAGTGATCTACAAGATTTTCAGTAGTAACTCCTTTTCTTGTTTTAACGTTGCTTAAAACACAGCCCCAATCCTCCACCCATAAAATTCACTTTTCTAATCAGTGACAGTTTGCAAATTTTGTCCACAGCAAGTGCAAAATTATATGGAAAAAACAGTGGCTCCAAATTTTGTTTACCAGCACAAAATGGTCCACATTACATATGCACATGAGACCTTGATTTTAAAACCTCAAACCCCCTACACTGAAATCCTTGCCAATTGTTACAACTCCAAAAAGCTGAGGTTCAAACTTATTGGCCTGTGAGTATCCTCAACTTCATGTTCTTCGCCAGATTGTAGTTTCTAAGTAATTTCCCTTCAGTAAAAAGACCCGAGCCCTGCAACTGAGTTTTGCATCTAATATTTTCCAAAAACCATAGATAAGACCTCTTAGGTAATAGATATGGGGAGTTTCTTGAGGCAACTGACAATGCTTCACTATTGAGTTAGAAGAGCATTATCCAATACTTCCTAACTCACTCACATTGGGAACGGTTGTCCGTATCAGAACAAGTGAGGCATCCCAGTTCGGAATCCTAAGATTAGACCAAAAGTCTAAACTGCCTGGGATCTCCACTTAGTTGACTCATCTCTAAATTTGAGCTGCCTGATGTAAGACTAAGTACTAAGGCAGGCAACCCTGGTTTGATCCTTTCCACATCTAACTTTCAAATTTTTTGGGAAGGAGTGTATATCTTAACTAAAAGGGCATTCAAACCGTGCACCAATAAAGAACTTTTACTGGTCACTGATCATCAGCCTACGTAAACATAAATTCCTTATTTTTAGGCAATTGCACTCTAGATTGGCATCTCTCTTCATACACATGATGGTCATACTTCCCCCATTTTCACAAAGTAAATGCTATCGCCACCTGCTTATGAAGTTATTTCATCTTTGGAATGTAAGTTCATCATCCAGTACTAGAACTACCTACATATCTATATAAACACAGTGACAAGGCAGTCCTTGTGATGATAGGGAAAGTAAATTTGATCACTTTGTAAAGACTTTCCAACCAAAAGATTCTGATAAAAACACTCTACTGATAAAAGGAGTTGATAAGGTAGATTACATACCAAAGGCATGCCTCGAAGGATTAAGAGGAAGTTAAATCCTCAGTCTTGTCATGAGTTTTGAAAAAGCTTGAAGGGAGACTTTTCTGGACTAACCACTAGCTGGTTGGTTCTACTAACATCTACCTTTAGGATTCATACTGCCCCTCCCAAGCCTACCACTTCTTGAAAAATCTAAATACCACTTCAGTTACAATCAAAGTTGTGCAAATATTAGCTATATGTGATGAAGGAGAAACACAAATTACTTAGATCATCGAAAGTACAAGCCAAGAATGTACAAATACTAGACAAATGACTTCGATCATGGATCCTACAAGCCGAGAAAGTACAAGCCAAGAATAAACCAAGGAAATAGGAAATTGAAGCCAAAAGTGTTTAAGATAAGAGGAGCCAAAGACATATGCAGGAAGCACACCCACAAGTTGTTTGGGTGATAATTGGGCTGTATAGATAGATATATTCAATACAACAGGATCACAGGAATATTTCCTTGGGTTGAATAGGTAACTATAACCCACCCTTGAAATTTCTTGCTTTGAAATTGACTCGTGTACGCATTGCTTACACAAATTGCTTTACATATAAAGCAATTTCACTTGATCTGGTGATTTTAGAGTTTGAACCAATTCAAAGAAAGAAAAAACGCTTCATAAATGCAGAAAACGCTCATTAGATGAAAGAAAAAATATACTCACCAACGACGCCCGATCCTCCAGAACCCATCGTCATCGACGACGCCTACCTCCCTTCTCGAAGCTTCTCGTGTCGCAGAAATATCTCTCCCTATCCAGAAACAAAAGATGAACGCAGTCGGCGCACGAGCTCAAGAGGCGCCTGCTCTGTTCTCGGAATCCGGGGTGAAAGGCAACTCACCTTTATTTTATATGAGCTGCGAAAATAAAAAAATAAAATCGAGAATGGTGCTGCTGTGGCAGTACATTTGGTGGATGTCGGAGTTTTGACGGTACGACAGGAGTATTTATGTCATTTTTAGTACAATTGTATACAATTTCTCTCCGGCCATTGGTGGAAATGAAACCAAGCCCCACCAAATCCCAGTCGGTTAGGAGCTTGATTCAACTAATTATGCTCAAACCAAAATCTTAAGTAACACTCGTTTCCTTAACAATAATGCTAATTGCACTTACACGTAACATGTACGTGCGCGTCCGCTAGGTGAGTCTAGCATTACTTTTTCCTTTATCATATGTGAAATACTAATTTTAACTTTTAAGCGTGGTTTGTGAAACTCGGATTCGGGAACTCACTCGTTCACCTGCAAATCTTAGTCAGACCTTTTGAGTCGATCTGAGTCGACTAACTGAGTCGATCACACGGCTGAAAGTGGCGGAGATAAGCCCATCTTACTGAGTGGCCAGTGTATCGGCCCATTTGATTCATTTCTAACCGAGCAAGCCGTACGGCATAGTTTTTTAATAGTCCAGATTGAGAATCTCATTAACATGATTTGCAATATCGATAGGTATTGGCAGATACCCTTTTCATACGTATGTACACAGAAGACGGGGGTTTCCATTTCTAAGAAACTAATTATTTAATAACAAAAAAAGTATGTAAAAACACAATTAATGAAAGTGTGCAAGAGAGAGAGAGAGAGAGAGAGAGAGGCGTTTTAAATAGTTATATGGTTTATTTTTTCAAATATTAGTATTAATAAAAATATTACATTTTTTATATTTTTCTATATATTTATTACTTTTCTTAAAGTTCATGTATATTATATGTGTATCTTAGTGTATCCATATGTAGCTATAATACGTATTTGTTTCCTTAGTGCTTGATAGTTTACGTATCTCTGATATATACTGCATGCACACCTTGCTCATTTATCATCATACTTTGAAATTAAATAATTAATCGAAATATCATAAATAAAATTCATCTAATTTTCTAATAAAATATATTTTAAAAGATAAATGTAAAAAAAATCTTTAGAAAGCATTTTCATTCACATGAAAATGTCATAATATCTAACGTACGTATCTTTAATTTTTTAAGGATCAAAATAAAAAATTAAAAAAAGTTCGAGCTCTCGATACTTGTTCGAGTTAGATCACATACACATGATGAAGCAATTCTACGGCAAAGTTTGAGGTTGGAGGACATGATTGACAAATTAAAACCTACCATGCAATTTGATCAGTTAATTACCCAGCCCTTTCAGAAACCAAATGCGCGCGTTGGAAATGAAACCCAGTCTCTTGAATGAGAAGCAAAAGGCAGAATCTTAACAGGCTCATGAGTATTACACATGGCAATTACAGTATTTGTTCTATTCTCAGTCTTAGAGAAACTTTTTTGCAGAACATTTCAAGGCCCAAGTAATTCTCGTTCCTGGTTCCTTCCCCCCACCACAAGCAAAGAACGTCGTTCTTAATTCTCTTCTTTTCCATGCAAAAGGCTGCTTCTCTTACCTTTATAATTAAACCCATATTGTGGGTTGAGCAGCAGTAGTTCCCACACTCCAAGACGCACCACCTTCCACGAAATTTATTCCCCTTCGCAGCCCCAACCTGCACCATGGTCTTGCGCAGTACTTCAAGGTCTCCCAAGTCACCAGCCTCGAGTACCGGCGGAGAGGAAGCCCAGAGGAAGCGCGACAAGGAAATGAAAGACATGGTCTCGGCCCTCACTCAGCGCCTCGTCCATCTCCAGGCAACAACCAAGCAGGACGAAGATCATCATCATGATCACGACGACAAGCGTGGCGGCCGGAGTATCATCACCCTTACCGGCAACAACACCGGAGCTACCATGCGTTTCCTCCACTCAGACGGTACTCATCATCATGAATATCATCAGAAACGTCGACTTCAAGGACTAGTCCAAGCTGCAGGAGATGGTGATCACGACGGCGAGAGTACCGAGGAGGACGGCCAGGGAGTGTACACCAATAGCAACTGTCAGGGCTTCAACAACTCACTCATGCTGAACGGAGGTTACTCGGCCAAGGACCCCGGGGTTCACATGGTCGTCTCCGACCACCACCCCCACGAACAGGGATCTCGTCGTCCCAAGGCCGGCAAGTCTATGGGCAAGAAGAAAGACAAAGGGGCGTCCGATTCTGACACCAGTACTACTAGTACTGATTCCGATTAAGAATGAGTTGAGCTAGCGGTGATATTGAACCTATATATGCACTTATATATGTACCTACATATGGCGTGGTCTAATATTTTTCAAATTAAGGCTTCATGTGTACAATTTATAATTGGATGTCGTCGCATATATGATATAAATTTAAGTTTATAATTATCTGCATTCTGAATATAATTAAGTTGTTTCATAGTTGTTTATATGCTATCGTAGTGCTATCAAATTAATTATGAATTCTAATAATTAGATCAGTTTCCTCTACGAAGTAATTAAGAGGGGTTGCAAAAGGTACTCAATTATTTATAAATTAACAAAGAAAAATATTAGCACTACTCAATCGCTTCAAAAAAGTATATATATATATATATATATATATATATATATATATATATATATATATATATATATTCATATATAGCACACTTCTCTTCTGAATTTCACATACTTGTTAGTGCAGCTTGGCACTAATGAGCCCTTGAATGGAGCCGACCAAGGCCACCATACTGACACACAAACAAACAAGACTGAAGACTTGCAGAACGACCCATTTTTCCGTCCACGGTGCTATCTTCCGCTGCACGAAATACATTTGCACAGGGAAATAGATCGTTAAGGGCCAAAAGTTTAACGAGCCCAACACTCCCAAAACCAGGTTGAAATAAGGAAAAGCGATGGCAATTAGTGTTATGGAACAAACGTAAGCCGTTCGAAAGCAAAGTCTCAGTAGATTGGCTTTGTATGCTGGAAAGAACGGAGGTTTCAGCGTGTAGAATCTGTTCACGAATCCACTGTTGGGGTACTTCTCTGTCACCCATCTCTCTACAACAGCAAACACTGGTTGGCTGTATACCTGCAGAACCAGTAGTACTCCCCATTCAAGAAGATATCAGGCTAAATTAAGAAGGAAACTGATCAATAAGAGCTGTTGATCGATGAAGTATATATACCTGATATCCTCCCACTAGATGAATGACTACACAAACGTTGGCAATATCTATGAGCCAGAAGGGCTCGAAGAAGCCGAACCCTGTTAAGAGGTTTCCCGGGGTGTCGTTGCCAAAGGCAGCATAGCCAAAGCATCCGCAGCAGAGGTAGAAGAAGGTGGTGATGAAGATGGAAATCATGGAGGCTTTCTTCATGGTGCGGTTTTCTGCTGGTGGGGATTTGAGTGTATCCTACGTACGTACATTTTCACAACTGCAGTGAGTATACGCAATTCAAAGGACGACTGTGAACTAATAATATTAACCTGGGTTATATAGGGCTTAAATTGAAGCCCATCACCTGAATCTCGAGTAAAATGATAGAGTAAGGATATGCAAATGCTACGTCTCCAAGTGCCTGAGTAACTGTAAAGATTTTCTGTCCCGCGGAACCCTTGGTGACTCCTCCTACGCTTCCTTTGATCCTTCCATTTCCTGCAAAGTCGATCAAACAGAAGCACATAGATTCATGAAATTAAGCTGGGCATAGGTAATATATTGAGGCCTTTCACACGACCAAGAAATTAATTAACTTATAATTAAGAAGACGTATAGTTAATTGGGGATTAGAATAGGTGTGTGGAAGTAATTAACAATACCAATCACTTTGGCTAAACCGAGCGTGAGGCCGATAGAAGAATAGGAGAAAGACATGACTGCTGCTATAACTGATAACCAGACCATATTATGAAAATCAGGTATCTGAGAGCAGACTATCTGGATTGCTCCGAATAAAACCATATAGAAACTATCTCCATACGAGCACGAAGCTTGGTGACCTTCTTTGTGGAAACAATTTGATTTCTGTATTGCCCTGAAATATTATTACAGAACATATACAACTCAGAAAATTTGATTTCTGATCCTTCAAAGATGAGGAGAACATGAGATGGTTTCGCAAAAGGAATTACCTCATGCTGATTGAAGTAGTAAGGGTGTAAGCAATACCACATCCATACAAGTTAAAAAATTGGAGCAATCCACAACACAATCTGTGTTTTTTACCTGAACGACAATTTTACTCTGTTTTAATCTAATTCCTGCCAGTGCTCAAACTAGAATTAGAAAAACTGACGGGTCAGTTTACGGTACCGAGATAGAGCTTCACAGCGTCCACGTATGAGCGGTTCCTTTTTCCAGTGACTGGGTTTGGAGATCTGTAGCAATCTGACAGAAGAAAGGACGAAACATATGTGACTATTGCAAAGAAGAGCAGGGAAACAGGACCTGCAATCCATCCCAGTTGGGCTACGCTCCATGCCAGCGACAAGACCCCCGAACCAATAACCGCAGTTATTATATGTGCAATACAACTCCAGACGGTACCTGCAGGCCGAACAGAGTTTTCCGTCGCCCGGAGGCTTCAGCTTAGGACGGAATAATAACATTCGCAGAGGATTGCAAAACCAAATCAATAAATTACTCATGTGTTCATCAGCTATTTATCTATCCTCTACTCGTATAATATTTACCGGTTCTGATCAAACAGTCGTCTTCGTCGCAGGAGCCACCGGTGAGTTCTGCAGAGTGTCCATGGCAGCTAGATGTATCTTCCACTTCGACAGAGAGAGCATTGTTGCTGGAGCTGTGGACTGTCATTCTTGATTTCTCGAATCCTAACAGCTGGGTTAATTTACTGTTGGCTCACTTTGGAGAAGGGGGATCGACCCATGCTTTAATAGGCGGCAAAATTAGTGGCGTTTAAAGCACCATAAAAAAACACTAACCTATTCTTTTCAGAAGTCGTCCGTGGAAAAGGAGGATGCTGAAAGAGAAGGTGAGAGAGATACTTGACCTATCATTTTAATGCAGCCTATCTAGTGGGTTCTGGTACCTTTGGTTTTTTTGCACTACTATCTGAAATAGACAAGCAATGACATAACAAAGGATCCATTTTTTCTCTCTCTTTTAATCTATTATCAGAACACAAAAGACGACGGACTCAGGTACATATTCCCGCTAATGGATTCTTAGAACAATACAATTCTCTTCAGTATGCATCGAAGGTTTTTTGCTTAGCTCTTCCGATGATTATATCAAGAAAAAGAAAATAAAATACCGTCTGAGTGTTGAATCACGGATGGCCCAGAACGGCTTCGTATAAGTATAGTCTTTGAAGCTGAGTAGGCATCGATGAATGTATCTCAGAATTAATGCACTTACAGGCTACAGCAACGACAAGGAACTCCATCTGCTAACTGTAGGAGGGAGAGAGAGAGAGAATCCACGAACACTACTGTAAAGACGTCTAGAAAGGACAAGATCAGATGCCGTTAGTGGGGATCATATATATATGGGACGAGCTATTAAGTGGTCACGCTTCTTTCAAAGCTCTTCCACCTTATTTCATTGATATTTTAGTCGACATTGGAGCTGTTCAAGAAACAGATCATGGTTTCTGCAGCCAGGACGGTTTATAATGATCCTGGAGAGTTTGGATCTCTTGAAATTGTCCAGAAAAATAGCAAAATATTTTTGTAGGTGAGCCTACTAATGGCGTGCATTCCGCAGCAGAGGGCTTTAATTTGTTGGTTCGAACCGGCTATTGCGCCTGCACATGCAAAAGTGGTATTTGTTAAGATATGTATTGTTACGTATTTGATGTTATACCCTTATGCATACGTTTGTTTTTTGTTTTTTTACTTGTAATAGATTCGGTTGAAAGTTCATTGTACAAAATCAATAAAATTTTAAACCTTTTTATTGAAATAATAGTAGGAAAATACTAGTTGTATTTATGTACAATACCTATCCCACGTACTTGTTAATGTAAACCTTTATGACTAAGATTTATCTTTTAGAATATAAGATTTTATAAATTAAAATATTTTTTTATATTTTTAAGAGCTTGAATTAACATGTATGTGGGATAGGTACTATGCATAGGTACTATTACTCATAATAGTATATAATCCTCGTGATTTCATCTACTTACCCCTTTTATTAATATGTTTGAGTGCAAGAGTGGTTTGGAACTATGCGGTCTTACAGTAATCTTTGAGTGTGAGAATTAACATATATTTGAGAGTTTGGACCCTAATTATCTGCGTATGAAGGTCCATAAGTATTATGTAGAAAGTGTATGTGAGCCCAAAATGAATTTGTGACTGTATGCGCCCACCTGTATGACTGACTTTACAAATGTGAGTGACTACATGGACCCACATTTTTAGAACTATATGAGCCCATATGTATTTGCAACTACATCGATCCATAATTCTTTTTTAAAGTGTTGTGCATACACACCTAATGTGTATGATCCACCGAAAACAAAAAAGTTTGCATCTCAAACTCACATTCACTCTGCAAGCACTCACAGCCATCAACATTTACAGACGATTTCATCCTCCCTGGAGGTTACACATCCACACCAAATGGCAAAATACACACCCACAACTCCTCATCGAAAGCGAAGCAAATCACTGCAAAGGAGACTTCCCCACACCAAAAATATCGGCAAGAGAACCTGGTATACAACGATATGCACAAGGGGATAAAGCTATCTCCATCCTCAAGGATCATCATACAAACAGAAACTTCACACAAGAAAGCCTCCTATTATGGCTCTTTCTCATATCCAGAAGAAACAAACGAGCACACGAGGAAGGCAAGCAGGAACGCCCAACCGGACGAAGGAACACACCAGCAGAAGATCAGAATTCTGAGGGCTTCAACAACGATTCCACACAACAACTGGACAGCAGACAAACATCGTATATCATTCAACAAATCGAACTCAACTGAGGACAATTTCATCAAACAACACTCATTCTTATTTCTCATAATCTTTATGTCGACGTTTGATATGTTACAATACATAGGAATCGGCAAATGGAACATGGGATTCGCAGTCCATAGTTTGCAGCCAAGTAACTTGCCGGAGACGGGGACGATGGGGTTTCAGCAGGGAACGGGCAGGACGACCTCCAGGTTTACTAGATTCCTAAATGCGCATTTGCAGCACTTGATACTTCGTATCACTGGCTGGAAATCCACAGACTGTTTTACTTGCTTTTTCTAACAAAATCTTAATGTTCCCTCCAGCAAGACTTCTTTCTACCCACTACTCTACCCGCCCCCTTAAATGACCCCTATATGAAAAATTTCAAAGCATTCCCCCTTCCCCACCCGGACAGTGAAGTCATTTATTGTCAGTACCACTATTTCTCCCTTCTCTTAATGCCCTTACACCTAAACCATATCCAAATCTCGGCCAGATGGACACCTTGCCATTCCTCAAAAAGGAAAATACACTATTCGGAGATATCCAATGTCGTGGCACTACCAAAATTTATTGGCTCAGCTACCCATTTTCCCCTGACTGTTTCTATTTTTCCTAAAATGGCAACTTCTAACCATGAAGCCATACGGGAATCCATTGATAGCTCGTACCTTCTCCCGGAATCCCCTTTGAAGAAGCCTTGTTCCCAAATAATGCATACCAACACTACTCCATCCATCCACCCTTCAGTGGCCCTACTGCCCAGCCCTACACAAAGCATTAACCTGTCGGTTGAGCCGAGATGCCCCCCCCCCCCTTCCCCTCGAAGACACAATGCATGTACTTACTACAAAACTTCACAGAGTTATACTCACCAAAGAGGGTCCCAATTAGAATCGTCTCTGATTGGAATCTTTGTAGGAAGAATCCCCGACACTCCCTCGTTTATTGTCTCTTATCTTCAGACTGCTTTGCGCACGGCTCGTCCAGATAAAAGATGCTCATCTGCATCTGTTCCCGTGGCCTAGAGGATTCCATGTAGAATCATACTTTTTCACACACTCGATTGTATGGGTAAAGCTACTACGCCTTCTACGTGGATGGACGAAGACATCCGAAAAAGAGAAGGTAACAAGCTCCACACACGGATCAAGGTTGAAATTGATCTGCATAAACCCGATGTGCATGAAGTTGAACTAGACATTATGGACAGCGTATATCAAATTCCTTTCCATGTAGAAAATAGGCCCAGAATCTGCAGGTCCTGTAACCGTTGGGGACATGCTAGTGAAGACTGCCGTGGCGAGCGAAACGATGAGTTGAACGACTCAACGAGATCCCCAAAGCATGATGAGAACGATGGACAACCTCGCTGGAAAACAGTGCACAAGAGAAATAATGGAAGCCTTTCAAAATCGGCCTCGTCGTCCTCGCGCGAAAAACAGTCACGCCCGATTAAGCATTATAAATCACAGAATGGCAGACCACAACAGACTCATTGGAAAGGTATGAGTAACTCATCGAAGGAGTTTGATTGTAACCTCACTCTAACCCTCGCTCAACCTATTGTCGAAACGGAAAGAAAATCTGTCGACTCAGAGGCCACAGTGGAAGAAATATGTACAAAAAACTACACAAGCCCAAACCTCACAGCCAACGACGCTCATGTTACCAAACGGGACGATTTCCGGAAAACCCTAGAGAGCTTCCAAAGGATCTCGAATCCCTCACCTCGCAGGGAGCAAGTGGAAACAAATACAGTTATTCGAACCGAAGCCTCAACGCATAAGAATGGCCAAAGCATCCTTCTTGCTGTCATTCACACTCTCACGAACTTCCGTCAAGAGAGCGGACGCAAAAGAGGCCTGACATAGTTGCTGTACTCTCGTCTTAAAAGCCCCGAGGCTAAGCAACATGGGACCACTGATTCCCACTCGGTATGTTCCCACCTCTTTCAACGTCCGAGGTATCAGAGATATCTCGGCTTTATATGCTTTTAAGCGTTATATAAATGATCATGCACCCATACAATTAACTCTAAAACCCGCTCACACGGAAACACAAAATCTTTGAATACCAAGCCATGTGGGCTGAATCAAAAGACTACAATGCTGTAGTAGCCTCAGGATGAAGAGAGTTTAAACATCCACATAATGTAGTGTCCCCACCAAACTAAGACGAAATTGCCCAAAGACTCACCCCAAAACCAAAATATACTCGAAGAAGAAAACAATTTGCAACATGAGCTCATGGACTCTCTACGAGTCAGATATACACATGAATTCCAATGAGCTAGACAAAATTACTTTAAATTTGGGAAGAAAACATAAAATTTTGAAAAAGAAAAGTACAAATTAAATTAGAAGCATTAAAATCAGTTATAACACGATTATGGAAATAGAGGAGGATATTCGAAATGAAGCCTTATCCTATTTTCAACAAGTCTACTCTATGTCGGCAAACAAAGTAGAACCCTCCTTTCCGGCCACAGGGTACACTATCTGAAGCACATAAAAATATGTGCTCCTAAGTCTCAAAGAGAGGTAAAAATTGCTCTCTTTTCAATGGAGCCGTTCAAGGCACTGGGCCGATGGCTTTCATCTGATTTTTTTAGAAAACATTGGGATCTAATAAAAGATGGTTTATTTCATAATTTCAGATCTCTATTTTTGTCTACAACTATGGAACCATACATTAATAAGACTCTCATCACTCTGGTCGCCAAGATAGTCAGCCCCCAAACGTTTAAGGATTTCAGACAGGTTTACTCAAACAACATTTATTAAGGGGCGTCAGATTTCGGATCACACTTTATTAGCCCATGAAATCCTTAACTCCATTAGGCATAAAAAAAAGAAAAATACTTACTTCGGCCTAAAACTAGACCTGCAAAAAGCCTTCGACATACCAGGTTTTAATAAACGGGGTCCCCACAACAGTCATAAAACCAAAGCTTGGGCTTAGACAAGGGGACCCACTCTCCCCCTTCATTTTTATTTTATGCGAAGAGCTACTTTCCTCACGTATACAAGATCTCATCATTCAAAGGAAAATTACACCTTGGTTCCATTCCTGAGATGGGCCCAAAATATGCAATCTGCATTATTCAGATGACAAGATCATCTTCGCTAAGGCAGAAGAGGACACGGCCTGGAGTCTTAGAACAGTTTTAAAAAAATATGGAGGAGCTGCTGGTCAAAAGATAAATTAGGAGAAAACAAATATTTTCTTCTCCTCAAATACCACAGAGGCCACTAAAAATCAAATTTTGGATATCCTCCCATTCACCCCAACAAATTCCTTAGGGAAATATGTAGGTATAATTGTCCCAGATAAAAGAGTTACTAGAGAGACTTATGATCCTCTAATTCAGAATACCAAGAATAAACTACAATCTTGGTTAAAAAAATCCCTCTCCCTCGGTGGAAGATTAGTCCTAATTAAATCAGTATCAGCTAGTCTTCCTATTCATCTCATTACATGTTTTACTATACCACAATAGGGTATAGCTTCCTTAGAAAAACTGTTACGAGACTTCCTGTGGAGCTATCAAGGTCACAAAAAACTGCATCTTACAAATTAGCCTCAAGTATGCTCCAATATAAATAACGGAGGTCTCGGAATACGTAATATAGGAACCCTTAGCGCAACATATAAAATCAAATTACTTTGACACATTTTCACTGAAAAAAAAACTCCTTGTGGGTCCAGCTCATGAGATTAAAATATGGGTTCTCCCCTCACATGATCTCCACCGGCTCCAAGTGCATGGCGAATCCACACTTTGGAAACACCTGAAAACTAGATTATATTTTTTCAAAAAATTTTTAACTTCCAAATAGGAGATGGAAGCCAAGCGTCCCTCTGATATGATAGGTGGGTAGAGGGGCTTAACTCGCCTTTCATTGAATACCCTCGTAATTTCAGTGGACCATTACTACCAAGTGAAAAAACTTGTAGTATATTTCCATTGGGAAGGTGGAATGAAATTCAGGTACAAGACACTTGGCCGGCACTAAAAATTTTAAGGACAATACACACTCCCTCTTTAAGTGACCATCCCATTTGGACTCTAGGTGTAGACGGAACCTTTTCCATTGAATACACCTACCAAATGATAGATTAAAACCTACGATTGGAAAAAGGAAATACCAAATTTGGATCTATAGATAGACTTTGGACCAAAATCTGGTCAAACTATATTTTACCAAAACATAGAAATTTTCTATGGAAAATCCTTCAAGAATGTTTGCCCACAAAAACACTTCTAGTGTCTAGGGGTATAGCAAGAGATAACACATGCACACAATGCCAATCTTCACCCGAGTCAATCGAACACATTTTACTACTTTGCCCTCTTGTCGTAGAAATATGGTCTAAGTTATCACGAACATACCAAATACTCATGAAATCCTACACCCTACGACAATTCATAAACTCTCTCTTCTTGAACATAGACTTTAGGAAAAAACAAAAACTACAAGTAGCTCTCATCATGGGAAATTTTGTGCGAGCGGAACCAAAGAATTTTTTGTGGTAAACTGTGAGAACCTAGTCTGATTGCAAGAAGCATAATTTACCAAACAGACAACACGGCCATGCATAGGTCCATCCCATCTGAAACTTTACCCAAAAACCCACGTCTGAATATTCATTTGTTACCTCCCCAACCAGACTACTTGAAAGCTAACTTTGGTGGCTCTTGTTTCTTACATCAACACGTGGCAGGTAGTGGTACAATTATACAAAACACATAAGGAGATTGTCTCTTCGCTGCTTTCTGGGCTCTTTCAAATAAATTAAACAATGAAGCCGAACTTTGCACACTTTACTTACATTATATCTACTGCTTCGATTTTTTCCTGACAAACAGATTATCATAGAGGGGATTCCCAGTTAGTGATATCAACAATCCAGCTGTCTATAGGGAAGCAAACAATACTTTGAACCGATTAGCAAAGGTTCACTCCATGCCACTGCTTAGGATTTCCACATCAAAATATGGAAGTACAGCCTACCTAGTTTTTTGAAGAATATGTTTGTCGAGGATAATATCCATAATGGGCTTAGCCCGATTATGTTATTTTTGGATGACTGTATAATTCTAACAAAACCCGAGGACATCTTTCTACTATAATCTATAATAGAACTGCTTTTCAATAAAAAAAACTTGTATAGTTGTGTGCACACATGCATGCATGTGTGTATGTGGGGGGTGTTTGTGTTTATTTACGTGGGTGTATGTATATTCGTGTGTGTGTGGGTCTGTGTGAGTGCACTGGGTGGATGGGGTGTGTGTGTAAGCGTGTGTGTGTGTGAGTATATGTAGCAATATTGCATTCGAATTGATAGATATGATGTCTAAAATAATTGGACTAGTTTCTTAAAAATCTAATGGATGATTAATCTGGAACGCCACTTTGAGAGGATAGATTGCTAAATAATAATTGGGCTGTACAACTGGAGCTATATGTACATTACTGTAGCATACAGCATGCGTACCGTCTGACGTGGATGGCTTATGTGGCATCCACGTCAGCTGCCTCTTTGGCAAAGAGAAAACCAGAACCCAAAGGTTTCGGTTTTCTCTTGAGCGGGAGAGAGAGGGAGGGTGGCCGGAGCGGGAGCGGGAGAGAGGGAGGCCGGAGCGGAAGCGGGAGGGAGGGAGGCCGGAGCGGGAGCGGGAGGGGGAGGCCGGAGCGGGAGCGGGAGGAGGAGGCCGGAGCGGAGGGAGGAGGCCGGAGCGGGAGGGAGGGAGGCCGGAACGAGAGCGGGAGGGAGGGAGGCTGGAGAGATATGGAGGGAGGCCGGAACGGGAGCGGGAGGGAGGGATGCCGGAGCGGGAGCGGGAGGGAGGGAGGCCGGAGCGGGAGGGAGAGGGAGGAAGGACGGAGCACTCCGCAGGGCGGCCTCCCTCCCTTCCCACGGCGGTGCGGCCTCCTTCCCTTGCCGCAGGCAGGCGGCTCCCCTCCCGTCTTGGCGGGCGGGCGGGCGGCCTCCCTTCTTCAGCTAGCCGTGGCAGGGAGGCCTCCCTCCGCGCGCGCGGGCAGGCGGCCTCCTCCTGCTCCCTCCGCCGGCGGCCTCCTCCTCTCCCCTCCGCTCGGCGGCCTCCTCCCTCCCTCCGCCTCGGTGGCCTCCTCCTCTCCCTCCCGCTCGGCGGCCTCCTCCCTCTCCCTCCGCTCGGCCCTCCTCCCTCTCCCTCCGCTCGACGGCCTCCCTCCTCTCCTCCGCCTCGGCGGCCTCCTCCCTCACTCTCTCTCCTCCTCCCTCCCTCCCTCCCTCCCTCCCTCTCCTCTCCCTCCTCCGGCCTCCCTCCCTCTCCCTCCCTCTCTCCCTCCCTCCTCTCTGGCCTCCCTCCCTCTCCGGCCTGTTAAAGGTGGAGACAAGTATAGTGGGTGGGTCCCACTAATAAGTGGGATTCCCACCCACATAATTAAAATATGCAACCCCCCTTTATGAAATCTTAAGGGGGTGTCATTAATTCATAAGGGGGGCAAAGCATGGCGGGCGCCGCATGACGGGCGCCGAACAAAGTAGGCGCCGAACCAGGCAGGCGCCAAACAAGGGGGGTGCCGAACAAGGGGTGCGCCGCATGGTGGGCGCCGAACATGGCGGGCGACCGACTGAAGAATGCCTCCTATAAATAGGTTCAATTGGCTTCTTCTGAAACGCAACACAACCAGAGAGAAATATCAATGTGTAAGAGAGCTTCAGTCTAGAAGCTAGAGAGCAGGAGAAGTTGAGTTGAGTGTTTGAAGCCTCTGCGTAGGCACAAAATACAGTGTAGTATTTTGTACTCCTCTTTTTTTGAGATAGTGAAATATTTCTTGGTGTGGGTCCGTGGATGTAGGCAATTTGGCCGAACCACGTTAAATTTCGGTGCCTTATTTTTGGGCGTCAATTATTTTTCTCGGTGGCATATGATATTGCGTGGGTCCCACTAATCTTGGGCGGAATTAGTAGCGTCCTAATTCCCAACAACTGGTATCAGAGCAGGGCCCGTAATTTTTTCTTTAAATTCTTAGTATGCTCTGTGGTTGCAGCATAGGCTGATCTTCCACATCAGAAATTTTTTTTGAGAAAATTACGTTCTTTGCGTTTGAGTGGGAGCGATGGCCACAGAGGAGCAAATTTCCAAAATTGACAAATTTGATGGCAAAAATTTTGGATTTTGGAAAATGCAAATGGAGGACTACTTGTACCAGAAGGATCTATACATGCCGCTGAAAGAAAAGCCAGAATGCATGAAGGAGGACGAGTGGGAGCTGCTTGATCGAAAAGCACTCGGCGCAATCAGATTGACATTGTCAAGGTCAGTTGCTTTCAATATAAAAAATGAGAAGACAACGGCGTCTCTCATGGCAGCTCTATCCAAAGATGTATAAACAGCCGTCTGCAGCAAAAATAAAGTTCATTTGATCAAGAAATTGTTCAATATGAAGATGAGTGAAAGCGGGAGATTCGGAGCCCACCTCAACGAGTTCAATGAGGTGACAGATCAATTATCAACGGTCGAAGTCACTTTTAGTGATGAAGTTTGAGCCTTGTTGATTCTCGGACAGTTGCCCGAGAGTTGGAATGGCACAGTCACAGCCATTAGCAGCTCGGCCGGCAAGTCCAAATTGAAGTTCGATGATGTCATGAGCATGATCTTAACTGAAGAGATCCGACGACAGTCAGATGGAGCTTCTACTTCTGGTGCCGCTCTCAACATAGATGGCAGAGGCAGAAATTCATATAGAGGGCATGGTCGTGGACGGAGCAAGTCGAGTAACGGTAGACCGAAATCCAAAAACCACAAAAATCCCAACAAGTCAAAACATGTTGAATGTTGGAATTGTGGTCAAGCCGGACACTACAAAAATCAGTGTAAGGCATCTCAAAGGGAAGCGGAGAATAAGACCGAGGTCAATATAGTGACCAAAGAAGCATGTGATGCTTTAATTTGCTCTATGGAGAAGAAGGACGTTTTTTGGGTAATAGACTCTGGAGCATCTTTTCATGCCACCGCAAATCGACACTACTTTGTAAACTATGTGTCGGGAAACTATGGAGAAGTATATCTCGGAGATGATCATCCTTGCAGCGTGGTGGGCATTGGAGAAGTTCAGATCAATCTCAATGGATCTGCCTGGAAATTGAAGGACGTGAGACATATTCCAGAGTTGAGAAAAAATTTGATCTCCGTCAAACAATTGTCGAGAGAAGGTTGTGACACACACTTCTCAGGTGATTATTGGAAAATCACTAAGGGTGATATGATAATAGCACATGGCAAGGATAGTGGTACCCTATATACAACAGCAAATGCATGTGTGACAATCGCAGTTGCAGATAGCAAAGATGCGAACTTGTGGCACCAAAGACTTGGGCACATGAGCCAGAAAGGGCTCAAGTATATGCATTCAAAAGGAAAACTACCAGAGCTTCAGACTACTGAAATAGACTTTTGTGAAAGTTGTATTTTCGGGAAGCAAAAACGGGTGAGTTTCAATACAAGTGGCAGAACTCTGAAGAAAGAGAAGATTGAACTTGTTCACACAGATGTCTATGGTCCAACTACAGTTTCATCGATTGGCGGAAAGTCATACTTTGTGACTTTCATTGATGACCACTCAAGAAAAGTGTGGGTTTACTTCTTGAGAAAAAAATCAGAAGTGTTTGACGTGTTCAAAAAGTGGAAAGCCATGGTGGAGAATGAAAAAGGCAAACGAGTAAAAAAGTTGAGATCTGACAATGGTGGAGAATATGAAGACGCGACGTTCAAGAAATTTTGTTACCTAAATGGTATCAAGTTGGAACGAATTCTGCCAGGAACACCGCAACAAAATGGAGTTGCAGAGCGCATGAACGAGCGTTAATGTAAAGGGCCGTAAGTATGAGGATACATGCAGGCCTGCCAAAGCAATTTTGGGCAAAAACTGTCAACACGGCGGCGTACCTAATTAATCATGGACCATCGGTACCATTGGAGTACAGGATACCAGAAGAAGTTTGGAGTGGAAAGGAAGTGATACTTTCTCATTTGAAAGTATTCGGTTGTGTCGCATATATACACATTAGTGATAATGCCAAGAGTAAGTTAGACTCCAAATCACTAAAGTGCACTTTCATTGGATATGGTGGAGATGAGTTCGGATACCGATTTTGGGATGACCAAAACAAAAAGGTCATTAGAAGTCGGGATGCCATATTCAGTGAAAGAGTGATGTACAAGGATAGAAATGCAATGCAGTCCAACGACACAACAGACGATGATCCAACATATGTCATTCCGGATGATTGTCCTATGTCGAAGCAAACAGATGAGAGTTTGCAGGCAGATGAACCAGTCACAGAGGTTAATTCACCACAACCTCCTGCTTCAACCCCTATTCTAAGAAGGTCAAGCCGACCACATGTTCCAAACAGGAAATACATGAATTACATGTTATTGACCGACGCCGGTGAACCTGAATGCTATGACAAGGCATGTCAGGTGGGAAATTCTGTCAAGTGGGAGTTTGCTATGAAAGAAGAGATAAAGTCTCTTATCTCAAACCAGACATGGGAACTAGCTGTGTTGCCCAAAGGGAAGAAAGCACTCCACAATAAATTGGTGTACAGAATAAAAGACGAACATGATGGTTCAAAGATATACAAGGCGAGATTGGTAGTCAAAGGTTTCAGCAGAAAAAAGGAATTGACTATACAGAGATTTTTTTCGCCAGCTTGTGAAGTCGACAACAATTCGATCCGTGTTGAGCATTGTTGCAGCAGAGGGCTTGCACTTGGAGCGATTAGATGTAAAACCGCCTTCCTCCATGGTGACTTAGAGGAGGAAATATATATGCAAAGAACCGAAGGTTTCTCGGTGAAAGGAAAAGAGAAACTAGTGTGCAAATTGAAGAAGAGCTTGTACGGCTTAAAGCAATCCCCAAGACAAAGTACAAGAAATTTGTCGGATTTATGCGAGAATAATGGCTACACGAGGTGTAATGCTGACCATTGCTCATTTTCATTTACTCAAGTCCAGCTATATAATTTTGCTACTTTATGTCGATAACATGTTAGTAGCCGGATCGGACATGGACGAGATTAAGAAGTTGAAAAAGCAATTATCGGCGAAATTCGAAATGAAGGACTTAGGTGAAGCAAAGCAAATTCTAGGGATGAGAATTTGTCGAGACAAGCAAAATGGTGTTTTGCAGTTGTCACTGTCCAAGTATATTAATCAAGTTCTTCAAAGGTTCAGCATGAACACTACAAAACCTGTCAGCACGCCATTAGCAAATCACTTCCGTTTGTCAAAAAACCAGTCTCCTAAGACCGAGGAGGAGAAACACTTTATGGCTAAATTTCCATACGCCTCAGCCATTGGAAGTTTGATGTATGCCATGGTTTGCACGAGACCAGATATTGCTCATGTAGTGGGAGTTGTGAGCAGATTTATGGCAAATCTTGGAAAGCAGCATTGGGAAGCAGTAAAGTGGATATTGAGATTTCTATGAGGAACTACTGAGAAATGCTTATGTTTTCGACGAGGCGATGTAACATTACGAGGTTTCGTAGACGCATATTTTGCTGGCGAGGTGGATCGCAGGAGGAGTACTGCCGGTTATGTCTTTACAATTGGTGTTACTGCAGTTAGTTGGATTTCGCAAATACAGAAGATTGTTGTGTTATCAACTACGTAAGCGTACGTGGTGGCGATGGCGAAGCTAGCAAAGAAATGATATGGTTACAAGGTTTATTAGCGTAATTGAGTTGCGACCGTGAGAAGAATATTTTGCATAGTGATAGTCGAGTGCAATACATCTTCCAAAGAATTCTGCATTTCATTCGAGAACGAAACATATTGGACTCGATATCATTTCATCGATCACTCTTGGAGGATGGAGTGTTGAAACTTGAAAAAATTCAAGGTATGAAAAACCCAGCCGATATGATGACCAAGACAAGAGCTAAAGAGAAAGCCGGAGTGTGCTCACTTCATTGGTCTTCTGCAGTGAAGACATAAGAAGATGCCCACACCAGATTCCACTATACTGAAGATTGTTGTATTTGTCTCCAAGTGGGAGATTGTTAAAGGTGGAGACAAGTATAGTGGGTGGGTCCCACTAATAAGTGGGATTCCCACCCACATAATTAAAATATGCAACCCCCCTTTATGAAATCTTAAGGGGGTGTCATTAATTCATAAGGGGGGCAAAGCATGGCGGGCGCCGCATGACGGGCGCCGAACAAAGTAGGCGCCGAACCAGGCAGGCGCCGAACAAGGGGGGCACCGAACAAGGGGGGCGCCGAACATGGCGGGCGACCGACTGAAGAATGCCTCCTATAAATAGGTTCAATTGGCTTCTTCTGAAACGCAACACAACCAGAGAGAAATCTCAATGTGTAAGAGAGCTTCAGTCTAGAAGCTAGAGAGCAGGAGAAGTTGAGTTGAGTGTTTGAAGCCTCTGCGTCGGCACAAAATACAGTGTAGTATTTTGTACTCCTCTTTTTTTGAGATAGTGAAATATTTCTTGGTGTGGGTCCGTGGATGTAGGCAATTTGGCCGAACCACGTTAAATTTCGGTGCCTTATTTTTGGGCGTCAATTATTTTTCTCGGTGGCATATGATATTGCGTGGGTCCCACTAATCTTGGGCGGAATTAGTAGCGTCCTAATTCCCAACACGGCCTCCCTCCCTCTCCCTCGCGCTCCGGCCTCCCTCCCCCGGCCTCCTCCCTCTCCCGCGCCTCCTCCCTCCCTCCCTCGCGCTCGGCCTCCTCCCTCTCCCTCGCTCCGCCTCCCTCCCTCCCCCGCCTCGCCTCCTCCCTCTCCCTCGCGCTCCGGCCTCCCTCCCTCTCCCTCGCGCTCCGGCCTCCCTCCCTCTCCCTCGCGCTCCGGCCTCCCTCCCTCTCCCTCGCGCTCCGGTTTTCTGCACGGCCAATATTGAAGATATAGTTTTCAGAAAAGTAAAGTTAAACCAGCACGTCGCTAGCTCCTAATCTCTCCTCCTTCCTCAGTTTCAATAATGGAAGTTTGTATGGAAGATGAAGGTGACCTGTTACGAAAAGAACAACGGAAGGAAGCCAGGAATTAGATAAGAACCAGCAACTCGATCGGCCGGTGTAGTTTATTCCGTAAAATAGTACTGCTTCAGCCTTGGACGTACTTTGTTCTTCAATAAAACGATGATCCCTTCTTCTCTTCTGCAGACGGCAATACGGCAATGCCGTATCCATCAAATGCGGCTTCTGCAGACCCCGCAAGTAAAAACTTCTGGCCGGCCTTGGATTTCTCTTCTTAATTAATTTGTGTCTATTGCAGGACCCAGAGTATAATCAAACCGAAACAAATATTTACCCCCACCACGGAAAGTAAGCACGTACGACGATCTGGTTAATTTATCTGTGCTTAATTCGCAACGATCTCCCTCTCTCTGCATTTCCCACGTTCGGTTTCGGTATGGAGTCTTGTCACTTTCGGGTTCATTGATTTCTCACATCCCCGCAGACGTCAAATGCAATAAATAAACGGCCGGCAAATGAAGGCCTGAACTCCTTCCCAATTCTTAATTCTCTCGCTCGTTCCGTCCAAGCCGTAACAGACGAAAAAATATTCTTCAATCCTTCCTTCCCTAATTTGCCATCTTTCCACATAAAACTCACCACCATTAATCAAACTAACAACCCATGTCTTTAATTCTCTGAGCTTCCCCTGCAGCAATGGAAAGGTTTCAGTACTACTTCCAGTCACGCCCCAATTTTATCGGATTACTCCTAGTGTCGTCCCAGTACCTCATCATCATCATCTTCTTCTTCTTCTTCTTCTCTTTTGCTTCTCTTTCTTCGGCTGATGATCAGATACCCGAATTCGTTTCCTGCTTGGCCTCCAGTGATGTCAAGAACGTGACGCTCTTTCCCAAGAACGAAGATCAAGGCTCGGACGCGTACTACTACCACCTCCTCAATTTCTCCATCCAGAACCCTCGATTCGGAGCTCCCACGTTCGCCAAGCCCGTCGCCATCGTCTTGCCTGGAAGCGTCGACGAGCTCTCTTCAACCATCGTTTGTATCAGACGACAGCCCTCGTGGGCGATTCGGATTCGGAGCGGAGGCCACAGCTACGAAGGCTTGTCCTCTGTTGTCGATGACGAAACAGAGCCCTTCGTGATCGTAGACCTGATGAATCTGAACCGGGTCGCGGTGGACGTGACTTCCCGAACCGCGTGGGCGGAGGCCGGAGCGACGCTCGGTGAGGTATATTACGCCATCGCCCGGTCCAGCGACTCGCTCGGGTTCTCCGCCGGGTCCTGTCCCACCGTCGGGAGCGGCGGCCACATCGGAGGCGGCGGGTTTGGGCTTCTCTCCAGGAAGTACGGCCTCGCCGCTGACAACGTCGTCGACGCCATCCTCGTCGACGGGGAGGGACGAGTCCTGGACCGGGAAGGGATGGGGGAAGACGTGTTTTGGGCGATCCGCGGCGGCGGCGGCGGCACGTGGGGAGCGGTCTACGCGTGGAAGATCAAGCTGCTGCCGGTCCCCAAACGGGTTTCGGCGTTCGTCGTCTCGAGACCCGGTTCGAACCACATAGTCGCCGGGTTGGTTCACAGGTGGCAGTTCGTGGCCCCGAAGCTACCCGACGATCTCTACCTGTCGGCGTTCGTTGGAGCATCTTTACCGGAAATTAGTACTACTCCGACGGTCGGAATAATATCCGCCACTTTCAAAGGCTGCTACCTGGGTCCCAAGGACAAGCTCGTCTCTCTCCTCAAAAGGGCCTTCCCCGAGCTCGCCCTCGAAGACTCCGACTGTACCGAGATGAGTTGGATAGACTCCGTCGTCTTCTTCTCTGGTCTCAAGAATATGAGTACAATTAATGGGAGCAGCTGCACCGTCGACGTCGACGATCTCAAGGACAGAGTCCTCCACGATAAACCCTACTTCAAAGCCAAGTCGGACTACGTACGTCACCCGATTCCCTTCCATGTAATCGAAACCATGAACGAGATAATGTCGACAGAGCCTAAGGGTTACATCATAATGGACCCATACGGGGGTTTCATGGACAGGGTAAGCAACGACTGCATCCCTTTCCCGCACAGGAACGGCAATCTTTACTCGTTGCAGTACCTGGTATCGTGGAGCGAACAGGATGATTGGAGGAGTCAGGAGTTGATGGACTGGTTGGAAGGATTGTACACATACATGGCCGGCTTCGTGTCTAAAGGGCCGAGAGCGGCTTATGTGAACTATCTTGACCTTGATCTCGGTGAGATGAGATGCAGAAATATTAGTATAAACGGGAAGCAATTTAACGCAGTTAACGCGGCCAGAGCTTGGGGTGAGAAGTATTTCTTGGGGAATTATGACAGATTGGTTCGAGTGAAGACGCTGATCGATCCCAGCAATGCTTTCTGCAATCCGCAGAGCATTCCGCCACTAGCTTCCAGGGATATTGAGTCCATATATACTGTATAGCTAGCTCGAGTCCAGTACAGAAATCTAAAGTGTCCTTACATTTGCAGCTTCACACGTATGGACGTTCTATTTGGGATAACCAAAAAAAAAATGTATGGTTAATTCTATCGTTCCTGTCATTTCTAACCTTATAAACAATCAGACTTAAATATATGTAAATCATGAACATATACAGAAGAAACTTTACATATTGTTCATATTTCATAATGAAGCTCTGACGTTAATATATATTTAAATTAAGCTGCTCTTTAGAAGTATCTGATAATTATAAAAAAGAAAAAATCAATCATCTTATCCAACTCCTAATTAACACAGATACGAATTAGTTGTAATATTTAAGCCTTGGGGAGGATATATATAATTAAATAGGTCACTACAAATTAATGCCGGGTTGCATCAAGCCATACACCTTTATAGGGACGTCGCACCAAAGCACCACTGGGCTTAGCTCGTGCACTGCCGACCAGCGATGCGACGCAAGGCCAACGCGTTGCCTGAAGCAGGGCCGGCCGTGCAAGACAGGAAGCAGGCGTCCCCTGTAGCGCGTCCGAGAGACCCAATAGCTAGCTAGAGGACAACGCAAGAGACCCAATTCGACTCCATGTAATAAAAAAACCTGCAGGTATCATTGAACCAATTAGAGGAGATTCGGAGGAGTCAGGAGTTGATGAAATATTTCTCAGTGGGTCGCATGTTCATACGACTGGACGAAGAGAAGCACTGATCATCAAGTGGTATGTAAACAATGGCCGATTCTCCTGCATAATAAGTACGTCTCCAAGATAATTCGTTCATAAAGAGACAAAAAGACAGTCGTTCATTTATGTTTAATTTCAGGTGATATGCATGCTAGCTTCTTCCCGAAGATATATTACCCAAAAAGGAAGAGTACGTGTGAAAATATTTCAATCACTTTTCTGAAAACAAACAACAAGCTAATTATGCACGTACGGGAGTTTATCAACGGTAATAATTAATCAATCACGTCCATAAAAAATCCTGTTCCTTTTCCTGATCATTAATGTTCGTGATTTCTAAAGCGTTGACCAGAGACTGTTCAGTTAATACAAGTTGCATAGTTTGAATTTTCACGCGTAATTAAGAAACAATCGATTCCCGTGGGAAAACCCGATTCTTATCAAATGAAATATATGCTGCTTTAAAGGGAACCCCGAATCAATTAATGGACGAGTGGTTCTCTGATCACGACACTGATGAAGAAGACGGAGATCATCGAGAAACGAAAGAGAAAGAGACGGGTCCTATATGAAGAAATATATAATATCTGAAGAACTTTTGTCTACGTACGTCTAGGAATAGTGAAAAGATGAATTCAGCCAAGCAATTCCGGGAAACAAAGCAAATTGTCAGAATCATGAACAGAGCACTTACGGGGGGAAAAAGATAGAACCTATATATTATAGACTATAGTCTATACTGCGAGCGAATGGGTTCTTTACTTGTTGATCATCTTTGTTCACGTGGAGAGAGTTGTATATGTGAGACATTTCTTCTTTATACGAGGTTAAAATATTCAAATTCGAACCCAAAAGCATTCCTGCATTGATGCATATATGGGATTCTGGAAGGTTCGCGCGTTCATATATATATATATATATACGGGTACAGGATCAAGAGTAACAGTTAGTGGGACTTTTCCAAGTGAAATTTCAAGAACTGTGGTGCAAGCTTTAATGCGTTAGACGACGTTGCCGATCGAGTTATTAATTAGTACTATCTCTGGTTCAGGGGACAGGCCGATCTGATCAGCTATTCTGCTCGTGTGTTTGCGTTTGCGCTTCTCCTTCCTCGATTGCCTGGAGCGGTCTGGTGACGAAACTTTGGGTCTCCATGCTCTTACCCCAGAGCAATATGTAAAGCCCCAGGATCACAAGAAGTGAACCTAGAACGCTGCGGGTAAACAACTGTCTTGTTAGACGATGCCATGCAGAATATAACTAATTAATTAAGGACTCAATTAGGAGTAGCAGTATATATATTTAAATGTGAGGATCAATTTATAACCTTCCAAGATGAAGACTTTCATGAAGAAAGGAGACGTCGATAATGGCGACTATAATCTGAATGAGAGGACTAAAACCTGCAGTGAAAAGCGGTCCTCTCTTCTTCACACACCAGGACATAACCACAAAGCAGAGACCCGAGCCCACAATGCCCTGAAATGTTCAAACATCAACTAGTTTGATGTTTAAATGACGACAGCACGTAGATCAAGTACTTATAATTAGTTTATAAAAACTGCCGGGCCCTTTCTGGACAGGACTTTTCTAAGACCATGCATCCATGTAAGGACTAATTCCAGCTTCTTCAAGATGATCAAGATTTATAATTAAAGAGTACTCCGAGCTATATTATATAGATATATATAGCAATTGATTAAACGTACTGAGTAGAGAACAGTCAGGATTTCTAGCTTCCCCTTTAAACCCCACGAGTGGATTCGTCTTTCGGTGGCAAGGCCGAGGATTCCTGTCTGAGTGGCGCTCAAGAAGGACATCAGGGCAGTGCTGGAGTAGGGAGCCGGGTAACTCTTGCCGATCTTTGCCTGTATAAGAAACCATGAAGACCAGCACAAGCAGGCTGCCACCAGTGCCACGGTACCAATCGTCCATTTCTTCGTCTTTCTGTTCGAGCTAGCTGATGAGACGTGCAGGAATACCTGCAACGCCTCCCTAGAGTGTGAGTTTACGTTGGTCAAATCTACCCCTTTATACAGTGTCAGCAACATGGCACCACCAACCGTCACTATTGTACCCACAACTTTGGCTCTACCGGAAGAGCTCTTCAAATTTGCTGCCTCTAACCTGTGCAAAAATGTCTTTAGGTAAGCAAGTAATCCATAAAAAATCCGATTGAGTTTCCATTTAGATAAAGTAGGTATACCCAAATGGTAGAGCCATCAGAAAGGTGGCAATGGGCACCATGTTGATAAACGCACAGGTGAAGGTTGCAGTCGTGTACTCGAGTCCCAGCAGGAAGAAATACTGCGTAAGAGTTCCCCTGAATAATTGGAGTAACGATTCATTGATTAAATGATATCAAGCTTCATTCGTTGTGATGTATATGATCATAACAGAGGAAATTAATTAAGAACATACATACCCAAATAGTGCACTGAAGAAGATAAGGCAGAAGATACGAAGTGTAAGCTCTGGTCGATTTTTTCTGCCATATGGGTTATAATTATGAGAATGATATATTATTCATCGACAGTGGTACTGCTGGAGGGAGTCTTAGAAAAGGGGGAATAACTCCCAGAAATGGATAGTTTGTAACAGTACCTTTCCAGTAAGTGGGCAATGGGAGCTAGAAAAATAAAGGCGGTAATGAAGCGGTAGGCCACAAAGACTAGAATGGCCATGCCCTCATCCAGGACTCTCTTTATCAGTACGTTGACGATGGCGAAGGCGACCTCGACGGCCACCATTGCTACCACGGGCTTGGCTTCACTACACTTCTTCATCTTCTCAGCCATTAAAGATATGGAGAAGATCAGTACTGCTGGATATTATATATTTCGGAGCTGCAGGGATAAATGCAGTCTGATCCAACACTACAATCGATCAACGACGACCCCAAAACCCCTATTTGTAGCCACCTGAAAAATGGGTCTAATTCCAAGCACTTTACCCCCGAATAAGTGTCCCCAAAGTAAGATTAAATTCTCCAACTCGAGACATCACATCACTGCTTTAAGCTATATATATATATATATATATGTATCCCTTTTACTAGTCCAGCTTCACTTTTCTCCATTTCCTTGTCGTCCATCCCTTCCTCTAGAAAAACCTCCCCACTCCAGACGGCTCAAAATAAATCTTACAAGAATCCCAGTCTCCCACAGCCACCATATTCTTAACATATTTACAACGTAAATCATCACATTTTTCAACTGTTAATTAATTTGCTTCTAGAGAATATGATCCAAAAGTGGCCGGATCGATCGATGATCTCATGCATGGAAAGAGGGGATCCAATACTTCCTGCCGCTAGTGTAGACCGCGGACCTGATCTCCGTGCGCGCGTTTAATATAATATGTATCCGAGAACAATGCATCGCAATCGGAAACACCCAGGAGCAGAGATAAAAAACAGGGGGTACTGACGCCGGGGATCCTCTGAGATATATGTAGAAGAGAGTACTCATATTAAGAGAAGTTTGAGGGGCTGGTTTCCATATTTAAACACGAGCTTCTCCTGGAAGGCTGTCACTTGCTGTTCCTGAAAAGTTGAAGATCTGATTTTGTCGTTTAAAATATGGTAAGGCGATAACATGGCACAAATTCTATGCTAAAGCTACATAAATCGATATACCGATACACATCTATTTCAAAAAGTAGCTTCTCATATAAGATTTAGGCAGCGGTTGGCAACGCTCCGGGAGAATTGAAAAGCGGCTTCGCACCCGGAATTTGTGTTTGGATGCGATTACTTTACTGTGAAGCTCGCTTTGATAGAGCTAATTTATGTCGCTTTGGAAGAGCCAAAAACGAAACTCTTGGAGAGACGTTTTCGTCTCTAGAGTGAGTCAATGAGACATAAATTTATGACGTTGATATCTTTGTAATTTTTCTTTATTACCAACTTTACCCTTTAAAATCTAACTTCACCGAATAAACGCTGTAAAATCTTCCTACTCCCACGCCTCCTTTTTATTCACGCTTCTTTTCTATTATTTATTTATTTTTATTAATTATTTATCTATAAGGGTATTATTGTTTTTCTGTATTAAAAAGCAGTTTTTTGTATTTTTGTGGCCGAACTTAATTGATGGCTTATCTGTTTGTTAAAGTTCCTTCTGTGAAGGTAGCTCAACACAATCTCCTTTTTTTAAGAGTTATTTCATTAGAACAAAATCTTTCAAAGAGTTAATATCAAAAGAGCCCTTCATCAAAGAGCGTTGGAATATTTTAGTAGTAACGATTGAAAATAGCTTCTCTGCTATAATGAAGTTGATTGGTCAAACCTGGTTAGACCGGTTTAGACTAAAGTTGAATTGTAATTTCACCTCACATTAAAAAAATAAAGTTAGTCAATTTTCGATGTTTTTATTGACTTTGAATATCAACTCTTGCAATTAATATTTTACACTTCCATATATTGCTTCCACTTACCTTCATGCCTGAACCGCACCCACTTTAACCGGATTAAATTGAGGCTGGACCAGACCACCCAGCTGGTTGCGATGGTTTAGGAGGAAAATGGTTCCCGTTCAACCTCGATGAACCAGCATACTCCATTATGTATAGTTATATGCCACTTGTTATGAAGTTAATTTATAGAAAAATGATATCAGTACTTTTTAATTTTACTTTGAAGTTTTACAACCTGGCGTGGCTGCATAATTGGCTATTTAGGTAGGAGAAAATTTACCCATATAATAGGTTTATAATATTATATTAAAAAAATAAAATCTTGCAGATTTTATCTCCAAGTTTATCTTTTTCTAAGCTGCAACGTGGACACCACATCAGGATATAAAGTTTTGGAAGCAAAAACCCACATATTATATCATCGCTCTAATTTATAGAAAAACCTAAAGTGAACTCACTAGTATTTTCTTACTAAAAAACACATGTAATTTTATCGAATCCCTATGTAAAACTTCACTACTTTAGCCAATATTTGGTTTACCCAATGAAAACGAAATGAAAAAATTTACCCAATAAATTATATGGATAATTTTTACCTGATTCTTAGTTTACCATTTACGAAATGGAGCAGAAATAGATAAGGGTTATTCTATATCAATTTAGCCCATTATCCAATTTTATTTTTGAGTAATTTAGAGTTTTTGGTTCAAATAGAGAGACGTCTGAGAAAATGTAAGATATATGTAAATATGTGCCCTTTTTTAAACCTTGTGCAATATTCTTTCAGATACGTCATTATACAAAATTACATTATTTTAAATTTCATATGTAACAACATGATAGTATTTTAGACTTTGTGTTTTGTTTATATGTCATATTTATCAAAAATATCATTTATATCTCCCAATATTTAGTCAAACATTCAATGAAATAAAAAAAAGTAATATAAAGTAGATCATTTGATGTATAATAACCATATAAGTTCTTTATTATGCTTTAGCTTTATTTCATTCTACTTATATCATTGGTAGGCCTAACGATAAAAAATGTAATGCAACAGCCACATACAATTAAAGTATGTATCTAAGTAATTGTGCAAATAATCATAGAAAGCTAAAAGCCTATGTAACGATTTTTTATGGAGAACTTAACTAGTATGGTAAAGAGTTTAGTTCCAAATATTCTTGACTTACTTTACATTATAGTATGAAAAAATGGCAGGTGGAACATATATGCTTTTATTTCTACTTTTCTCACAACTTTTAATTTTTTATGTTAATGTAGTGCTTGTAAATTGATTCTCTTTTGTATTTTACCCTGTTAGTATATTAAAAAACTTAATTTTCATTCATAAACTATATGTAAAAAATAAGCTATAATTTATGATAGAGAATAGAAGAGCTCATAATCAATCCATCGTCATGGTCAACCAAACCTAACACGAGTCTCACCTTTTCCTTCATAAAGCTAATGCTTTGGTAGTAATTCCTTTATAAACCATACTTAGAGTAAGAAGGAATAACAACGTTAAAGCCACTCTGGTTAGGCATCTGACTCTGTTCTTTGAGATGATGTGTCGAGCACTTACAATTAAAAGTTTCGAAAGTTGGACTTCATCATCTAAAGGTTCTCTGTCCCTTCTCCGTATCGGCCAACTTGTGTGTCGAGACCGCGCTCGACTCATTTCCATTCTCGAGAACCTCCTCATCACCGTTTGATTCTTTGGTCTTCATCTCTCTGCTTTTCGCCCAAGCGACGCAGTAGAGACCTCCCGCAATCAAAATCCCACCCAGAACACTGCAGGGAAGATTCCAGCAGAGAAGTCAATATATTGAAGGTGAAGGAAGCATTGAGAGATTTGAGGCTTTCAAACTGTGAAACCCGTTTGGGTTTAAAGAAAGGGTAACAGACCTTCCACGGTAAAGCACCTCGGCCCACACTAGAGCAGAGATTGTGGCTGTTATGAGTGGTGAGAATGGCGAGAAAATTATCACGTATACCGGACCTTTCTTCTCTAAACACCATATCTGCAGCAAGTAGGCAACGGCACTTACGAATATACCCTGCATAAGGAAGCAGTTGGGATGTTAGAAACTTGGTTCTTTTTATAGCTACAGTTCAATTTCGTTCGAAGCTGGTAGGGAGGAAATATGGTGTAATTTGTGTGACCGGAAAGTGTATGATAATTAGCTTCAGAGAGGAAAAGAAAGATAGGGAGGGAGGCAAAGAAGAGTGAGTACACAATAGAGGACGGATATGAGCTGGACGTTCCAACCTAAAGCCCATGTCTTCAGATGTCTATCAAATACCAATGCTATGAGACCAGATTGAACGGAGCTGAGGATGCATTGCAGTGTCATAAGGCGAAGCCTGGCTGGATACTCCTTCAGAATCCCCCCCTAGTGATCGATGAATTTAAAAATTTCAAAGATTATAAGCAATTGGAAATTTCTCTTACAAGCTTGTGCAAGATCAGAGTGCGAAACTCACCTGTAGGATGAACCAAACGGACCAAGCAATGAATGAGGTTAACATCAGTAAGGGTCCATGGAACGAAGTCGTCTTCTCTACGGTGGACGAACCTTCATGCCTTCCTCCCATCGCTGCTGCACTGCCACATGAATTAAAGAGCTTCAGTGGAGGGCCCCGGTACAAGCTCATTAACATGGCTCCACCGACACAGATAATTGCCCCGAAGATCTTCAACTGACCATGTACTGCTCTCAAATCGATTGTCTCAATCCTGGGACAGGAATATACTGTTAGCTAATGTCTGACGTCTGTCAAAACATATCTAAACGTAGTTCCTTCCTGGATACAGTAATGCTAATGAACTGTTCACTTTTATTTCAGCTTCTGGAGTGCCCCAGTTTAAATACATTAGATATGGTTTCAGAAAAATTGGGGTCTTCATTGTGCCTGAAGGCTTGGATCATGACTGCAAAGCTGCTATTTTCTCACAATTGAACTAATTGAACAAAACAACACCGCGCAGACTCACCTAAATATGATGGACACGAGGAAAGTGATGACTGGGATAGTATTCATGGCCGTGCTTGCAAACGTAGCTGAAGAGTAGCGGAGTGCCATATAGTAAAGATCCATGCTCAGCGTAAGTCTGCACTAACCAACATGAATTCTTTCATTTTTAACAGCAAAAGTTGAGTAGGATGTTGATTGTTCTTGTATAGCAGAAACAAATTCTGGGGACTGAAAGTCGATAATCTGCAGGATGGGGGAGTTCAGCATGACCTTCCACAGAACAGAAAGCCAGAACTTACCCGAACAAAGAAAGCAGGAAGACTTTGCAAAAGAGACCGAAAGACAATGAAGGAGCATTTTTCCTGGAAAAAGTAAAAGGAAACTGTAAATCTCGAAATGTATATATATCTCATGCAAAAGATGCACTAGCTAGGAAAGAAATGGTCCTACACCTTTCCATTGCATATGCAAATGGTGCCAAGGCAATAGCTGCTATAGCTTGCCTGTATGTGACAAAGACCAAGTGGCTGAGCCCCTTACTCAGTGCTGCCTTTGAGAGTAAAGCCAGTCCTGCATACACAAACTGCACGAAAACCATGGCCAAAGAAGTCCTCTGATCACTCAAGACACTGAGAGCACAACAGAGAGCCATAATCCCTTTCTGACTTGCACCCCTTTCTAAATGGATCTGGATACATCATAACGTTGCCTGCTTTTATAGAGAAGAGAAGGCCTAGACTGCTGGGTACCTTTAAAAAAACCCAACAGCACTCCAGCAGTACTTGCATGATTAGACTGTCAAACAGTTCCAATATGGTGCCCATACCTAGGTTCCTTTTTCACTTTGGAGCAACATGGAGTGTCATGTCAGGTGGACGACGGATCCTTTCAAAAAAAAAAAAAAAATGTTCTTATGCACAGTTAAGCTTCTGTATAAATCAATATGAGAGTTCACTTTCTGCCCATGCTAGCAGGCCACCCACTATAAGGAAAACAGCTTCATCACACAGTGCTTCACTTGTATTCTCATCATAGAGCTTCATGTGTGGTTAATTTTCTTGAAGTTTAGGCGGCAAACCAACTGTTCCTGATTGAGATTTTAGTTGCATAATCATGTCGCACGAGAAGCACAATTTAGATGACGAGAGACTTTTCTTTAGTTGCCCATTGCGTGGATTCAACCATTCTCAAAAAGAGTAAAGCAAGATGGCAGAAGTAACAAAGAATGAGACAGTCACCTTCCCTTCACTCTCAACTGACTGTGAGAATGAGCACGAAAAGGATGGTTAATAGGTTCCACGGACCCCCTTACCCACTAAAACAGAGGAAGAAGAACGTTAAATTCTGTTGCAAACTGCTGGTTGCTTTCTCAGAAAAAATAAGTGTGTTGTCTTCTCAGGAAAAGGGATGACAGATTGTACCCACTGAGGTCTGTTCTCTCACTATTGCTTACCTGCCATAAGAGTGACTAATGAGTTTTCCTACAAATATTTGGACAGGCTTAATCAAGACCAAAGAAACAGGATAAGTGGAACAGGAGCAAACGTGACAAAATAGAGAACACTAGCTCGACAGGAGTTGAAAGGGATCACCAATTAGGTACCGTGAGAGTTGTCAACTTGCAGAGTTATTCTATTTCAGAGGGCCATCTTCCCCATCATGAGTTTCTACTAGAAACTATGAATCTTATAACGAATTGAAACAGAAATTTAAACGTGCCTCTCATGCAAAACAGGACTCAATTCATTTTCACTTATCCGAACCGACAAACTGGGGCATTAGCTGACGCAAATTCACCAAACGAGGTCTCTGGGTTCTATGATTCAATTTTTCTCGATTGAGGTACTCTATATAATTGTGCATTTTAATTTTATATAGCTTATTTGTGTGTGTGTCCCATTTTTATTGTGAAACTGAAAAAATAGCTAGTATAATGAATATATAATTTCTGTAAATGGTTTGGTGCAGCCAGCATTGGATGGACTTTAAGATAGGAGGAGTCTAGCATTTAGAATTTTATAAGTATCAACTACAGTTCTCAAGCAGGAACCGGTGAAGAAATTCTACGAGACTCTCATTGCCTGTGAATAGAACAACTGATTCGGATTAGAGAAGACTAACATGTAATCAGCTTCCCACTAGAGAAGCAACTATTTGCATTTGTAATAAAATGACATATTATATTCAAGATTCCCCACACTTTTTTTTAATGTTTTTTTACAAGGAAGCAGCCAAACGAGGGGTCTCGTGTGGAGTCTTATAGATGGGGATTTCGGGTTCGAACTTCGTAAAAAACGAGGGGTCTCATGTGGAGCAACCAAACGATTTTTGTTAGTGCAGAGAGATTCGAGCAGTTCCACTCAAGTAAGAAGAGATCATATACTTCAGCTTTATTTAAGATCTTGGTCTGGTCGTGGCATTCACTAGTGTAAAGATTGTGCCATCATGGTATCGTTGAAAGAAGGGCACAAATGGAGGATGCAATCACAGGAATGCAATTAAAGAAAGTATAGACAAATGCCACCGTTGCTTTTGAGTTTTGGAAGTGGAAACAATCGTGAGAGAGGAGTTGAGAACTGGGATTGATGTGATTTCCTCTTTTGGTGCTATTTTGGCTCCACGTATCAATCAGCCCCACCATGCACTTACGGCAATTTCGTTATCTCCTTTCACTCTGGAATGAAAACTCTTCCAAGTGATTCTTTGTACAATTCTGGATGTACGTTTCGGATTGGGTCAACTTTGAATAATGACCAGTACCTGATCCGCAGGGTTCAAGTGTTAATCCCATCCGACCCATTTATTTTTGGGTCAAGAGGTAAAACTTGTACCCAACCGGATCATTATTCGGGTCCAGGCTCAGATGTGGAAACCGGATCAGGAAAGCAGTTGGATCTAAGATTCTAAACGCCTAGGCTACATAGACAATTTATTTAAATAGATTGGAGGACATTACACAACAATGAAGTAAAATTTGGATGTAACCATATCATTTTTCATAGCTAAATAGTTACCTCCTATTCTTCCCAAACTAAAAAAGGATATTAGGCAAATTATAACGCCAACCTGCCCACCACCCTTGCAAGCCATACATTCACCAAAGAGCACAAGAAAATGTTTAACATAAAAGTCGAAAAGGAAAGTAAAAGCCAATTTATTAACTTCTGATTTGAGTTCATCACGTTGTTTAAAGAAACCCGAACATTGAGTTTCCGGTTTTCTAAGCAGGATGGAGAGGGGTGGGAGGCGGCCCGGGAGGGGGGAGGCCGGGGAGGGGGGAGGCCGGGGAGGGGGGAGGCCGGGGAGGGAGGCCGGGGAGGGAGGCCGGGGAGGGGGGAGGCTCCCTCCCGCTGGAGTTGCTGCTTCTCCCTCCTGTTCCAGCCTCCCCCCTACTCCCTCCCGCTGGAGTTGCCGCTTCTCCTCCTGTTCCAGCCTCCCCCTACTCCCTCCCGCTGGAGTTGCCGCTTCTCCCTCCTGTTCCAGCCTCCCCCCTACTCCCTCCCGCTGGAGTTGCCGCTTCTCCCTCCTGTTCCAGCCTCCCCCCTACTCCCTCCCGCTGGAGTTGCCGCTTCTCCCTCCTGTTCCAGCCTCCCCCCTACTCCCTCCCGCTGGAGTTGCCGCTTCTCCCTCCTGTTCCAGCCTCCCCCCTACTCCCTCCCGCTGGAGTTGCCGGATGCCATATTCCACATCAGAATACACTACAGTAATGTACCGTTAGAATTAATCTTTAAGATTAGTACAAAAGTACCTACATAAACCGTAATCTTTTCTGGGCCACATTTTAAGATGGCGATTCCGTCTTGAGATGATATGGCAAGGAGAAGAAAATCACCGTGGCAAAAATGTTGAACTTTTTTCTGGATGGCAAAAAATCGCCTTATATCAGTTGCTTATGCAGAGAAAACAAGGAGTTCCGTACCCCAAATCCCCAACTCTAAGCCTGCTCAGACTGCACAGATACAAATCACCACGAGATCGCCAAGCAACACCGTTCCCATTCCCAAGGATACTTAGGTAGATCGACTTAAGTAATTTTGTAAACATGCAATTCCGCACTTTGTAAGTATTAGGCATAACACTTGAATACAAAATACCAATCATTTCAAACCATTGAATAGCAAAAATAACACAATTCATTTCTAACTCCAAATTCATCTTAAGATTGTAAAAATAAACAGTACCCGGTTGTCCTACACTGCCGAAATGCACAAAAAGAGTGCCATGCAGGCATGCATGAAAACAGAAAAGAAATAAAAACCAAAACTGTTTCACAAGGCCTCACAAAACATTTATTCTTCTTCGCCAATGGTACCCTTGTCGCTGACGTATATGCCATCAAGAAATTTCCTAATATCCTTGTTTTTGACATGGCATTTCTGCAGGTAGAAGACCCAACAAATGAATCAGAAAAAGAAAAAACGACTAAAAAAGAGTGTACCTGGTTAATTTAAGTGGCAAGTATCACCTGGTTAATTAAAGCAGCAGATCTTGAGACGAGCTCAATATCATTTCCATCCAAAATGAGCTCATCCTTGACCTTCTCAGATCTTGTAATTGACACTCCGTTAAGCATGTCAACCTTTCGTACCTGATGACAAAATAAATTCAAGATCCCAGTAATCTTAAGTTGTAAATAGAGAAGTATGAAGCGGATTAAAAACAAAAGCTAGCTAAATTACAGAATGATTTCCCATAAAAAGCAAAATTGTACACACATTTAACACTGATAAAGAACCAAAACTACAAAATTTCTTTGAGGTAAGTTGACACCAAGAAGAGACAAAATGACATAATACTCACACAGAGGAAACAAGACCACTTCTCAACATATAAGACAATTAAAACCAATACACTATTTACAAAAGAGTTGGTCTCTCAACAGCATATAAGATAATGTCTAACTCCAGGAGAAAGAGGAAACTGTTTAAAACTTTTGCCTATCAACCCAACAAGAGTGAGACCTTCAAACACACGGTACTGAGTGACAAGTCAGGATATATAAAATGCCTCAAAAGTTTAGTTCATGAAGGACATTTTAGACCTATCACGCATCTAATTGATTCATCATTCCTGCCACTCAAAATAACCAGGACAAATAAAACATACAAAAAAGAAAATTAAGAAAGTAGTGAACACGGAATACTACAAATGCAAGTATGCAAGGCTTTCTGTGTGACATTTTCCTTAAAATAATTCAAGACAAACATGGTAGAATATTATGCATCGAATGTTTAATTCAAGAGGAATAATAGTCCTAAGAAACATCTAATTGCATCACCATACTTGCCTCTCAAAAATAGCCAAGAAAAGTAAAATCTAAGAGATAACAAGATATTTAAGAAAGACAAGCATATATAGCTGATATCATCGGCAGCTTACAAAAGTGAAACATTTGCAAAAAATCAGAAAATTAAATTTCCCTGAATTAAAGACAAGGATATCCTAAGACAATGTCACACACGAAGGTGGGAGAAAGGTCAAACAGAAACACCCGCCACCCTCAAATAAATACGGCACAGTTATGCCTCAAAATGCATCCACTTATCTGAAAAGCGAAATTAAGGCCTAATGTAAGTTTCACAGAACAATCCCAGAATCTAATGACAAGATAACCTATTTTCAGAAAGAGGGGATAAAAAACTAGTCAGGAGTTATAGAAGTAATCTAGTAGAAAACATCAAAGTAAACTATGCTTAGCAATATAAAACACATAGTACCAACTAATCATTTCAAGCAGCTCTACCATAGGTAGAAACTAATAAACTGCCCGCCTACAGCTTCGATGGCGGAAAGTAACCACAAACAGGAACAGGCACCAAAATGCCAACAGAACAAAGAACTTTAAAAAGAAAAATTTTTAAAATAAAAAAAAATTAATCAAGCATGAAATAACTCTAATAATTCATGAAGAAGAATAGAAACATCAAAATTCTATGCGTTCTTTCAAGGGCAGCATATATCAACAGCACTTCCATTCACAAATATATTGTACTTGTTAGAGAATGTTACCCTCTTCTCGCCAAGAAAGTTACGGATCTCAATGCTCTTGCTCGCGTTGGTGATACTGGCATTGATGGGAAAGTGAGCATAAACAAACCGCAACTTGTAGCGGAAGCCCTTGGTGACGCCCGTGATCAGATTGGAAACATGGCTAATGGCGGTGCGAATTGCAGCCATGGTCTTCCGTGATCCAAACCAGGCATCAACCTTGAGTTTCTTCCCGCCCTCAATGAGCTGGAAGTCGAGATTAAGATGCTTGAAATTCCTGGTGAGCTTCCCGCGAGGACCCTCCACTTCGATGATCTTCGCCTTGACTTTCACCTTGACACCCTCCGGGATGTCCATCGTCTGCGAGGCCAAGATCGTCTTCATCTTCGCTCTGCTCTACCACCCCCTGTCCCTTCCAAAAGAAATGGCGACCGCGCAGCTCGGCAGAGAAGGTGCCGAGAGCCCTAACAGGTCTCTTATAAGGCGTGTTACTAAAAACGACTGCAAAACCCTAAGTCGAGCACTGTGGGCCATTGGACTGTGGGCCCATTTTCACTAGTCTTTAACCTTTCTCTCTAAAAATGTGAATAGTCCATCACAGTTCAGAAATATAAGGAGTAATTTAATGAAAATAAAAAATATGAAACTAGTTTTTACTGTCGTATCCAATTCTTACTTGGCCATTTCAATAATATTATCAAATTTAATTTTTATTGTGTTATACATTTTAATATAAATTTATTCCAAATATTTTTTATTAACATTCATATGTATAGAAATCCACCATTTACTAATTAGGAGGTATTGGGAATAAATTCCTTTCGTTGGGATATGGTATAAGGTTAATCTATATCCATTTACCTAATTAACCAATTAAGGAAATTATATTGGTCATTTTACATATTAAGTTTTCATTGTTTTAAGTGTTTACAGAATTTTATATTTCATCAAATTTCTTTATGTATTTTTCACTATTTTTAATTGAATTACATTACACCACTAACTTTCCTACGACTATGAGCCATACTCAGAAGCTTATTAAAGAGGTCCTCTAGGCCATACACAAACTTTTATAATCATTATTAAACTATAAAGGAATTAAGTGCACATAGACTTTAGTAGGTGTTAGATAACTTAGATTACGTTCTTTGGAAGCGAAAAGTGGTTTTCTTTTTTTTTTTATGAAAAGCTTGTCATTGGATGAAATTATATTTAGTGTTCCAACTTCCAATACAATTCAATATCCAGGGGAGATTAAAACGGATAGAAAAAGAATATGATTCGATACTTAAACCTTCATAGATACCTGATAAAAACCCACTAATGATTTTCATTCATTTTTTCACAAATATGCAAAATAAGCATAAAAGGAACCCCAATAAAACCATATAATGATCCGAATAATGAACTCATTGCTTTACACCTTGTATTATTAGTAATTGTGAATTTCTTCAAGCACACCATATTTAATCCAAAGGGATTCACAGCTTGTTATCCAAATGATGCAGGGAGCAAAGTCAACCCACTGGATATTGGAAAGATTAGTCAACACTGCAAGACTCTGAAGGAACTACCTCTAATGCAAGTGCAACATAACTTTCGAGAAGCGAAGCGAACAATGAAGTTGATGCTCTAGCCAAAAGAGCCACTGAATTAGCTGGTGGAAGAGATTTTAAGCTTCATGTTTGGTGCCACAGAATTCCTTTTTTTTTTTTTGCAAAACAATCTTTTTTGGATGACTATATGAGTGCCTCTCTGAGCCCAAACTTCAAATCTGTATATGCCTCCAAAACCTCTGACTTACCACTCCTAAACTTGCATGAATGAAATATTATCTTCAGATAAAAAAAAAGGCCAAATTTTTACATGTTTTTGCTGCACCCATAGAAAACTAAATAAAATCACATCCATCAAAACACCACAAGACATTTTCATCTCTCAGTCTCACCCCTTCTAGCTAGCTAGTTCTAGCCATGCACCTGCCATAATTAACACTTGCCCGGCCTACGTATGCATAGAGATGCTGCTCGAGTACGAAGGACCCAGCACTGCAGTTTCGGTATGTGGACCCCACACAACTTGCACAAATTTGTGCATCTGGGTTGGCAGATAACCTCCATTATGAATCGATCAGCTTCAGTTTC
Organism: Aristolochia contorta; assembly: GCA_022405105.1. NCBI lineage: Eukaryota > Viridiplantae > Streptophyta > Magnoliopsida > Piperales > Aristolochiaceae > Aristolochia > Aristolochia contorta. The sequence continues at coordinate 38,226,255 of CM039665.1, read as the reverse complement.
TGAAGAAGAGAAGTCAATGCTAGCTGTTGAGAAGAGGTGTGCAGCTGACAGAAAATCACTGCAAAATCACTGCTACAGTTTCTTTTCTCTATAGCTAAGAAGAGAATATTAACAATAAAAAAAGGATAAAAGCCTACTTCCCTGGTTTGATAAAGCAAGAGCGAGGACCTCATTTAATTACGTATCTTATTATAGGGGAAAGATATATTTATACTGGTATGTGATAAAAAGTGATTTGTTATAATTACCAAGAGTAAATATAAATTATTTGTAGACAACACTATCTACCATATAATTCACTATTTGAGAAGTGCGCAATAGCAGTTGCATAATAAAACTCCAAAGAATGTTGAATTCCAACATTTCCTACATTTTGTTGAATTCCAACATTTCCTACATTTTGTTGAATTCCAACATTCACTGCGCGTGCCTTCGAGATAGCATACCATTTCGACGTCTCTTGTTATGACATCACGTTTGATACTAGACCGAAGTAATCTTATCGAATACTTTAATTGTGAAACTGAGTGCTTTCCTGGATAGCATAGACATTAACGTATATATAAAACTAACTGATATAATTGACAGTATCCTTAGTATCACGATCATCCTTCTTCGGCTATGGTGCCCTTGTCACTCACATAAATGCCATCAAGGAACTTCCGGATATCCTTATTTTTGACATGGCATTTCTGCATACATCAAACACAACAAAGGAATCCCCAATTAATAAATGAAACCCAAATTATAAAAAAAGAAAGGCTGATCAAGGCAAACGAGGTGTCACCTGGTTAATAAGGGCAGCCGATCTTGAGACCAGCTCAATATCGTTTCCGTCCAACACGAGCTCGTCTTTGACCTTCTCTGATCTGGTAATTGACACCCCATCAAGCATGTCAACCTTTCGCACCTGATAAAAACGACAAAGCTCACAACCTCAGCACTATGAGTAATACACAGAAAGGAATAAAGCATACATAAAAAAAACAGATAGTAAGTTGCAGAATGGATTTATCATAGAAGCGGCAACAAAGCACACAAATCTAATATAAAGATTTCATTATGTTGAGATGAAAAACACAACCGAATATTTACACAGCAAGGAAGACTAGGAATAACCTTTAACACACGAGACACTTAAAAGCAATGCACCATTCATAGAAACTGAATCTCAAAACAGCATTTGAGATAATCTATAATCCCAGGATAAACATGACTGTTTGAAACCGCTGACAAATCAACCCAAAGATGTTGTGCGCCCATTTTCCATACAGTTCAGAGTGACAAGTCAGGATAAATTAAATGCCTCAATTGTTTTGTTCATGAAGGGCTCGTTGCCCTGTCACACATCTAATTGATTCATCATTCCTGTCACTCAAAATAACCAAGCTACAATGAACCTATTAAAAAACGAATTCAAAAAACAGAAATAGAGCAAGTGGACGCTACAAAATAGTTGTAAACTTTCTTTTAGATATTTTTCCTTACAATTTCAGAGTGCCGCAATCCAGGATATTAGTCTGCACTACATGTATAATTAAGAGGGACATAGTATTTCTTTGTCACTCAAAAATAACCATGAATATAAAAAATTTAAAATGATAACAAAAAATTACAGAACAGAAATGCATAGAAAAAGCATTTCCTCCCCACATAAAATAGGTGAAACATTTGGAGAATATTGGCAAAAAAATTTCCTTGATCCAAAGACAAATAACATGTATAAGGATTTAGAAGGAAATCCTCTGCCAATTAACAGATGCCACTCAGACAGGTGGGAGAAGGGTCGATCGGAGGAACTCCGATCAGACCCTCAAATCAATATAGCGTAGCTATGACTCAAAACGCTTCCACTTATCTGAAAGGCGATCTTAAGGGCTACGCATGAGATTAGAAGAAACACAGAAGCTAATAACGAGACAACCAGTGCCGGAAATGAAGTTTAAAACGTTTCTGCAGGACAATATATAGAGTTCTGGAACCGATTAAGTATATAACATCGAAACACACGAACGATAAACTATCAAAAAAGAAACAAAAAGCCGACGGCTTACTTTCAGTTATAATAAAAAATCATAAGTAAACTAATCTCCATTATAGCATAAAGATCTAAAATGTATTTCCATACTTTCAAGGGCAACATGTTATAGATTCAAGCAAAAGATATTTCAAGAGAAAATGTTACCCTCTTCTCGCCAAGAAAGTTTCGGATCTCGATGCTCTTGCTCGAGTTGGTGATACTAGCGTTGATTGGAAAGTGAGCATATACAAACCGCAACTTGTAGCGGTAGCCCTTGGTGACACCGGTGATCAGATTGGAAACATGGCTGATGGCGGTTCGTATGGCAGCCATGGTCTTCCGTGATCCAAACCAGGCATCAACCTTGAGTTTCTTGCCGCCCTCAATGAGCTGAAAGTCGAGATTAAGATGCTTGAAGTTCCGGGTGAGCTTCCCGCGAGGACCCTCCACTTCGATGATCTTCGCCTTGACTTTCACCTTGACACCCTCCGGGATGTCCATCGTCTGCGAGGCCAAGATCGTCTTCATCCTCGCTCTGCTCTCGCCCCCTCCTTCCCTCTCCCCCTCTCCCTAGAAAACAAGGCCGTAAACCCTAACTGGGGGTTTTATAAGGAGGATGACTGAACGAAAGGAAAAAGCAAAACCCTAGGCCGCCAGTATCCTTTTCTCATTCAAAGAGACGCCACATTTGGATGCATCCTAATCGTTGATCGCGAGGTCCGTGGGCCCCATGATATTGATGGTATCGATTCTAGTCTTTTTACTCCCTGTCAAAATGTTTAACCGTTGTACTTGTTGGGGAAACACGGTTCAACCGGATTAAACCAAAATTGACCACATTTCCAAATTTGGTTGCCCGGTTCGGTTTACAGACTCGATCCGAGTTCCTCGTATTTCTTGCTGGAAGTGCCTTGCATGCACTCCAAGCAAAGCAAGGAACCATTTTTTGAATCCATTTGGTTCTAACGGATTTGGTTCTCTTTGCCCCCTTCCCTGGTCAGTTGATTCTTTTCCCACTATAAAATGTTGAGATCCATTGTTAACTAGCTCACCTGCACCTTCCCATCTCTCTTTGTAGTTTGATTTCCAGCTTGCTCAAAACCCACCACCATGCCCTCACTACCCTCCAAACCCGCCGGATTCTCCACCGCCTCCGATGCCTCCGGCGAAGAAGAGAGCCGAAAACACCTCGACCGCGAGATCAGAAATATGATCACCACTCTCACCAACCGACTCACCCAACTCCATTCTGTAACGAAATCATCCGGCAGCCGCCCAACCCAACAAGGCGACGACAGCGACGACGCCGCCCACGGCGGCCTCGGAGTCGTAACACTCGCTGGCACCAACCATGGAGCAACGATGCGTTCCGGTTTCGATGAGATCGATCCAACTATGGTTGAAGGGCAACACAAGGTGGGTGGTGCTTATGTTAACAGCAACTTCCAGGCGGTGAATAACTCCATCTTGCTCGGTGGAAGCCACAAGGCGGAGGATCCGGGTGTCCATATGGTCATCGAAGAGTATGGGGGCAAGAAGGAGAAGGAGAAGAAGAAGGACAAAAAACCCTCCAAAAGTGGCAAAGACTTGCAGAAAAGAAGTGAAGCAGAGGAATGACAAGGAACGTATCTACATTTCGTAATTAATATGCAGTGTTGTGTTTTCTACATCCTGCAATATATTATTGTCAGTAATGAGAATAATTCCGAAGACTAAAAGGGATATGATCAGATGTTCTTGCCGGAAGTTTTTATATTATATAGGAAGTGGTCCATGAACTTCCCACACTTAATAGCATCTGTTATTTTCCTCATCTCTCTCTCTCTCTCTCTCTCTCTCTCTCTCTCTCTCTCTCTCTCTCTCTCTCTCTCTCATGGGTCATTGGTCGTGAACCTTGGGTTGAAAGGAGAACTGGATATTTCCAAATAATTGTTTAACCCAGTCGGGGTTGGCCTGTGGGTCAGTCCAAATCGTCCGGTCAAGAGATTCGAGCCCCTAATTTAGTGCAAAGAGGGGTATAACTGTAATTAAAAATTTCTGATCCGACAAGCTTGTAAAAATTGGAAAATGACCTTCGTATTATAATTTCTTCCTGCCCTCGTTGTTTCCCATTTCAAGGTACCCGGGAAAACCAAATTGTTTTGATTTATAAAGGCGCAGAGGCCGACGGGAGGGACCAAGAAGGACGAAATCAATGGCGGTGTGCAGGCTGAATTCTCTTCGATCTCTGGCGCATCTTCGCTGCTCCGCCTCCAGGACTATCGGAGGAGGCTCCTCGCTCCTGCCGAACCTCCATTCTGTGACCAAGTCTAGTCCGGCGGCCTCATTTCTTGCTCCCTTTTCCACCGCTATTCGACACCTCCGTACCAGGCCTCATCACGACGACCCCTCATTCAGGTCTGCTCTAATGCCTCATCACGACGATCCCTCATTCAGGTCCGCTCTAACTTAGACTAGGTTTCCTGTTCCCGGGTTCAGGATATGAGAGTCTCTTCAGAAAACCAGCAGTTACACCAGTATTAATGTACGAAATTGGCGCTTTTTTATCTGGAAGGATTTTTAGTTCAGTTACCTATGACAATACTCTAGGTTTAGTGAACCACTTAGAGAGGCATCCTACCATTAATTTTTTTAATAACATTGGTCTATTAAGCGGCGGGCTAATAAACTGTGGGCATAAGAGGTGTTATGACTAATTCACAATGCGCTGTTGTGTCCGTTGACAATCCAGCGACTACTGGAAATTGGAAAAAGTGCAATTTCTTCACTTGAAACATCACTCGTTTTCGGAATTCATATTACTTATGTTTTCAAGAAAAAATTATTCCGAGAACTAATTTTTCAAAAAGAGCTGAAGATATTCATTTGTTTTTTTTTCTCGTTTTAGTTTACTTATATGTTTTAACTGGGAAGGTATGAGGTGACTCCGCCAACTAACTGGGGAATAAGGATTGTCCCTGAGAAGAGTGCATTTGTTATTGAAAGATTTGGTAAATACCTCAAGATACTTGACGCTGGAATTCACCTTCTCGTTCCATTCGTCGACCGAATAGCTTATGTTCACTCACTGAAGGAAGAGGCTATTCCGATACCAGATCAGTCTGCAATTACTAAGGATAACGTCAGCATTTTGATTGGCGGAGTGCTCTATGTTAAGGCAAGCATTTGTTACTTTATTATTTCTAAGTAATCATGTTTTTGGTTCCTATGACTGTATATGACCTGTATATCTTCTTTGTACATTTTCTGGGAGTAGTTGACCGATTTCTATGTAACAGATTGTTGACCCCTTTTTGGCATCATATGGAGTAGAAAATCCAATGTTCGCAGTTATTCAGCTTGCCCAGACTACTATGAGGAGTGAACTGGGGAAGATTACATTAGATAAGACATTTGAGGAAAGAGACACCCTCAATGAGAACATTGTGGTGAGTTCATCTTGGTAGATTTTTTGCCTAGCTATCTTTTTCGATTGTGGTTAATTTGGCAGTTTGTGTCCGTATGTCCTGTTGGATTATTTCCATGACATTCAACTCAATAAGTTATCACTGCAACTAACAGCTCCACGGGTCGTTCCCTTGAAGATGATATGAGCAACCAACCCTGTTTCTTTTTGCCCTTTTTTGGTTCTTTACATCAATGGATTGATTAGTCCAGTGGGATGTTGCCTGATTATATTGACTTAACATACTTGAACCTCTTGGGTGCACCACTACTGGCAATGTGTTCTAGTTTACCTTCTCTAGTATGTTTTCTGTCGATTCAAGTTTATCTCCTTTGTTTTTCCTTTTTTGTTTTTATTGTTTACACTTTTTTTTTTGAAAGTTGCTTACACCTCGAATACCTCATTCATTTTGGTGTTTGTCCTGTCTGCTTGTCTGAAAGTCTAAAGTCAGCTATTACTTGTGTGCTATAATGTAGACTTGTGTGCATTCACTCAGTGATGCAAGAGCATCTTTACAGTGGCCTCACCATTTTTGTAGTTCTTGAGTGATTAACGTGTTAAAAGTTCTTAAAGCTGATAATTTCTTATGCCAACAGTTCATGGTTGGCCAACACTTGTTGTTTCTTCATCAAACCAAAAGCACCAAACATACCTTTTGTATTTCAAAACAGATTCTGCCTTTTTTTTTTTCAGAACTCAACTATAAACGAAACTAATATCTTTAAATTAAACAGACACTTTATGTTGTATAAAAATTAAAGCAGCAGTTTCCAAAATTAACTTATTCTTGTACAAAAGCTCTAATTTGAACTAAGCACCGGAAGATGTGGCTGTAGTTTTGTTAGAATGGTTGGTAGGTAGGTTAATGCATGATTAAAGTTCAGAAGAATGTGTTGTGCTCCTCATTTTTGCTTCTTTCTATTGGACGTTTCTTGATGTTTTCCATTTTACATTTATCGGGGCTTTGTACTGATATATATTGGTTGCATGACTATCAGTGGTTAAACAGGTTATTACTCACTGCAATTAAAGCAACCACTTACTAAATTTTTTACAGCAAAGCTACACAAATGCAACATATAATTAATTAAATGAAATTTAATGATTAACCAGGTTAAAACTGACTGCATTGAAATCATCCACTGGCTTCTGTACACCTCGACTGCAGAAGTGTAACATAAAATTATTTTTTAATCAATGCAACCTTTTCTTATTGGGCTTTCATGCTCTAAAAGAATATTACGACTGATAGTTTTCTCATTGATATGCTTATGTTATGTTCAGTTCGTTAAATTTTTGGTTTATTAGTCAGAGTTCAGCCACTTCTAGCTGGAGTTGATTTTCCATGTTTTTTTGTAACTTGAGGCAGCACATGTTACTCAATTTTTATTTTATTATGTGCAAAAATATGCTAATCATATTAGGCTATTTTGTTTGTTTATGAATTGTATCTACTTTACAGAAAGCAATAAATGAAGCTGCCATTCATTGGGGTCTTCAGTGCCTGCGTTATGAGATAAGTAAGGGATCTCATTCTAATTCTGCATGTTTTGGTTGAAATATTTCTTTGAAATTGTTCTAGTACTGTAAAGAGCAAGAAAAAAGTAAATGTTATATTAATTATATGAAACATAGGATGAAATAGTAAAAACAACTGTACATTGTTTATACACATCTAGAAGACCATGGAAAATGAGTTATGTTAGTACTCAAATAGCTTGCTTAAAGGTATTAACAGCCCTGTTCTGCTTGCAGGGGATATATCTCCTCCTCCTGGAGTGAAAGCTGCCATGGAGATGCAGGCTGAAGCAGAACGAAGGAGACGTGCTCAAGTTCTTGAATCTGAAGGTTGATTTGAACTTTTATGTTTCCAATTTTACTTGCAAATGGTTCATTTGGTATATAGTTATAATGAGACAACCGCATATAATTATGCTGCTGAAAATATTTTTTATGCAATTTATATATTTATTAAACATAAGATGGATCATGACGGGGATGCATTTCTATCTTTAACCAGGAGAGAGACAAGCAAATATTAATATAGCAGATGGAAAGAAAAGTTCTGCTATCCTGGAAGCTACAGGTAAAACTTTTACTTGTTTTCTATCGGTTTAACTTAGCCAAATACTCTTGTATTAGTGCATTCTTGCTTTATATTGCTTGTTACTGAATTTTCTAGGATTTTATTGAGATAACCAGGTGGTGCTGCTATTAGGAAACACTAAATAGCGTGTCATATTGAACTTTCTGTCATAATGAAACTCTGTTTCTCTGTTTTGTGAGTGTTGGGGTCTCATGTCTTAATGTTAGGCAGCATGAAGAGTAATAGAAAGTCTCCGTTAGTAAGCCTCTGTATGTGGTTGTGTTAATTAAGAAGAAGCTTGACCACTGTTGTATTATTGGGGTTCAGCATTCCTCTTCTAGACTGTGTATAGATTAACTCCTGGTACAGCATGGATATAACCCAAAATAATGGTGCTTGCCACATTCTGCATGACCTTATAGAACTCATTTGTTGCCCCTATTTTGCTTGTCAGTGAATGTTTGTGTTCGTTCCCTAGACACCCTACACAGGATGTAGCAGGCCATTATTGTGGAGACCTTTTGTAGCGTTCGATTGCTTTCCTGTATGATTGTAATGGAACCTTCTTAATTAGGTTTTTCAAAGTGCGTTAGCTTCTAATTTTCAAAAGAAGAAGGGCGTTAGTATCTAATTGGCAGCTCAGATTGTCTTTCTTCTGGCAAAGCAGGGGGCCCATGAGCATCATATTGTTGTTTGGACCCCTTAGCTTCATTTAACTTTTGTTATCTCTTAGCCTATTAGGCTACTATGAATAAAATCACAACTTTCAAAAAAAAGATTGTCATTCCTCTCATTTTTATATTTCTTTTGAATAGTGAGGAATTTGGTAAGATTATGAACTTCATGAACCCATATAATTAAGGTGTCAAGTGTGTTAGTATCTATTTGGCAGCTTCAATGATTTTTCTGTTGTCATTCCTCCCCATATTCATTTTACTTTTGAAATGTTTTATATTGTATTTTGTTAGTTGGAATTTAGAAATCGATTCGTGAAATCAACTTTTACTTGCATTATTTGGTTGCTTGCTTCATTTCCCTCTCTCTCTTTGTTTAAAAAATTTCATGATAGTCGTAGTTCCTGTTTTCATGTTTGAAACTTGTCTGGCTGCTGTTTATATTACGAAAATTGCAGGAGAAGCCGAAGCTATCTTAGCCAGATCGCAGGCAAGTGCAAAAGCAATCTCAATGATTTCAGAAGCTTTAAGATCCACTGGAGGCGTTGAGGTTGTACTTCCCTCTTTGCTTGTTGCTATTCACCTGTGAAAGAATGAATTTGAGATTAGGGTCGATTAAATATGTAGAATTTTAAATTTGGTGGAGTGCCTAGAGAAATGAAACGAAAGCAAGAGAAGGAATAGAGAGTTCGGGAAGCTGCCTTGGAAAAAGAGGAAGTGGATTCACATCTAATCCTCTTTTATATCACTAAACAAATTGTGATGTTATAGTAATTTAACTCTCTTTATTTGCATGCTCAAGTACCAGCAAATAAATAGTTCATTGAAATTATTGATAGGTGGAGAGCTAGTTTCAGTTATTTATACTTTTTCTGTATTGTGTATAAGATCTGCCCTTTCTTCATCAAGATGACTTATGTAAAGGTACTAGGAAGAGGAAGAACTTATGAGCTATTGCTTGTGTGCAGAAAGTGTATGGTGGGTGTACCTAGAAACATGAGTTGGTGGTGTTATTCTTCTGGTGTTGAACTGAGCTGACTTCAGTTGTTTATTCCTTTCCTCTTCTGCAAATAAGATTTGTATCTTCTTTGTTAGATTTGATCAGTTTTATGTTTTCTCTATTTTGCTTTTATGTGTTGTTTATGTTATTAATTAGGTGGAGTTTTTATGTTTGCTTTTTTTTCTTAATTATTTTTTACTTTGTAGAAGAGCACGTGGATGATTTTCATCTATAGCGTTTCTGTATTTAAGGCTCTGATGTGCCTCTGGCAAGAGCATGTTAGTTTGTGTAAAATTACTGCTTTAATGTGTTAAACATTTTGACAGGCTGCGAGTCTTAGAGTAGCTGAGCAGTACATCCAGGCATTTGGGAACATTGCTAAAGAGGTCAGTTGTTCAACACTCAGGCATGATCAGGTCAGTTTTTGATACATCCATTGTGGGTAATGGATTCGAATCTGTTCTTTTTATGCAGAGCACTACCATGCTGCTTCCCAGCACTGCTACAAATCCTGCCAGTATGATGGCTCAGGCCCTGACGATATACAAGAGCCTAATAGGTGGAGGCGGCCCAAATGGTCGTTTACAAGAGATTTCTCCATCCGATGCTAATGGCGGCTCTGGAAAAGTTGAAGGTAAAAGCATGACACCAGACGCGGGAAGCATTGGTTCGCTGGGTACTGAAGTAGAACCAGTTTTTTCCCTCCAGCGCCCAAACAATTAAATCAATAGGACTGGGTAACCGTGATTAAGGTTAGGTAGTGTCCTCAAATGAGATGCATTCAATTTTGTATTCAACAAACCTTCCTTCTCCCGTTTTTAATTTGCAATTTTGCTACAAAAAGCAGTCTCCTTTTAGTAGCGGCAGATTTAACTGTGCATTATCAACCAAGCAAATAAAATCGATTGGTTATCCATTCCACAAATGTAGTGTTTTATGGTTATTTACATTACTTTAACGTGGGTAAAGATTTTAGTTTTACATATAACTTTAAATGTAAGAAAAAAATGTCAGATAGAAAATGCAATTTATTGTGATTGAAGGTAATTGACCCTTTACTGGTACATGGGCTACACACCTGTCTGATTACAAATAAAATTTCAAAAGCAAAATATTGTAGCCACATATTCCCAATCTCAAAATTGTTTGGACTGAATTACCTTAGGACTTGCTGAGAGAGTTCGATTTAGAAGGGAAATGAACTATGTTAGTAGGACTTCCAATTTCTTCAAAGCAAACTAAAAATGAAAAATTAACTCATAAAAGACAAATGCAATATATTTATTCAAACATTTATATATCAATCCTTAAACATCCATCTTCTTATTTAAGAAAAGTACAACGCAACTTACATCGTGCAAACTGAGGCATAAAAGAAACAACAAGAAGCTCATTCCATGAAAATTAATACTTGAAATCGTGTCATCTAGGGTAATCTCACTTCAAGGTGTTTCCAATATCGATCACAAAACGATATTTGACATCCCTCTTAAGTAGCCTTTCAATTGCTTCATTTGCATATTCAATATTAATGACTTCAATTTCAGGGTATATCTTATTGGCAGCACAGAAATCGAGCATTTCTTGAGTAACTTTGGTGCCACCCGTCACACTTCCAGAAATGGTTTTCAGTCCTGCATCAAGTTATTTCAAAGTTAGCCTCAACCTTTATTACATTCTACAATTAACATAGGTTAAATTCTTCGCAAACCAGGATTGAGGTTAGCAGGGTGGACTTTTATTTGACTGGGGAATCCAACCAAAACAAATACACCGAAGGTCTTTAGAAGCGACATGTATGGATCGAAGGGGTGATCTCCAGCAGCAGTATCAACAATGAAATCCAGGCTTCTTGCTAAACCCTGCAGTTCAAAGAAGAAATAGACAAGAACGAATTAATGACTTGTAGGTTGGCCTGATATTTACAAGGTTTTCAGGATGAGAGGGTCAAAACGATTAAACAAAATAAAAGGTAACAAAAGTTCCAGTTTTACTACCTCCATCTGCTTCATGTCTGATGACACAATAAAATTATCTGCTCCAAGAAGTTTGATGGCTTCCTCTCTCTTGGATTCACTTGTGCTAAAAACTGTCACTTTGAGGCCAAAAGCCTTTCCAAACTTCACAGCCATATGGCCTAGCCCACCAAGGCCAATTACCCCAAGAGATTTACCAGGCTGATTCATGTTATGGCGCATCATGGGAGCATATACAGTGATACCAGCACACAGCAATGGTGCTGCGGATGCCAATGGGTAGCCATCAGGTATCCTGTAGCAGTACCTGAATTATGAATGCCCAAAAAACATTACTTTGCAATATCAGTTGCTGTCAGTTAATGAAGAAAATCCAGAGGCACCAAGTTAACATATTGGAAGAACAATACTGTTTTTTGAGGAAATTGATTTTTTACTCTAATTCTCGTGCCCCTAGGGAACTTGAACATATTGGAACATCAATACTGTTAGGAGCTAAATAACTTACCTTTCATGAACTACAATGTGACTGGAGTATCCACCCTTGGTGATTGAGCCATCAACATCAATGCCATTGAAAGTGTAAACTGAACCCTTCTCACAGACCACCTCATGTCCATCATTGCAATATTCACACTCTCTGCATGAATTAACATAGGTTCCTACGCCAATATGATCTCCAACTTTAAAACGATTGACATTAGAGCCAACCCCTTGGACAACACCGGCAATCTCATGCCTGATCAAAGCAATGAGTGACCAAAAATCAAATACAAAGCACTAATATAATGCTTGAATGCAACTAAACCACTTCACAAATGCAGTAAAAACTTACCCAGGAACCACTGGATACTTAGAATCTCTCAACAAGTTTCTTGTCCAGATAAAATCGGCAAAACAAACTCCACAATGCGTAATCTTTATAGAAATATCATCACTTCCCACATTTCTGCAAAATTTTCTCAAGTTAGTTGATAGCCAATCATGGGCATATTTTTCTCTTATCAGGTGATCACCAGAGAACTACTCACCACAGTCCATAAGGATCAAAAGCAGTATTGACATACAGAAATAGAAACTTAAGAATTTGACGTTTTGAGGTTTCATGCTAAAAAAAATGAGGCAAAAAAATATAATTTTGACTTCCTTTCTGTGCATTGAATTGAGAACTGCTTTTTGTTAATTTAACTTTAAAACAGAGTGATATGAATGGTATCACCAATCTTCAGTGCATTTTTACCACTAATAGATCATGTCAAAAATCCAAAATATAGCAGAAATTGCAGATCTCCAATACTTTAGATGGAATTATTCTGCCTTCTCAAAAGGATGTCAAGCTCCCTTCTTACAGTTGATATGGATACTGAAATCTCTTTCTATTGTCTCAAAGATGAATGTGAAACAGTAGATAGTAAAATTTCTTTCCACTGAATTACAGGTGGAATGGGAGACATACTAGATAACAGACATGTAATGTGCCGTATGGTTCTGGGGATCATGATCCATTTGGCTAAGTTTATAGGAACAAATTGACATACTGAAAGTATACAGATCCAGCTTGGCCTCAGGATAAGTACAACGATTTGACAAACTATCCTACACTGAAGGAAAAGTTAGATCTAAAACAGCACCCCTACTACGTACCTCCGACTGAAACTGTATGGTGAGAGAACTCCAGACGGATCTCTTGCGGCCCATCCTAGGCAATTATCCTTCACACTTTGTTCACTCATAATTATCCTGTTCCCTGCACAAATATAATCCTTAAAACTCCACTAGAGTAAACTGTTATTTTCACCAACTACCCACTGAACAAACCAATGAGTACCGTCACTTTTACAGGTTACGCTAGCCCAAAACAAACCTGACTTTCCATGCTATGGTTCAAGTGATTATGCAAAAGAAAAATGGCGATCAAGAGAGAGAACAATACGTCCCCTGCTATACCCACAAATCTCACGCCCAGCAAAAATGAAAATAAAAATATCTGAACTCGAAAATGCAGAGTTTCGATGTTAAGGGCATTACCGGATTCCTGTGCAGTATTCTGAAAGTCTCCTCGTGGCACTATCCTCAAGTCCGTGGGTAATGGATACTGGAGGTTATATAGGCACACTAGACGCTCGTTCTTCCAGTTACAAGTTTCAACGCCGCAAATTGCCGATCACCAAGTATAATATTTTAAGGAGAGGTTCTCACTTTTTTCTCGTTTCTAGAAATCTAAGGATTGAAGTTTGAACATTCAAAACCTCGACCGGACTCGAACAACAATAATCATTAAAATTAAAGCAGAAATTTCCACAAAGACACTGATGGGAGGAAATCTAAACCATCCGAGTTTATCTTTTTGCTTAGAAAAATCAATCTTCGCATTGACTTGGGTGTATTGATAGTATTACCTTTTGATTGTAGATCTTATAACAGTCAACAAAATAAAAAGTGGGTGAGTGGTCTCTATCTAGGATTCTAAGGACGTTTAAAAGACACACCGATTATTCGGATAAAGGAAAAATTTTAGAAATCAGGATAGAATAAGGACGACGGAGGCAGCACCCCAGCACGACAAAAAGGATTTATTTTCTCGTACAACTGAATTTGTGCTTTTTCTACTATAGAAGCAGAGGAAAGGAAAAGTAGGAAACCTCAAACCAGTTCGACTTCAGACTTCAAGAGGAACCGGATGAGACGACAAAGTGCAAACGATCACTGCAGGCTTCGTCCTGCATCATTGGACTCGCGGCCTTTTGTTTTTTTCTTTATCGCAAATTAGATAATTTATTTATAGGGTAGCTATGCCATCAAGTCTGTTAAAGAGTTTATAGTTATCCTGAAAAGTAAACTGCGGGCTAATCCCATTTCTGTGATAGCGTCTTCAAACAGCAGTCGTTTAAAAAAAGTTGGACTAAGCGTTCCGCAACGCAGTTGGCTGCAGTCGATAGTTTGGGTGCTTCGTTAGGAGGTCCCGACATACTGCTGCTACTAGCTGGTTCAATCGCCAGTGGCATGTTAGTGCACTGTTAACTGCGAGTGCCCCTCTATAATAACCTGTGAGGAGGTGATCTAAGAGTGAGAATGAGGAGAGAACATATACTTCTGCCTCATTATTTGTTCTGTTACGTAATGGCCGTGTAGACATAAAGATAGGATCTCCCTCTTGATTACGTAAAGAGGCGTGATAGGGTACTGCAAACAGTGTGAAGTATTACTGCAAGGTATATATCCTGATTTGGTATTTACTTGGCAGTCTTAAGAGATAAATTTGGAGATAAAATAGGTAAAATTTTTTTTTTTTTAAATTATCTTCCTATATTATGGGTAAATCTAAACCTTAAATTTTCTCTTACTTAAGATCGCCAACTAGTTGCCAGGTCATTGATTTAAAACCTCAGAGTAAAATTACCCCACCTCCTGCTGCTTTTTTCAATTTGTTAAGCAAAGTTAGCTTTGAAGTAGTTCTCAAGGGGAGGGGTCCATTTAATGTTTAACCGGGTTGGGTTGGGTTTCGGTTTATCAGGGACCACGGCCTTTGTTGTTTGTCTTATTTAAGCCCATTGCCCGGGTTAGCTCAGCCAAGCCTGAACTCTTTGGGGTCATCAAATGTAACGGGATACTTGAACATTTTCCATTGAATGGGCATATACTTACATGTATTTTTGTAGAACAAGGTGGAAAGATTGATCTGATTTATAATATCTTAATATGTTTATGTACATTTAACATGATCTTAGAGATTATAATATGTAGGTGAAGTTTTAATGTTCTAGAGATTCAAATTATACGGGGTAGGTTTTTAGGAAAATTAAATTTAGAATAATGCTAGACGCAATTACGTACATATTAATCTAAGCACTTAAAAATATAAAAAAAATATTTTTTTTATAAAATTCTATTTTTTAGAAGATAATCCTTGGGCATCACTGGTTTAGATTAACAAGTGCGTAGGATAAGTACGTGGGCTAAGTACAACTAGCATTATTCTTAAATTTATCTTTTTTTTTTATCTGAATTTTATCTCTATTGATGCATATAGGTAATCTAATATAGATACGTACATGGGTGTATATATAGCCATATAGGTTACACATGATCAAATGCATTCAACGTAGACTAGTCGGTACTCTAAAGATGCCTGCCTGGCTTAGACGCGTCCAAGCTCTCACGGTCTGAACCTCTCCGTCTCTCACTCTCTTCCTCTCCCGCTCAAAAAGAGACTCTCAAAGCTCCAAACTTTCAATGTTGGGCATCGCGTCTCCTCTCTCCCTCCACCTCCTTCTCCACCCATAACCACAATGCCTGTCTCTCCCTGCGATGCGTCATGGAACAACTCTATTCAGATCTCCTGCCTCCGAACTCGCCAATGTCCTTCTCCTCGCTTCCGTCTCCAAATCGCTCGCTGTCTCGGGGACCCGAGCTCTCGACGTTGCTCCCGTCGCTCTTTCCGACACCCTTGTCCTCCAAATCCTCCGCCGCCCCCACCTCGATCCTGCCCAGAAGCTCGATTTTTTCAGATGGGCTTCTCTCAGACCAAATTACAAACACTCACCCAGCGCTTACTCCCAGATGTTCTTCACCGTCTGCCGCGCCGGCTGCCTCAGCGAGATTGGCCCGCTGCTCAGTCTCATGAAGAAGGACGAGGTTGTTGTCGATTCTCCGACGTTCAAGCTGCTGTTAGATACTGTAATTCGAGCGGGCAAGTTCGGTTCGGCTTTGGAAATTCTCGATACAATGGAGGAGTTGGGGACTAGTTTGAATCCCCGTATGTATAATTCAATACTCGTTGCGTTTATTAAAAAGAATCAAATTAATTTGGCGCTCTCCATATTTTATAAGCTTCTTGAAGTTTCAGAGGTTGACAGTCTAGCCTGTAATGAGCTGCTTGTTGCACTAAAAAAATCTGAGATGAAGGATGATTTCAAACAGGTTTTTGAGAAATTGAGAGAAAAAGATGTTAGTTTTGATACCTGGGGATATAATATATGTATTCACGCGTTTGGGTCCTGGGGAGACATGAATTGTTCATTAAGACTCTATAAAGAGATGAGGACGAAGGCTTGCTCCTCATCAATTAGCCCAGATATGTGCACTTATAATTCTCTCCTCCAAGTGCTTTTCCTTAATGGAAATGTGAAAGATGCGTTGATTGTTTGGGAGGAATTGAAAAACTCCGGGCATGAAGCAGATGAGTTTACCTATAGAATATTGATACAAGGGTGCTGCAAATCATTCAGGATTGAGGATGCGGCAAGGGCTTTTAAGGAGATGCAGCACAATGGGTTTCGGCTAGATACTGTAGTTTATAATTCTCTTCTTGATGGATTTTTTAAGGGAAGGAAACTGGCTGAGGCTTGCCAACTGTTCGAAAAAATGGTTCAGGACGGCGTCCGGGCTTCATGTTGGACATATAACATACTGATAGATGGCTTAATCAAGAATAGCAGGGGGGCAGCTGCTTATGCTTTGTTTTGTGATTTAAAGAAGAAAGGACAGTTCGTTGATGGTGTAACTTATAGCATTGTCGTGTTACATTTGTGTAGGGAGGGTCAGCTGCAAGTAGCTATAGAATTAATCAATGAAATGGAGGAAAGAGGCTTTGTAGTTGATTTGGTCACTGTAACATCTCTTCTGGTTGCACTCCATAGGCATGGGAGGTGGGATTGGGCAGAACAGATCATGAAACATGTTAGAGATAGTAGTCTTGTACCAAATGTTCTTAGGTGGAGAGCAGAGATGGAAGGTATGATGGGAGGCCCTCAGGATAAAGGGAAGGATTACATGCCACTTTTTGATTTTAAAGGTGACTTAACAGAAGTTTTGCGGTTTGTTAGTTCATCAGATGATACGACTCATGGTACTACATCCACTCAAGTGAACGATTCCCCTGAAGAGAAGAAGGTTACGTTTGATGGTTGGTCTTTGTCTCCACACGTGGATCAATTAGCCGATAAAGTTCATTCTGGGAGTTCTTCTCTACTTTTTTCATTACATAAAGGGCAACGGGTTCAAGCTATGGGAATTAAGTCTTTTGACAATGATATGGTTAACACTTATATGGCAATCTTTCTGTCCAAAGGGAAGTTGAGTATGGCTTGCAAGTTATTTGAAATTTTTACCAGCATGGGAAAAGAACCTGTGAGCTACACATACAATTCCTTGATGAGTTCCTTCCTTAAAAAGGGGTACTTTACCAAGGCTTGGGGAGCTCTCCGTGAAATGGGAGAGAAACTCTGTCCGACAGATATTGCAACTTATAACATGATAATTCATGGACTGGGGAAAATGGGCAGAGCAGATCTTGCTAGTGCTGTTCTTGACCAATTAGTAAAGAGAGGTGGATATCTTGATATAGTGATGTACAATACATTGATTCATGTCTTAGGGAAGGCTTGCAGATTTGATGAAGCTAATAAGTTATTTAAACAAATGACATCAAGTGGAGTTAATCCAGATGTTGTTACTTTTAATATACTTATTGAAGTGCATACGAAGGGTGGGAGAGTGAAAGAAGCGTACAAGTTTTTGAGAATGATGTTAGATGCAGGTTGCTCACCTAATCATATCACAGATACGACTTTGGATCTTTTGGAAAGAGAACTTGAGAAATTAAGACTGCAGAAGACATCATTTGTACATGATGAGGAGGAAAAATAGAATCAGACCATGGGAATCGATGCATTTTGGTGCTTGGTCCTATCAGTTTGGTTATTGCAAGCTATAAGGCTGTCATTTCTTTATGAAATCAGACCATATGAGAATTCTTCACAGACCATGAGATTCCAAAGGAAATCTATATGAAAAGACATATGAGCTGTGGTGACTTTTATGATATTCCAAAGAAGAGGATTGAATGAGTCTTTAGTTGAAAAGTTCATGTGTTACACTCAAATGCTTTGGTGGACTGCCCATGGGTAATGTACTATTTGAGAGCTAACTCAAATTTTGACCTTCTGTTTGTGTATAAAACCAGCCTAGTCTCGCACTCTTATTGGCATTGAGTGATCGATTTTGTCAAAAGATGGGCCTCAAGGTAACATTTTTGCTGCTGGCATGGTTGCAATTCAAATTTAATGAGAATGTGTAACAGTATTTTCTTTCACATGCCTGGACTTCTGATTACTGATATCAAATTTGTTCTTCTTTACAAAAATTGAAGTGATCAGTGCTAAGCGTGGGAAAGCTACTCCTTATCTGATAACATTATCCAAAATACAAAAAACTTATAACAATGTTTCAATTAGGATTAAAATAAAGTAGTTTTAAGTGTTGCGATGTGTATTGCAAATTATATTTGGGTCCTCTGTCTTCTGGTAGAGTGTGCTTTAGTTACAAATGGCAAACACTTTATCAGTCGCAAATGTTCTTGGTTTGCATATTCCTTTCTAGAAGGATCTCGTCCAACTATGTGGATAAGTTGCAAGAGAACTAAGCAGAAAACATATGGGTCCTGTGGCAATTTCGTTTGATCCAGTTATATAAAATTAACTCTCAGAAAAGCCATTTTCCCGTTGACTGGCTTCTGCAATTGTAAAAGCTTTTTCAAATGAGACAATCAGTTGATTTTACTGTTGATTGGATCTTTCTGATTTCTTGATCTATTAGAAAATTGAACCAGCTATAGTAATCGCATATTGGATTGACTCTTACTTTTATCTCGCACTATAGACAGAGAAGCATTAAAGCCATTTTTTTGTTGTTCAATATATTGTTGGAACACACAGCAATGGTTTAATCTGATAAGTGGTTTTAATGAAATTTCTTTTCTCGTTTGCCTTCCTCGGAGTTGATTGGGTATCTCAATCATGACAACTTTCTTTCCAGATGCTTATGTTTGTATAATTCTTCTGTTTGATGGACTCTGTTTGCTTTGTTCTTTAAACTTGTCTTTATTGAATTGTTAGGTTTACCAAAGTTACATTGCGTACTGGCATTTAATTTCTGGTATTAGTTTGTAAAATGAGGTACTATTTTAGACGAATGCTCTTATGGCTTAGTTTTCTCATGTCAACTTGGAGATATCAAAGCCGTTTTACTTACAAGTCTCAGGGCCAAAAAATACTCAAGTTGGTGAACAAAGTTCTTATTGATTATAATGAAATATATTTCCGCTACTCCACTTGAAACTGTTTATTGTTCTGATAAGCAGATGATTGTTATACTGGCAAATTGAGTCGATATTGAGCATCACAACATATTTCTTTAGTTGTCTCTTCTCTTTTAAAGTTTCACGGTAGTCATCTTATATCCATGGCATGGAGGCTACTTATACATTCTGAAGCATATCTATGTATTTCACATTAAACAATGCTATATGTACTTCGGCAGCATATTGCCTTGTGTATCTGGTCTCTTGTCAGCATCAGTGACTACCCTTTCGCAGACATGGTAGAGTGTGTCAGGGCATACAATGGTTTTGTATAAGTGCAATTGTTATGCTGCTTTGTGCGTCAGCTCTTTACGCTTTCCAATTGTTCTGCTTGCCACTCTTTGCACTTATTGTCTCAGACTGACGACTTTCTGTAAAATCATGGGGTAGGTTTGCATAGTTGTGATGAGATAGTAAAAGTAGCAAGTAGTTCCTCTCTCTTTCCCTCTGGCTGCAGTTGCAAAACTTCTCAACTGTGCTGCTGCTTCTTCACAAAAGACCATGCTTTCCATCATCTCTTCTTTGGCCTCCAACAGACTTCGCTGACCATGCTTTCCATCGTCTCTTCTTTGGCCTCCAACAGTCTTCGCTGACCATGCTTTCCATCATCTCTTCTTCACAAAAGACCAGCATGTAGGTTTCTGTTGTTCGTGTAATTCTGTTCTCTAATACAGAAAAAATTACTGTAACAATTAAAGAAGATGCCCCTGGATTTCCTTACCTTTGCCCCACTTAACCTATAATCAGAAGCAAGAATCTGAACGCGAAGCCAAAATCTGAACGCGAAGCCAAAATCATGGATATTCTTTTTTCTCTATTTGTCAAGCACAAAAATTAATCTTCTTGACCTTGAAAAATCAACCAAGTTTTTCAAGTCATTAACAAATTCATAAGGCCTCCCATACTAGTGGAGTATAATTTAGAATTGTTTGACCGAGACTCCTATTGCGAGTCTTCCAAGAGAAATTTAAAAACTAGAGGAAAGCTCGGGAAATTTCCACGGCGATGTTAACTTTGGGAATATTGTGCTGGTCCTTCGTTGAGTCTGAACGCTAACCCTCCCATACTAATGGAGTTTTAACTTATGATTATTTTGACCAGAGATAGTCTTTATTCAATGTACTTGATGTAACTAGCCAATAAGAAAACTTAAAAAAATAATAAAATATTTTTTATTTTATAAAATTTTAAATTTTAAAAAATAAACTTTAGGGAATTGTGTTTCAGATTGACTTACATGTACGTTAATAAGTACTATACACGGGTGCAGCTAGCATTTTCCATAAATAAATGGTGTGACTTGATTGTTGCGTATCCGTCTGCGAAACCTTCGTTGGGACCCTTAAATTAAGAGCCTTTGAATCCTACAAGTAACAAATTGCTGAATATTTTTCTGCTACTGGATCTTATAAAATTAACCGGCCAAATCCAAACCCAGATTTGCAAAATCCAAAAATGCGACTAATTTGATTAATTTTTTCTGTTGGATGGCGAGGACTAGTTATCAAGCTTAACAGCCATCTGTTCTTCAAACATGAACTACTTGTTACTAATATCAGATGTCGACCTTTCAAACCTCAAAGAGAAGAAGAGTATTATAAAATATCTTACAGAAAGATCAACAACAGGGATAAAAAACCATTCTCAAAAGTGCAGCTAAACGGACTTGAAATATGGATGCAAGCATAATCTCTATTCATGGTTTCCGACGGCAACCAATTTCTTCGAAGTACCCGACACTCCACACCATGTTTTCTTCTCGGAAGTCATCCTGCAGCTATCATAGAAAGAAGACAGCGGACTCTCAGATCAATAAGATCATTTAGTCTCTGGCACATCTCTGCGAAAGTCCTGGAGATCACCACTTTATGAATTCTACTTATTCGGAAACCTTTTTATATCGGAGACCGAGACTCCTATTACGAGTCTTCCAAGAGAAACTCAAAAACTAGAGCAAAGCTCGGGGAATTTCCCTGGCGATGTTAACTTTGGGAATATTGTGTTGTTGTTCGTCAACTACGTTTCGTCACACTGGTTTCGTCAATCAACTTGCAGTGAGGGCCAAGTAATTTGGATGCAATGAATGCTTAGTTTCTCAAGGGACACTGTCGCCTGTCGGGTTTGGAAAACCATGGCGGATGTATTATTAAAGCGTGGAATTTTGGTAGGCTTGGAGGATAACAATTAACAATAGTGAGCAATCTCTTCGAAATTATTTTTTAAAAAAAAAAAATTGATAAGTCGCTTACTTATAATAAAAATATAAAAGAACAAATGGTTTAAGTCCATATGTACCTAAAAATGTCCCTTGTTAAAGTTAACAATTGAATTTGATTTTGAGGACTTATAAGAATAAATCGTTTAACCAAATTTTGCTTGTCTTATGTGTGAAAGAGTTCTTCATGATTATTATGTTTGGCCCTACTTTTTTTTATTTTACATTTCTGGTGGATATCAAAAAAGTTCTACACTCTAAAAAATTCAAGCGAAAAAAAAAACACTTTTGAGAAATAAAAATAATATAAAAATCCATAAATCAGAAAAAAAAAATTGAATATCTTGATCTTGGATGAATATTGTTCTGTTTATAGCTTAATTTTTTTTCTATATTCTCTGTTAATATTCAATGATTGCAAAAGACGGGATGGCGCGGCTATCCATAGTTTGGCATAATGTCTGGACTCAGTGAAGGGGATGTGGCAACAGAAACCATCTGGTACAGGAAAGGGAAAAGGCGAATTTGGGGTTTGGGAAGTGCAGAACGCCAGATGAGTCCCGCGAGCGGCTTCGGTTTTGGTTTTCCCAAACGGACAGGCCAATCGTTTACAAGTAATCGACGCGAATGCAGGGATGGAGAGGACGCGCTTCCCCGGTGCCGACGCCGACGTTTCCCGGTCGTACACGTAAAAAGGGGGCATTCATGATTCAACGATCCCGCGTTTTCCCACATCCGTGCACGATTGTTCGCAGCAATTACGGCGGCTCTTCGCTCTGTTCTGCAGAGCTGACGCTTCCGAGAAGCAGAATAGTTAGCACCCACGAACTTTCATAGTCACAAATATCGGAATTTAAAGAGGAAGGGAATCAATAGATATTGACGAACTTGGGAACCTTTATGGCTATCTACTGTTCGATCTTTTGACCCAGAAAGTAAACTATTCGGATTCCCGTCTCTATCGCTACTAGTACCTGCCGAAACAGTTGGTGATGGGTATCGTCTTACGCTGCAAATTTGCGATTGTGGCAGCTGAACCGACTCCGACAGTCACCTCCCCGGAGACATCCTCCCGAGTTTTGTATCTTCTCCACTAAGCTATTCACTCTATATATAAAGAAGACGCACCAATTAATTCATTCCCAGTCTCAATATTGTCGATCCATATCTGATCTAACAGGAGACACGAGGTTAGTAGTCATTGCGCGAGACTAATAGAGTCCTGCTACATTATTTTGCATTGGATCAACGAAGAGTCAGTTTACAGACCCTTCGTTCTGTAGTCTTTCTGAAGCGACTGTTCGCACAAATTTTCTAACATTCTGCAGTGCAGACTATCGTTCTCTAAGTTATATGTCTACAATTCCCATGCCTTATCCTTCTGAATATGTCTCCCTTTTCCTCAATGTTGCTGATACTGTGGCCAAGAGGAGATGGCACTTGGCTTTTGCCACCATCTATACCACCAGAGCTCTTCTATCAGTCGCTCTATCTGCGAAAAAAAAGAAGAACAATACCCTCCGTCACTTCTCGCAGAAACCTTACACCGCCATAGACATTCAACGAGACGGGTACTCCTCTGAACAACCTGATCATATGGATATCAATCAGAAGACCCTCACCAAGGTTGTGAAAGAGAGAGACCCGGAAGCTGTCTCTCGACTAGGAGGAGTTGCAGGGATTGCAACAGCTCTGAAGACAAACCTACATGAAGGCATTACAGAGGACCCACAAAATCTTCTCCTTCGTCGTGATCTGTTCGGGTCCAACACCTATACACGCCCTCTTCCCAAAGGTCTCTTCTTTTTCGGCTTCGAAGCTTTTAAAGATACCATTATTATCATCCTTCTCGCGTGTGCTGCGCTTTCTATTGCTTTCGGCATTAAGGAGGATGGGCTGAAGGAAGGGTGGTATGACGGAGGCAGTATCTTCATTGCCGTGTTTCTAGTCATTGTGGTCGGAGCAGTTAGTAATTTCCGGCAGTCGAGACAGTTCGAGAAGCTCTCCAAGGAGAGTGATAATATTAGAGTGGATGTTGTGAGAGATGGGCGGCGACAACAGATATCTATCTTCGATATTGTTGTTGGCGATGTCATCTGCCTGAAAATCGGTGATCAAATTCCGGCAGATGGGCTGTTCTTGGACGGCTACTCCTTGACCGTTGACGAATCGAGTATGACCGGCGAGAGCGACCACGTCGATGTTGATGGGGTGAAAAATCCTTTCCTCATCTCAGGCGCAAAAGTGGCTGATGGGTATGGACAGATGCTTGTCACCTCTGTTGGTATGAACACGACGTGGGGAGAGATGATGAGCACCATTACCCGGGACAACAAAGAGACGACCCCGCTGCAAAGTAGACTCAACAAATTGACTTCGTACGTAGGAAAGGTTGGTCTAACTGTGGCTGTTATGGTTCTTCTCGTGCTCTCCGTGCGTTATTTTACAGGAGCCACGAAGGATGAGCAGGGGAATCAAGAATTTCACGCCGGGAAGACCAAGTTCAGCAAGGTAATGGACTCGGTAGCAGGCATCTTAGCTGCAGCAGTTACAATTGTAGTGGTGGCTATTCCAGAAGGTTTGCCATTGGCGGTGACTCTCACTCTGGCCTATTCGATGAAGAGGATGATGGCTGATCAGGCCATGGTGCGCAACCTTCAGGCATGTGAGACTATGGGATCAGCAACCGCCATTTGCACAGACAAGACTGGGACGCTCACGATGAACCAGATGACAGTCACAAAATTCTGGCTAGGAGAAGAAGAGAAGAAAGAGCAGTCTTCCTCCAAAATTGCTCCGGATGCATTGGAACTCCTTCACCAAGGGGTTTCCCTTAACACAACAGGTAGTGTTTACAAAGCTGCTTCAAGTAATTCCTTGCCAGAATTTACAGGAAGTCCTACGGAGAAAGCGATACTCTCTTGGGCGGTTCTCCAATTGGGGATGGATATGGAGAAGATGAAGCAGAGTTACAGAGTCCTTCGAGTCGAAGCATTCAATTCGGAGAAAAAGAGAAGTGGGGTTTTAATGAGAAAGAATATAGAGAACTCAATCCATATGCACTGGAAAGGAGCTGCAGAGATGGTCCTCACTATGTGTTCCGCTTATGTCGATAGCTATGGGACTGAAAGAGTCATAGATGAGGAAAAGCGGGAAATTTTGGAGCATATCATTGAGGGCATGGCAGCCCAAAGTCTCCGTTGTATCGCTTTTGCTCATAAGCAAATCGAGGAGCATGCAGATGATGCAGAGCAACAGCTCCCCCAAGATGGTTTCAGATTGATCGGACTAGTTGGTCTGAAAGACCCTTGCCGTCCTGGGGTGAAGGCGGCTGTGGAGGCTTGCAGAAACGCCGGAGTCAATGTTAAAATGATAACAGGTGATAATATGTTCACCGCTAAAGCCATAGCTTTCGAATGTGGAATACTCAGCAGTACGGATCAAGACCAAGCAGGACGCGTCGTCGAAGGGAGGCAGTTCCGCAATTATTCAATGGAGGAAAGGTTAGAAAAGGTGGATAGAATTCGTGTGATGGCAAGATCCTCCCCCCTGGATAAGCTTCTCATGGTACAATGCTTGAAGCAAAAGGGAGAAGTCGTTGCAGTAACTGGGGATGGCACAAACGACGCCCCTGCACTAAAAGAAGCCGATGTTGGGCTCTCAATGGGAATGCAAGGCACAGAAGTAGCAAAAGGAAGCTCAGACATCATCATCTTGGATGATAACTTTACTACAGTGGTAACTGTTCTGAAATGGGGAAGATGCGTCTTCAACAACATTCAGAAATTCATCCAGTTTCAGCTAACAGTTAACGTCGCTGCTTTGGTCATCAATTTCATTGCGGCAGTCTCATCAGGCGACGTTCCACTCACTGCAGTTCAGCTCTTGTGGGTGAATCTGATCATGGATACATTAGGAGCCCTGGCCCTTGCCACGGAACGACCCACGAAAGAGTTGTTGGAAAAGAAACCAGTAGGGCGAACGGAGCCCCTCATAACCAACATCATGTGGAGAAACCTCATGGCTCAAGCTCTTTACCAAATCTCGGTGTTGCTTGTCCTACAATTCAGAGGAAGATCCATATTTAAAGTGGATGAGAAGGTCAAGGACACTCTGATCTTCAACACATTCGTTCTATGCCAGGTTTTCAACGAGTTCAACGCCAGAAAGCTAGAAAAGAGGAACGTGTTCAAAGGTATTCATAAGAACAAGCTGTTTCTGGGGATTATAGGGTTCACCATTATTTTACAGGTGCTGATGGTGGAGTTCCTTAAGAAATTTGCGGATACAGAGAGGCTGAACTGGAGCCAGTGGGGAGCCTGTGTAGGAATAGCTGCAATTTCTTGGCCGCTTGGTTGGCTGGTCAAGTTGATACCAGTCTCAGACAAACCTCTTTTCGGCCTTCTGAAGATTTAGAGCTGTGCAAACAATCAATAGTCGCTGTCATACATTCTCTTGATTCTTTACATTTTATATTGTTAAGTGTTGACCCTCTCCCATGCATCCCCATGTTTACATTTAGACCTGTAAAGATTTACTTTATAAAGCATTGTTTTAGTTAGCACTTCAAAAAGAGAGTCCATCTCGACTTTGAGCATCTTTCTTTCTCTTTGCTTCATTACCCCTCCTGATGTGACAGCAAAAAATTTATAAAGCTCTTGAAACGACAATGCTCCCTTGGCTTCTGATCTTGCTGAATAATTCACAAGTACAGGCTCTTGCTGGTCGCTTATCTCTGACGCAGCAATATGCGAGTATATATTGCTGAAAGGATGCAAATTGGGATAGCAAAAAAGATTAAACAATTGTAACCAATGGTACAAGAATCGATTTATTTCAAAATTTAATGTTACAAACAATACAAAGAGAAACGCTGAATTTCATGAAAGAATGCACAACCTCCGATCCGAAACAAGGCAACAATAGGGTCAATTTGGGGAGAAAAACATAAACAAAAAAAAACACACAAAAGAATCAAGGAACTGGGTAGTTCGATCAAAGCAATCCAAACAGCACAGAAATCCCCAACACAATGAGCCAAACGATATGGACGAGTAAGAGCGCCTGACCTGAGACAGACGCACTACCACCATTTCCGACCTCGCAGAATCCCAATTTCGCCACACGGGTACCAGCACACATAGCATCCGCGCAACCGCACCAGTAGGTCACCCGATCTTCCCCACAAACAGGGTCAGTGCGAAAACAATTGACCGGGCACGAAGCCGGCCGCACCCCGGCGCAGAGCCCATCAATCTCCCTATCCGACGGCAACCGAATAGTCGACGCGCCCGAGTCCTGTGTCAAGATCGAGGAGCAGAAGCCGAGAGAGAACAACAGACAGAGAGAAACGGAAAAGAGAACCTCACGAGCCGAATAAGCAGCGACCATGGTGGAGTCGACGGCCGGCGAACCCCACCTAGCTCGCCTTTTCGCCTAATAGAGACCAAATACTCGACTATTGACAAAGATTCACAGGTTGCAGACGATCGAGATGGCAAAATCCTCGTTAGGACAGGGGAAAGAGGAAAGAGGATTCACAGGTTGCAGACGATCGAGATGGCAAAATCTTCGTTAGGGCAGTGGAAAGAGGAAAGAGATATCTGATTTTGTGCTTTTTGCAGACCGTTGCGGACACATAGAAATCCTCATTAAAATGTTCGGGAGACTCAACGTCGTCATCGTCCCTCATTACAATGTTCGGGAGACTCAATATCGTCGTGGACTCCCAAAATAAAGATTTTAAATTTTTAACATGTCGTTTTTGTAATGGGTAATAATGCACGTAAATAATAGGTAATTTATTTATATATATATTAAATTATTATAATGTTTATTCCTTAATTTTGGGCCTTTTCGGTTGTTCATGTATACAAAATAACTACATAAAATCTCCTATTACCACTAAAGTCAGTATTTAACTTAGAATATAATTTGTACGTAATTGGCACCTATAAAAGCAGATTGTTGCTACGTTATGGCAGGGGAAAGAGGAAAGAGATATCTGCTTTCCTTCTGTCGATTCTTTGCTTTTTGCAGTCTAGACCGTTGAGGACACAAGGAAATCCACGTCTCTCATTACAATGTTCGGGAGACCCAATGTCGTCATCGACGGCCAAAATTGCAAGCAATGATAATGCCATAACGTAAAGAGTTTAAACTTTTAACATGTAGTTTTTGTAATGGGTAATAATCCACATAAATAAGAGGTAATTTATTTAAACGTACGTTAAATTGTTGTGATGTTTATTCCTTAATTTTGGGCCTTTTCGGTTCTTCATGTATACATAAAATCTCTTATTACCACTAAAGGCAGTATTTAATTATGATTGTAGTTACATGTCCTAGTATCTATAAGAGTTTACTATTGGGTAAAGTTATATTACCTAAGAGTCTAGTATCCCTAGGAGGAACGTTTAGTGCAATTGTAATTTTTTAATCTGTAAGAGTTTAACTTAGAATATAATTTGTACGTAATTGGCACCTATAAAAGCAGATTGTTGCTTCGTTATGGCAGGGGAAAGAGGAAAGAGATATCTGCTTTCCTTCTGTCGATTCTTTGCTTTTTGCAGTCTAGACCGTTGCGGAGACATGGAAATCCACGTCCCTAATTACAATGTTCGGGAGACCCAATGTCGTCATCGACAACCAAAATTGCAAGCAATGATAATGCCATTACGTAAAGATTTTAAACTTTTAACATGTAGTTTTTGTAATGGGTAATAATCCACGTAAATAAGAGGTAATTTATTTAAACGTACGTTAAATTGTTGTGATGTTTATTCCTTAATTTTGGGCCTTTTCGGTTCTTCATGTATACGAAATAACTGCATAAAATCTCCTATTACCACTAAAGGTAGTATTTAATTATGATTGTAGTTACATGTCCTAGTATCTATAAGAGTTTATTATTGGGTAAGGTTATGTTACCTAAGAGTCTAGTATCCCTAGGAGGAACGTTTAGTGCAATTGTAATTTTTTAATCTATAGGAGTTTAACTTAGAATATAATTTGTACATAATTGGCACCTATAAAAGCAGGTTGTTGCTACGTTTAGAGCAGGCTTTATTAAAATATTTGATTTTTCTTTCTCTACTTCCCTTCTCATATCTTCTTACTCTTAATTTATCCTCTCTTTCCCCTTCTTTTATTCTTCTAATCTCCCAATCCTACAAGAATCACTATTTAAGAAGTTTCCTAAATAGCCATCGGTTAGAATGGTCGTGTTGTACCAGGAGAAGAATATGATTTTGGTAGGATGTACCTAGTCGAATCTTATGAATGGGGAGTTTCCTAAATCATTTGTACATAGTCATAATGAAATTTCCTAAATCACCCAAACTCCACCTCATCGTCTCCACTATTCCTAGTGTCTCTCGCAAGTCTCAATCCCTAAGGTAACTTTGTCAAATTTACATTAGGTGAAAGACAAATTATATTATATAAAGTTACTGTATAAAGTCATCAGCAAAGCTTCAAATACACAATCTTCCGATCCATGCAGACCGTATGTGACAAACCTAAAAGTTTTCTTAATGGATTGTGGGGTCTTCCAAAATTTGGAGGTTGTGACCATTACAGTGGTTTTATACGCGGCAGCTCTCACCCTTTCTTTCTCTCTCATACGTCTTTCAAGTTTCTCCTGCTGGAATGCAAAACAATTGTAAATAGCCCTTACAAAATGGAACAAGTCTACAATTCGAGAGGAAGGTAGCCCGGACATTAAAAATATCCTAACTACGAACTTCGTTATGTAGTTAAGTCGTTCTGCACTTAAGCTACAGAGCTAAAAACTCTATGGAGGTGACTCATTGATGCAAAATATGGAAGAAGACCACAAGGTTAACAGCTTAACAACTAAATCAAAGTGGCCTCAGCTTTTTGAAAGGAAATATTGGACAACACATAAGATTCCATGTGTTTTACGTTAACTTAATTTCTTTTCCATTATAGGGCCGGGAAAATAAGGCAAGTCTCCTTGCCAATGTGAATCCTTAATAAGGTAAGTTTCCCAAGTTGGGATAATGGGACACTTAGAACGATTTTATAAATACGTCTTTCTTTCTCTCCCTCGTACATCTCTCACACTGGTTTTCATCCTTTTGGGGCAACAATGTGTGGTGATGTTGAGGTAGCTGCAGCTGAGATGTTATTAGAGTAGTCTCATCATGCTCATCCTTCAGATTTTTTTGAAACACTACTGGAAGAGTTGAGGAGTCTTTCTGTTGTCATTAAAGAGTTGTCGATGGCGCCATGGAATATTAGAAAGAAGCTTCTGGTCGGCTACCACTTCTGCCCAACCGAAGAACTATTATATTACTACTTGTGAAAAAAAATTGTGCGGGGAAAAGGGAGAAGTACTAGAAGGACTCTTTCGCAAGGCAAGAGTTTACAAATATCATCAAGAGTTCTTCACGGCATGTTGCGCCCGTCCACAGAGGAGAATGGCTGATATTTTTCTCTGAGAATCAAGTTATTAAAAAGACGGGGGATGGTAAGGGGTATTGGAAGTACGATGGTATGCCGAGAACTTTTGTGGGCGATGACAAGCTTGAGAGAAAAACATCAAAGTTATCTTACTACGAAGGAAAAAGAGGAGGGGCTCTTGTGAACTCAGGGTGGAAGATGCGACAGTACGAGCTAAAGGAATACAAGGACTTGGTGTTGTTCCATGTCAATCGCAACACACAAGCCCAGAGAAAAATATGATTTTGGCGGGATGTACCTAGTAGAATCATATGATGGGCAATTGCTTTTACTTTCAAGGTAGGAAATGCCGGTGGAACGCAAAACAGAATGGTTGAAGATATATAATAAAATTGGATTCGAATAATCATGGGAAGATAGAGATTAGTGATCTAGGTGACTAGGGAGAGTTACTAGAAGGACTCTTTCATAAGGTTCGGGTTTATGACGATCATCATATGTTCCTCTCGGCCCGTTACACCTCGTCCACACAGAAGAATGAGTGGTATTTTTTCTCTGAGAATCAATATACTTTTAACACGAATGATAGTAAGGGGTACTGGAAGCACTATAGTAGGCCGAGAAATTTGGTTCACACAGTTCACAGAATAGCAAAAAATTTTCTCTTACAACGAAACAAAAAGAGGAAGGGTTCCTATGAACTCCTGGTGGAAGATACGACAATATGAATTGCAGAAATACAACGACTTGGTGTTGTGCTATATCTACTGCAGCAAAGGGAAACGTAAAGCATCCGAGGCCTTTTCTTCGACGTTGCGGGAGCCATCGAATTGATAGATGCAGGGCGATGTGGGGTGATGCGGGGCGATGTGGGGCTATGCGGGGTGATACAGGGCGATGTAGGGCTATGCGGGTAAAAGCGAGGCGATGCGGGGAGATACAGGGATGGGGGTGATGGGGTGAAGGTTTATGACGATCATCATATGTTCCTCTCGGCCCGTTACACCTCGTCCACACAGAAGAATGAGTGGTATTTTTTCTCTGAGAATCAATATACTTATAGCATGAATGATGGTAAGGGTATTGGAAGTGCGATAGTAGGCCGAGAAATTTTGGGCACATAGTTCACAGAATAGCAAAAAATTTTCTCTTACAACGAAACAAAAAGAGGAGGGGTTTCTATGAACTCCGGGTGGAAGATGTGACAGTACAAGCTGCAGAAATACAACTTTGTGTTGTGCTATATCTACTGCAACAAGGGGAAACACAAACCATCCAAGGCCTTTTCTTCGGCGTTGCGGGAGCCGTCGGATTGGTGGATACATGGCGATGTGGGGTGATGCAAGGCGATGTGGGGCTATGCGGGGCGATGCAAGGCAATGTGGGGCGATGCAGTGCAATGCGGGAAGAAGCGGGGCAATGTGGGGCGATGCGGGGCGATGCGGGGATGGGGGTGATGGGCTGAGGGTTTATGACGATCATCATATGTTCTTCTCGGCCCGTTACACCTCGTCCACACAGAAGAATGAGTGGTATTTTTCTCTGAGAATCAATATACTTATAGCACGAATGATGGTAAAATTTGACAGTACAAGCTGCAGAAATACGACTTGGTGTTGCGCTATATTTACTACAGCGAGGGGAAATGCAAAGCATCCGAGGCCTTTTCGTCGGTGCTGCAGGAGTCGTCGGATTGATGGATGCATGGCGATGTGGGGATATGCGGAGCGATGCAGGGCAATGTGGGGCGATCCGGGGTGATGCGGGGAGAAGCAGGGCGATTCAAGGCGATGCGGGGATGGGGGTGATGGGGTGAAGGTTTTTTATGATCATCATATGTTCCTTTCGGCCCGTTACACCTCGTCCACACAAAATAATGAGTCGTATTTTTTCTCTGAGAATCAATATACTTATAGTACGAATGATGGTAATGGGTAATGGAAGCACGATAGTAGGCCGACAAATTTTGTGCACACACTTCACAGAATAACAAAAATATTTCCCTTACAACAAAACAAAAAAAGGAAGGGTCCGGGTGGAAGATGCGACAGTA
Source organism: Aristolochia contorta (assembly GCA_022405105.1). Taxonomy (NCBI): domain Eukaryota; kingdom Viridiplantae; phylum Streptophyta; class Magnoliopsida; order Piperales; family Aristolochiaceae; genus Aristolochia; species Aristolochia contorta. The sequence continues at coordinate 38,194,219 of CM039665.1, read as the reverse complement.
CGAGCTGCAGAAATACGACTTGGTGGTGTGTTATATCTACTGCTGCAACGGGAAATGCAATGCATCTGAGGCCCTTTCTTCGGCGCTGCGGGAGCCGTCGGATTGATGGATGCAGGGCGATGTGGGGCTATGCAAGGCGATGTGGAGTGATGCGATGTGAAGCGGGGCAATGCGGGGATGGGGATGATGGGGGAGGGTTTATTACGATCATCATATGTTCCTATCGGCCCGTTACACCACGTCCACACAAAAGAATGAGTGGTATTTTTTCTCTGATAATCAATATACTTATAGCACACAAATTATGGTAGGGGTATTGGAAGCGTGATAATAGGCCGAAAAATTGTGTGCTCACAGTTCACAGAATAGTAAAAAAAGTTTATCTTACAACGAAACAAAAATTGGAACGGTTCCTATAAACTCCGGGTGGAAATTTTGAAACTACGAGCTGTAGAAATACAACGACTAGGTGTTGTGCTATATCTAGTGCAGCAAGGGGAAACGCAAAGCATCCGAGGCCTTTTCTTCGGCGCTGCGGGAGCCGTCGGATAGATGGATGCAGGGCAATGTGGGATGATGTGGGGCGATGTGGGGATATGCGGGGCGATGCAAGGCAATGTGGGGTGATGCGGGAAGAAGCGGGGATGGGGGTGATGGGCTGAGGGTTTATGACGATCATCATATGTTCCTCTCGGCCCGTTACACCTCGTCCACACAGAAGAATGAGTGGTATTTTTTCTCTGAGAATCAATATACTTATTGCACGATTGATGGTAAAATGTGACCGTACGAGCTGCAGAAATACAACGACTTGGTGTTATGCTATATCTAATACAACGAGGGGAAATGCAAAGCATCTGAGGCCTTTTCTTTGGCGCTGTGGGCGCCATTGAATTGATTGATGTAGGGCAATATGGGGTGATGCGAGGCAATGTGGGGTTATGCGGGGCGATGCAAGGCGATGTGGGGTGATGCGGGGCGATGCGGGAATGGGGTGATGGACTGAGGGTTTATGACAATCATCATATGTTCCTCTCGGCCCGTTACACCTCGTCCACACAGAAGAATGAGTGGTATTTTTTTTTCTGAGAATCAATATACTTATTGCACGATTGATGGTAAAATGTGACAGTACGAGCTGCAGAAATACAACGACTTGGTGTTATGCTATATCTAATACAACGAGGGGAAATGCAAAGCATCTGAGGCCTTTTCTTCGACGTTTTGGGAGCGATCAGATTGATGAATGCAGGGTGATGTGGAGTGGTGCGGGGCGATGTGGAGCTATGCAGGGTGATGCAGGGCGAAGTGGGGCTATGCGGGTAAAAGCGAGGCGATGCGGGGATGGAGGTGATGGGGTGAGGGTTTATGATGATCATCATATGTTCCTCTTGGCCCATTACACCTCGTCCACACAAAAGAATGAGTGGTATTTTTTCTGTGAGAATAAATTTACTTATAGCACGAATGATGGTAAGGGGTATTAGAAGCGTCATAGTAGGCCGACAAAATTTTGTGTACACAGTTCACAGAATAGTAAAAAAAAATTTCTTACAACAAAACAAAAATTCCGATGAACTCTGAGTGGAAGATGCGACAGTACGAGCCGCCGAAACACAACTACTTGGTGTTGTGCTATATCTACTGTAGCAAGGGGAAACGCAAAGCATCCGAGACCTTTTCTTCGGTGTTACGGGAGCCGTCGGATTGATGGATGCAGGGTAATGTGGGGTGATATGGGGGGATGTGGGGATATGCGGGGAGATGTGGCGCTATGCGGGGATATGTGGGGCTATGCGGGGAGATGTGGGGCTATGCGGGGCGATGCTGGGAGATGTGGGGCAATGAGGGGAGAAGCCGGGCGATGGGGGTGATGGGGGTGATGAAGCTATAGTTCCTAAAGCTGAAGCAAAAGTTCCCGAAGCTCTAGTTGAGCAATTGAAGACTATTACCATCGCTGTTAAAGACTCGTCGTTGGCGCCATGGGTTGGCTTCTGGTTCATCCCAATAGAAGAAGAATTATTATTTTATTACCTCGAAAAAAGGTTGTGCGGGGAATAGGGAGAGTTACTAGAAGGACTCTTTCACGAGGCTCGGGTTTACGACGATCATCATATGTTCCTCTCGGCCCATTACACCTCGTACACACAGAAGAGAGTGGTATTTTTTTACTAAGAATCAATATATGTATAGTACAAATGATGGAAAGGGGTATTGGAAGTACAATAGTAGGCCGAGAAATTTTATGCAACGGTTCACAGAATAGCAAAAAATTTGCTCTTACAACGAAACAAAAATAGGAAAGGTTTCTATGAATTCCGGGTGGAAGATGCGAAAGTACAAGCTGCAGAGATACAACGACTTGGTGTTGTGCTATATCTACTGCAGGAAGGGGAAACACAAAGCATCAGAGGCCTTTGCTTCGGCGCAACGGGAGCCGTCAGATTGATGGATGCGGGGCGATGCGGTGTGATGGGGGGCTATGCAGGGCGATGTGGGGAGAAGTGGGGCGATGCCGGGCGATGCGGGGACATGTGGATCAATGCGGGGATGGGGTGATGGGAGTGTTAGGGGCGATGGGAGTTATGGAGGTGATGGGGTGATGGGGGAGTCATGGGGGTGATGAAGGTGATAGGGGTGATGAAGGTGATAGGGGTGATGAAGGTGATAGGGGTGATGAAGGTGACAGGGGTAATATCGGGTGATAGTGATGATCGGGGATAATGTATGATGGGGTCTTCCGAAATTTGGAAGTTGAGACCGTTACTGTGGTTTTATAAATACGTGGCATTTCTCACCCTTTCGTTTTCTCTCATACGTCTTTTAAATTTCTCCCGCTTGAATGATCGCTAATGGCACTCCAGTGTCTCCAAGGAGTTGAGGAAAACTAAGTACTGGCCTCCATACTCATCTGTGTAATAGATGAAATTCTTTTGAGCCCAATTTTCTTCGGGGAAGGAAAGGATAGAGATGTGTTGACGCCCAAGAATAGGCATTGGTCGCCAAGATCAGTAATCTCCGTCTTCATGTGATTCTTCAAATCCAGTTGATGTACCCGACTCTGATTTGTAGTACCCCAAACAGTCCGGAGAAAGCAACTCATGATCCCCCAACAAACGATTCGACTAAGTACGTTATACCAAAATCATATTCTTCTCCTGGTACCAGAGGCTCGACCACTCTTATCGTGTACCCACTGCAATTGATTTTGATGAAGAAAACAATTGCAATTTGATTTACAGCATAGAACCCATCTTTGTAGTAGATAATGTGTTCGTATGGACACTACATATTTTCATATGGACCGAACCGACAGTCGTAGCGGCCGAACCGATCTTCAAAGCGGCTATACTGATCTATCTCTTGCACCGGGAGCCAAGTGTCACTGCCTTCCCTGGTGTACGCTGAATGTCTGTTGTCCTCACCAAAGATGAACATCGTAGTTAACATCCTACTAGACGTGGCTGTTGGATCAGATGGATTAGTGGACAAGACGGCCCTCTTCATGAACGATAAAAACTGGGATCGGTTTTGGAGAGGCTTCCAAAGCGATGGCCCGTCACTCTCATGCAAGGAAGTTAGCGAAGGGAATGTGACAGTGTGCAGAATATCTCGGGACGGGGTTCAAAAGGTAAACATTCAAGGTAGAAAAAGACAGGGTTATGAGCCATCCTTCGCGATTACTTCGGCACAAGTGCTCGTTGGAGACAAGCAAGAGGTTTTTGTAAACTTTATCATCCAAAGGGCTGTAGAAATCACAGCGGTCGATTTTGTCTCCGGGAAGCATTAAACCCAAAAACTGAGAAGGAGTACTACTGCTACCAGCGTGACGCAGAAAAAGTACTTCTTGCTCGTTAACAGCAGCCGATGATCTCCAAGAGGAGCAGACAAACTAGTAGCTTGATAACATCCCATGAAAGTTCAGACGCCATGAATGGGAGCCGGGTAGGATAGGAGGTGGAGTACTGTTTCAGAACGACCAATATCTGATCATTTGGCGGGCCTCACCCGAATTTATGGACGAAATTGGCGCACGTACAAAAGATATTCTGATTATTTTGGATCCTGAAACAATACCAGCAATATTTGAGCTGTCAGAAACTGTAGGGATGATCGATCGAGTTGGAAATTCTTGGTGGGGATCAAAACTACTGAATGGGGGTGATGGGGGTGATGGGGGTGATGGGGGTGATGGGGGTGATGGGGGTGATGGGGGTGATGGGGGTGATGGGGTGATGGGGTGATGGGGTGATACCAGGTGTTCTCAATGCGTAAACACGTTGTGATTTGTACCTTTCCTACTGTTAAATTTACAAAGGGAAAGAGAAATTGCTGGTTCCTTTTACATGACCGGATTATTCACGCACGCCGCGAGCGATGATTTGAGTAATTCAGAGTACAACACCTCCACCACCCACATCGCCGGCTTTATGTTGTAATTCTACCAGTCATATTGCGTTCTGATTGTTTTTTGAATTTGGTTTAACATCGATATATCTCATGCAGATCATAGCATCTGAAATTCTTAATGTTCTGTCAAACCCGAAAACAGATATATCCTTCTAATAGCTGGAATAGTTAGTTTTTTTCTTTCTTTAAGGAACGTACTTTTGTTAATCTAGTTTTCATACTCCTAAAAGAGACTTGATCATGTTCACGACGACTATGGGAACAGTTTAAAAACGATATTTTTCAATAACAATTTTTTTAATATACAAGAACCATATATTATTAAAACGGTGTATAAAAGCTGATTAATATTTGGGGAGAGTCAAAAAAAGTGAAAAACACTACGTTTTTACCCTAAAAACTTTGCTTTGGAAGAGGAAAAATCGTTATTTTATGTTACCTTGAAAATATGGCTTTTCAAAAAAGGAAGAACCAGCGCTTCTATGGCTAAAAAATCGCCATTCTTAGTCAAAACCATGCTTTTCCAAGAAAACATCGATATAATGTTAGACGCACCGAGCAGACGCACCTATCTGACATACATGTTAATCTAAGCCCTTAAAATATAAAAAAATATTTTTTTTGTATAAAATCCTATTTTCTAGAGGATAAACTCTAGGCATCAATGATTTAGATTAACAAGTGTGTAGGATAGGTACGTGGGCTAAGTGCAACTAGCATTATTCTTTTAAGAAACAAAAACAGTATTTTTACTTTTTGACCCATTTTATAACAGAATTTGCCAGCTCAAATATCAGACGATAATGAATGGAAATCACACTAGGGAGTTGTACCATGAAACACTCAAGCCAGTAAACAGTAAATTTTCATTAAATTAATTTTTTATATTTTATAGATTATAGAATTTTATGTTTTAGCATCTATTTCATAACATATACAACTTATAATATAATATACATGTTTATGAGACATAGTGTTTTTCGATAATGAAGGATTGTTTGGCGACAAGAAAAGTCTCCCTCTGTGTTGCAATTTTCCAATAATACACTAATATGATTTTTTTTTAATCTAAAGTTTGATGATTGTCATTCATAAAGTGAGTATGTCATTTACAGAGTCTATAATATTACATTCTTCCAAGAAACTTAACTGTGGGCGGTCCCCACTTAATTTGGGGTCATCTATTAGTGTGTCGTTTTAATACTTAACCACTATATATTCAACAGATTTTATTTTGTGTTTTTTTTTTCATTTACATATTGTATGCGAACTTTACCTAGGAAGTTATCCTATTTATGTTGATGAATATATACGTAGTTTTTCCTAGCTAGCTAGCCTTCTTCTCTCTTTATATAGCTCATACTATACAATTTAAAAAGCAGAGGTAATTTAATGAGTACTGTAATCTCTCTTATACATATATATATATATATATATATACATACATACATACATAAAATTTAACTAGGATGAACTGGAAAACATAACCGCATGTGATAGCTCATATCCCCATCCTAAGGATTGAAACAGTTTCGGATCTGAAGTTTTAGGTATATAATGACCTCGGATTATGTAAGTCCTTTTCGATCTAGTACGTATGGAATTACAAACAGGATTTTAAGTTTTAGGTAATTTCACGAATTTCACCAATGGATGTAGGAGCGTACGAAGAGGATTCTACCATTGGAGCGGGACGTAGAGGATTCTGCCATTGGAGTGGGACGTAGAGGATTCTGCCATTGGAGTGGGACGTTGTAGAATGCCTCAGGGAAAGCTCATTGATATACCTTATATATTGCTCAGATCGAAAATTGTGTTTTTGGTATTTTATAGTTTACATATTCTCAATAAGGTAAAAAAAACATAATTACTTCTTTTTATCATTTAGTTGTAACAAAATTAAGGAGAAATGGCATTGCCTTCCTTGGTCCAGCATTTTAACTAGCAAGCCTAATAGTGGAACATAATTAAAATAGAAAAGGCTACCATCTTAGGTAAAGAATAGCTGCGATGAAAATAAAAATAATAATACTACTTTTAATTAGGTGAATAAATCTATTAGAAAAGGTAATAAAAGTGATATTAGACCATAGAAATTGTATAAAATGATATGGAGGCTTCCACGGGTGTGTGTGACCAGCAACAAGCTAGGCGAGAACAGATACCAAGATATTATAATTCGACATAAAAGAGTAACGATTCAAATAAGCTTCTGCAAGTATCTTCATTCATCTGTTATTTGAAATTATCAGGGAAATACAATTAGCTTAATTTTGTTTGTCTGAAACTTGTGCAAGTAGTTTGTACTACTTAGTTTTCTTAAAACCGCCTGGGAATTTTCCTTCTTCTTTGTCTCCCTGCAAAAACCAGGCAAAAAACTCCCATTCATCAGGTGTACTCAGAAAGATCATGAACGACCCTAGTTTTATCTTCTTCTTAGTTTTTTTTTTTTTAAAAAAAATCCTTATCTTTGCTTAATCTTCTTCTTTGTCTGAATCTTTGTAGTTCTTGAGGCCGACTGAAGAAGAATTAAGAACCCAAGTTTAATTAATTCAGAAAGCTCACCTGCAGAAGTCTTGCTCCACAAGGTCTGAACATCGATGGTGGAAAGCCGGTCATCGTCGAGGCGCTTCCAAGTCTTGATGGATTTCACCACTCCCCATTCCCCTGTCTCCGTCTTCTCCATGGAGGCCACCACCACCCTCGCGCGCCTCGCCCACCCGGCCTTCCCGTAAGCATGGTACCCAAATCCACCCGCGTAGCAGAGATGGATCCCCGTCAGCTCGCCGCAGAAATCGTTCAGGTGGTCGTGACCGGTGAAGACGGCCTTCACGTCCCCTGCTTCGACCATGGCCGCAAAGAAGCCCGAGTTTATGGATGCCGAGCTGATGCCCTCCTTCTTCACTCCGGTGAAGTTTGAGGCGTCGAAGCTGGAGAATTCCGGCAGCGGGATGTGGAAATAAACGAGCCCAGGTGCCGATTGCTTCTGAGCTGCCGGTGGGCTCATGTACTCTTTCTAAAGACACAAAAATTTAGGGTTATTTTAAAATAGCTCCAGAATGAATTGATTTAGACAACAGTACTCTCTCAATACAGTCAACAATGTGGAGCAATTAATTTGGTACCTGCAGCTTCGAGGAAGTGCGCTGAAACCAGAGCTGTTGAGAAGGTTTGATCCAACCGTACCCGGGAACGGAAGGCACGGTCGAGTAGTCCCCGCTGTCCAAAAAGTAGAGATTCATCACCGATTTGTTGCCCATGCCCGTACCCTCGACGCCGGCGACCTCCAAGTTGTAGTTGCCGAAACCGTCGATCTCGCCATCGAAGGAACCCGGCCAAGGTTTGACGCGGGAGAGTGTTCGTCGCATCCGGGAGACGTGGCGCATCACTCCCTGCCTCGACAGCGTCGACTCCTGGTCGTGGTTCCCCAGAACGGCGGCCCAAGGGATCCCCGACGCTATCGCCGGCGCGAAAGCCGCGTCCAGGGACTTCTCGGCGTCCGAAGCGTCCAGGCCGAAAATGTTGTCCCCTGGTGATCCATTAACGCCACGGGAAAACGACTTTCAGACAATATGAATAGAGAAACGGAAAAGAAAAACGATTAATCTCATGGAGTCACGAGCAGAAAAGAGAAACGGGGGGTCACGGATGCCTGTCGTTTGCTTTAATGGGGGTCAGAAAGAAAAGGGGGGCTTGCAGACACTCGAATTAATTAATAAAAGTACGAAAAGAAAAGGGTGTTGCAGACGCTCGAATTGATTAAAGAAGAGTATGAATTCGAGGATCCGCAGGGATTCAGGGAAGAGAAAGATCTGTGAAGCCGGTCCAATTGGCCAAACCCTGTTCTTTCTCAATTACTAAAACCCTTTTGGAGTCAAATCAATTGCTAGGGGACAGTGACGACGAGTCTGTCGATTGATCAGTTCTTTGCTCTGAAGCTATTTATTGAACACTTATTCTTCTCTCTCAGGATGTATCAGTAGGTATACATTTATCATCACTCATATAAAAGATAGAAGCTTTCAACTATTCGTAGTTCATGACCAACGGGAGGGAGTAGTAAGCAGAGAGTAAGTCAGTGTTCGGTTCTTCCTGCTCTGTTTAGTGACTCTGAAGTCCAATCCTCCTGAACCAAAGTAAAATCTCGGAAGCTTCTTTCCCCAATTAAGCAAAGCAATCCGGAGATTGTCGGATTTCAGGTTTGACCAAAGGGGAAGAAGTTAGGAAGCTCAAAGAACGACTTATCTAGGTCGATTCCTTCTTCTAAACCTTCAGACCGAAAAAATACAAAAAGATGGGAAGCAAATTTAACCTGTGAAAACGATGAAATCGGGCTTCTCGGCGTGGATCATTCGCTCGACGAAGGCAGTCGTATTGAGATCGGAGCAGCCGGCGACCTGGTCCGGTAAGACGTCCAAGCACGAGGTCGTCTTCCCGTCGGCGTAGTGCATATCCGCGACCTGCAACACCTTGAACAGCCCATTCCGACCAAAACGCAGAACCGGCGATTCCCCAGTTCCCGTCGCTGCTCCGGCTAGAAAGAAAAATAGCAGGCTCAGCCTCCAGAAAAACCCCATCTCCAATACTCCCCACTGAAACACGGCAGCCCGCCCTGGAGGAAGAAGAGTTGGATCTATATCCGTGAATTAATAATAGCGGCGGATATTCTGGGAAGACCTCAATGGTGACAACTGGTGAGTGTTGACGTAAATATTTGGACCTTGAAGAGGACTGACAAGAACGACAGGCGCCTTTCCTTATCTGTCGCGACTCGAGATGATATCTATCTGATATCGAAAATGGAAGATGAAAAGACAAGCTCTCTAGTAAAAGACGTTTGGGTGTGAAAAGAACACGAACGCGGGGAACAAGAAAACGCCCATTAGCCTGCAAAATGGTGTTTGGACTACCTCAATGACCCAAAGCACTAAGTAGAAGCTGTGAATTTGCATGTGTAGACTAAATAGCAAGAGCAAAGCTTGAGGGATAGGAGAATGAGGATCCAAGACTTCCCCCAAATTTGGACTGTTTCTTAAACACAGATTTTCTGTTCAAAGTTCATACCGCCCATTGAAAGAATCCAAGAATGGTTTTTATTTTCTTTTGTACCAACACAATTTAATGGGAGGCATTCAATATTTTGTCCATAGAGACTCTTCTAAAGAGGACTCTCTTTAAAACAGTCATCTCAAAAAATCCTTCATAAAAAAAAATATCTTAGTCAAAAAGCAGCCTTGTAATCAAATGTACTCATTCTTTAATCTTGTGTCTTATTAAAATTGAGTACATTAGAATAAGGGTTGAGAATCAAGAAAAACTTATTTAAAAATAATAATAAAAACTTCAGCAGAGTGCTTATATAACGGGAAATTAACGGTCCAACCGTCTTTTGATGTTTCCCGCGTTTTTTGCTCACCTAGAGACCGGGAAAGGCTATTTCTGATACCGAAAAGGTCTGAGTCCAACCTCTCTGTTTCTCTCTGTTTCTCTCTTTCCCTCTCTTTCGCAGGTAACAGGAATCGCCAATGTCCACCACAGAATTCAAACCCGAATCCTTTTCTTCATCCCCGCCTCTCGCCCTCTTCCCTTCCCCCCTTCTTTATATCTACCTGGACCTGGAACTCCCTCTTCGCCATGCGTCCGAGTTTGTACGATAATCATGGGGGGATGCGCTAGCAGACCAAGAGATGCCAATCCGGAGGTCATGCCGGCCGACACCCCGACCGTGCACGACCTTTCTGGCGATCCTCCCAAACAAGTCCGTGGTCTCTTCTCCTCTTCTAATTTCTAATTTTTTAGGGTTGATCCCAAAAGTTTCCGCTTTGTTAATTGCAGGTCGATGCGGGCGAGGCCAGTAGCGCTGAGCCTTTGGTGGATCTTTCCACGCCCAAGGCGGATGCTCCCACCTCCGTCGCACCCAATGACCCCTTCGGCGCCGTCTCCCCCGACCAAGTCCCACTCAGTGCTCCCGCAACGGAAGCAGTAGAAGAACCTGCTGCTCCGGTGGTCGCTCAATCCGTCGCCGTTGATGCCGCCCACGGTGCTGCTGAGGTCAAGAATGTGACCGAAGAGGCCAAGGTGAAGGAAGACGAGCCAGCAGCCGAGCCTGAAATTGTTGAGATCACACCGACAAAGCAAGCTACTGTTGTTGCTGCTGCTGCTGCTGCTGACGCCCCAAAATCCCAGAACCCTGAGGCCAAAGACATCGCACCAGCGGCCGTCTCTGCTTAAAGAAGGAAAAACAATGAGCAGAGAGGAAAAGGTGCCCGGAGGAGGTTCAGCGCTAGTAATTCATATTTGTCCCATCCTTGAATTCTGAATCGTCTACTGTAGCATCACCTCTACTCTCTTTTGGAATCACTATTCTTTTTTCTTTTCCCCTTTCTGGATTCATTCCTCCTGTAGTTTTCTACTTTGAAATAAATATGAGTCTTACCGATTAGTTTCTCTGTCTATAGGCCTTTTGATTGATTGCAAAAAATTTTAAATTCTAAAATTTACTCACAAGTACGTCCAAGTCTTCTCTGAGGTTCGTTTGGAACTGCTTGAATCATATTCAGCAAGCACCCGCGTCTCAGGTCAATTCAATCATCCAAATCCACTAGTCATTGAATCTCATTGTCTAATATTTTTTGTCGAAAACAGAGGATCACATCCGAACCAGCAAATCACAACCATCTAACTGGGAAAGTTAAAATTTGATATGGGGCAAATATAAGCAACTAAAATATTAGAGACCAATATAACAAATCAACGATGTTTGCAATCAACGAGGAATTTATGTGACAACAGATGTTTGCAAGGAGCACCAGAAGAATTACTTGATGGAGATGTTGAGAGGCTACCAAAGGAAAAGGAAATATATAAAATACTTCTCATTCTTATAGTAGATGTTTGTAAAGACCCTTTAAAATGGAAAGATTCAAGAAACAGAGAGATGAATGGATAAGAATCCTTTCTTTTGTTTGTTTTTACAGATAAGCCGGTATATTACCCTGCGCTCACTTGTACAATGTAATTTTCCAACTCATACAATCACGAATCCTCGCCTACTAATTTACAGAGGATGCCCCGCCTCACTGAGAATGTAATTTTCTTTTGTTTGTAAAGACCCTTTAAAATGGAAAGAATGTTGCCTTTGCAAGTCAAGCTTCTCTGCTTAGTGCCTGTAATTCCTTCAAGCTATCCACAGTAAATAGGTGGAACCATTGTACGAAACAATGAATGGAGATTAATAACTGGTCAAACCAACTAATTACCTGTGAAAATGCACTGTCACCCTGTAAAATTCCCCTCAAAATGATGGCAGTAACAGGGGTAAGCAAGGTAAAATATAACTTACTTTTCATTTCATAGATTCACCAGTCCAGTATGATTTCACAGCCACTAAGATTTTCTCAGGAAATAGAGAATCCTTTTCATGATTCAAAATCTGTGATTGCCATCTCATTCTATTTGTAATGTTTTGAATCTTCATAAGATTATCATCAACATCCCTGAATATTACTGTCCCATTCGGCCGCAATATCCTATCCACCTCCAACAAGATGTAGGTAATGTCACACCTGTTAAGGTTTCAAAGATATTTATGTCATTTAAGTGTGAGCATAAGATGAATTCATGCTTAATAAGCGGAAAATATTTATTTCATTGTCTTCCTATTCTAAAATACAAAAATAATATCTGCAGGCAGCCAGTAGCTCAGGAGAACAAAATGACTAACCAAAACAGAAGTTGAAATGTGATATTAATTGAACAGGCAAAAGAAGCTCAAATGTTTGGGTTCTCATTTGCTGGTTTTACCTGTCCTGATAGATGGAAAACAGCCCAGCAGCATGGATGAGATCATAAGTTCTAGGGTATGTTGAGAATGCTTCACACCAGTCCTGATATGTCCCGATGAATCCTCGCTCATAAATAACTCCAAGAGTATCAACTTCCAAATGAGCAGGAACCACATTCATAACCCAAACTGGGTCCTTCAGCAGTGCTGCTGCAAATCCTCCCAATTGGGCATTCATGTCCATTACGTTCCTGATTTGTCCATGAGAAAGGGATGGGATGGCACTTTTATAGTGCATGACCCTCTGCTTCCATTGCTCATTGTCTTCTTGGAATTTCTCTTGGGTGATCCCAGAGAGTGAACCACGCCTTATTCTAGGAGGAACAGCAAGTGCCCTTGCTGGCCATTTCTCCAAAGCCCCTCCTGCAATTTCATCTGGAGCAGTAGCCTCTGGCAATGGTGTTATGCAAGCCTCCAGTTTTCTATACCTTTTGACATAAAGAGACTTCGCCAAATCAGCTTAAGCTTTAAAGATAATGTATACATGAATGTCTCATCTGAAATACCACTTCTTCACTTGCTTCAGCTATGAGATAATTTAAAAGTAAAACAAGCACTACGACATGGCATTTCCTACTGAGTTATAAACATCTGATAAGTAAAAGTTGGTTATGGTTGTTACCAGGCTGAATCGGCATTGTGATTCTTGCAAATGTTAGGTCTTATGTACACATCTCTGTTCCTTATGCATTTGATATGGTTGATGGGTTTCTGCCAAATTGCTAGATCACCCTTTTCAACAACCTTTGTCCAGCAAAGACTCTTGGCCAGTGCTTCAATAGCATCTTGTTCTTTCTTCAAATCTTCTTGGGTTCTCTCCCATCCTCTCCAGTGCTCTTTCCAATGAATGGGTGGACCAGAGAGGATCCAATAGCCCCCTGGCCTTAGAACTCTGTCTAATTCAAGCAGATAAAGACCATCTGAACTAACATAGGAAAAAGAATGGTTATGCTTTACTAATTTAAATCATTATAAGGCACAACAATTTATGATAATACCTATCAGACTGAAATAACTATAAAATGGTAGGTCATCTATGGCAGCTTTAAATGCACTTTTAATTCAACTCTAAAATGCTGTTACCACTTGAAAACTTACCATGGTCATACCAAGGGATCAAACAGCGAGAACAGTGAGCCACATCAAATGATCTTGAAGGATATGGCATCCGTTTTGTTGCCAGTACTCCAATCATCGCCGGAACTCCTCTTTCCAAAGCAAACTGGACCTGTGCTTCATGGCCATCTCTTGGAGCGAAAGACATTGTTAAAATATCTCTGTCCATTAGATATGCTCCCCAGCTTGCCACCTTTAATACCATCTCAAATAGAAGCATCAGTAACCAAATCAAGACATGTGAAATTATAACACTCAAAAAGAACTATAAGCAAGTGGCGATATAAGTATGGGATGTAGTGTTCTTACTCCACATCCTGTATCAATTGCAGTCCTGATCTCTCCAGACGTTAAAGGAATGAGATCGTTGATATTATCTATATACGAATCAGCTCCTTGAGGAAACATGGTACCACCTCCTGGGAATCTAAACCTTTCACCCTCCACCTGAATCCAGTTTTGGACAGCCTTCTTAATGCTGAGCTCCTTGTGAGGAATATTAGTATACCAAGCATAATCTCTACTCTCTGGCCATTTAAAAGGTGCCTTGTAATTCGGAGGTGCTGGAATCAAGCACAGAAGAAGCTCTTCCTTGGCAGGGCAATGTCTCTCTCTATACTCCATCATTTTCTTAGTGAACTTCCTGGCTCTTCTTGGGTCTTGACATGGAGTATATTCACTAAATTTCAGACTGCAAGGAGGATACAATGTGGAGCCATCAATGGTGCCGTTGGTGGGTAGAGGAAGATCACTTGGAGGCGTTGAATTTAAAAAGAAAGAACCAGAAGATGTAGATGTGGATTGTGACTCAGAATTGCCTCTGTTATAAATTCCAGACAGGTTGAGTGGAAGCGGACCAACACTTTGCCAAGCAAACCGCATATAAAAGCAAATACAGAGAGTGCTCAGTCCTATAATCCAAATGATTCGTTTTTTCTGCAACTCAAATGGGCACAGCATGGGCGAACCACTGTCATCCTTGGCCATCAGAACTGGAAAATTTTGCAGTTCGTTCCTGTTAGCAACACCTTTGCTGGATCAAATAAAAGTTTCAAGGTTGAGACACCAGAATGAGCTTTCAGACTTTTGCGGCTCTTGCAATTGAAAAAATTAATATAAACTATAACTTCAGCTTACAAATTCCCAATCACTGATAAGTGAAGACCGTGTTCCGTTATAAACCAGGTATTATCTAATGATTACGTTTAATCCAAATAGGTACAAAATAATCTACCTTTCATGCACAAACTCTAATCCCAAGCAAGAAATCATGAAATAAACCCGTAAGTCGAGGAAGATTAGTTGACTAAAATCTCATCTTTACTTATAATTTGAAGAAAAAAGGAGCTGCCTTAGTGTGGGACAAGACGGTAGACACAGAAACAAGCTTTCAAATCCCTTTTAAGGTCATTCAAATATTTGAGGAACGAAAAATTACACTTTTAAATAGTCAGAATCAACACTAAGTTTCATCAGCACTTTTTGTGTGCTGTAAAGCTAGTTTCAAAAGCAAACTCCGTCGCCTCTGCTGCTCTGCGTTCTCCTTCCTGGAGTGTGCAATAGTTAGCGTCCAACAACTGCACTAGTACCATGTTTAATCTTTTCAAACATCAACAACTGGATAATTGTATGGAATGCCGACTATCATTTTTGCGCTGTTCGATCAAAGGAGAGACTAACACCTAGTCCAGATTGCTACTGAAACAGAGCAATCTATTCCTGTCCGGTATTTACTCATCGATACTAATTTGCTACCACGAAAAAAGATTTAAAACTCTCAGTTATAAGAAAAGGTTTATACCCAAGAACAAGGAAGAAGGAAGATGTTAAATTCCATTCCAGGAAAAACTCATAATCCAGCACCCAGTAAACCGAAAAAACAACTTAAATAAAAATTAAAAAATAAATGGAAAGAAAGCGTACCGGAAGATGAATGTTATTACACTTCTGATATACTTTGGAGTTTCTTTGAAAGCGCGTCTTTCCCTCCTCCACCATGCAACGAGAAGACAATTACGCGTGGAATGAGCTATATCCTCTTGCGTTGACGCTCGTCCAACTGAGCGAGCTTCTCGCAGTAATCATGGTGCTCCGTCGACCACCACTCCTGCCTACAAATGAAGAAGACGGAGGAAAACCCGGATTTTCTATTATCTTCTCTGGCTACAAACTCTCACCATTCACATCGATTTTGGCATAACCCGACAAATCTTCACTGAGCTTATTAGACACGTAAAGGTCGAAAGGAAGGCATCCAATCCAAGTCTCTCTATCGTACAGAACAATCACATATTTTAACTCACTGATGACTCCAAAGTCCAACATAAACAGTGATCAAGAAACGCAATTTGAGTTTTAGACAGTGCTGCAATTTCCCATTCGAATAGTCAAGCCGCTCTCCATTTTAAATGCAAGGGTGCATGCTTTTCTGTTTTTTTTTTCTTTTTACAGTATCCAGATAATGTAGGAGCCAACCATGTCAGACGAAACTTGTGAGTCTGAAACCACCGGAAGAAAGTCAGCATTGTAATAAATGGGAGGTAGTTTTACCATTTATTTATATATAAGTATAGCACTTGTTGCATGATAACAATACTTGGTAGGTAAGCAACGTATTTAATAAAGTCACTCGCTTTAGAAATTTGAACAGTTGAGGCCTTCATCTCAGTCTAATATATATTATTTTAATAAAGGAATCTCTCTATTGAATGTTGACCTAAGTATTACTTTACATACAATAAAAACTTTAAATGACTATATTCGTGCTCCAATAAGAAATATCTTTACATAGATTTATCTCAAATGTTAAGTATATTAAAAAATGTCAATGAAAAAAAGAAAAATGATATAAGTACTTCCTGATTTTTTGGAGGTTTTTTATCATGACGTGGCTACTAAGAGAAAAATATTTTATTATAAAAAAAAATTCAGATTTTATCTCTGAGTTTATCTCTTACCCACATCGAGATGTAAAGTTTTGGAAGTAAAAACCGCTAAAAAAAAATGCTAGCTGAACCGACGGGTAGTATCCCTCTAACGTACCAGCCAATATGAAATATAGCTGCCTAGGGTTTATCTTCTAGGATTTACAATTTTAGATTTACAATTTTATAAAATTAAATATTTTTGTATTTTAAGTGTTTCAGATTGGCTGATATGTTAGAAGGGCATTGCGAGTATGTGCAACTAGCATTAATTGAGTAGTGTTAGTTGCACCTCTACAAAATACCTTATTGGCATACATCCTGGCGTAGATATTGTAGCCGCATCCACGCTAGAATCCTAATCAACATCTTTTAAATTCTAAAACTCTATAACCCTAAATACTATAACCCTAAAATTTAAACCTTAAAACCTAAAACCTAATAATCTACACATGTGGATGCCTGTTGTGCATCCAAGTCAGCAGGTATTGCATAAAGTTGCAGTTACCATTTAAAAAAGAAAAATAATATCAGTATTTTTTATTTTACTTGGAGGTTTTACATGGCAATGTGGCTTTATTGGCAGTCCAGGTAAGAGAAAATCTAGGTTTAGGGTTTACCCATAGAATAGGTGGATAATATTTTATTAAAAAAATAGAATCTTGCAGATTTTATTTTTGAGTTTATCTCTTACTTAGACTACAACATGAAAGCAAGTCAGAGTGTAAAGTCTTGGAAGTAAAAATCTACATTACTTATATCACCTCTTTTTAAAAAATAAACATCCTAGACAAAATAGACGATTGTCTTAATTCTTAAGACTTTTGACACTTGGCATAGTAGAAAAACATCTACTAATAATTTTAAAAGATTATGACAATATCTGAAGCTGATAATATTTCTACTTATCTTATAGGTTTTTAAAATTTCCGTACATAAGTTATAATAAGTATATATAGTTGTAGTAAAGTATATTAAATAATTTTAAATAATATAAAAAATCTAACATACATAAAATTATAAAAATTATGCTTAGTGGTCACATGGGAGGTTTGTAATTGGAGGCCTTGGGTTCAAGTTTTAAATAATATAAAAAATCCAACACACATAAAATTATAAAAATTATGCTTAGTCGTCACATGGGAGGTTTGTAATTGTTGGCCTTGGGTTTAAGTCTCCTTACACGCATCAGAATTAGATTAGAATGAAATATCAACATTAAAGAAAAAATCTTTTGATGCATTAATTGAGTTGGGGAGTCAACAAGCATTTCGCCTCTTTTCATTTCTCAAGACCGCTTCTTTACCCCATCCTTTCACTCGAACTTTGTGACATATAATTTTATTAAATTTTTAATATAGTATAATATTTAACTTGTTTTAAATTATAATACGCCATGTGGATTATCTTAAAATTGAGTTTAACGAGTAATGCTAACTGCACTAGGTCGTAGTACCTATCTGTAAATTAACCAGCCAATACGATAACTTAAAAAAAATAATAATTTATAAATTTTTCACCAGCTAGCTACAATTGCATGAAGATTATAATCTGGGCCGACCTTGATTATCTCTGCTTCAATTTTC
The DNA here is from genome assembly GCA_022405105.1 of Aristolochia contorta. Classification (NCBI taxonomy): domain Eukaryota; kingdom Viridiplantae; phylum Streptophyta; class Magnoliopsida; order Piperales; family Aristolochiaceae; genus Aristolochia; species Aristolochia contorta. The sequence continues at coordinate 38,176,340 of CM039665.1, read as the reverse complement.
TTCCTCGTCTTCTTCATTTCCATTAGCTGCATGATGGTTATCATCGAGAACAGTAACCAGTTTCAACCAGTTTGAAAATTACTTGGCCCTCTTTTTTTTGAAGAGATTGATTCCATTATGTGGGCTTAATACAGTGCTACACTGATTACTTTTCAGTAAGCCGCAACTAGCTTAGGAAAAACTTCACTACTTGGCCCTCTTCAATATTGTCGTTTACATGTCTGAAGTCTCCTTCTGCCTGGTAAGTTTACCCAAATCAAAACTAGTAAAACTTGAATGAGGCGCTACTTGTCTGGTGGAGACCATAATTTTGGTTAGGATTCAGTGAAGACCCATGGTTTGCGACAGAAAAATCCTTAGCCCTTAATGTGCAGTGTCTGGTTTTAGTCCGCTGGGCACAGTATTTTCCTTTACACTGTGCATGCTATTCTCTTAAATGGTAAAGGTAATACTCAATCCCCAGACCATCAGGATTTCCAGGCTTACATTACAGTAATCTGAAGAACTTCACACATTGGCATGAAGCATGGAAACAGGACAGTCTACCACAAGATGTTGCCAGCCAGCCTCACAGAGAGGATTAGAAATCTATAAAAACATGAATAAGAAAGAGTGCTCCCTTCCAGATACCGATCTACTCTTTATATACATTAATGCAAAATACACTCCACCTCCCACATGATCCCCCCATCCACACACACACACCCCCGCCTAAAAAAAGAAAGAAAAAGGAAAGAACACAGTGCCTCAACATGTTACAAATGGTCTAAACATCATAAATCATACAGTAGTTTCTTTCTTCATTTCAGAAGTTAATGATGATACTTACTATAAAAATATGGATGGCAGAAGTGTAAGATAGATAAAATAGAAAAGGTAGATAGTATCTTTATTACATTTAAACTCGATGACACACTGAACTAGCTGGACGACAAAGGACATTGATTGATGCAGCAATACTAAAAACAGGTAAGAAGCCATTAGCAAAACTGAAGAAAGCACTAGCCCAAAAGGGCTGTAAAACAGCACTTAAGATCTACTCTGCTGCAGAAAAGTTTGAAGTTCTGATACATGATATCCATCTCTTCCTCAAGTACTAGATCTACAATGCTGCTGAAAAATTACAGCTATGATACATGATGTCCATCTCTTACTCAGAGCACTTCTTTGGCAATTTTCACCTTTGAGAAGCAAAAGGATGGGAATTTTACAAGTTTCTTATAGGTCAAGTTATCAAACTGAACCTTCAGAAAAATCTTCGAAGAATAGCTGGATGATTGATAAATCCACTGAACGTGCATGGTTGCTCTTAGTTGACTTGGTAATGTTGTCAATATCTGCTAACAATGACTCTTATCTTTCATAAGGAAATGATAGTTAACATTTTCAGTGAGCCTAGAATTTTGACAGCCTGAACTAACACACGGTTGAGAATGGTCCTGACTTATCCAACCAGGTTCATTACATAATTTCATGAAAAGCAAAACTAACAACCGGAAAAGTCATAGAAACCAAAGGTATTTCAAACATGTAGCGAGTCACGTCAAAGTTCACGAAATTGGGGAAAAAAAGATTGTTTTGAGAGGCAAAAAAGATAGTATAGCTACACCAAATAAGAGTCATTGTTAGAATAACCCAATAACATTGAAAATTGGAAGCATAATAGAAGATTCACCAAACAAGCAGAATTAACAACAATGATATTTAGAACAGGTCTCCCACTAAACAGCAGAAGGATCATTTTAGTTTTTCTTGTCTTTTGTTCCTTCTGGGTTTGATCTAAACCAAGGGATCCATACCGATGTGGTCTTCTGGTACAACCGATAAGCTTCAGCTCTGTCTTCCCGTTTTAGCATTCGACGCTCTACAAGACCCGTTACATATGCCAAACACAAACTATTAACAAGTGATCCGATGAAGGTCCATCCATTCCCCAAATTCCATCCATAAATAACTAGGCCCCACCACCACAACTGCTCTCCAAAGTAGTTTGGATGGCGAGAATACCGCCATAAGCCCTTATCAAGATTGGGCACAGGAGGTTCTCCAAGTTCTTTTAGTTTCCTATTACTTTCAACATAGTTAAAGAGCTGGGTATCAGCAAAGTAAGCAATAACTATACCACTAATGCAAACAACTGTAGCGACTGTGTCCCAAAAGTTCCATGGTTCTACGCTTGAGTATACAGCATACATAGGGAGACATATGCCGACGAGGAAGACCTGTGACATGGAGTAAGAAAACAAATCAAGCCCAGCGAAGTTCAATAAAAGGTGTGAACACACTTACAAGAACTCGGTTTAGTCTTTAAGACACTACATCAAGCAGAAGAAACACTAGCTTGTCAGTAACAAACCCCCAAAGATATTACTATAACCAGTCCAAGCAAACTCATTTCACACAGAGATTAAATGGTCACAATCTTGATATGTGACGTAATCACTATTCTCTAAAGCTCAGGTATTTCTTAACAAATTGAGGGGAAAAGTTCTTATGATTTGTCCATCTTCTCCTGCACAGAATCTTTAAAAGCCTAAACTAAACCCACTCGCATTTTTAAAAGCCAACAAGAACCATAAGGACGGCTGTTCGAGAGCCTTTATACTAGTAAATGATACTCTCAGCTACCTCGTGTAATAGTAGGTTTTTCCAAACTTTTACTCTTAAATCCGGATTCCTGGAGTTCACTAGAGAACAAATTGTTTAACACAATAGCAAAACAACAGATAACTTCCCCACAAAGCTGCAAATCAGGGGTTCACTAGTGAACAAATTGTCTAACACAAAAAGAAAACAACAGACAACTTCCCCACCAAACTGCCACTTTGAGGAGAAAAAATGAGGGAAGAGATTGTGACCTGCTGAACGCCGTAAACTGCGAAGAAGGAAACCCACCACCAGCTCTTCCCATATTTCCTTCGCATGTCGCTGAACCTCCAGTCCTCTCGAGCTCCCCACTGCCATTTCTCCCTCCTGAAATAATTATGCGTGAGCCTGATGCTCCACACCCAGGTGAGCAAAGTAACAGTTAACGACCTAGCAAAGTTGAATTTTGCATATGGGTGGCTCGCATAGTAGTGAACAAGCATTACAGGCACCACGGTCCAGTACAAATCAATCAACTGCACGTGAAACAAACAACACCAGGATGAAAACGGGAACAAACTTCAACATAATACAATTAACGATTCATTTTGAAGTGCAGATTCGATGGGTACCCAGTGGCTGGACTGAAGGAGGCCAATGAGCCAAAAAATGACGTTGACATTGACGAAGAAGAGGATGTTCGCAAGAAAAAGCGGATGACTTGAACACCATTGGAAGATAAAACCAGGAGAATCGGAAGATTGTTCGAGAGTGCGTAGGAAGGTGAGGTAGAAAGCAATGGAAGGAAGAGGAACAAGACATGCAATGAGCATATTTAACAGATTCCCCATTGTTGCTGGTGTCGGAACTCAGAACTCGCAATTGGGACGCATTTGGAAGTCGATGCATAAGAACCCCTTTTATAATGACGGACTCAGATGAAAATAGGCATGCCGACTAAATCGCAAACTCATTTATTTTCTGCTCCTCCATTTTTCCTGTCCTTATTTCCTGCGAAGGCATTCGATGTGCAAACCTGTACTTTTACACGACGATGGATCATTTCTATCATCACTTGATCAGCGCCATATACTTCGTGAATAGAATCTTGGATAAAAACCCAGATCAAAATACCTATTCGAAAATGTTATGCCCCCTCCCCTGTGCTATCAACCTTTTACAAAAATACTAATACGGCGATATTTCCGTACTCCCGATTGAGCTATCACCGGGAAATCGAAATGATTATGGTAATTAAGTCTACAACGAAAAGATAAGTCTTCCCGACGCCTGCCACCGAGCGAGCTCCGGCGGTGGCCCCAATTTGATTTTCATCTGATCATGGTTTAGCATTTCATTATCTACTCAGCTGCTTTTGCTTCACACCCAACTTGTTTCGTCCTCTCTCACCACATGCAACCTCAACCCACCAAGGAATTCTGCTCGTTTCTTTTGAATCTTTACAGGTGAAACCCACAGTAATGTACACCCATCATGTGCCCGTGGTTAGTATAATCATAAGATTTATTAACCTTAAGCCGTGTGCAATGATGTTTCTACAGTGCCCAGATTGAGATCCACCAATTAGCTACTTACCCTCTCCTCGAGCTGCAGCTTCCGGAACTACTCTGCTTTTGCCTCAATTATGTCGTCATAGAGGGAGGCGATTTGTTAATGGATTAAAGCGGAGGTGTGTGGAGTGTGGACAATGATGGAGGGGAGCTCTTTACGTGGTGACGGTAATGATGCCATGATCTTCTCACCGGAGGGGACCCTCTGGTGTTGAAGTCTATATTATTCCCTGCTCTATGCGGCGTCCCTGTTTATCGACTCTGGCCTCTGGGTGATGCCGGGAGGTATTTGAAGCCCAAGCAGCATCGGGATAGAAAAACTATTTCATTTTATGATGCTCATTCGGAGTTGCTTTTAGGAGTGGCGGGCCTTCTCCGGGGAGGATAATCACCCCGGCAATCAAGGGATATCAGACAATCAATGGCGAATTTCTCCTAAACAAGTATTCACATGATAGCACCTTCTTTAAATTTCAAATTAAATTCATCACCCATCACCAAGTTTCAACTCCTCTGCTTCACCCATTATCAAGTTTGATGACCCACTAACGCCAAAATATCTGTGGAATGGCATCTGATGAGGCTCCAAAAACAAGCGCGCCCAGTTCATAAAACCAAAAGGCCGAGCTTTTTTTGAAAAATTTCCAATCGTCTCGAGCCCCGAAACAGATTCTTCGGAGACCACCGCCGGCGTGCAATGAGTCTTTCGCTTTCGTAAAAAAGTAGCCGCAAAGGGGCGATAATTGAGCATCTCTCAGAGCTTTGAACGAGTGTATATTATGCGGTCGGTCGCCCAACAGTATATCTTCAGTTCTTTGCTTTTTTGTACCGAATTCATTCTAATATTACGAAGGTTAAAGATCGGTCTTTTACTGCTGCTGCTTTGCTCGTGCCGATGTAAAACAGGATTCCGTGCATGTTCACCCCACTCCCACACTCCCGAGTTCTGAAGAATTAAGAATGACGCAAGTTGCTTCTTTGAGACCTCGGAGGAAGAACTCTGTTTTATTTCCGGATGAAGAACACTCCTCTCTTTCCTCGATCCTCATCGTTCTGATTTATCTGTTTTCACTTTCCATTCGTTTTTTTCTCCGTTTCTTAAATGCTGATGTGGTCTATAAGTTTCTTATGGCCCATAAGACGGTTTATGGATGGCCCATAAGTGGGATTATAGGGGCCCTTAAGTGGGATTATATTGCCGATTATTGCCGATTAAATATGTCAGTCCCATCGAAGTTTTCTAATATAGGACAAAAACCAGTAATTATAAATTTCTAAAAATATATAAAATTTATAAGCTATTCATAATTTTATCATACAGATGATGGAATACAAATAATCACTAAATCAACCTTCAACCTAGAATGATAACCCTAAACCCTTTACTATCGCCAAAATATTTGATAATATGCTACTATGGAAGCGTTGTCACTTGTCACTGTGAATGGATGAAACACAAGGGGATAGAGATAATAACATAATTAAAAACGAATGCATACTTATATTTTTTATAAAAAAATTACGTAATTACGTAATTATCAATCAATAATGAAAAATAACTAGCTATTATTTGGTCTCGATCTTTTAAGAAACGATAAACAATAAATAACAGTTATCAACAAGTAGTGTTATGCTCTTTGCACCATATTATATACATCAATGTTATCGCATTTGAAAGGATTTTATGTACAATGTTTCACGTTACCTGCTTATCCGAGTTCTTTTATAGGGGAATTTTTTATTTTTTATTTTTGGTGAGAAAACACTTTGAATGGCAGTTATAGTGTTTTTTAATTGCCAAATATTATATTGTTTTACCAATAAGAGATCTTATTGTAAAATTCCAGTTCTTGCCTTGTTAAAAATAATTATTAAAATTCGAGCCCTTGTTTATAAATAATTTTAAATTTGGTAAGAATTACTTTTATGTTTTCTAATTTTATCTGTTTATTATCATTATTATTATTATTATTATTATTATTATACTCCAGTTAGTAAAATAGCAAACAATATGTCGGGTAACAAATAAAATTGTTACTCGTGGTGGCTTAGCCCTTGGCCCTAAACAGAGTGTCTGGACCCCCGTGTTCGAACTTCGAACCATAGAGTATAGAGTGACCGACCGGAAAAACCTAGAAGGTGTCGCACATAAAGAGTATTTTAGACTTGGTTCGAAGTTTTCTGGGGTTTTCCGGCTTGTATTGCTACTTCCTCTATTACACTCTCTACCATTTCTTCAGCAAGGTTTTGCCTAACGCGCCGGTAGGGTGTTCTTCACTCTCCCGCTCTCTCAATCTTCTGCTTTTCGTTTCTCTCCAAAGGTTTGCCTCCTCGACCTCTCTTTCCCGTCTCCACCCTAGAAACCCATTCTCTGTTCTAACTTGGTTGTTGTGGATCGCTTTCCAGCTAGGAGTAAGTAAAGATGTCTCTACGCTTACTAAATCAAAATGCCGAAGTTCTCAACAAATCTGCAGCTCTCTACATGAACATCAACGCGGCTAAGGGTCTGCAGGATGTTCTCAAGACGAATCTCGGCCCCAAGGGTACCATCAAAATGTATGTTGGTTTGGACGTTTGTTGTGTTTAAATTTTTTTTTATATTTTTGTAATCACTATTGGGCCTTTCCATCTTCAGGCTTGTTGGCGGCGCTGGAGACATTAAGCTCACTAAAGACGGCAACACTCTTTTGAAGGAGATGGTTAGTTTATGAAATTCCACTTTGAGGATCATGCTTTGTTTATACTTGTTTCAGCAAAATTAGTCTTATTTGCGTTTTAAGTTGTCTGATTGTAAAGCACACAAATTACGGGTGCTCAGTATGCAGTTGAAATTAAATCTACCATCGTGGAATTATAACTTAATCAATGTGTTCTCCAAGACGAGACTGTGATTCTATATCATGGAAAACCGCCGGTTAGATGAAGTATCTGTCCTCGCTCGTTATGCTACTTCGGTTTTTTCTTTTAAGTCCTTGTGACTGGTAATATTTTATCTATTTTTGTTTGACATTGCTAGTTTAGCATGCCATTAAGTCTCACTCCCATACTTTCGTTCCTTGCTTTGGCGGAGACATGGTCTGATGATTTAGTCTTCTTAAACATTAGGCATACTTATTTTGACTGTTTCCCTTGATGCAAAATATTGATCGTGTCGTAGTTATTAGTCTGTTTGATGCTTTTCCAGTAAAAATTTCTAGGGTCCGCGTTTATACAATGTTGAGATGGAGAACAATGTTTGCATCAGGGAACTTGTAATAAATAACTGATGAACAATTAAACGCTGAAAGTGGTACAACATGGCTAGAACATGACAAAAGGCTGTTTAAGTTAATTTGAGTACATCTCCAAGGAACATGATAGTGTAAACGTAGTTCTGTCAGGTTGGATAATGCAACAGTGAAAGCTAGATGGTTGCGTAATTATGTGACTGGAATTAGTGGAAGCAGTGACTTAAAATTGGCTGATGTGGCTAATGGATTTAGCAAATAATTGACTGGAATAATGGAAGCAGGTCATGATGATGAAGAAGATGATGTGTTGGCTATTTAACTTTTAACATTTTCTTTGTCATATTGTTTCTTTGTTCACCTCTCTTGGTATTCTTTCTACTTATTTTGGAATTTTTATGCATCCATATTTTTTTTCTCTATAAGCATTCATATATTGTGCTCTGCAGCAAATTCAAAATCCAACCGCAATAATGATTGCCAGAACAGCTGTTGCCCAGGACGATATTAGTGGGGATGGTACCACATCTACTGTACTTTTCATTGGTGAACTCATGAAACAGTCAGAGCGTTACATTGCTGAAGGTTGGTCCTCCATATTCTTGTATATAGTTTATGAAAATGCACAAGATAGGTTTTGTGCTCTTATCTGATAGGCAACTAGTGTTGCATTTTGTTTCTCCTGATTTTTTTTTACTATGTATATTATGGTTCATGATCATTCATAATCAGAATGACTGTGTAATTTTTAATCTTGACCCATATTCTTCAGGGATGCATCCTCGTGTTTTGGTTGATGGACTTGACATTGCAAAGAGGGCGACCCTTGATTTTATTGAAAAATTTAAGACACCTGTTGTCATGGGTGATGAGCCTGACAAAGAGACTTTAAAAATGGTGGCAAGAACAACACTAAGGACGAAAGTATTCACTGTTTTCCTTGACTTTTTCTGTTTTGGCGCACTCTGTTTCATTCCTCACATATAGTGTAGTTATTAGTATTTTCCTCTAACTATGTTCTTATCTGTCTTTTAGTTGTATGAAGCATTGGCTGATCAGTTGACAGATATCGTTGTCAATGGGGTGAGTTTTGTATCTGCATTTTAATTTTGTTTTTGAATTTTTTTTTATCTTCTTTGATACTGCAATCAGCCTCACAAGCATACTACGGAAGTGTTCATAGCCATAGATTTCTGCTGCGTCACTCTTTTTGCATATATGAGCATCTTATTTCAGTTAGTGAGAAGCTTTGAACAGTATCTTCTTGAGAGAACTGTTGATGAAATAGAACTCTTTTTCAATTTTCATGTGGGCTATGTGATTTTTTATACGTTCTCTGAAGCACAATCTCTGTTTAGTGCTCCATTCTCTCTGTTTGTGCACACGGTGAATGTCCATATGAAATAAATGTGTATAACATTGTGTATTTGGTTGTCAACAGGTACTGTGTATTCGCAAACCTGAGGAGCCTATAGATCTTTTTATGGTCGAGATAATGCATATGCGGCACAAGTTTGATGTGGATACACGTTTGGTATGTTTGTTGATGCTGTTTATGGTTGGCATTTTGGAGTATCTGGGATTTTTTTTTTATTTAGTATTTGATGGTTGTTCACATCATTTTCTACTCTGACGATATTTTAGCTTGCATGAAATTAAATGCTAAAAGGATCTATGTGAATTGATTCTTTTTGCTGTCTTATTTTTTTGAAAGTTGGAATTTCAGTTTTTGTTGTCTAGATAATCTGAAGAATCTGCGGTTGTGCTACATAAAGCAAATGTAGGTAAATTTATAATGTTAGTGTGTGAGTGTGCAGACGAGAAAATCTTAGTGATGGAGTGGGAATGTGGAATCTTGCCTGCAGTGATTGAAATGTTCCCTGAGGAATATGATTTAGCAGTTATTAGTGGTTCTCTTTTCCATTGATACCACATGTTTTTTCCCATGCTCCCAAGGAGACTTGAACCCAATACTTTCCATTACAAACCCCCCATGTGATCACTGAGCTATGCTCAAGTTCATGACGCCATACTGATTTTAAAACTTTTCTATCCGTGTAAGGCTTACATTTGGTTCTCTCATTTTTATGGTGCGATACAGTATTTTTTTGGGCCTTAGAGTCATGGCAACCCTTCTACCACCGGCTGGCCACTCTTGCCACCTGCCTGTTATGATTGAAAATATCTTAGATATGTTATTCCTATACAAAGTTGACATGTTTACATTAGTCATTTTTAACTGATCTGGACTGTGTTTATCTTTATTGAACTCTTTTTTTCCTATTAGAGGCACATTAAGATCAGTCACGAAGTCCCTATTTTGTCTGGACTCACGATACAGAAACCTTGTTGAGTGGTTATAGATTTCTTCATGAGATGCTTTTGTGTGTGGTAGTGGCTGGGTTAATGTGGGAACTATTCAGTGGCCAAGTCAAACAAATTTCCCTGCAGGGTCTTGTCAACCTTGCTCTGCAGGGATGTTTTAGTTGGGAGGCCCTTATTTACCTTTAATCCCTCTGCATACTGCCACTTTAAGTAGAGGGAATGTTTTCTGCTGATTTTTTTGCTGTGAACTCTCCCTTTACAACAAGTTTTTGCAGATTATGTGTACTCTTCCACTTGTAATGTTCACAGAGAGAGGGAAGAATTAGAGGGAACCTTCCCTTGTTTCTGTTTGTGAATTGTGGAGGGGCCCCTAAACACTTTTTTCTATGTTTCTCTCCCTGCACCATCGATGGAAATGCGGATGACTTCATAGGTGTTGAGATTTCAATATTTTCTTGGGGCAGGGTCGTGAATGGGGTGAGGATTGTCTGTGGGGTGGGTAAGGCTCCTAAGCTTCTTAGAGCACTTCAGATTTTGAATGCTTCCAGTATTTTGCCTTGGTCTATTAATTTTCTATTTCTTTTGTGGATTTTTTATGCATTACACCTGCAACGATCATCACATTTTCAGTTCTCTCCATTATTGTGATTTGCTCTTTCTCAAGCTGCATCTAATATTTTTCAGATTGAGGGACTGGTCCTTGACCATGGTTCAAGACATCCTGACATGAAAAGGCGGGCAGAGAATTGCCATATTTTAACATGCAATGTATCTTTAGAATACGAGAAAAGGTTTGTGGAACGATCAACTTATCTCTCTCTCTCTCTCTCTTGTGTGTGTGTTGTTCCTATCATGTGATAGATATGCAATAGATTTAGAGAATGGAGAAGGGAAGAAGAAAGGAGCTTTTGTAAAAGCAGTTGAGAAAGCCGCAATTAAGTTATTATTCAGAAGTTGTCCTCTTCACTTCTTTTGACTAAAAATTATTTAATAACTCATTGTTAAACCATATTCTTATAGAGCCTGGATGAACTTGATCTACATAAACATGGAGAATTCCAGATGTGGGGGAAATTACAGAGTGAGATAACCCCCATGTTAAGGTTGGGTTGTGTGGGTAAATACTAAAATTACTGGGTGAAGTTTGGAGGCCTTTTCCAACTCATAACTATATAACATTTCTTTAGGCATTAATTCATGTAGGATTAAGTGCATAGGTTTAGAATAAATAGGGGATTAGCCAATTGCATGGTTTTGTGCTATTTCATGTGCTATTTCATGCATCTGGTGTTTCTTTGCATTTTTTGTGTGAAGAGACATTTACAGAGTTCTATTTTAGACTGTTATTCATCTCACATATGTTTGCTGCCAGTGAAATAAATGCAGGGTTTTTCTACTCAAGTGCAGAGCAAAGGGAAAAGATGGTTGCTGCAGAGAGACAACAAGTTGATGACAGAGTGCACAAAATTATTGAACTAAAAAACAAGGTAATAAATTTGCTTGTGTTACTTTATTTGCAAATTAGCTAGAGAATAAGGATGACTCACAAGAGGAGATATTCTGGTGCTTCAGGTGTGCTCTGGAAATGATAACAGCTTTGTTGTCATCAATCAAAAGGGAATTGATCCTCCATCTTTAGACCTTCTTGCCAGAGCTGGAGTAAGTTATCCTCTTTAAGTTAATCTCTGTCCAGTTTGTTACATTGTTGCCTTTTATGCAGCTGACTTATTTTGTTACTACATAGATAATTGCTCTTCGAAGAGCAAAGAGGAGGAATATGGAGAGACTGGTATTGGCTTGCGGAGGGGAAGCTGTAAATTCAGTTGAAGATTTGAAGCCGGATTGTCTTGGTTGGGCTGGACTAGTGTATGAACATGTCCTTGGAGAGGAGAAATATACTTTTGTTGAACATGTGAAGAATCCACAGTCTTGTACAATCCTAATAAAAGGTTGGATTTTCTTTTGTCAGATCTTCCTTCTTTTTCATTTTTCTTGGCATTAATGTGATAGATAAACTATAGCAGCAGCCTTTGCATCTTGTTTTTCTTTATCATATTCTGCTTTACTAACCTTAGCAGCAATAATGGTGATATATAGACAATACAGAGCAGCATTCATCTCATTTCCATAGGGCTGACTTATCTTGTTTTTGCATTTCAATATCTTGGCGGTTGCCCCACTGCATAAGAGGAACTGGTGTTTCTCATTTCCTGATATGTATGTGCCATTACTGTGTTTACCCTATTTTTACCAGTTTTATTAAAAAATTCAGGGCCAAATGATCACACAATTGCACAAATTAAAGATGCTGTTCGTGATGGACTGAGAGCTGTTAAAAATGCGTTAGAAGATGAAGCGGTTGTGTTGGTAAGTATATGAATTGTAATGTTATGTAGTGCTTTGGTGAAAGATGTGTATCTGGATTCTGTAATTCTGTGTTGACCGTAAATCAAATCCTTTTTCCATTTATTGATTTCCTAGTTTTAACTAGCGTGGAATATCTTCATTTGTGAGCTCAGGGAGCTGGTGCTTTTGAAGTTGCAGCCAGGCAACATTTGATCAACAATGTGAAGAAAACTGTTCAAGGAGTAAGTGTTGTCTCCTAGGATATTCTTTGAACTGAAGAAGACAAGCTCTTTCACTAATAATTCCACATGAATCTGCTTACAGCGTGCACAGCTTGGGGTGGAAGCATTTGCGGAAGCATTACTTGTTGTGCCAAAGACTCTAGCTGAAAATTCAGGCCTTGATACTCAGGATGTTTTAATTGGGATGACTGTATGCACTCTCTCTCTCTCTCACACACACACACACTCTCTCTCTCTCTCTCTCCTCTCTCTCCTCTCTCTCTCTCTCTCTCTCTCTCTCCCTCTCTCTCTCTCTCTCTCTCTCTCACTCTCTCTCTCTCTCTCTCTCTCTCTCTCTCTCTCTCTTCTCTCTCGTTCTCTCTCTCTCTCTCTCTCTCTCTCTCTCTCTCTCTCTCTCTCTCTCTCTCTCTCTCTCTCTCTCTCTCTCTCTCTCTCTCTCTCTCTCTCTCTCTCTCTCTGTCAATGTTTTTGGGAAAGAAAAACTACTTCTGCAATTTCTGAGAATCACAAGGGACTACTATTATTCAGGCTGAGCATGATAAGGGGAACATCGTTGGCCTGAACCAGCATACTGGTGAACCAGTTGACCCGCACTTGGAAGGAATTTTTGACAACTACTCTGTGAAACGACAAATCATCAACTCTGGGTACGCATTATGTGAAATGCTATTCTTTGTTCTTCACATGGAGTCATACTTACAGAGCCTTGTCTACTTTGTAGGCCGGTTATTGCTTCTCAGCTGCTTTTGGTGGACGAAGTAATTCGTGCTGGTCGGAACATGCGGAAACCAAACTAGTTACCCCACATGTGCTGGGGACTTTTGTATCATAAGTCAACCTGGTTTTTGCTAGAGCCTTTTTGTCCGTTTTTCGTTGTATCTGTGAGCCCCACATTTCTAAGAGAGGATATCGACTATGACTGCCACTGAATTGAGATTTTCCTGGTTTCCTTTTCTTTTGAATCTGTGCTTCTGCTTTAGTACCTGTTGTTTGACTTGCTAGAAACAAGATAAAAAAAGAATTTTTTGTTGTTGTGAGGATATGATATATAACTTTAATCAACGAGCTCTTGCTGCTTTCTGGAGAAAGGCATGTTTTAGTGTTTTATTCTTCTTACTGCATCAAAGATAAAACCACGGTTTGCATCAAATTCCTTTTCTGATAAAACCACCAAGACCGTTTGCCCTTTAATATTTTCTGTTCTTTATTCCTTTTTTTAATTCCTTTTCTGCACGTGAAAAGTGAAGATGGACCTAAGTCAAGCCAAGACCGGTTGTACCTGCACTTTAAGACCATTTCTTTCTGTTCTTTATATTTCTCTTAAAATACAATCAGCCTCCAAGACTTCTTTCTTAGATTAAAATTCATTGTCCCACTGCATCTCATCATAACTAATCCTTCAATCTTTGATTCTAGTGGGCCACAAAGCTGAGCGATGAGATCTAATTACACCCCAATGCTGAATTCTTTGAAGGCCAACTAATGATCCTTTGTAAGTTCATTTCAGATAGGCAACATGGTGTTAGTGAACACCCGATTCTTTTCTTTGTTAGCGGACTTCTTTCCTAGATCAAAATTCATTGTCCATCGCTGATAACAAATAAATCACCCTTAAACGCAAGCCGCTCCCGACGCAGCAAATCTCATCATCAAGGACGGAGACTGCAGAAATATATGAAGAACTTGGCTATGGAAAAAGCCATGAAGAAGATGATAAATATTGAAGTTATTGTGGAAATGTTCAATTATGAGGAAATGAGGAAAGCTGTAGAGGAGAAGTTTCGAGGGGGCTCAAATATTGTTTTGCCGTTTTCATCTCCATGGATCTTTTTGACTCTCTTATACTTCAGGTAGCGGAATTTCAACTTTTAAGTGAATTTCCTACAAACAGTAAGTGAATGGCTCAGACATGTATTAAATTTTACACAAGTTACCCAGTGAGAATCCAGAACTCGGTAAACAGGTGTTTTTGACCCAGCAGAACTCATCCCCGAAGCCACAAAATCCAATTACTCAGCACAAATTTCGAGAAGCCAATGAAGTTTTGACACTTGAGCTACAATTTCAGTAACCACAAACAGTAATAACTGCTTTACTTCAAAAAGCTAATATGTTCACTGTATGGGCGTTCACAACGATCATAAAGAAAACCAGATTCTAGAGAGAGATCCACGTAAGACCAACCACTTGCCTAACATGCCTGCCCTCACTCCTGCTGAAAAGAGCAATGCAAGAATTTGAGATGGGAATCTCAGTTAACAAAGATTAAGATCATCATGAATCCCTTTTTTCTGCTATTATCTCCCAGAAAGTTTTGCAGTTTCGATAGTAGGTGCAGAAGAAGAGTTAGGTTTTGCACTTGGAGGCTCTTCCGGCAATACTGAATGAAGAAATTTCTTATTAGAACCCACATGAGTACAGAATAGCTTCAGTAGTTTCCTTCCTCTCATCCATTTTAGCATTATCTTCATATGAGTTTTGCTGCTCAATCCATCAATACCAGCATCCTATAGCAATTGATGCAAGGACACATTAGAAAAGCGAACAATTAAATCAAGAGGGAGTGCACAACTAAATCAAAAGTGAAAAACTAAATGACAAGTGAACAATTAATTCCAAGAACTATTTGTGAATTCACAGAAAATTTAATAGTTCTGATTTACCCTGAATTTTGAGCTTCACAAGGAAATGAACACTTAATCAGAAGGGTGTAAACAATTAAATCAGAAGCGGGTCAACAATTAAATCACAAGGAAGCAACAAACTGAAATTTTTTTGTTTTGTGTTCTGTTAACAATAGAAACATCAAACTACATCTTTTACCAAATGGAAGAGCATCAGGTAGGAGAAAGTATACCCTTCTTGCAGTAAGAAAATACTCGAAAGAAAAGCCAAGATGTGGTGCTTGGAGCCTTATCACAAGCTTCATGATACTTTTTCAATCGAAAGAAAACTAAAAATAATAGAAGCAACAAAAGCACCAAAAGCACAACTTTGCCGATAGATGTCCATAGACAGTTGCTAAATTAAAAGTACACATCTGCAGTTTGACTAGATGAAGATAAAGTGATTTGTGTTTTAGTTCCATAACCAATGAACCTTTTTTCACTCAAACACGTAGAGCCATGGCATGCATCAGTTGAAAGGAAAATGCCTCACCCAGCAAGTCCTAATAACCGATTAACATGAAAAAAAAACCAGTTTGAACAATCCTATTAAACCATATATAGAATAAATGGGCCTGAGAATATAAATGGACTTCTGAATGGAAGTGGTCTAAAGAGAAAAGGAACAGGAAAACAAACAGAAACAAAAAACACGGATGACAATCATAAGCAAACAAAATATGAAAAAAAGACTCATCTACAAATGGTGAATGTTACCATATCATTAGTAACAAAAAAATAAAAAAAAGGACAATATACAAAACCAACTGCATATGGCACACACTTGAGGTCAAGCAAAAATAAAAATACAAGATACTAAAATCTCCACTTGCTGTACCACTATAGGTAGTCACATAAATTAGTTCATTCTAGAAATGATAACATTTTCAGAATAGATTAGAGAAGATAAACAAATTGGGAATAACTTCAAAAGCACGTATCCTTCACGTTAGCAAAAGCATTTTAATGTGATGATATTTGACTGAAGAATGGGAAAACTAAAATTCAAAAACACCAATAAGATCAATTTGAAGTATAATCAGTAATCCATCTATTAAAAAGAACTGAAATGATGAGGAAGTGAAGCCCAAGATATCTACCCAAATGAGCTGTAAAATGTTTTTGACAAAAAAAAAACTAATTTAAACTGGACAGGTTCCATCCAGTAAATATCAAATGAGGTCGTACATGATATAGAACTCAAATTATATAAGGAAAGCAAAACCGTAAACCCATTTTTTTTTTCAGATGAAAAGTCCTCAAACTTTATCATATCTTGAAAGACAGAAACATTATGTCATTGAGGCAAGATTTCTTTAGAAACCATATTAGGTAGTGCTTTAAAGTGCAATTTAAGAAACAATGATGAAAAAAAAGTCACAAGAAAAAAAAATCCAAAATATTTAAAAAAAAAAAAATAAATGATGGATAGATTAACATCAAAAATTTTTCTCCCGCTATGAAGTATAATAGTCTACATGCTCAAAATAAATTATAAACACTCGGTTTTGGAATGAAAACATGAGTTATCATAGTTATACCTCCCATAAAACCAACAAAAAGTGTGGTCCGAGTGTGCTAAAACCTCCAAATGTTTAGATACATATTACAAGTAATGAACTCTATATTTCCGATTTAGTAGTTACTCAGGTAGAACATACATAAATTGTTGATCCAAAGTAAATAACACAAGTTCAGTTTGCAATTTCAGTATTTCATTTCGCTTTAGATACTGCATAGCTTTTCTGATTTTTTCTATCTGTAATTATATTCATCTTTCAGTTCTAAATACAAGTTCTCTCACTTATGCCATTTTTTACAGTGAGTTCAAATTAGTTCCTTACGCTAAGAAAAGCTTCTTATAACTAACGGACAAAATGTTCATAGAACCAATCAAAACTAGAGATAACAGAAAATATAAAAAGGATCAACATGGTATCAGAGTGACAGCTGAAATTTTAAGTGAGTAAAACTAGATTGTCACCCCACACGTCAGTTAAGATAACTATATAACATGGTTATTTCATTATACGTTGACTGAAGAATCTAAATGCCTTCAGATTCACTCATCAATCTATACGATCGCTTCAGCTGCCAAGGAAAAGCTTCATCGCAGACGTGGTTGATTGCCCAAAACCCAATTCAATCGAAATAAAAGATTTTCTAAACCAAACCAGAAAAGCCGACAACCCCAGTCGACTACAAGTTTTAGGGAAAAGAACAAGAAAAACTAAAGCTAAAGATAAAATTTCAACAAGTGAGGGTTTTAGAACTTTTAGAACTCAAGTTGCTACCTTGGCGATATTCCAAGTGTTGGAAACGGTAATGGGGCCGTGGTCCTTTATGATACCGTAGAGATCCTTGGCGATACCCATAGCCTCCTGGGGAGGCACTTTCGGATTGATCTTCCTCAGGTTCGGACTCCGTTTCTTCGAGAAGAATCTCACAAATGTAGCACTGCTTGGCAGAAACATCTCCTCCCCCCTCTACCTTCTTTTCCCGTGACGGCCCTCGGCTAGCTTTCACGACAAATCGTAGCAGCACGAAGTTACACCAACCTTTCCCTTTCCTTCTTTCATTTCTCAGGAGAGTTGAGTCTGGTGACTGCACTGACTGGCGAGTAGTTGCAGGTGGCAAAAGAACTCTTTACTTCAAATAACCCTAGAATTTGATCGTCTCCTTCACTTTCAGAAATCTTTTCTTAAGTTTATGTTTAGATTTTTATTTTATTAAAAATTCTATTCTAAAATTTATGATATTGTAAACGTGTTATAACTTATAAGAGACTAAACATTTAAATGATATGAATAATTTAACATGAAAATAATATTTTTTTTTTCTTGAATATTTATAATTTTCATGTTATAATATTGGATGAAATTTATAGTGGACTAAGGCTAAGTTTTACCCAATTACCCAAGATTATTGAACAAAAAAAAGGAATTAAAAAAGTATTTTCTGATTACAATTTACCCATTTACCTTTTTTACCGATTATCGTTTAAGAGTAATATAGTAGCATTTATAATTTTTAAAAGTTTTAATTACAGAGAAAAAAACACCGAAAAGTGAAAAAAATTTCTTTAATTTTTAAAATTTTATTATCTTAAGTCAATAACGGTTCATCCTATGGACATTGATGCACTAGGTTAAGTGGAAAATGGTCTCAATACAATTAGAGCTGGAAGGGGGCACAGTAACATTTGGAAGTATCTTCATAGTTTATACACATAGGGACGCCTCGACTCAGAGCATTTCATCATGTTTGGTTCTTGAAATAGACCCAACCAAATTAGTAATGGCAGTTCCCGACATTTACAAATGCCATTGCCAGCTGCAGTAACTAGATGGCGTCACATGCACAGCTCCACATACGTCTATACTTAACCGATCATCTCTGTGCATTTTAATGGAGTCGTCGTCATTATATTTGCATTTGGGACCGTGCCAGTACTAGGCCACGAATTCGATACGCAGCTAGAAAGAAAGCGAAAAGCATCCACTTACCTCCGTCTTCTGGAGTAAAAACGAGAGTAGAAAAGTACTCGGCCATAGATTGACGAGAAAGAAGAAACAGACGTATTTGTTTCTACAGATTTATTGCAGTGCTTATGATCAGATTGATTAACAGTTCTCTTTTCTTCCACCACTCGCCAAACCGATCGAGAAGACTATTCTCACCGTAACAAGCTCAAGAAAATAAATATAAAAATCTTTTCGTAATGTGAGCAGGATCTATTTGACATTTGCTTCGTCCCCTTTGAGAGGAGCAGCAGAAGGACCACTAATGGCCGACTCCTCGTCAGCCGTGTCTTTATCTTTTACTGCCAAAACGATCAGCAACAATAACAATGGATAGCTCACGGTGGTGAGCACCCAGTTTACAATTAACTGAGAGAGAAACGGTGTCTTGTGTGAATCCACCTGCCAAGCCACTGCTGCTCCTGCGCTCTGTATTCCCTTGTAGAACCCACTATACCTGCCATGCCCAATTAGAACAACATTTTTGTTTTCATCAGTTTCAATTAGCAGATTAATCACTGATAAAAGGCAACTCCGAACAGATTAAACGGGCATTGCAAGACGAAGATTGATGCATAACGATTTCTGGGTGTTCGGCAAAACAGAGGAATAATGTCGTAGCGAAGAGAAAAGGAAAGATGAATCAGTCAGTACCTGCTGAGTGTTTCGGAGTCGTCGGCCAGTGCGCCGATCACCCAATAACACAAGCTCTGGAACATGGCGTCCAACAGCCCGTACGAAAAATACAGGACAAAGGGGCCGGCGTAATCGCTCCCGGATTTCTTGAAATCGAGCGTCGTGTCCGGCAAATCACGGCGCGAGTAGTTCAACTGATTCGCAAGCCCACCGGCCCAGATCGCAGTCCCGAGCACGGCGACGGCGGCGATCCCCGCGAACCCCCTCGTCCTCCGGCTCCTGAAACTGTAATCCAGCAAGTACCCAATGGCGATCGACCCCAGCATCTGGGCTCCCCAGTAGAAGACGTTGTTCAATCCCCTGGTTCTGAGGTTGAACATGACCCCGTTCACGTTGTTGAACTGGTAGGTGTAGAAGAAGTTGCTGGCCCAGGCGGAGGGGATGAGGAGCTGCATCTTCCAATTTTTGAAGAGCTTCAGGATCTCGACGGCCTCGATGGAGACGGAGGAGTACTTGATGTTGGTGGCGCGGGTGCCGTCTTCCCGGACGACCTTGCTGGGGTGAAGGATAGTGAGGGAGAGGACGGCGCCGGCGAACATGAAGCACATGAAGCCGATGTATGTGCCGTCGTTCACCGACTTGGCCTCGAGTCGGTTGTAGTTGAGGACGAAGGGGATGAGGCCGCCGATGACGCCGCCCATGTTGAAGACGCTCCAGAAGAGGGAAATGTAGGTGCCTCTCCGGTGGGGGACGGGGTAGGAGGTCATGATCGCGCCCTGGCCGGCCCAGAGGAGCCCGGCGCCGACGCCAAGCACGGCGCCGGCGACGATCGCGAACGCCTGGTGCTGGTAGTGGTTGTAGTAGAGGAAGGAGCCGGCGTAGAGGACGTAGGTGAGGCAGCCGGAGAAGAGGGTCAGCCGGGGACCGAGGATGTTGTAGATGCCGCCGCCGAGGACGCCGAAGACGGCGAATGTGGTGTAGAGGGCGGTTAGGGCGTTGTTCGCCGCCGTCGGATCCACCTGACCTCCGCCGCCCATGCCGCTCAGGGCGTTGAACATCCCCGGGCAGCAGAAACACACCATTCCGATCAGGGTCACCTGCACCAACGGCGAGTTGTACCGCAGACCCCCCTTCTCCGGCACCGGTGCCGACGACGGCGCTTCTTCCATTTCTTTTCCCCCTTCTTCGAATCCCATCAATCAATATAATCTATAGAAGAAGAAAAACTCTAAAACCAAACAAAAGAAAAACGAGGATGTGAAGAGATCCGATCGGATTCGAACCAATTCGCTTCTTGAATCTCCAGAATTAGCGACAAGGAACAACAAGTATCGCGAATTTATTATGAACAGGCTTCACATAGAAATTCGCGAGGAGTCACCGGATAGACGACACAATATATGGAGGATGAAGATTAGGCGGATGAACCAGATGAGCAGGCGAATTTATTATTATAAACTCCACAGCTTCATTTCCTCATCTGAATCGTTTTCGATACACCCCCCTCTTTCGTGCCCTTTTGTTCTTGTTTGCAGGAGGCTGAAAACGATAATGGTGGCCGGACCTGTTTGTCGAGTTCTGGGTTGTCTCTTCTGAATCTGATTAAAAACGGTAAAGGCTTCTAACTTCCCATTGTCAGAGACTCGCACCTCTATATCAATTTGATTAAATAGCTTTCGCTTCTGCAAAGAAAACGCAGGTGTGACCGAACATCAAAGTCTCCGTCCCCCAACAAGTATGCAATTGGACTCTACCATTTTCCCATGTCAATCGATTGATAGGAACTCGACGAAAGCATCCCCGTGCAGAGCCGGCGTTACACCTTTTTATGCGTAAAAAAGGGGGAATTTGGTTACATCTGAAACGATTTCAATTATTCGGTCCGTTTTATCCGTGACTAGCTCATCGTTTTATAACAGATTCCTTCGCCGAATTTCCCACTCTTTCCTTTCCGGCATAAAGTTTCTTCTTGCATTTTTCAAGATTCAAAGAAGATAGAAGTTTAAAGATTCTGTAGGCTGCAGTTAGGGTGATGAAGATGTGGGGACAATGGAGATGTCCCGTCAGAGAAGAAGAACGGACACGCCAAGTTGTGGGTTTGAAGGAGTGGAAGAGGCTAATGAATACATAAATCTGCTTGTTTGATAAGAAGAAAAAAAAAAAAAGTGGAAGAGACAGCCCGAGGATAGATAAAACAAAGGAAAAATCCTCTTACGGATTCTAATGGTGAAATCCCTGAAGATTCGAGTAGTGATCCTGTTCAATTTAAAGAACTTCGGAAAAGAAGGCGAATTGTTAAAGAAAATTTCTTATTATGAAGAACTTTCTCAAATATCAAAGAATCCAAATTTTTGAAATAGAATTCCATTACATTGAACTTTGGAGTCTTCGAAAGAAAAAACTTGATACATTTTGCAGGGGAACTCTGAGAAAAAAAGGGAGAGAATTGAGAGAAAAACGGGAGAATTATAAAGAGCCTCTTCCAAGAAACAAAGTTGAATCTGGGCCTCGGCCAATATATATGTTTAATGGAAAGAGGAGAGAGTCCAGGCCCTGTTTCGCTCTGCTATTAGGATGTGATTGATTCATTAGGCCATGAATGGGCTGCAGAGAGGCATGTGTCATTTTTTCTGCAGGTCAGATATTGTGAAATCGACAATTGAATGTCCTGTCAAATGTTTTACTTGTTTTGTTTTTATGATCTTGGAACCACACCAAACGTGTAGAGAAACGAAAACTTTTAGTGTTAGTTGATGTCCAAGTCTTTTGGCACTACAACTTCTGCAACAGACTTTTATTTATGGCACAATAAAGAAAGAAAAAGGAAATGAAGCATTTTGGCACTACAAGCATTCTTAACACCACAAAATTTATGGCACAGCAGTAGCATCTGCAACATCTCCCATTTTAACACAGCAACTAAATGCACCCTTAGAGGTTAATTCACAAGATTCTAGTCTTAACTACTCCCACAGTACAGACGTTTATTTCACACTCAACTCTTGCAACCCATCTTCCACTTAGCACCACGACCAGGGAAGACAAACAAGGGCACGTTGTCTTATTTTTAACTTCCCGACCTTCCCCAGAGACCATGAATCGGCTCACAGTTTGCGGCAGATTGTCATTCCAGTTCCGATAGGGACCTAAGCAGAAATTTCCCGACAAAATATGTGAGTTCATCATGAGTGTGGAACAGAGAAGATGAGGAGGAAAATAGAAGCGGGAAGGAGGCGCTTACCATGCTTATGTTGACGCGCTTGTCCTGGAAAATGTTTTTGTTCAGTTCCCTGATGCTGCTGGTAATTGCGTCGTTTGCCTGTAGAAACCAGTGAAAAATTACAAACTCTGGAAAAGTTATTCTTCCCGCAGGTGTAAGAAAAAAGAGCTTTTGATATTTCTGTGGTGGGATTTCTTAATTACCTCTGGGTCTGCCACTTTTCCACTCCAGAGAACATCATCCAGCACAATGAGCCCTCCAGTCCTCACCTGCAATGAACTTGGGTTATATCCCAGGAATAGCTTCACCAGATGACTACGAAAACGTAGCTTTACAGAGAAGAAGAGAAATATATCCTCTGTTAACCAAAACTCGGAGCAGGAGAGGAGCTTGAACTTTACCAACTTCAATAGAATCTCGTAGTATGTTGGGTACATAACCTTATCAGCATCAACAAACGCAAAGTCGTATCTGCAAGAAGAGGAAACGAGACATCGGTCGTCATTTACAAAAGCAGCAAACACTTTTAAGCAGAAGAAATATCTGTTGTAAAAATCGAAGAAATTTCTGCAACACACTTGTCAATTTCCCCTTTCTCTAGAAGAGAATTCAAGGCGTCCACTGCCAGTCCATGTCTCAAATCCACCTGCGGAGAACCACGAAATCAATAAAACCCAGGCTCGAGATTCCTCTTCAGAGTGGAGAAATTACCCAAAAGAAGAAGAAGAAGATGAAACGGACCTTGTGATCAACGCCAGCTCGTTTGTAGTATCTCTTAGCGAATTCTACGCACTGTGCATCTCTTTCACACGCAACCAAACTGCCGTCCTCCGGGAGCGCTAGAGCAATGGCCAGCGACGAGTAACCCTGACAGGGAAAAAGATCCGGAGCTTAATCAAGGCAGAGAGTTAAATGACTGGTTCAATTCGCGAGGTTGGACATGAAGATTGAGCAGAGAGGAATTGTACGTTGAAAACTCCAACTTCGATACAATTTTTGG
This sequence comes from Aristolochia contorta, assembly GCA_022405105.1. Lineage (NCBI taxonomy): Eukaryota > Viridiplantae > Streptophyta > Magnoliopsida > Piperales > Aristolochiaceae > Aristolochia > Aristolochia contorta. Next base: position 38,153,000 of record CM039665.1, on the reverse strand, counting down.
CCCCGTGAATCTGGACCAGCATGGAAAGCAGCTGCGCCTGGTCTGGGGACACCTGTACGTATAAAACAACAAAATGGAGCTTGCATATGACGACAAAAATAAATATTGTAAAACTGTATAAAATTTTATGTTTAAATATTTTTTGATCTTTCTATTTCTTCTTAAAGAATTTTTTTTTTGAAAATTTTCCGTTCCTTTAATCTTTATATTTTTTAGCAAGAAATAAAGATAAGTGAATTTGTTTTTTAAGGATTATTTTTTTCAGAATCGTATCAGGTTCTTACATAGATCGGACACATCCCATTTATAACTCTGGAGACGAATATCAAAATCAAAATTATAATTTAAGGTAGATTAAAATTGTGTGTCAAACCCACGTGAATGGATCTAATTATGTGGATAGGAAGTGAACGACTGATGCTAATTTAGTTGTCCATATGATCACAACTACTAATAAAATAGTATCATGCTCCCCGGTACTAGTGGGAAAGAACCTAAGAGATGACCAAAATTAGTAAAAGACATGAATCAGCTGTAAATGATTCAAAATTAAAAAATAAAAATAAAAATAGCTACTTTTTTTAACAAATTTTCATTAAATGAATTATAATTAATTTGAAACTAAAATAACCGTTAGAAAATTAAGATGCGTGGAGCCAGAAATTAAATTAGTATTAGTTAGTAGTGATTAGTTCAGTTAATTAAAATCCGGAACGTCAATATGATAGCACAGCTTGTTAATTTGTTGGGGAGTCGGACGTAGGTACCGAAGTCTCTTCCCCTTTCATGGTGGCCATGGTCTCCTCTCGAAGCTCCCTCAGAACCTAAATAGAAACAGAGACACTCACTCATCAGGGTTATTAATAATGGAGAGGCAAATTAAGCTAGAACAAGATTAGTAAGTGAAAATCTGGGTGTTCGATCACATCACGAGGTGTCAATTCACCTCGGGCTCTCGGATGTTTTGCAGAATGTAGTCATGGAGGGGACGTGTGAGGCTGATGAGCTCCTTCCTCCCGTACTCGACGATGGTGGTGTCCGGCCCGGCGGCCATCACTGGCGGCAGCCATTGTTTCCGGCCAGCCGGAACGGCTTTCAGACACCGGAGGGAGGTGGGTAATTGGAGTTGGGATGAGCCGAGAGATTCCAAGCTGCCACGGACGGATCTCCGGGAGGCGACGAAGTTCGAAAACAGGGGAGTGGCCGCCATATGGGGGGAGACTTTTGAGAAGGAAATTAGAGCAACTGATCGGAAGCTGAAGAAGAAGAGTGGACAAGTGAGGAGAAAGAGCCGGGCATGGCTCTGTTAATATAAGCTGGGAGGCCTCGGTGGGGGTGGTGACTGGTGTCGAACGAAACCGCGAAAAGGGTACGTGGAGTGAGCGCCGTCGGATCACCGCCACGTGTGTGTTGTAGATGACTCCTGTATGTTTAGGAGGTGGTGGGACCGGGAGTCAATTCGATCTCATACGTGGCTGTCGTTTTGCTGGCCGAGTCGCACTCGAGTCCAAGATCTGGCGCGTTTTCATTCACCCACATGGCCCGCCCCGTTTTTCTTACAGTCGAGAGAGCAAAAGCAAGCAGTGACCGAATTAGACTGATCAGCTTCTGAACACGATAAATTCCATACATAATAATAAACGAAAACATAAAACATTGGAAACCCCAAATGTAAAGACTTCGTTTCGGACGTATATTTGTGCCTATTGAATGGAAGAAGCGAAGATAAAAGATACTCCAGATTTCATCATTTTCACATGTTTGCTTATCGTGGACGAAGGACCAACACAGAAACAAAGGCGATTTGGAACTACATGAAATGAGGCTGCTACTCAGGGAAGAATCCAAACACCATACCCGGGGGGGCCAAATAACATTTTGAGAATAAAATGACACCCCAACCAATAGAGTCATGCCACGAGCCGTGGCAGCACTGCGAGATTTTTCGAAATTCCTCTGCGACCTTCTGCAGATCACTAGTATTCACGCATGCCTAAATACAAGAGATCACATGGAAATTAAACGATTCAGATCTACTTTGGGGTATGACTCTTTCATGGCCATGGGTCATTTGTATGGTAAAGAGAGGTACGTCTATGGCGATTTTAATATCTGATCAATATCTTTGATAATTCGTTACAGCAAAGATGCTCCATATAAATTGACCGCACAATCTGATGTATATCTTTTGATGGTGGTTTTTGCTTTGTTTGGAAGTATTAAGGAGTGTGGTGGACTCTTGGATTTCATGGACATCACAACTTGGAAATGTTTATGTAATCGTGTTTGCACTTACAGGAATCAAATAATAAAAAAAAAAGAATAACAGATGAAGAATTGAAAACAATACTACACCGGAAGACGTCGAGTCGTTTTCACTTTTACGTTTATTTGGGCCCAGAGACGATGAATGCAACTGAGCACAGACTGACGCGACACCAGGAGCAAAACTTACCACAAGTATACCGACAGGTGTCCTTCTCTGCTACGGTGCTACCCTCCTCTTCGTGTCGCGCCATGTGTATTCCCCGCCACCGTCTTCCCGACTCTCCAACAGCTTTTATTTTCTCTCTTAAAAGGGCGCCTCCAATCGCTGCTCGCCACCGCGCATGCATGGCTTCTCCTCTTATCGTTCGGTTTCTCTCAATCGCTTTCACGGATTATCACTCTCCATTCGCTACTTTGTCTTTCCAAAATGAATAATGCTATATGTACAAAACTGTTTGCGTACATTTTAGGTACGCCCCCTCTTCCAAAATATCAGAGCTAATTAAGGGCCCACTGATTCACCACTTTGCAAGGTGGGAGTGTTGTAAGGTTTTTTTAACCGCAAAATGCAAAGTCTAAACAGAACATGATCTTGCCGATGAATTGGATGGGGGTTCAAGAGGACCTGTTCTAGGCAGGACAACACATTCAAAAACCGAGAATACTTCAACCACAAGTAAAACTCAAAAGAGAACACCCTCTCTTCTTGCTTGCTTACCTGCTTTCTTTCATTTGGGGCGGTACGTAGTTTTTCTCAAACGACGAATTTAGCCATTAGATGCTGATTCTTCTTTTCAAAGGTCATAACACTACCCACAAAGCACCCGACGAGCTAAAATCTTCCCTGGCATACAAGCCACTTAACATCGAGAAAGAAGGGAGACCCTTGAGTGGTTTCCACATTAAGAGAACTTCTTTTGTACAATTGAACGAAGATTTTCTCATTGCGATTGCCATTTTCTCATTGTGATTGCCGTTCTTTTGTACACAGAACACCTGCACAAAGTAGATACGAACCACAAGACACATCACAACAATGTTTTCCCAGAAAGTCTTGAAACTAGATACATTCCCTACAAGCACAGAAAGTTTCATCGATCACCTTCCCCATGGTGCCACACAGGAGAACTAAGAAACAGAACTAGTGGCCCATGTGCATTACAGATTATTTTAACTGCCAGCGTTGTCAAGGTCATTTTTGCAACATATCGTCATTCCATCACCAATAGGCACCTATATACATCATTCAAGACTTTCAGCCATGTCTTGTCCTGAAAATCTGCATGCCTTGATAAAGCAAGAAAAACTTGGCACTACAAAGAAGATACTCACTATACTGGTGGTGATACGCCTATCTTCAAAAATACTCTTGTTGAATTTTCTTATGCTTATAGTTTTAGAATCATCAATCTGCAGCATAGTGCATACAGAAGTAATTGCTCCATTTCATACATATAGTATAGCAAAACAGGTGAAGGCTTACCAATGGATCAGCAACTTTTCCATACCAGAGAACATTATCAATAACAATTATACCTCCAGGCTTCACCTGTCATGAAAATGATTTTAATGGATCTCCATAACTTTTGATTCAAAGAAAAAAAAAAGAGTTTGACAAAGAAATAACAAAAACAACTTGAGCCTAAATATATGAATGACAAGCATGAAGAAGCAGGCAAATAGCAATCATAAATTACTCTGGTATTGGACAATTCCTCTAATAAGGATTTCTAAGAAGCAGATAGGTCAAAAAAGTATCTAGAGTACTCTGAAGAGTAATACCAGTTTCAATAGCAGCTCAAAGTATTCAGGATACATTCTTTTCTCAGCATCAAGGAAAGCAAAATCATAACTGCATGGAGGAGAAAATAAGCATCTTTACATGCTGGCATAAATGCAAAAAAATTTCACACACGCACACACACACACACACACACACACACACACACACACACACACACACACACACACACACACACACACACACACACACACACACACACACACACACACACACACACACACACGCACACACACACGCACACGCACACAAGCAACACATAATCAATCCCTGGGACACAAAAGAATAGAAGGAAAGGGCAGTATACCTTTCAACTTCCCCATTCAAGATCATAGACTCCAAAGTATCCTCTGCCAATCCGTGTCTCACATCCACCTGTGCAAAAGAAATGGGAATCACAAGTTTATGGTGTACACTTTGACATCCATCTACGATCAATTTAAGAGAATAATCCAATAGAAAAGCCATAAACAATTCATTTGTCAAGCGCTAAGCTTCTAACACGGTTTATTGATCTTGCCTAATCACAAATACCTTGAAGATAGATGCCATCAAGAAATTGAGAGGCAAAGTTTAATTTTTTTATTGCAATTTTATGAGCATCTCACTAGAAACAAAAAGCCACACATTATGCTCATTGCAACTTTGCATTAGACCTAAAGCAACTAATCTTTTAAAGATTATGACATTCATATCTATGATAACTTGAAAATTTCACTGAAAGCCACACCAAGGCACCTTTCCTTTAAATATTTGGTTTGGTGGCACCAAAGAAGCTTCTCTAGAAGAGAGCTTTAAAAGCAACCAATGGTTATATGCAGAAAAAGTCCAACACTGTCTCCACTCAAGCCTGCAACCCATGGTAATATGCAGGTTCTAAATGCTAATCTAGGAGCTCATTTATGGTGCTATAAACCATCATACTTGGGCTATAATAAACTACCGAACAGATTGAAAGAACTAACAGGAGCCGGACATTTTTTTTTTATCATATTCAGCATGATTGACTGGAAAAACTTCCAAAGGAGGCCATCAGTGGTGGCTACTGAACACATCTCGTGCAGAAAAAAATTTATTTTGGAGCTTTAGCAAAGAAACGACATGCACTATCGCCAAAAAAAAAAACTGTCTTGTCAAATACCAGCTTAGCCAGTTCATATGGCATGAAAACTGAAAAAACCAGAAACAATGACGATGCTAGATATATATATAAGCTTTCATCACCTTTTGAGAAACTCCTGCTCGTTCATAGTACTTTCTTGCAACTTGAAGACTTGTTTCATCTCTTTCACATGCAACTAAAACACCAGATTTCGGAAGGGCCAAAGCAACAGCTAAAGATGAGTACCCCTGAAAAATTACGCATGAACTAAATATCATCTTCGATCCCTTGTCTCTTCATTGTAAAAGTTATTTTGGAAAGAAATACAACAAACAACTTCCGTAAAGTTAGACACATGCATGCAACAAAGTACTAATACATATTAACATGCATGACATATGATTTAGAATTGGGAGCTCAAATCTGAACTGACTGAAAAGAGTTATCTAAGAACCTAAAAAGCAGAAAAGTACCACAAGGCAGCTAAATGGTCATAGACTAGCATTGAAGACTTAGAGAAAGGGTGACTAGAAAGGTTCCAAAGGAGTACTCAAAACTGATTTGTGACTCAGGATCTCTAGCTGAAAATTGAAGAAGATGATAAGAACCCCAGAAAAAATCTTCTCGTGAAATTTATTGAAAGGAAACAAATATTTGACAGCAAACTGCAAGTGCAAATTGCACAAACAAATCTGATACTCATGCAGCACAATAGTTAAGACACCCGGAGGATTTCTAATAGGTGATGTTTATGTTAGATTTGGAAGCTCATATCTGACATGGCAGAAATAATTAAGCACCCATAAGACACTTAAAATGGTCCATATACTGACATTCAAGACAATCGACTGGAACTAGTGGGGAATTTGGAAGAAATGTTCAAACTGGTTTGTCACCTATCAAGGACAAACAGATAAAACCGAAGATGATACAGAAAGATGGGTTTGCAATTAGTATGTTGCATTTACACAGTAACACAAACCTACCACGGCAATGCTAGAAATGATATTAAAAATGTTTTATGAACTTGAAACAATAACTCGGCAGGCAATGGGATAAACTTCTTAACAATTCGGCTTCACCAGTAAACAACTAACAGTAAAAATCCCATAACAAATTCGTGGTCCCCAATTACTTACAGACATTAATTACACTTGGAACATCGATGATAACAATCTTTCAGATAAAATATGATCTGTCTCTTATAGGCCACTAAAATTTATAAGTGTCCGCATTTAGCAATACATAAATTGAAAATAACAGAAAGCATCTAAGGGAACATAATAGTGTGCATTCAATCAGGGATTGCCATAAGAGTTTTCCAATACCACTAGCCACAGTAAAATTCAATACATATCAGCCACCCAAAACTCCAGTACATATCGCCCACCCAGATATGCAATCAGTCGGCAATACACCCAACTGGCATTATAATTCGATAAAGAAGAGCCAGACAATTTGAACTTCGACGAGAACAGAGAATTTCAGCCCACAATCTAACTAGAAAGAGTCTGAGATATTTAAGAGAGTTCGTACAGTATAAACGCCAACTTCAATACACCTGCGAGCACCATGTATCCTAACGAGCATTGCAATTAACTGTGCCTGGTCGGGAGACACCTACTAAGCACAATAACAGCATCAGTGTCAAAAAAAAAAAAAAAAAAGAGAGAAAAGAAAAAGAAAGAAAACATCGACTTCAAGGCATAAGAATATCCAGTGTTACAGTGAAATAAACATCAAACAAGATACACTGTTCTCCTCTTTCCCTCAGAAGCTCTCACGCGAGTTCTCAAATAGGGGAGGGGGGAGGAGGGGGGGGGGGAGAAGGCTTCAACGTTACAGGTGTTTCTAGAATATCTATCCTAGCCAATTTCAGCACAAGGAAAAAACACAAAAACGAATTGAAGGTATCACATAAACAACGACACAGCGCGAAGGACTAAACTTCGATGTTCTCCTAAAATTAGTGAACTACGTTTACCGCCACTTTTAAAATAACGGACACGATACTAGTTGAATTATTTGCACCTGCATCTGGCTTCCTCGCATAGTCGCCGTTTCCTCTCGTAGTTCCCGTAAAATCTGAAGCACATATTCGGACACCCATCATCAAGAGATCGTCGAATCAAAGTGACGGCACGAAGTAACGAATACCAGTCTGCTAACCTCAGGTTCGCGAACATTCGTCAATATGTAATCGTAGAGCTGCGGAGTGACGCTGATGACCGATTTGTTCACGTGTTTGAAGTCTCCGACGAGGACACCATTTGAATGGGATGCGCCATTTGCGCTCAATGACCTAGTGGGCTGCACGGAGAATGGAGCGCGAGGAAACGATTTGGGGAACAACAGGTTCGAAGGGGAAATAGATTGACGAAAGCAGCGTGGGCGAGAAAGGAGAGGGTAAAGTTTCCTGTTTCGAGCGTGTGCGAGAAGAATGGGAGTCGCGCCATAGAAGATGAGCGGCAAATGTTTGGCATCGGAAGTTCGGAACAGCGTGAGCCTTAAGCGACGGAAGTTAGAAAGACGTAAAGGAACACTTCTTTATTTCAAAATATTTTTTTTTACATAATTATCCGTTTTCTGTAAAATATAACCTTTCATCTCTGTACATACTACATTCGTTAAAAAACTCAAATTTCTCCATGAAAATATAACATTTTTAAAAAAATACCATTACATATGAAAACTTTCTACACTGTAACAGCATATAAGGAACCATTTTGTGTGAAAAATGGTTATTTTCTACCAAAAGCACTACCTTTCGAGTGAAAAGCATTAATATTCAGTCAGGGGTGTCTCTTTTGCATTCCATTCGTGGGAAAGAAAAACTTCCTTTTTTTTAAAAAACCATTAATTAATGCTTTAATTTTTTAAAAGTTGATTTGATATGGCAAAACTTAGTGGATAAAAAAGGGTGCAATGCCACTGATTTAAAACGAAGAAATCTTCCATTGCTTCATTAATTGTTCTGGCTTTCCTAGACCACTCTTTTCAGAAAATTTTGAACGTCCCCGCAGATCCTCTACTACTCTCACTGATCTCTAATCACTCTCTCTCTCGAGTACCCACCCCCTCCTATCCTTCAAGAAAAAAAGTAACCAGAATATTGCAGGGATAATTAGCAGGGATGCCCGGGGATACAGTTGAGGGAGCCGGAGAAGCGGGTGAGTCTCCTGACGTAGGAGCCCGGCTTGGCACTGATGAAGTCCTTGACCGAGTACTGGAGCTGCTTCCTGGGACCTCCGGACTGCTGAAAGAAAGCGCCATTCACGAGCATGTCCCCTTCTGATTTCCATATCCACTTACTCCACTCGCTCTCTGGTGCGTACTCTCTCTTCGTCACCTCCTTTGCCGCCGCATTCGGGGGCGCGATGTATCGATTCCCCTGACTGATGATCGTCGGGTGCTGGCTTCCCCCCACCGCGTACATGAGCCAGTGTGTGTAGTCGTTGTTCAAGACGTGAAAGAATCCCCATCGACATCTGCTTATTTATAATTAGCAGATCAATTTAATTCCATATATATTAGTGTTATACAAATTGAGATATAAATAAAACCTGGGCATTCTCTGGATCAAGCCTTTTCCGAAGTGGTTAAATGCAAGTGTGACCTGCATGATCGCATCCTTCGAGTAGGCGTCGCTTGCACCCATCAACATAACCTGCAACAATTAATGGCAATATATCGAGGTTAATTCAGGGCTGTATATATATTTATATATTAAGTAGCTAGTAGAAAGAAAGGAATATATACGTCGTTGTGTCTGGTGAAATGGTTATTGGAGATGGTGATGCCGGTGGAGCCCTCGATGACATCGATGAGGCCATCCTCGCAGTTGAACATGGAAAGATGGTCCATCCACACGTTGGCGGCTCCAAAGAGGGAGATGCCGTCGCCGTCGCTGCGGGTCCGGTATCCATAATGGTCCAAGGAGTCCCTGATCAACCCTCCCGAGCCCGAGACGATGTCATGGATGTGAATGTTGTGGACCACGACGTGCTGGACGTACTGGATGGTGAGTCCCGCGCCGTAGGCGATGTGGACGCGGACCCCGCGGCCGTCGAGGGTCTTGTAGCTGTTGATCATCAGCTCCTGGTTCAGTCGGATCATCATGTCCTTGGCGAAGACGATCCACAGCGGCTCGTCTTGGATGACCCCGTAACGGAGCGTCCCGGGCTTGGGGTTCTCCATGTCGTCGTCGGAAGGATCGGTGACGACGTAGATCTTGCCGTACTTGCCGCCGATGGTCTTTCGACCGAACCCCAGCACGCACTTGGCGAGCTTCTTCCTGCTCTCGGCCCACCCGGGGTCGCACCTCCAGCATCTGTCGATAGGGTTCGTGGCCAAACAAGGCCCATTGATGTTATTGTACTTGTTAAACCGTAAAAGCCTCCGAGTGCCGTTGTACTGATCCAAATTAGCCTGGTGTACCGCGAGGTTGGTCTCGTCTGCGAGGGCGTCTGGAAAAGGGTGATACGCCTCCAGAGCAGCCGCCTCGGCTTTTTCTGCTCGTTTCGCCCACACCTCGTCGTCCACGTCCGCGATGTGATCGGCGCGTACTAGTACGACGCCCAAGCAGCTGATCAAGAGAGCTGCAGAAAAGAGCACCAATTTTATGGATGACATAATTAGTTCCATGCAGCTCGATCGTCTGATGATCTTTTTGGGTTTTACTGGTGATCTCAGGTCTGGCCCTAGATGATCTCCTTGAAGAACAAGGTGATCATGCAATGTTGCCAGACCCGGCAGATCATCAAACCCAGATCTCTAAAAGATAATCGACGAGCTCGCGTCAGTGTGACTAGCTCCTTCCTTCGCATCATGGGCACGACACGAGGGTGAGTTTTATAGGGAGACCGTGCGTATGTCGATATTGGAGTAAATTAGGAGAGGAGAAGAAGGCGAGGAATGTGGAGAGCGACTCGTAGATAGGAAACATTTGCTCGACTCTGCAAATTTAACGGTTGAATTAATGGATCATACAAAGACGACCAGGTGGTTGGAATTTATGGATTTCGTTTCCTATAATAACCTTTTCTCTTGCTGATCATTTATCCTTTGGTTCTGTCCCCCATAAATGATTCGTGATAGTAAATAGTAAAAATTAATAAGCTTTAAGACATAGCATAATACAAGTATTAGAAAAAGAAAGTATGTTTCTTTCTCATAATTCACCCCTGAAAAGACGGGAGTTGGGAGTCTACTGAACCGACCGGTCCAGGAGATTTGACCACAACGCACTTTTTTTACTTGGTGGTATTTTTTCCCCCTCTCGCGATATACTCTTCGTAACCGGATCATCGGTTCGGGAGTCTCCTGGACCGGTTGGTTCAGAAGATCTGAGATTTGGGACCCTGGGGCCGTCGAAGAATGGCCTATCCACTAATCTATTTACGTTTTCATGTGAAAGGCGGTTCGGGATCCGGGAAGCCGTCGCTCTTCCCGTCTTCCTCACGCTTGTTCCCGCGAACACCTCGCGCAGAATGTTTTCAGCTCCACTCGCAGGCTCCACCGTCGCCGTGATATCTCCAATTCGTACCCGCTCCTCTCGATTCAGAGTCCATGCATACCTACAATCAAACCAGAAGGATTTGTCTAATAAATCCGCGATTCTTCTCCACACACTTCGGGTCCTGGAATGGGACAAACTCAGCGACTCCGTCGCGGCTTTTGCCGGAACTTCCGTCGGTCGAGAAGAAACCAAGGTCTTGCAAAGCTCCTATCGAGTTATTCCTACTTAGGCTGGTGTTGTGTGAGATTCCACTGTTTCTGATTTTTGTTGTTTTTTGGCGATTGGCAGTCGAAGCTCTGGTCTGTGAACGTGTGCTACGAGGAGAGTATGAAGCTTTTAGCAGAAACTAATGCTGCTGTAGAGATGATTAAGTATGGCGCTAGTGGTATGGACTTTAACGGTCTTGATCTTGCGTTGGTGAGCACACTCTTTACCCCTAAACTAGGACAATGTAGGTTCATTTGTAGAGGCTTGTCTTTCCTTTCATTTCTTCGCTGCTGTCTACTTGCTGAGAAATACATAGAGCTCTTTTTTCGCTCTTTTCGTTCGTTTTAGTATATTAATACTTTCCAGTTCATTCGGTGTCTAAGATGCACACAATTTCATATTTCTGAAGGTGAAATCTGCTATTGATCGCGCATCGCGAAGTCTCCATATGAATGGAGTCGAGGCGCTAGCAGTGGCTAATCTTCTGCAGCTTGCGGATGTTTTGCAATCTTCTGTTAAAGCAGCTCTTAAAGAGGATGCAGATTGGTACAGTCGATTTTTGCCTCTTTCGCAAGTGGTAATTCACTTGCTGTTGTTCCTCAATACAAAACTGAAGACGGCGAAGCGACACAAGTGTGCATATGCTGATGGCTTTGTTTATTATCTTTTCACGTAGATAATGGAGCTTGTTGTCAATAACAGTTTGGCGAAGTTGATACAGAAAATAATAGATGAGGATGGCTCTGTCAAGGACTCGGCGGTATACTTTTGTAACTAGCAGTCTACTCTCTCTCTCTCTCGCCCTCTGTTTCTTCTGTTCTATCCAACCGAAGAAAAAAAATTTTACACCACATTATTGAGGATTTTACAATTAGCCGCCCTAGTGTTGAATTTTTACATCTTGTTTGTGATATGAGTGGGTCCTATACAATTAGTTGTATTTCCAGCTGCATTTTGCGGTAAACTACATTAGAAATAGACACTTCTTTGTTAATTATCACAGTCGACAGTATTTTTCTAGTTCTCCAAAATCTTGTGTTTGGACAAGTTTATATCTCCCTTCTGTTACCATTCTCAGAGTGTTACTGGTAGAAATGAAATCATCTGTACCTACAGCGTGTCTGTTCTATAGTTGTCTTATAACATGAAATCTTCATGTCAGCAGTATGCTTTCTTGTTTGGTTTTGGCTGATGAAGCTCAAGCTTACAGAGTTCTATCTGCATTGGCCACATCTGTGTAAAATAATCTTAGAACATCTATTCTTTTCTCTCTTCTAAATTTAACTTACCCATTTTGCAACTTCACACAGAGTTCAGAGCTGAAAAAGTCTCGTGATCAAGTTCGAGTGCTTGAGATGAGGGTACTTTCTTCCATTTGTTGTATTTCTCGTTACACTGTTAGTGTTCATATGTTTCTTATGCACTAGTATAATCTGCTTTTGAATGTACGTTAACAATAAGATGCTGTAGGGGTTAAAATGATTAGAACTCCACTCTTTTGGTAGACTGCTGGGTCAATATTTGTTTTCCTTTTTCTTTCTATCTGGATCTTTCATTTTTTTTTCAGTTACTTCAGCTGATGGACAACTTAGTAAGGAGTGAATCTAGTGAAAAGTCTTCCCTGGTAAAGTATTTTTTGTCAGAAGTTTTTCTTTTTTTTAAATATATGTTTGAAGCTCTTAAGATACTTTTCTCTACTTTGCAGGAAGTGACTAATATTGATGGTCGATGGTGCATAAAATCAGGGATTGATCAGACTACAGCTTTTACAGGATTATTGCTATCAAGGTGATGGAGCTCTTTCTTGATTTATTTTCTAAAATTTCTGGAAAAATAATATTCTGATTTGGATTGAATATTCCATGTTTCAAATTTGTTAAATACTTGTCAGTCTTCCTATGTTCTTTTTTCTTTTTTCTTTTTGTGTAATTTTTTTCACTCATGTCCTGTTTCATGGCATATACTTTTAGCTCTTCAAGAGGTCAGAACTTGATTGAACCTGTTTCTGCTGTTCCACTAAACGATGAATTGCAACAAGCCAGGGCATTGGTTGCAAAGGCTGAAGAGAGTGTCCTTTCCAGGTTAACTGATAAGGTTTGCTCACCTGATGGAGATACCTCCCAATTTTTTAATTTTCCTTTAGATTTATTTTCTATTAACAACTTTCTTCTTTCTCCGTTTCTCAGATGCGAGCGAGCTTTGATGACATAACAAATTTGTTGAATGCTATGATTCAATTGGATGTGGTGGGTGACTTTTCTAACACTTAGTGCTGGTAATTGGAAATTATATGATAATCTTCTTGATTGTGTCACAGCAACAAAGTTCTTCAAGTATGAAATTGTATATGCAATTTTTTCTTCAAATTTTGCTCTAAAGTTATGATGTTTGTCTATTGTTCTTTTCTCTAGCATAGAAAACTATAAAGTTGGGCCAAAGCCTATCTCAAAATGACTAGCCGAAGTTAGGAAGCCTCTTTCCAACTAATTAGCCAGGATTTATTTTACTCGTTTATCAATGTGGGACTAAACTTTAACACTCCCCCGCACGTGTGGGCCTTCTTTTGGGCTATGACACGTGGACAACTTGGGTGGAGGCCCACGTACGAGCACCCGCTCTGATACCATGTAAAGTTGGGCCAAGGCTTATCCCAAAATGACTAGCCGAAGTTAGGAAGCCTCTTTCCAACTAATGAGCCAGGATTTATTTTACTTGTTTATCAATGTGGGACTAAACTTTAACAAAAACTAAAAAGGGTCCTACATTCATTTTGTTTATTTTATATGTGTGGTCTGGTAGTTTTGTTTTTATTTTGTACATTTTCATACATAGGTACGTTGTCTTGAGTGTACAGTTAGCTACTTTCGTCTATAACTGCATGGTTTTACATGTATCCTGCTGTACATTTGCACATTAGTTACTGATGAGCTTGGTAAATTTATTCAGATCTGACATTTTATGAAAAGAAATGAGGTATACCATTTTAATAGAAAGAAATTCATTGGAATTTTACATACAAAATTGTGATCATATTCTTGATGACTTGCTGAAGTGTATGGAGGTTCCAAATGCCTTTGCATGTCTTGCTATGTTGTTTTATAACTCCTTTGCATGACATTTCCTTTTGTAGATCACTGCTCGGGCCAAGTATAGTCTAGCTTTTGGAGGTACATGCCCAGATATTTATTCCCTTAGTGATAATATGGAATCCATCACCTCAAATGGTATATCCTTGAGAAACGGGGAGCTGTCTGATGAGGTTTCTTCCTCTACTAATTTGAAGAACTGGGCATTATATTTAAGGAAATCTTTTCATCCTCTGTTGCTTAATCAGCATCGAGAAAGTCTGAAGAAGTCCAGAAAGGATGTCATTGATGCAGTCACTGTATGTTAGAATTTGGAATTTGATCTATATTACTGCTATTCTCTAGGCTTTAGTTTTAGGTTCTCATCAGATCTGTATCTTATTCAAGTTCAGGGGCTTTTAATCTTCAGGAAAAAAGGAGGAGAAGATTGCAAGGAGGGAGTATTGGTTCCACAAGAGATCTGGATACACATCTTGCAGCTCTGAGAACCAGGGTACACTGTTTACTTGGTACTGCCAGCTGTAGTCCCAACCATCTCTCTAAATTTGGCTCTGCATTTTTCAGGTTATTGAATTGGAAGGATCTCATCCGGTCCCTGTTGATTTTCTTATTTCTAAGAAAACAAAATCTGTGGTTATAACAGGGCCAAATACAGGGGGCAAAACTATTAGTTTAAAAACAGTTGGTCTAGCTGCATTAATGGCAAAATCAGGTTTAACTTCGACTTTATTTTTTGTCCTTCATTTTTTATTATAATAATTAGCAAGAAGAAAAAAATGTTTTAAATGTTGTTATTTTCCATCATAATGTCCTTTTTTCTATAAGCTTTTATACTTTTCTTCCTTCTAATGTTTTTATTTTTTTTATTGCAGGCCTGTACGTTTTGGCTTCTGAACCTGTCAGAATTCCTTGGTTTGATTTTGTGTTTGCTGATATAGGTGACGAGCAGTCTTTGGCTCAATCTCTGTCTACATTCTCTGGCCACTTGAAGCAGATCAGTGTAAGATTATTATTGATCACAAAGAGAACTTTGAGGTATTTGAAATATTTTACAAATATGGTGAATATTGCATGACATACTGCAGTTTAAGCATTGATTAGGAATTTCAAGGAAAAGAAATTATAGACCTGTCCTATTGGAGAGGAAGTATGATGTAGAAAGAAAAAATAATGTATATATAGAAACACACTTACAGAGAGTTTCATGCATAGATGCGTAACACAAGGATAGATAAGTCACACCACTTATAATTACTGTTTCTCTTTTACATGTGAAGCTATTGCAATTGTGCAACACAACTTTTAGTGACTGTTAGATGAACAAATAGGTCAACCAGCACCTGCAAATTAACTATATTTCCATTTTGTTCGTTTTCTCATTCTTCTCTGGCAGATTTCAGAAAACAGAGGGGAGGGAGGGAGGGTTTGCATTAATGCCTCCTCCTCTAATCCAATTATATTATACCCAATCCAGTTACTGTCAGGTGGGTCAAAATGGTTCAACCAGCTTGGCCACTGGTGGAATTGTGCTGGTATCACAATGACATCAGTAACATATTAAAAAATGAAAAATAACAGTAAAAGGGGAAATTTTCTGCCTTCAAACTTGTGTCAAAGAATTGGGGTGGAACTCTGCCATCTTCCATAGGGAAGTCTGCACCAGCGAGGGAAGGTAGTGGCCCTTCTCCGGCTGGCCTGAGGTGGGGTGAGTGAGTGTTTCTGTCCTCTGCTCCCTCTGCTGATTTTAGAGAGAGAAGGGGGAGGGGGCTGGAAGGTTCTGCCACACTCCGGGTTCCTCTCCTCAGGCGTGTGAACCAGTCAAATAGGTCAGGTCACTGGTTCAGTAGTTGAACTGGCAAACCTAATATGATCAAACAGGTTTTGGTGTGCTGAACTTGGAAACATACTCCTAGTCCATGTGGTTCAAGTGGCTGGCTGGGAAGGGTTATGCCACAGAGCTCTTACATTATTAACTTAAAAAAGTTACAAACTTGACCTTAATACCCCAAGATTGATGATACATAATGCCTTGATTATATTCAGTTTTGCAAAGTTCTGCATATAAAATGCCTAATTCAAAGGTTTGTGAAACAATATACCCAAATCATAGTTCCCTTTCTCGTCCACTTTAACACTCTACAAATCATAAAGAGTCAACTTGCTATCAAACATATGAAACTCCTTATTCAACACCTAAGGGAGATATCAAGTTGATATGCAGCTTCACCTGGATTGGCAAAATTTTGGTGCCTCAACTCTATCCTTAACGAAGTGATAACCTACTTTGGCATGTTTAGTGCCCTGAAAAATAATGACTTGCAGTAAAGATGACAAGCTAAATATTGCAACCCATCTTCATAGGCTTATCCTTTTGAAACCCAAATTTAATCAGCTGTCGAGCAGTCTGGGCAAGCTTTGTCCTCTGCTTCAACATTGAATCTAGGCACTATTGTTTGTTTCTCCCTCTTCCGCATGACTGTGGTGCCACCAATAAAAATACAAAATCTTTTTTTAAGTGGCTGGCATTTTCGAACCAACATTATCAGTATTAAACCAATACCATTTACTGGCTTTTTTACTGGATAAATTTCAAATTCATATCAATAGGAGCGTCTACTAGATTAGCCCCAAGAATTTTGTCTTCAGAAGTAAAGTTGTAAGGTGATTTTTGTGGTGATTAAACTATTACACATTGAATACCTCTAGTTCTCAAACCCAAGGAAAAAGGGATAAAGTTCAGCAGCAAAAACAGCAATAACAGCACTTAATCACTTGCATATATGACTGTCCTATATTTAGGTTCAAGCTACAGCTCTTGACAACTATGATATGTATAAAAAACACCAATTATTAACCAACAAGCAAAAAAATGTTATATAGGATCCGGCAACAATCAGCTAACTAAGAACTCAAACTATACCCACAACAGCTACTGCATAGGCATAAAGTGGTTTCTGAAGTGTTAAAAGGCAGACTTAGCGCACCCAATTATGCCATTCAAAAAGAATGTGGGCACTGCTGCATCACTTGTGCTGAGAAAAAAACAATATAGAGATAGAGGGGTAGGAGGTTTTCATCAAAATGGAAGAGAGGACCTTTGGGTCAAAAGTTGACTTCTCCTTGTCTATAGGATCTTAAGGATGCTCCCATGCTTGACCATAATGTCCCTGATGTTGGCATAGGGTCAGCTTTCCTATTACTTTTTGTTACTGAAATCCTCTTACATATCTGAATTACATTTCTGCCACTAGTTGACCACTCGAGCTCCTAATCATTCTAAGGAAAGTTAGAATTGTGAGACTTAATGGATCATTACATATTCTGTCGATTCAGATTTCTAAATGTATTGGATTTTAAAACTAATTGTTGCTGCTATGAATTGCTAATTTTTCTTTCAACTTTTATATGTTGTTTTCTTAACTTATCCAATTTCTCTTTTTAGGCCATACTAGCAGAATCAACGAGTAAGTCCTTAGTGCTTTTAGATGAGGTACATGGTCTATCAGAATCCCTGTTCACATAGGATCATACTGCTCTTATTCATTTAAGGATCTTTCAGAGTACATGTCACTATTAAGAGAATTTTTATTATATTAAATAAATACCTTTGTTTGTTAATGCTTCAGGTTGGGGCAGGAACTAATCCACTGGAAGGGGCAGCATTAGGGATGTCGCTTCTTGAAGCTTTTGCTGATTCTGGTTCCCAATTGACATTAGCCACAACTCATCATGGTGAACTAAAAGCTCTCAAATACAGGTATCATCTGCTCTTTATTTCTACTTGCATGAATTCTGTGTATGAACCTCAAAGAGTGGCTGTGGCATTGCATTCAAGAGAGCTTACTTCGAATTACACATTCTTGTACTATATGGATCCTTCTGAAAGGATTCTATTTTGTTGGAAGCTTGTAGTTCTTTTAAATGACCAGAGAATGCTTTAAAGAAAGTACGATTTTCCACTCCAGTGTTCCTTTTCCTTTGCTTATGGGGCAACAGTTAGCACCAAATCTGCAGTGAGTGCTGGTGTCATGTTTAATATCTTCTGGTGATAAATATTAATCTGATTTAATAAGGTGAATGGATTTGACTACACACCCCAAGAGAGGCAAACAGTCGGTCAGATCAGCTAGCCAGTCAGGGAGTGTCACGGCAACACCTTGTTTTTGGACCTTCCCTTTTTATATGATGATTCTGGAACGTTCCCTCTTAGATTACTTTCATGTTTTCCTCTTTGCATTGTACTCTTCTGTTTTAAGGGACTCTTTCTGTACTTTCTACCCATCAGGGCTTTTAATGAAATTTTCTCAAAATTCCCAGAAATAAAATGGTGAATGGGATGTGAGAAGATTTTTTTTGGAAATGCTGTTATTTATAGAGGTAATTAATTAATTCTCTGCCAAGATGAGCTGTGATCTAGGTACACGATGTACCTTACATTTGTAACTCCATTTCTGGACAATGTCTTGTCACGTGGAGTACTTTTCCTATCAATTAGGAGATCCCAAATTTCGTTTCTCTTTGAGTTTATTTTTCTGCTTATGTTACTGTGATCTAGGTACCCTGTGCTCCCTGTAAATTCTTCTCCTTAAATCTGTTTCCCTTTCTATGATATATTATGATGGTTAAGCTTATCGTCCCTGCTGAAAACAGTTAGTTCTCTTACTAGGGCAACAAGACCTATCTTTAATCTAGACAGCACCCAGTGAAGCTGATGCAACTTTTGTAGTGTGATTGAATTTTCTTTCGTTTACTTCCACTCAGCACTTAGTACAATGTCTACTCGCACAATATGTGACCACTTCAACCTGCCTATTGAGCTGAAGGAACTAATTTTCTTTTAACTTTTTATATTTGTGAACTGTAGTATTTCTGATATTCTAACTTGATCTCTGCATATTAATGATCTTTGAAGAAGACTAAATCTGCATGTATGATTTGACTTGGCTATGAAATGCCAAATTACCCAGTTTCAATACTTAACTTGGATCCGTTTGCATTGTTGTTCATTTATTTTTTAAACAACAGTTTAAATTCATATCTGCTGTACTTCTGATTCTTTTAGATCTTGTATTTATTTTTCTTAAATCATTCTTTCTTCAGTAACCCTGCATTTGAGAATGCATGTGTGGAATTTGATGAAGAGGATCTAAAACCAACCTACAAGATACTATGGGGAATACCAGGTTCTTTACTGTGGCACCTTGTCTATGCTTTGTGCTGAGAGATTTGGTTTTGAACTAATAATCAAAATCTTTTGACATAATACAGCAGTTCATTTATGCTTCAATATGTATAGCCTTTGCTGATGAATTTAACTTAACGTCGTTTTTCCTTTTTCCCACCAAAGTTCTGTGCTGTAGATGGGGGATTACTAGGTGTTCAATAGAAATATTTGCTGGAAAATATTATCCATTTACCCTTAAGAAATAGGTGTCTACTGCATCATATAGACTGGCAAAATTGCTTTTCGGCTATTTGCGGAATCATTATTTCTGAGGAAGCAATCTGTTTGGGTGAATTGAAGGTGTCCTGTATGTCTCAGTCCACTGACATGAAATCTACTTCAAAGTTCCCAAAGGTGCATTGTTGTTTTAAACTTTATTATTTGTAGGATTGCAGAAACAAAACGGGGTGTACTAAGCCAACCAGGCCTTGCTACCATATACAAAACTATTATACCTCTTAAATAAGCAGTTATGTTAGGATTCTGTGGTTTGGAATCTAATTTTATATTGAAATACGTAATTGAATTGGCCTTTGTGGAAATAAGATAACTATGAACACCTCATTCAATTCTTTTGTTTCTCGATAACGGCGCTTAAGAAATACTTGTGAGCCAGAATGAAAAATCAAGCTTGGATGGGGCGATGGTTTCGACGTCATCATTGTACTTAATCATAGGACTGGTGCTTGTTTATTCATTTATTAATGAACAACTTGCCTTTTTATACAGTTAACAGTTTCAATTTTTTATGATGCAGGTCGCTCAAATGCAATAAATATAGCGGAAAGATTAGGTTTACCTGGGATCATTCTAGATGGTGCACGCAAACTGTATGGGGCCGCAAGTGCAGAACTTAACAGGGTACAATTCTAATACCTGAAAACTTTTCATTAAATCCAAGTTGTGAATTGAAGTTTTTGAGTGGGTGGGATTGGCAACTCCTGGTTTAAGTTTAATCAGGTTTTCCAGGCTAGCATTACAAAGTTCTCTGTGCACTTTTCATTATCTCGAGAGAATTTTGGCATTCTGACCCATCTAGCCTATCAGAAAACCAGGAAGCGACACATTTTAGTGAAACAGCTCATACATATGATATCACATGTCCTCGATCTGTATAATCTTGGTAAATGAGAAACTTAGATACGTTTTTTACCTGCATGATCAGAACCATTAATTAACAAATATCTATGTGTCTCTGCTTTGACAGCAGTTTGTCACCTTTCACGTATGTCAGTTTTAAAAGTCGTTTCATTGCTCCAGGTAATCATAGAGATGGAAAGATACAAGCAATCCTTCCACCAGCATGCTCAGGAAGCACAAAAGCACCTGAAGTAAGTACGTGTTTTTTTTTCTTCATCTTCTTTCACATTGAATAACATGATAAGTGTCATCTAAAAAACAAACTTATGAACTTGAGATATTGGAAAATAGGCATTGTATTATGTGAAGATGTGTGGCACATAGTCTAGCATGGTTTGGCGACACGGCTGATTGGTGATTCTGCTAAGCCACCCCTTATACATTGGGTTGAGCTGCCTCCAGATAGGCCTGAATCTGGCCATGTCCACTAGAGAAAGGTTGCTTGGTTTTTTTATCATGATATGATTATAAGCCAAGGCCCCTCCCAGTTTGTTGTATTGTTTCTGCCTTCAGGTTTGAAGTGCTCTTTTTCAAAAAAGAAATCACTACTGCAAAAAGTGGAAATTATTTTGGATGTTTTTGTTTTTGTCAAACTGTATTCATTCTTCTAGGTAACGTATTGCCATAATAACTTTTCATGTGACGTCAGGCTCTCAAGGGAGCTCCATGAAAGACTGTTGGTGGCAAAGCAGAAAATCACAGAGCATGCTGGTACTCAAAGGTATCGAAAAATGCAAGAAATTTCTGAGAGCGCAGCTCAGGCCCGTTCTGCTCTGCATAACACATTGCGGGAGTTGCGGGCACTTGGTGCTCAACCAACCAATGCTAGTATTCCGAGACCATATGAAATTGGAAAAACAACTGCAAACAATGGCCCTGGCTCGGTTGATCACCCTAGGCTGTTGCCAACAGGTATTTCCATATTAATTGACTAGTAATTTTCATTCTCAAAAAAAAAAAAAATTGACTTGTGATTTTCTATAAACCTTGTTTCCTAGCTGGAGAAGTATCTTCTATACGGCATGGCATTGGAATCCTACCATGTTGTTAACCTATTATTAATTTGCAGAGAAGCAGATTAAAATTCCATGTGTTGGTGATTCGGTACTAGTTCCATCTCTACGTAAAACAGCTGTTGTTGTAAAGGTGGATGTGCCTAAAGGAGAAGTTGTTGTTCTGGCCAATAACATGAAATTAAGGTTGAAATTGAGTGATATTGAAGCTTAGGTCAGCAGGTACAGTCTGTAGAAGCGGACTAAGTTATCAAGTGGTCCCTTGGCCTGCCATACATCATTGTGATAAGGTACGGAATGATCTCTTTTCAATCATTCATTTGGATCACCACAATAGGGGGTACCTGTGCTGGTTAAGGAATGGATAGGAGTTCTTAAACCCAACTGGGAACAAAACGCATTCAGACCAGCATTTACAATCATAGGTAGCGTTAGTACCCTCTTACAATTTCATAGACGTTATTACATCTCTTTCACATGCAACCAAATGGCCCATATCTTGTAGAAGAAGCTATTGTTGCTAGTTCTTCGACACAATTGCATGGCTGCATGTGGAAGAGATGCAAAATGTCTTGAAATTGCAGGCAGGTACCATACTGGGGTGATTTCTTCCAAAGCTGCAAGCAGGTTGAGTTCTTCAATAGTTATCTTTTTGGCCTTTCTTCTATATTTGATTCTCAGAGGGCATATCCACTTAACAAAGTTTACTTTCGAGGAAATGGTGGTGGTATTTTCAGCCCAATTATCTTTTTCTAAAACCTTGCTTCTTTTCGCTGGACCAATCCTCCCTGCTTTAATTGAATTCTGCACTTCCGACGCGAAACATAAGATCTGTCCTTTTTTTTTTTTCTTTTTTTTCAATTCTGGGTGCAGGGAGGGAAGAAACATATGCGCGAGTTTCTCATGCTTGGACCAGGTCTGGATGTTCAGTGAACTGATTTCTGTAAATTTTAAAGGAGTGTAGACTGACGAACAACCGGAACAACATCGCAACTCTCAGCAGGCGAAGGTAGGAAAAATAGAACAGCAAGCAGACTGACAGATCCATTTGGCCAAAGGTATTTGATCCGAGAAAGTAATCAGGAGTTGCCCAGCAGCTATTTTCAACTGAAACAGAACATTAACAGAGATGCAACTCAAGGATCCTTGAATTTCCAACCAACCTACCACTACATGCTTCAGGCTAGCTTCACTACATGCTTCAGGCTAGCTTCTGCTGGCTTCTACAGCGAGAGCACCCTGTGAGTCGTCTGCTGTAAGCGTCCAGCTGTGTACATGACTTCGTTTCACGAGGGACGAAGTACATTCTTTGTCAGTTTCTGTTTCTGTAGTTATCTAGATTGAACGATCATTTGTCGCCTACGTCAATGTGACTGTGATATTTAGTTATTTTTTGATAGGGTGGTGATAACATCCTGACGTAGAATCTGCATAGCAGTCCAGTAAGAGATAAACTCGAGATAAAATCGGCAAAAGTTTATTCGTTTTAATAAAATATTATCTTATTATTCTATGAGTAAACCTCAAAAATAAAAAAGAGAATACTATATCATTTTTTTGATAAAACTTATTCGAAAAGATGCTGGCCAGTTGTATAAAATACTTCAACATAACCAAGACATTCAAGTGTATCAAGTTAATCAGTCCCTAAGGAGAGTTGAAACATGCGACCAAGGCAAGTGTTATAATAATCAGTCCGTTTTGTTAAAAATTTCTAAATTGGTCGATCATAAGAATTTTTAAAATAAACATATTTACAGTATTTAAAATAATACGTATTTTATAATAATGCATTCTCTAAATGTTATGAAAACTCACTAATGTTTTTACTTGGCAATAAGAAGCATGAAATATATCATACCCGCTTCCAATTATATCTAATCCATTTAATAATTTTAAAAAAGCAAATAATTAGATAAAATTGACACCCCTCAGCAAGACATTAACAGGTAGGGTTGCATGGGAAAGTTCCAAGTGCATGATGGTAACAAAGTTATCCAGAAACAATCAACACGACACAATTAGCTCTGCAGACAAACTGCTCTCTAGATTTCATGAGTTATAATCTTTAACATCATGGTGGGCCTTGAAGATCATTAAATAACTGTGGTTTATTTATTTGAGATCTCTTTCTTCACACGGAAGGATAACATCTTAAATTCGATAAATTTTCACCGTAACCAACGATGAGCAGTAATATAGATAAAATACATGCTCCCTTGAAGGGCCTGTACTTGCAAAATTCCACATCACCAGATAAGTAATTACATTGAGCAATATCTAATACGAGAACAACAGCCTTCAAAAAGGATCCAAACCAAACCAATAAGCCATCCACCAACAATGAAAAGGACCCATACTGTGGCAGCAAATTCAGCAGTGTTTTAATGATAATGTGGGTTAGAGAGAGAGAGAGAGAGAGAGAGAGAGAGAGAGAGAAGAAGGGAGATCGGGACTCCACAATGGGAAACTGAAGCCACAAGAATGATGCAGTGACATCAAGTGGTTGCTTTTGAAGAAAGCCTGAGAAACACAATTGTCAGAAATTGGCTTCGATGGCCGACACATTTGGAAACGCCTGCAGATATCTTCGTCACCTTGCAATATCAGTTATCCAAACGTTTGATTTGCTCAAAGTGGTGCTTTATTTGCAATTCAGTCTCACTGGTGAGATGTTCACCCATTATAGCCTTGTACTGCTCAAATTTCGCTTCATCACACTTCAAGGCAGCAACTTTGCAAGTTCTCATGCTTCCTAAGCAAAAGTCAAGGTATTTATTTTCGTATTCAGACTGCAGCTAGCAAATTTCGCATCTTTACTAGAGAGAAAGTAAACAGATCAATCTTCTCAAGCACAGAAAAGGAACTTTTTTCTGCTCTACGATCAGTAAAATAATGCAACAAATGATCCAGTATCAGCTATATACTTTGCTAAAGTAATATTCACATAGTTTGATTCCATGAGAGAATAAGAAAGAGTGCCCAGACTCACCACTCAAATCTAGCAAGTTGAATACTACAGGACAGCTTGCAATTCTTCTCACCATCGTGATGGCAGCCCATATGTTCTGGTAATATGCCCGTGAGATTCTAATAATACAGAGCTTGGTAATGGGGTTCACATATTTAACTAGAAACAAAATCACATGTTTAAGATTGTTTCAGACTTTCAGATGTTCAATGCATCAATCGGTACAGCAGTTACATAAGGAAGATAGAAAACAATAAACATACCTTGCAATGAAGTCAGTGCTGAAGCAAGACCACACTCCCCAAAGTTTTCCAAAATGCTGTCTTTGATTGCTTTTGTCACATTGTACCGAGTAATAATAATGGGTTCGTCCTTACCAAGATCCTTGTTGGGATCTAAATATACTTCCATAACCATGTAACGATTTTTGAACACCACCATTCTCCACGCTGAAGAAAAACCAAAACTTTACAAAAAAAAAAAAATAATAATAATCACGAGGAGATAATGAATGATGGAAAAGATATTAAAACGACACGTGTGCAACAAAGATTCAATAAGAGTACAATATCAAGGTACCATTGATGCATTTGATTAAATAACATGCGTAAAAGCAAACTTATTGGCACCCTTATCAGGCAGTAATGAATAACGACATATCACAAAGCTTCGGTCTGTTACATTCACTCCATTTCAGTAATCCTCCCTAACAGTCAGACAGACAAACAATAGATTCGAGCACAGAAAAAGAAGTCGGGAGGTAAAGGAGAACAAGCATGGTCCAAATTGATTCCATTCCTAATTTGTAATATGCCCCTCTTGAAAGGTTATTTTTAATATGTATTTCCAACACAAGCATGTGACGTCAACATGATCACGACTTGCTTTAATTGAATTTCTGGTGGTCTATTTTCGTCATAACAAAAGAAATTTCTCAAGTAGACTCCAGTCTTCGTCTTGTATGGTCCTTCCAGAACCAATCCATTGCTTTTAGAACTAGGTTACATAACTCTGGAAAAGATCAATTTGGCGGTTATCAGCAATTCATGATGTAACTGTTTAATATTTCAAGATATCCAGACTCTCAACTTGCATAATTTGAGAATCCATTGAAGCTGGAAATTGAAGTATTGCGAATGTAAACAGCAATAGGTTGTATTTCGAGATGAGAAATGAAGTTTTCGCCATCTCATTACTTTTCTTTTCGATTATTCCCACCGCAAGAAATTTTTGGTGCCTAGAAGTCGGAGTTCTCTGACACATCCATATAAACACAACACTACCTACCCCCGATCCAGAGTATTTTCTCCCTTAAGTTCCCAAAAATCAAACTAACTTGTAGGAACTCTCAGTCCCAGCATAATAACAGATCATAGACCTTTCAAAGCGAGTAAAATCCAGACGAGAGATTAAAATCGAACAAACCAGAGAGCGAGAGAGAGAGAGAGAGAGAGAGAGAGAGAGAGAGAGAGGGAGGGAGCACCTTTAAATTAGATGAAGACACGATTGTTCCGCAAGCCTCTGCTCGACGAACCACTGTTCGGAAACTAAACGAATGAATCTAGGGGAGATCGCCAATGGTGATGAGGGGAATGAGAAGGAAGGAATTAAGAATGAGAGGCTTTCTCAAACGTCGTTGGTGGAGGAGCTACTCAGCTAGGGCTCCTGATACAAGACTCCAACCAAGTACGATCGTACGAGAGGCGGGAACGGAAACCCGGTAAAATTTCGTCCGTCACTCGCCTTTAAATGATAATTTATTTAATTATGAAATAAAAATTTGATGAGTTGGGAGCAAAGTGCCAACCAGAAAACTCGACAGAAAAATCCATTAAAAATGTTCACATTTTAAAGAAAAATTATATCATTACTTTCTAATTTTACTTGGACTTTGTACACTACATAATTTGGCGCTAAAGAAAATCTAAGGTGTAGGGTTTACTTATAAAATAGGTAGACAATATTTTATTAAAAATTTAAAATCTTGTAGATTTGATCTCCGAGTTTATATTTTACCTGGACTGGAACATGGATGCAGTCAGGATGTAAAGTCTTGACTGTAAAATGTTGACTTAGTTTTAAAAATCGAACCGGTTGAACATCCGATTCCGGTTGAATTGGATCTGAATTATAAGTCATTAACAAAATTCATAACATAACTTCTATTACCTATAAGCCTATTATTTATATTAAACAAAATAAGTTTTATAACACAAAAACCATTAAAAATTCTAAAATCATCAAAAATAGTTTTTTTAACTTTAAAATCAAATATAATTAAATTATAGAAATAAAATACCCTTCAAAAATACAACATTATTCTAAAAAATTTTATTTTCTTTAGAATCCAACTAAATATTTTCCACATCTTC
This sequence comes from Aristolochia contorta, assembly GCA_022405105.1. NCBI lineage: Eukaryota > Viridiplantae > Streptophyta > Magnoliopsida > Piperales > Aristolochiaceae > Aristolochia > Aristolochia contorta. Next base: position 38,126,298 of record CM039665.1, on the reverse strand, counting down.
ACCTATATACCCAATATTTTTATCCTTCTTTTCATCCATAATAGCTGCAAATATAAAAATAAACAATTTGGTTTCAAGATTAGAGTTTTTTTTAACTTGTTTGGGTCAATAGTAACTTGACTGGTTCAACCGGTTTTGGCGGTTCACCGGTTCACCAGTCGAACCAGTAAAACCAGTTGGGTCATTCGGTTTACAGCCTCTTACTTGTTTGAGAGTAAATCGAACCGCAAGAAGCACCGATTCCGTTCGGTTTTTAAAACATTGGCCGTACTTATCAACCTGGATGCTAGGATTAATCTACAAAGTACTTGAGTCGAGTATTTTGCTCACCTGTAGCATGGGGATCACTATGCTATGCAATTAATAATTCTGCAATTTTAAAATACACGGTATCCACATCAACAAACCACCCAACTGGGGTACTTTACATTGTCCGACTTAGCATTTCCCATACCATTAAGCTACATTGATTGGCTTTACCATTGTGCTCTAAAAATCACAGAAACCCTAAACCCCAAAGTATATGATCAGTTCCTCTATTGCTTTAACCCGGTTTAACTAGATCAGCCTTACTACCCGTTTGATGACTTGTTCAATTTTTAAAATATTGATTTAGAGGATGATATAAAACCATGTCCATTATGGTAATTAATTTATCAATTATTTATTTATTTCCATCATACTTATTGAGTCTCAAACTCGATAATTCATTATTTCAGTACTTAGTTATATCGTTTTCTTTAGTACTATGTTAACGAACAAAATGGCTGCAAATACTATTTTTTATCATTTTGATTAATCGTTCATACCACAGGTATAACCAAGTTAATTTTTTCAATCAAGTCGAAGCAATGATGCTTCAAATAACCCATTGAAAGAATATTATAGCCATTTACAATTTTACGATCATCACCAGTGATTTACAGGATCAAAGCAACTAAGCTTTTAAAATGCGGGCTCCTTAAAGGCACGCCTCTAGAGCTCACAGTATGAAAGATCAATTCCCTTCAACAGATGATAGATTTCTCTGGTTTGAGGATGAGAACTATCCCCTGCAACAAACTCATGGACAGACCCATCAAGTTCAATCCAACTGCATCCTGGAACTTTCCTGATATTCTGTTGCATCATCATGCTCCTGAACTTATTGACATCGCTCCACCTCTGAAAACTTGCATAGAAATTGGACAGGAGAACATAAGCACTAGGACAACAAGAATCCAATTCAATTAGATTTTTAGCAGCCTGAATGCCAATCTCAAAGTTTCCATGGTTCTTGGAAGCGCTGAGCAAGGCCCTCCAAACCACATCATTTGGTTCAACCAGCATCTCCTCTATCACTTTCCTTGCTTCTTCTAATTGCCCTGCCCGGCCAAGGATGTCCACAAGACATCCATAGTGTTGGACTTTAGGCCGCACATTGTGCACTTGTTGCATAAGCTGAAAACACAGCAGACCTTCCTCCACTAAGCCTGCATGGCTACAAGCATTCAAAACCCCGATAAATGTAATATCGTCAGGCTTATATGAGAGCATCACCATCTCTCCAAAGAAACTGAGAGCTGCTTCACCCAATCCGTGGACAGCAAGTCCACCAATTATCGCATTCCAGTGATCAACTGTTTTCTGTTTCAAATTTTCAAAGACAACTTTGGCCAAGTCTATTCTTCCACACTTGGAATACATATCTATTAGAGCAACCCCTAGTCTCCCGTTCAAACAAAACCCTTTAATGTCTATATATTCATGTATTGACAACCCTATATCAGTAAGACCCAGTTCAGCAACTGCAGAGAGAGCAATTAAGAGGGTTGTTTCATCAGGAAAGAAGCAGCTTTCGGTTCTCATTTCATTCAAGAGTAGCAGAACGTGGTGATAATTTCCAGAGTAGATATAAGCACTCATCATAGCATTCCAAGCAACTACATCTCTTTCCGGCATTTTATCAAACAAGTACCGTGCCATGTGGATGCTCCCCTTCTTAGCAAACCCATCGACCAGATTCACCCAAGTGACAACATCCCATTTTGGCATCTGCCCAAGCAAATAAAGGGCATCATACAACCGTCCATGCTTCATGTATCCATTGATCATTAAATTCCAAGTTACCAAATCCCTGTCGATCATTTTGTCAAACAACTGCCTGGCAGCATCAAGCCCATCCTCAAACCGAGTGTAACCATTCAACATCGAATTCCAAGAAATCAAATTCTTGTCGGCATTGTTCATTTTATCAAAAAGTTCACGAGCGAAATCCATCATTCCGTGTTTGACGTACCCATCAATCATGGAATTCCATGATATCGGGTCGCGTTCCGGCATTCTGTCAAATATCAACCTAGCCATTCCCAGGTACCCGCATCGTGAATAGAAGCATATCAAACAATTTTGCAAAAATAAGTCACGCCCCAGCTCGCTCTTCTCTATCAAGCTCTGTATCTGCAGTGCTTCCCTAAACAGAGCCGAACGAGTGCAAGCTTTGAGAACCAAGGAGAAGGAGAATCTATCCGGGCAGACGCCGCTCCCAAGCATGACTAAGAAGAGAACAATCGCTTCTCTGGGGTCCTGGCCGTGGGAGTAAGCCTTAATGACGGCATTCCAGAGAATGATATGATGGTGGAGATGGGTCTGGGATAAGAATAGGTCGCGAGCGAACTCGACGAGAGGGGTGCGACACGAAGAAGCGAAAGCGGATATGATTTTCGCTACGAGGGAGGCGTTTTTAATGAAACCGGTTGTAGTGATGCGAGCGTGGAGTTGGTCAACATCTCTCATGTTTTTGCATTTGGGAAGAAGCGGGAGAGTTGGAAGCGTCGAATTCCATGGCTGATTCACTTGTGCATATGCGAACATAGCAGACGGTGGAACGAAGAAAAAAAAATAATAATCTGCGAAGACGAGGAACGAAAGGGGGATGAGTAGAACAAGTAAGATAGCAAACGATATTTTATAAATGAAAATATATTCCGGCACTTTATTTTCTTAAGAGTAAAGCTAACTGTACGTACCAGAAACACAGAGAAAGATAAAAAAATTTATTTTATAAAATTATAAATTATAAAAAATAAATTTTAAATAGCTATATTTAAAATTGGTTGATCTGCACAAAATTATTTTTTTTATTAAATATTATCTTTCTATATAATGGTAAATTTTAAACCATAAATTTTCTACTACCAACTACGTGGATATCACGATGTAAAACCCTAAAGAAAAATGTTAATATTATTTTTTTATATAAAATAAAAAAATACTAGTAGTACTATGCTCAGTTACTATTGGACGTTCCAACCAACTAGAAACGCAACTGCAACTGCGTAGCAGGTGCAGCTATCATTGCTCATCAAATAATTCTTAACCTAAGTGAAGGGTTATCAGCAAATATTACTTCGGTTAAAAATAATTTTTTTGTCAAATACGACACGTCGACACCGAGACCGAACGACATTGTCTCAAGAAGTGTGACAAGAACGAAACATGTCTTATGATTAATAAATTAATTAGGACCTGGATACTGAAAACCTCCCTAATCCGACGGAGTTTTTTATGTCCGTCTCCCGCCGTGAAAAATCAAACCAAAAGAAAGACACGTGATGCGAACTTTGGGCCCACTTTAAAGAAGGTACAGTAACTGTCTTAAACGCCTAAACGCCACGTCGACAAAATATCCACGTGTCATTCATCCATTCCGTCCGCTCTCTCCAACCGTTGCTCGTTTTTTGTCCTCATCCGCTCGGAGCTTTAACACGTTACTCAAATCGGGGGACTGTCCTTTTTTCTTATCCAAAACATGCGAAATTCAGCTTCATTTGCACGAAATTTCCCTCGCATTTCATCTGCCCCCGCGTCGGTAGCGAACGGTGCCCCCACGGGAGCAGCGAAGGAGTGGTGCTCCCACTGCGGACGACCCGGAGGTCTAGAGTTTCGAGTGCGGCTGCAACGTCTTCGGGTGACTACTGAATCGGTCTGCTCCTATAAATAACCCTCGTCCTCGTCGTCTTCGGGGGTGATCAGTGGGGGCACGCGGCGGTTGGGTGAAGTGGTTTTGGAGCGAGCGAGTCGGAGGAGCTGTTGTTTCGTCCGTGTTCTTTTCCGCTTTTGGATTCAAAAGCGTCGGTCGTTGGCTCTATTTCGGATTTTTGGTGTTTGTCGCAGAGTGGTGCAGAGACATGTAAGTCTTCTTTCCAGCTTGTATCTTGTAGTTTCTTTTTTTTGGGGTGGCCGTGTTCTGGAACTTTGGCATTCGCTGGGTTCGGAAGTCTTGGTTGGAGAAATTTAAGGTTTTGTGAGCTTGGAGGGGAGTTATCTTCGCTGTGATTGTGATATTTTTACTGATCGCCTGTCGATACGTATCTAAATCTAGGTCTTTGTTTGTGTGATGGTACATTTCATCATTAATATAGTTGTCTTTGAGTGGATCTACCTTACAGTTTCGGGAAAACGTTTTGGTATCTTCCTTTCCGGTAAAAAGGGAATCTTTTGATGAAATCTCGTGTTTGGTGGTTGGTGAGGTCGATTTGTTTCAAAAAAATTCTGGACGTGTTCTGGAATGCTTTATCTACGCTTCCATTCGGTTTCTGTGGACATTATCTGTTTGGGGTGCAAGGATGAGATGCATAATCTGCCCGATGGCATTTGTTTAAATAGGGTATAAGTGAAAATTGATGTCTTCCGTTGCCAAGTCCTACTGCTTTCTCTGTTGGTTCCTTGCAATTGATATTTGGCCTCTGGAATAGCAGATTGAAGCTTGTTTATTTAAGCGTTGATAAGTTTCTTTCGGACTTCAATTATAGATGTAATAATGAGGATACGTGGCGTTTGATGGTATTTGGTGTTCGATATGAGCAAAATGGAGCTGTTTTCTCCTTCGTTTGACTTGGTTTATTCCTCCATTGGAATGCAGAGCAGAGGGATTCGCGTCCAAAAGATCCGATCACGAGTGTCAAAGTAGCTGATATCGGTTCCAAGCGATGGAGGTATATGGAAAATCCATGTTTGCCGAGCCCACAAATGTTATTTTTTTGTCGAGTATTCTCAACCGCGAAGGAGAGCTCCCAAGTCACAAATGTGACAAAAGATGTCAAAATGAACATGTGTGTGCAAACATATACCGGTGCAAACTAACGGGAATCACGCACATCTGTGATAAAAATTGTAACCAGAGAATCTTGTACGATAATCATAGCTCTCTTTGCAGAGTGAGCGGGCACATTTTCCCTCTTTCTCAGGCAGAGGAGCAAGCGGTTAGAGGAATCCGGAGGAAGCTCGAAGGGGATAGCAGCCCTGACAGCTGTGCTTTTAAGCGCAGGCGAGGAGATTCACAACTGCACCCTTCTCCTTTCGAGAGGTCTTTCCGTGCAGTTGCTCCAATCTGCAGTCAAATTGGAGATGGCATGGAGATCTGAGTCCGTGGTGGAGGAGGAGGACGTGTTCCTTTTACCGTTTTCCCTTTTTTTTTCTTTTTCCTTTTTCTGTTTGTTCCTGACACGGAGAAGAACTCTCCTGGGGACTTGAATGGGCAAACCCTATGTGGTCCGGTTGTAGGCGAACTTCTTAAAACTACTTATACTTAGTCTTTCTTATATGATATTTGGACTTATGTAACATCAATATTACTTAGAGACTATAACCTGTTCTAGATACCTGTTCGTGAGGATCATTTTGAGTTTGAGTTAGATATCTTTCTTCCTTTGCTTATTTGGTTTTCTCGTTGTTTGATGAAATTATTCTTCTTGCTACTTATTGTATTGTTTAGCTTATTTAAGGTTAAAGGTGACTGTGAGGGGAATGAGTTAGACTGCTGGAAGATTAATTATCTGGATATGGTTTCAATATTATTGAGTTGTGTTTGGTTGCCACTCCTTTTTCGAACAGTATTTTGCACACATGATGTCCTTTTTGAATTTTGAGACTTGTCTGGAGATTCGCAGGTTTTGCTACTTCAAATGAAGGCTGATGGTTGTGAGTAGTTTCTTGTTGCAGGCTGCTGGGATTAAATTCATGTTTTCGTTTGCTGTTGAGTGTTAACATGGTTCCCTGAAATTGATGTTATTTTGCAGGCTAAAGGCTTTTATCTTCCAGCAGAGCTGTCCATACTATTACAGTGATGATTGTAGATTTGTCTTACTTGTATGTTGTTCTCTTTTATATGCGTAGTTTCTGAGTTCAGCCTTCTGGCACTATTTTTTTTTTCAGGGATGGTGAGATTGTCTCCTTTCAGGGGGTCGATCTAGATCGGGCTTCATCAGATGTGAACTTCTTATGGAGCTGAGCTCAGACTGTTGTAACCTGGAGGAAGGAGAGTACCATTCAGCCTGATGTGGACTGCCTATGGAGCTGAGCTCAGACTGTTGTAACCTGGAGGAAGGAGAGTACCATTGAGCCTGATGTGGACTCCCTATGGAGCTGAGTTCAAACTGTTGTAACCTGGAGGAAGGAGAGTACCATTCAGCCTGATGTTGACTCCCTATGGAGCTGAGATCAGACTCTTGTAACCTGGAGGAAGGAGAGTACCATTCAACCTGATGTGGACTCCCTATGGAGCTGAGTTCAGACTGTTGTAACCTGGAGGAAGGAGAGTACCATTCAGCCTGATATTGACTTCCTATGGAGCTGAGCTATATCTAGATCGGGTGTCATCAGATGAAGTTGGTTCACTTTTGAGCTCTGACTGTAGCAAATTGTGGTAATATCTCAATAGTCCTGTATGGCTCGAGCGTCATGATGAAACTAGGTTCCAAGTTAGCCCGAAGTTTTGGTGTTCTACTGTCGCTTAATGTAGGCAGGCGTGGTATTATATTTGTTGGTGTGAGAAGCTGATGGTGCCTTTCCTGATGTAGTAGATGTAGGTTGTTGAGCCCATTCTCAAGCGTATGCTGCAAGACCTCCCGGCTCAATGAGAGACCATGACTCCATGATATTCTGTAAATCATTTTATTTTCTGTTCATTGATTCTGGATGTTCTTCAATCTCATTGCCTTTTTTAAATGTGATCTCTTGGCCCTCCACTGTCCCTCTTGTGATAGTCGTTATGAATTCATTGAAATTCTTATTATTGCAGCGTTACTTTCAACTTGTCAATGTAATAATTAAACACCCTCATGGGGGTAGTTGAACAGCTCCTGCTTCTAGAGTCCCGGTCTTCGCACTCTGAAAAAAGAAGTGCCGGATTGCGTTCACAGGTAGTGAGCCGTCAATGTTTTCTTTAAAGACCAAGTGGAGGATAATTTGTCGTGTGCATTCTGACTAGCGCAACTTTGCGTTTTCCACATTTCAGGCAGTGATGCACATTAATCTAGATGCTTGCTTTTCGATATTTACACCAAGCTTCCTAATAATTGAAGATGACTCTTATCTTACCGCTTTTATTCACCTTTAGGTATCATCTAAGGCGATCTTGATGATTCGTGCACTTAACCTGCCCGACTCGTGCACTGGTTGTCTCACGTAAAATTAAAATATTATATTTTTCGTATTTCGAAAAATATAATATTTTAATGTTATGACTCGGGTACTGGTTAAGTGCACGAAACATTATTCTTCCAGTTTAGAAGCTATTCTTTCAATTTCATTTATGGAAAAACGGTGCCTGGAGCTCTCTCATTTTCCTTTACACGTATGAGAAGGAAATCCAGATTTAAAGAGGTGATTTTCTTTACCTTGTTCAGAGGTGCATGCCCAGATCTGCCTAAATAGAAGAGGAATAGATGGAGGCGAACTGGATCTTGGGAGAAATTCACTCTCCTTGAACAGTCCTCTCGGATGAAACCGAGTTTTCCCGTCTCAGTTTTTTTTAAATATATTTTATCAAATTCCTGCAGCTGGTGTCGGCCCTTTCTAAATGAAGGCCTCCAATCAAGTATGCTAATTTAGAGTTACGTAAATATCATATTTTAGAGAAAATTGTATTTTTAATATTTTATGTTCCTGATATTTTAAGGATTCCCGAGTCGTGAAGCATCGTCCAGTCAAGGCGTTCCCATTTTCGAATTTCCAACAGCAGGATCCATAAAAATCGAGCATCACGCAAATGACGGTGATTATAATTTCGAATAGATCTGATGCAGGGAGAAAAGTTCATATCTGAACAAACTGTAAACTCTCTCTTATTTGATGTTCAATGAATCCGGCAAGGGATAAGAAAAAGGGTAAAATATCCTCCTGTACTATGTTGTCTTTTCATGTTTCTACACAATATCTGCCAAGGTTTTGCTTTTCCGTTTAACAAAAACAATTATCCAGCACAAATCATTTACAAGCAATTCCTGAGGCGGAAGGCGGGAGGGTAAAATGGAAGTAGGTACTCATAAATTTTCCTTTGGATGTTTGACAATTTGAGAGGACCAGAGCAGAACGAAGAGGCAGCTCAAGCCTTGGAGTTTGCGCCATTAACGATGGAGACGCTGCTAACGCCATTTTCTGCATCTTTACCTCTTTCTATCAGAAACGTACAAGCACCGGCTCAACGCTTCTCTCGGTGTCCCAGTCCAGCGGCGAGACAATGTCGGAAGAGACACACACTCCGGTGCTTCGCGCAAGTTGCCACCGGAAGCGATCCAGTTAGATCTATTTTTCTCACCGCCTCCTCCTTTCTTGCGATTCTCTTCCACCGCCTCATTTTCATGGTCTTTGGGATCCCTTTGCAGGCTCTGGATGTGGAGAGACGGAAGTATGACCTGTTGCGGATTGCTCAAGATACCCAACGTGGCCTCATTGCCACCGCCGAGCAAAGGGCGTCCATCGAAGAGGCCCTGGTCCGTTAATATTCCGTTTTTATCTTATCCTCTCGCAGTCTCTTATCGTCTTAGAGTGGGGATGAAGAGGATGATGGCAGGTGAGCGTGGAGAGCTGTGACGTCGGATCAGCAATAGACCTTGCGAGGTTGGATGGGACGTGGCGTTTGAATTATACCTCTGCACCGGATGTTTTGGTTCTCTTTGAGGCCGCCGCTAGGCTTCCTTTCCTTGAGGTGCTGAAGAAAGGGATTTCTTTTGGTGATCCATTTATTGTGGCGGCTTTGAAAATTAGAAGTTTATCTGGAATTACTCATTTTTATTTTCCAGGTGGGGCAAATTTTCCAAAAATTTGAGTGTACTGATCAGTCCGATGGAGGTATTGTACGAAATGTGGTGCGCTGGAGCATTTCGACTCTACTGGAGGTACTATCAACAAGCCAGGCCTATTCCTCTCTGAAATCCGTGCAGGAATTCCTTTTTTTATTAAGCACATCTTTTAACTGGCTGACTCAACGAGGGCGTACCCCTCTCTGAATTTCTCATTTGCCTAGAAAGCACTCTAACCTTCTGGTATTGTTAGTTTTGTACGAAAAAAGATTGTAGCTGATATACTGGTTGCGCGTGTAGTTGCACACTGCCTGATATTGTTGCCTAGTGTGTGTGTTCATTAATTTCCAGCGGCATTAGTAGACCTATATGCATTTCGCGAAGGCTATAAGACCACAATAGAATGTGTCGATTGTCTTTTTGATGAATCCTCCAAATGAGTTGAATTTGTTCACAAAATTGAGGTTATCACTTTACAGTCGTAGCTGTCAAGAGACTGAAGCCAAGGATGATGTCCAAAAATCTTGCTGCCGGCTGGGAGGGGGTAGGAATGCCCAGCTGGAGGAATTATTTACAGGGACTTGGCATACTCAAAAGCATATCGAATTTCTTGAAGACTACTTCCGTGGGCTTTGCCGAAATTGCAGTACAGCAATCTGTGGTTACCGCTCTCCTCCTTGTCACCACAGAATTTGCGATGGAGTTGATGATCACTTGACCTTTTTAAACCAACTCAGCACTTGCCAAAATTTTAGCGTGAAATGCTGTCTACTGAAATTGCTGGACACTGTTTGAAAGTTTCCACACAAGGCCAGTAAGGGAAATTTCAGACGGATATTCGGGTTTCCTAGAGAGCTTATGAAAAGAGTCTGCAGAGAAGATTCCTGAACTCTCCAGACTCCAGATTATGTCTTGACATCTGTCTGATATGTTTTTGGGGTTAAGGAAAAAAAGCTAGATGCTTCTATGGCTTCATTGTCATCTTAGGTTCTTTTTTCAAATTCAAGTTCCAAGAGCTGTCATGAGGAATACCAGGTTCAGCAATTGGTATCTTCTTATTTCTGGAACATCTTTTGCAGAACTGATGTAGAAGGCTCTTTTACCACTTCTTCTAGAATTTTGCCTTTGACCATTGTACGACTTGGAATCTTATGTGTTGTTCCATTTTCTCTCTCATCCAAGATTGCCTTTCAAACAGCTGAAGTCACATTGATCTAGTTCTGAAGCTGCTAACTTTGTGGGTCTCTTCCATACTTTGCATCAATGAGTCGCCTCCATAAAGGTTTTAGGTTTGTAGCTTACCTGCATAACGACTTAACTATCATTATGGAGTTCGTAGTTTGCATATTTTTTATGACCGGGCTACCTTCCTCCTTTAATCTGTAGACTTCCATTTTACAAGGGCTATTTACATTTGTTTTGCATTCCACACCAAAGTATTTTTTTCTGCAGCGCTTCTCATTTTTGCTTGCTGAACAGGGGAGCAGAGATAGGATAGTTTGGAATCCCAGGCATGCTTGAATAAAACCAAAACAAAAAACCACAGCAGAAAGACAAGATGCTGAAAGAATCTTTATTCCCAATCGAGAACTTCTGTCTGATACTATATATAGATATTAAAGGGTAAATGGAATAAGAAAATAGGATGATCCCTGTGGAAGAATCAGAGTAGAAAGAGGAGAGAAGAAAGAAAGGAAGGAAAAAAGAATAAGAGAAACTGAACGTACAAAACAGAGTATGGTAGCAAAAGTACAAAAAGCAAATAGAGGCTATATCTCATGTTAATTGTGTTGGTCATTTATCTTTTCATTTGACGAATTCCACCTATCTGCTCCTTTACTGTCATAGTGAAGTTGTTTACAGCGTTAAAAGCTAGTATTTTATGAACAAAATTTAACGTATTGAGGATGTTATGTCACTATCAAATATTAAATCAACAAACAGGCTGCTCCCAGCAATGCCTTACCCTCAAATTGGTTAGATAATATTTTTAGCAAGGTTCTCTGTCTGCCAAACCTTTATTTATGTACTTTTTTCAAGTCTGGTCTTTGTTGACATCTGCAATGCATCTCTTTATCTATTTTATCAATCCTGAGTGCTGAGAGGCCTTTTTGTTTAATTTATGACGTAACTTTGAGTTATTACAACTAAAGAAAAGGAGCAGATAGGTGGAATTCAGAAATTCTTGCTCTATTTAGTTTATTGGACTTCTAATTAGTTTCTGTCAACAGGAACAAGAAGGCGCAACTTTGAATGTGTCTGCAAAATTTTCAGTTGTATCTAAGCGTCACATATATCTTCAATTTGAAGAGGTAAATAGTCTGCAATATGCCTTTTGCTTGTGTCTATTCCAATGAATGAATCATAAATCTTTGTGTGATATAACACTGATGAACCAGGAAACTTAAAATATAATTTTGGTATTGTTTTACTATTTTATATTTTACACATACAACAACCATTAATCTGGAGTTTCTGTAGCATAATATTATTTTATATCTTCTATTATGACCTTATTTAAAGTTTTTCATCCAAGTAGGCTTTCCAGTAGTTTTTTTTATTAGATTGAGGGCATGATTGAGCAAGTGCTCAGCATTTCCTTTTGTTTTTTGTTGTATCATTAAATTTTCTACTTGTATTGTTTATTTTGGTAGATTGCCGTTGAAAATTTTAAGATCAGTGAACAACTACAATCCCTTATAGCTCCAGCAGTTCTTCCTCGATCATTTTTGAGTCTACAGGTAACCATCCAAAGTTATAAGAAAGTACTTTTTTGCTAGTAGTTGTTAAGTAGTAATGACTAATTTTTTGTCAGACAGATTTTGCAGTTTCTTCGAACTTTCAGGGCAGAGGTCCCAGTGACAAGTCCAGCAAGGTATGGTCTAGGCTACTCGACCGTGTATAGTGGAGCTTTTTATATAAGTATTCTCAAATGATATATGCCTTCAAAGAAATACTGCAAGACATTATTATTATAAGAAAAAGAAGTGTACAACAGTTCTCAGTAGATAAAGCTGATATGATACTCTTCTTTTGGAGCATAATATTATGCTTGAAAGTTCAAGCCATCAACCTAACGTTAGAATAAGCTTTAGCTGTTAAATACACCATATAGATAAGATACTTGTTCAAGTCATATACAAAATGTTTGCATGAAACTAACTCTATAAGATGAAACTGACAATATAGATAAGGTATTCGTTCAAGCCACTAATGTTAGGATGACTTTGTAACCTTAACATGACTTTGAGATGTGAAAAATGACTATAAAGATTGAACTAACCATATCGATGAGGTACTTATTCAAGCCATTAATGTTAGGACGACTACTTGTGAATCCAACCATACAGATAAGATAACTTATTCAAGTAATTGACAGTGTTAGCATGACACTCCGATGCCAAAACCACCATATGATAAAGAAGGTTATGGTTTGGGCTGGGGAGGCAGTCTAGGAAAGGACCCATCCCCGTGGGTTCTACATCTCCATTGAACTTTTCCTTTCTTATGCTTATGCCTTCAATGGGATGTTTGTTTAATCATTTTTTGTCATTTGTGTTATAGTTTGGAGCACTAAGGCTATTTGTTATTGTGAAAGTTGATAATTTTCTTTTCTACCCTTTTCTTTCATATTACTAACATTTTTTTTTTTATTTCTAAAGTTTACAACATTTAAGAGCAGAAGGGTGTCTATTTGTGTATTCTGACAATCAGAGGGTTAAGTCAGGTTTTTTGGCTTGAGCCTGTCACTGCACTTCTCTTTTTTTGGGTCAATTCCCACCCTGCCTTGTTGGGTGAAATGATAAACCCACCTTACACAGAAGAGGTTGGGTTATGGCAGGTTTTTAACCCACCCTGTTGCCATCCTTATATGTTGGTTTTACTGCTTATAAGCTTTTTACGTGGGTACTCTAATGTTATCAAACGAATGTAGTTTGCAAAAGGTTAGGTTGAAAAAGTCGAAACCATTCAATTGATATCTTTTATTTGCATTCTAATAATTGATTTTCAAGCTGACACTAGCTATATTGGAAGGCAAAGTGGTGATTGAATCCGCTTTTTATGTTTATTACATGACTGTCACTCATGACCTGACAATGAAATTGAAAGAATTTTGCTCCTTACAGACGATCGGTTGGTGGGTTATACTACCTTTCATACTTGGATAGGGATATGCTACTGGGTCGTGCAGTGGGTGGTGGGGGAGTATTCGTCTTCACTAAAGCACAACCACTTTGGTAACACATACTCTTTGGCGTTCCTCTATAGATGTTGGAGTCATCATTGAATTTGCTGCCGATTTCAGTCATGACATATGCACATTCTTGGCTCTGTTCTTCTGCATATTGGCAAGCACATTTGAGATGTCTCTTCTCCCATGCATGCAACTTGTCTGCCTTCAATATTTCCAATAGAATTTACCTATTTTAGTCACTTGGGAGTTGTGCACCTGTTTTTGCCTTTCTAATGGCATCCATATAGTTCAATGTATCTTGACTTGTTGAAAGTAAACTCGTATAACATAATCACCTGCTTTACCATTTGGTTGCTGCTGGCTCGTGCGTCTACAGAAGTCATAAAGTAATTGCAGGAATAATAGACATGGGCAGCTTCACTCCCCAATGAAATCCTCAACGCTTTGCTGGTGAAAGCACTATTACCTTCAAGATTTTCAACATTATCTAAGATAAAAAATAACCACTTCTTACCTGCACAAACGCTAGGATGTCCATCTGATATTTTTTAGTGAGTGGCCGAAAATTTATAAGACCGTGTATTGCAAAATTCTGTTGTTCTTTCTTAAAAGATATTTTGGTTAGTAATTAGAGGTTTTCTGTATTGTTTTATGACTTAATTATAGAATAACTTTTATCAGTTCTCTGCTTTCTATGGGAAACCTTGTCCGAGTACAGTAGATAATAATAAGTTTCACCTGTGACTCGGCCCGGTTAACTGGATGTCCTGTGTTATTACGTCAACTTAAAGGTAGGACTGGAAGCATTATGGGAAAGTTCCCTCCAACTCGGGCTAAAAACGGGTGAGTTAAGGTTTGACTCTGTGATGTCGGGTTTGATTAATTAATAGGATTCGAATTAGGACAAATTTATTGTCTTTTGTGATAACTGCAAACTAACGAAAGGTGGCTTTAGCCGGTCGAATGGGAAGTCTATAAATAGAAAACCTTTCATTAAACCACTTACGGTGGTAGGAAGTGCTGTAATAACTTACTATTTGTAAAAAATACAAATTATGGTCTCCCATACTGAAACCCTAACATATAGAAAGGTCAATTGCTGAAATAGAAACTATAGTCATCTGTGATTGGAAGCCATAGAGTTTCTGGTTTTGATTCCGTATGTAGCTCCTCGTCCTTGTCCAGGTATTGATTCCTTGCTGGATTTTGAGGCCGAACAGGAAGTAAAATTCCAAACACACGTCGCTCGCTTTTGTTGTTCGTTCTCCTTTTTTTGCGGGAAAATAATAAAAATAAAAAATGCAATTCAGAACTCTTTTGTCCGGTGTATATTAAGAAGAAGAACGGAAAATCCTTGGGCGTGCTCCGTAGTTTTGAACAGGAAATAGAACAAGTAATGCACGTCGGTAAACACAGTCCGCAAATCACGAGTAACCAGAAACGAAATTTCGCCCAATCTGGCAGTGTAGGAAGGAACCTGCAGTCTCTCTTTCCGTTTGTAAATTGAACAGGATGAATGCTACAAATCACAGCGTTTACAAACCGAAAACACCTGGTAAGGTATCAACAAGCGGAAAAGCAAACTAGAAGAAGAACACCGAAAATCAGTACCATTCCCAAACGCAAAAAAGATCATTTGGATGGAGCACTTCATCGTTAGCGTTCTTCTTTGCCGCCATTTCGTATAAAAGTAAAAAAATAAAAAAAAATCCCAACAATCACATTTGGGTATTTATACAAACAGGGGATGGGTATAAGCTGCTATCATCTGGCAGCAGCTCCTTGGAAGCGCATCTGAGCGGCGGTGAGCTGCTCCACCAAAGATTTGATCTGCGCGTGATACTCCCTGGCTTGGTCGACCGCCTCGGCCTCCAAATCCCCGAGCTGAGAGCAGAGCCTCTCCTCCGCGTCCTCCACAACCCTCAGCCTCTCCCTCGTCCTCTCCAGCTCCTCCCTCATACTCTCCTCCCTCTCCAAGCTCCGCCTCAGCTCCCTCTCCAGCTCCTCGTTCCTCCGCCTCAACGCCTCCTCCGGCCCGCAAAATCCCACTTTCCGGTGGTGTCGGGGCGCTTCGACGGCGATCGCGGGAGCCATGGATCGTATGCTGGAAATATTCGCAAACACTAACGAGAACGTCGTCGAATTAAATGGAACTCGTTTTCTCAACTCTCTTTCAGATTGATCTGATTGGAGAGGGGGGGAGAGGAGCCTGTTATATATAGGACGAAGCGAATGTGTCTAGGTTCAATGAACCAATAGATGGCCTCCTCCGGTGCAGGAGATCCTTCCACGTGGAATCCTCCCAACGGTCAGAAAGCCACCCGTACCGTGGGACCGATCTCTCCCCTCTTCTCAGAATATTCGTCGGATTTCCATTTCGTTATTCTCCTCTTTGAACCGTGTCATTATTGATGTCGCCGCCGCGCATCGCCGTCGGATCCGAACCCGGATTTCAACGGCCTCGATCTGTTATGGTCATAAATATCTTCTGGAAGGCTGACGGGTTCAACAACATTAACCGTCCCTTATCCTGCCATAAACGTAAGGCGATCCGAACCGACTCGGACTGTTTCACTTTTTTCCTTATGAGAACAGACTCGCCGACTCGGTCAGTTCAGACCATTGACAAATTAGGGTTTGGGTATTGCGTCACAGTCTAACAGAGAGGAGAAGAGAACAAAAAAAAGTGGACCACCGAAGTTTCTCCTCGTCGTCGCGTCCATATTTGCAGCTTTTGGTTTACGCTGAAGGACGAACAGGCAAACGACACTGCTTCTCCGAGTTTCCAGTAGTAATTAACTAAATAAAGTAAGCATCGCCTTCCCTTGTTTTTAATATATCTTCACCGCCGCTCCGCAAAACGCCCAATTTTCTGATTTCAGCAGAGTTCCAGGGTCGGTGCCCTTTGTTTTATTCCCGTTTCAATTCCAAATCTTCAAATATTTTACTGAAGCAGCTCCAAATCATGCGGAAGAAATCGTACATTTCTTGCGCGCCTGCGTTTCGCCTATATAGATAGCATCATGAAAAGAGACGGCCACCCACCTCTTGTTTTTCTATTGTAGTGGACCATTCGTTTCGGGTTACTAATTGATCCGGCATCTTTCTTAGGAGACGAGGAAATCTAGAAACTTATCTCAACTGTGAATGGGTTGAGATAATATCTTTTACTCCTTCGGTTGGGCAATCTCTTATTTTTATCGAATATGTAGCGTGCAGCACTCAGAATACTCAAATCTGGTGGAGCTGATTCGTCCACGAGGGAAGGCAATACTCGTTCTTTATTCAGATTGATGATGATTCCAACATTGCAGTATTCTCCACCTACACCAACTCCCCCAGAAAGTTTTCGGAAGAGCTTACCTTTGGTGCAACCACTGAGATATCACATCAGGGCCTCTTACGCCCCCATAAAGAGGATGAAATCAACTGCATGAAAACGACGCGGAACTGTTAGAATTGACGATGTAGCCACAAATATTGGCAGCTGATAAAAGTAGAAACTTGAAATTTCAAGCGGAGATCATTCATCTGCTAGTCGACAATGACTCGGTCACACTCGAAGAAAAATAACAGCGTTTCTTCCGCATCGCGAACAGCCACGACGCGCAGCGTGAAAATTTCGCCCGCAAGAACCGGAGATGGAGAAAAGAAGCCAATGGCGAGGCCTCTTCGTGGCGCGAGGAAATCCAGAAAACGAAGGGATTGGGCGCTCTTTCAACGAATCCGGTCCTTTCGTTTTGACGGGTAGAAGGGGCTAATCCGAACCGATCAAGACGGCGACGGGACATTTGAAAGAACAAAAGAGTTTGGCATTTCTGCCACGACCTTTTCTTGCCATGACAATTATCTTTACTTCCATAAACGAAAACATCAAATCAAAACCTTCTAGTTTTCGAAATCAAACCGAGAGAGGAAAAGATCCACATTCGGTTCTATTACAGGGATGCTCATACTCCATAAACTGAGACGAAATAAGCCCATCAGAGGTCACATCTTGCTTGCCAATTTAAAGCAGCAGCAACGGAGTACTGTAAATTGGAGAGACAAAATGCGTCTCCGTCGCCCTTTTTTTCCGAGACAATGAAGTCACAGTCTCTTTTCTCAAAAAGCTGGATATAAAGCTCTCGAAGGCGGTCCAGACTTATCTCTTTCATCGGTCTTAATTAATTATATGCAAATTAGAATCCGACCATTGCAGTGTGCAGAAGCCAAATTAATGATTTTTTTACTTTACCATAAAAAAAGTCATTGGATTCAGTTAATACCAATGGATAGTACATCTAATAAATTAGTATTTTGATAATAAATGACTTAGTAATTCAGTGTGACCAACATAAAACTTATTTTGTAGCTAAAAGAATAGTGTTGTGTGTTTGTACATGATTTTTATTTTGACAAATGCTTTACCAATCTTAAACACAGTTGCACAAATTCCACTTTGAATGGGTCCAAAGATTCTTTAACAAAAAAAAAATAATATCAGTAATTCATGATTTTAAGGTTTTACATCATGACATTGGTGCATAGTTAGCCGTCTAAGTAAGAAAAACTCTAGGGTTTAGGGTTTACCCATTGAATAGATAAATAATATTTTATTTTAAAAAATATATAATAAATTTTATTTCCGAGTTTATCTCTTACTTGATTGCAACATGATGTAAAATCTTAGAAGTAAAAAGTTGCAGTACTTATATCACTGCTATTCAAAAAATAATAATCCATCTTTTTTCCAGTTTATTAGTTTTGTAAGGAGTTTTTGAGGCAGGACCCTTTTGACTCAGCTGGACTCGCCCAGGTTTGTCCCTGTAGACGGAGTCTTTAGACCTGAATGTAGAGAGAGCTCTACTCGATTGCTTCCCTGGAAAGGAAGCCCTATTAAGGAAAAGGACACACACAACCCTTCGCTAGTGATAAAAAAACTCAGTGGACCTGTGGAGGGCAACCCTCCTTCTCAGGCTTGTGTACTTGGACAAAGATGAAAATCTTATCTCATGACACACTCTATTAGAAGTCCGAAGACCCTTTAAATGACTCAAGTCTCCAGGCCCATTTGGCCTTCATATTGTTTTCTGATGGATGTGATTTTAAATATTGAGACCCACATGGTTTAAGTTGCCAAAAATCACCTGATCTATGTCGTTATTAGATCATTCCGAATTGGGCTTTTGAATAACAAGTTAGATCTTATGAATTCCACTCTTCAGGGTTGCTGGAAAAAAAAAAAAACAACTCTGATCGGTTGGACAGATCTTAGTCCTAATGCAGTAAACTACTATTCTTTTTAGGAATGAAAAACAATAAATCATGAACATATTTAATTTTTTACATCTTTGCTCTGTTTTCTCTACTTGGCTGATTGGGTTAGGTTGTTCCGTTTGACAACCAAACCATTTAACGTTTTAGTTTAAAAAATGATATCACTACTTTGATAATTTACTGTAAGGTTTTACATCTTTATGTGGCAGCCTCCTCACAGCCTACTTGGCATTCCAAATAATGTTTAAGGTTTAACCTTTCCTATAGAATAGAAAGATACTTTCTATTTTATTTCTTACTTAGAGTACCAACAAGGATGCCATGTTATACTATGAAAACTCACAGTAAAAAGTCACAGCACACATATCACCACTCTTTTAGTTTTTTTCATGTCATTAAACTAAATAAAGGCTTAGTTTTAGTGAAAAATGGTCCAAGTCAGTGAGAATATAAAGTTATATCCAAATTCTTTTCAAAATGATTAAGTCATAGAGTTAAATATATTTTTCTCCTTAAGAGGGGCTTAGTGCATAGAGAATTAATATAAAGAAGTATATTTAAGTGACTGAAGTAAATTCTGGGTAAGTATAATCATTAATTTATTTTATTTTTATTAAAAATAAAAGAATTATTCAATAGAACTAAAAAAATTTCACCCATTTATAAAAGAAAATTGATTCTTACTTAAAAAATCAAATTACATTTTAGAATTTTGTAATTAGTAAGGGGTAAGACTTCTCTGTCTCCCCTTAATTAAGGAAGACAAGAAATATTAACCAACTACAATTACGAGCACCTACTTTCTCACAATATAAAGTTGCATAACCGTGCGAACCCTGGATGCTTGGTTCTCCCGCTGTCACCCTCGTTCGGATTGGGTGAATCTGTTTTCAGACACGTGGAGACTCATACAATGTAACTACTCAGAATCCTGTGTCTGGTAACAGGCGGAGCACTGGAGATTCAATTTTCTGTTAAAAGAGAGAAAAAGGGAAAGCTGGTACTCCGAGCTCGTTTCGCGCCATTGAAGCACTCATGATCTCCATACAGGGTCTCAAAGGCTTCAATTTCCTCTCTTCCTCGTACTCTAGTCCGTCTGTACTTTCCTTCCTCCCCGATGGCCCTTTGTTCTCTCGTTCTGTCAGATTCCAAAAGTCCTCCGTCCAACATCTGGAATTCAACCAGATGTTTGAAGAACTCTCTCAGATAAATGAGATCGATGGTAGTTTAAAAGAAGAGCCAGTACCCGCCGAGAGAGATAGGAATGGAATTGATGAAGAAACTCGGATTTCTGGAATTAACGTGCCCCGACAACGGTACATCTCCGTTTCTAAGAATGAGCTGCTGGAGGGTATACTGTCGTTGTTCGATTCGCAGGAAGAAGTTGAGGAGTTTCTTCAGTTTTCTTCGTGAGTATATTTTTATACCAGTTACTTCCGGTCAAATTTTTCAGTATGTTGAGTTTTGATGTTGTGCTGGTTGTGTCTATTTTCGTCTTTGAAGAAAACAATTTAAGAAAATACTTTTCCAAACAGATACACTACATCAATTTCGGGTAATTTACAAATAAAAGTGTTTATAACCGCATTTTTACAACTCGAATAGATTCTTAGGCCTACTTAATTCTCCACGCCGAAATGATTCTCGTGGTCGTTGTACAAAAATCTTCTACTTTGTGTTATTTGATACAACGACATAGGAAAATTCTAATCGCCGCTTGAGCAGATTTTGGTCTCATAAAGTTTTGACCAGAATGTCGTTAGCATATACCATCTTTCTAATATTGTTAGCATATACACGACTCATGCAAAAGTGCACATATCACACTATGTCTTATTTTGATGCGCAGGTGCTTGGATTCTATTCTACATGCGGAGCACAAAAGCATTTTGGAGGAAATGAGAGTTGACTATTCGTTACTGCAATCAATAAAATTTAGAGAAACTGGTCCTCAAGATGTAAATGAATGCGAAGGAGAAATCAATCTTAATCAAAAGCCCAATGGTAGTATTGTCGATCATAGAACCTTTGAAGGAAATGCTCAGACATATGGACTTGACTCACTGATGTCCCTCCAAGGATTGGACTTGAGATTTCTTTTTAGTTCTTCATCTAGAAATGATAAAACATGCTCTTCTTATGACTCCAGGTTTGTTATACCAATTTTATATAACCCTGTTTCCATTCAGGACCTGACATACTCATGGAGTTGTTTGTTGGAAAGCTTTGTACTACTTTTTTTGTATGAAGTAGTTTCTCATCACATTTACTTTATATTATTTCTTCAGATGGTTTACCACACTCCAGTCTGAAATAATTTGTAATCTATTTTCTTTCTTGTCACTTATTTCTCTTAGTGCAAGTAGAATCATATTAGGCATTACTTTTGGCATCCAATCTTTCAAAGAAGCTTCAAAAGGGTACTAAAAATGCTCATCATGTAGTAAAATCTTAAAGTATTTCTAAATTGTGAGCTGCAGCCTTTGTATGATGATAATTGCACTGAGCAGCTTGCATTCAGCATTTCAAAGAATCTATAAAAAGATATTAATAATTCTAGCTATTTTACTCTAAACTCTCAGCATGTTTTCAAAATTATAGAGCATGAATTTCTGTTATACTAAGCTTCTTCAAATTCTTGTAGTGTTGCCGTGGCTACTCGTTTCCAGCATGCTTTTATGACACTTCTGCACGATGCTCAGTTTGAGGAACTTTCAGCCCAAGATTTGCTGTTGACATCTGCTTTAAATACCGATTATCTCCTGACATTGCCAATTTATGTTGACTGGAAAAGAGCATCGGAGTCCAAAGCCATAATATTCAGGTGACTTGATTATTGAAGATTCTGTTATTTTTGTTTTGTGGAGTTTATTTAAAAATTTTCCCCAAATCAGACCTCAAGCGCAATAGAAGATAATAGAAGGAAGAGACATAAAAAGAGTAGGGAATATAGTATTCAGTCATGTTCCACCTTATTATTTTGTGAAAATCAAAAGAGTTTCTGTAAGAACTGGTTCTGTGATGGAAGTTCTACATTCAACTCAAATTCTACAGCGAAATAACTGTAGATTTTACCCTTCTTATTTTGCAACTATAAGGGATTAATTTTGTGGATAAAAGGGTATTTTGTTTCCCCTGTTTCAGTAATATAACTATTTAATTGGCTTATTTTCTTTCTTGTTCTCTGCGATTAAGCACTTTGGACTTTTAAGGGAATAGGGCAGTTTTGCAATTTTAGAAGATACTGAAAGTGAAGAGGAAAGCTGCTATTTTGTGAGGTAATAAGACGTTGCAGGCTTGAATATCGTAGTCTTCAATCTCCTTTGGACCAAGCAATACGCCAGTCCTTTGCAAGGGTGAACACTTCGTCAAAACTTGGTATTAGCTTCCATGGGGAAGGGGAAGATTTGCTTGCGTAGGAGATGACTAGGGAGATAGCTCAGTCTGTAACTTTGGAGTTTCACATTGAATTGCATATGATGAAATTCTGTTGAGATGAACCATGTCTTCTAATTTTCATTTAAATTTAGGTTTTTGAGAATTCTTAAATGTTTCTGTTAAGACAATTATTTTGTACCTTGTTAGACGTGGATATGCTGCTGAGAAGCAGAAGGGTTTTCTTATTGTTGAAAAACTAGATTATCTGCAGTCCAAACTTCTGCAAGAGATTTTTGTGAGTCTATCAAGACCTATAAAAGCAGCTGGTCAGTGGATAAATGAGGTGAGTTCTGCTGTTGAGTCATGAACATTGTGTGTTGTCTATTATTTAAAACATTATTATGTCAGGCTGTAGGTTCAAAATAACTTTTGTGTCATTCATTTACCGTTTCACACCGAGTGAAGTGTGAGTAAAAGTGACAACATAATATTAATTTTGAATGTTCACCTAAGAATGCCTGCCCTTTCCAGCCTGCCGTGGGTTCAGGTCTGCTCATTCCAGCCAGCCGTGGGTTCAGTTCTGCCCATTCCAGCCAGCCATGGGTTCAGTTCAGCCCATTCCAGCCAACTATGGGTTCCCAATTCTGCTTCCATCAAAGTTGAACGTCAGTCAATTCACTGAGAGAGGGGATCATGGGGGGAAATTTCACGAATTGCATCTTCCACCAAGTATACTATGGATTTCTAGTTCCTGCAAATAATTGTGCTTGGAGTTACCAAGACCCGTTTCAGAATACAATGATTTGCCTTTTCATTATATCTTTGGTGCTCACCTTGGCTTGTGTGGTTTTCTTATATTTCTTTCCTTCCAAATACACCATGGAACTGCTGCCAAAACTAAACCCTGTATCGAGTTCCCAGTGGAGGGAAAGAACTATTAAAAAGCTGAGAAATGAGGCAAGTGAACTTGCTCAATAAGCATGTTGAGATCAAAACTTGCTAGAGAAGGTTCCCTTGGATTCTTGTGCTGAAAGGGCAGCCTATAAGTACATGATCTGCAGTTTCTTCCCTCGCAATTTGTAGAGGTTGTGGATAATCGTGGGTCCTTGCTTCAATAATTCCCCTCTGGGTGTGATTTTACCCCTGGTCACTGTCCATAAGAAATAAATTACTTTGGGGGAGTTTTTAATTGCCACACTAAGCTGATTTTGATGACGGTTCATTTTCTTCTGGGTTTAATGGCCTATAATAGTTTGTTGAAGGTATTTATTTTTTTTTTGAAAATTGAAGGTATTTACTTAGTAAAACTTAAATTCTATATTGATGATTCCCTCCACAATAATTTAGCCATTAGATAGTGTTTCAACTGAATTTTAAGAAAGGAAAATGATTTCTCATCCTTCTGTTTGACTTGTATCGAAAAGTTTAATTCTGTTTTTTTAATAATAATAATCAGCATTAAATGTTTGTATTGCGAGTCAAATCATTTCTTGATGCGGTTTTCAGTTAGAATTCATGATGTCATACACAATCCATGCAGTGATGGGCCACATATGTCAAAGGCTGAACTGAAATTAATTAACTTAACATTGATGTGTTATATTCTTCCTACAGGCAATCAAAAGTTCGCTTCAGAATGATGAACTACAGGAGTTGTTTGAGAGATTTAATATTTGGCTGAAGGACTTGACTTTGAGTGAGAGATCAGACCCTAATAGTGATGCTACTGTCAGTGATGAGGCTCTGCCAGATAGTGTTCTTCCAATTTGGCTTGCAGCACAAAGGGCAATCCCTCGTTATGAGGGTTTCTTGTCCTCCATTGGACCTCGAGAAAGGCTTTTGAGGAAAATGTTTATGTGGATTGGGCTTATTCCTTCTGCCCCTCACACTTCAGTTGAGCTTGATAAAGAAAGCTTAATGTCAGAATCCCACTTGAGGTTAGCATTTGTTTGATCGTTAGATTGATCTCTTCATTAGCATTTGTTTAACTTCTAAATTATCATCTCATTAACATTAGCTTAAATCTTAGAGTATCCCTCCATCCATGTGAAATAATTTTGTCACAGTTAAGGTTGAGAGTTGAAGCAAATGCATTCATTGATGACTAATTTTTTACTTTTATCTCTTATGGTAATCAGGCCAAATCGTTTACCTAGGATTTCACTTAGTGATATATGGGAACCTGCTTCGAGGGAAAATTGTGGAGACAATCCTTGGAAAATGTTTAAAACAGCCCTATCTATTCTTTTCTCCAAGTCAACGCTCCAGGTGACCTTTCAATATGCCACCTTTATTTATCTTTCTTTGCCTTCAGAAAAAGGTATTAAAAGCAGAGATTTTTGTTCTAATGATCATAGTGACTTTTTTTATTTCAGAAAGTTTCTCTGTAGACAAGTTCAGTAAAAAAAAAAAAAACTCTGTAGATATTACTATATGGTGTAGAAGGGAGGTTGAGTTTTGACTAGTGCTCGAACACAGTACAGAGTTGACTAATACAAATATTTAAGATATATTTGAGTGGTTGAGTCAACCTTCCTTGTCTTTTATTCCTCATCCTAAGCACTATATTGATTTGTTTTATATCTCGTTGCTCTCTGTTTCTATCTCCACTATTCCACAAAGTGAGTCTAGGATTGAACTAACCAACAACAGTTTTCTACCCATAAATGCTACTTGATAGGTTACACTTTTTCATATATGCACGAACACTCGATTAGAAGTTGCATGTGAGAAAATTTGAGAATGGAGTCCTCATTCTATTTTCTAGAAATGTAGAGCAGGCTTTACAAGGTGTCACTGGTTCTGTTTAGTTGACTAGAAACTATTATCTTCAGAAATTGCTGTGCTAAAGCTGCCTGAATGCTTACTTAGGTGTATTATTCCTCCTTGAACCCAGCTGTAATCTGCTGGATGTTATATTGAGTGGTCTTTGAGGAAGAAGAAACTTTATAGGGACATTATATAAGGACCCCTTCCAAATATTTGTTTGTCTAGAAACCCACTGACAAAATTTTATTTCTATTAACTCCAGAAGAAATTGAAAATATCTAATAAACTCATTCTTGATAATCTTTTTTTAAATTATGTTATGCCCAAGATACCCATATACTCCTTTACATAATATCTTGAAATAATTTTAAAAATCATACTTAAAAGATATATTATAAAAGTGAAATATCGAAACGTATTTATCAAAACTAAAAATATGTAAAAGATAAGAACTTTTTAGATCATGAATCCAAGAAGATGAAAAAATTATCGCAAGTTGTATCTTTAGATTAAATTATCAAATCAACTTATAATTTGGAAAGACAAAGTTTATAGTATTCTCTACAGAAAAATAAAGCTTTCCCATAAGTATTTTTTTAGAGTTTGTGTAGAATTTTTTAGATTATTGAATGTATACATATCGATAAAGTTACGGAATAACTGATAGGGATATTTATGAAATAATATTTTTGACGAAGAAAAGTAGAGATGTAATGTCTATGATGGGTTAGTAAGAATTTTTTTTTGTGATAGTTTCCCAACTATTTATGCTTCTTTATGATGAGTATGCATCTATATTGTTCATACCGAAGAGATAGATAAGAGTTTGTTTCAGAACCTTATCCTTGTTATAAAAATTTTTGGTTTTTTTGCATATTAATGTTCTCTTCTTGGTTATTCTTTCATTGCATTAAAACTAGCAAAATATTATAGTAGAGGTAATTCTGCACCCCACTATTTCAGGTATTGAAATTTATAAGCCTTTCTCGCATGAGTTTTGTTGGGATTAGTTTATAACTTGGTGTGCATTAGGAGGCAGCTTTTCAGGAATTAATATTGCTTTATACTAATGGGATGAGCCAACAAGAAGCTGATGGAAAAGCTGATTTATGCTCCTTGGAGCTGAAAATCTATGAAAATATCCCAATTCCTGATCTTCCAGTAAGTGTATGCTATGGTTCATTTTCAAAAGCTTAATTCTTACTACCCTTTTACATGTTTTTATTAAATTCTTTGGTAATGTATTATTTCATATTTGGAGATTAATATCTGCAGGTTATCTTTCCACACAAGAAGCTCTCTTTCCGCATTCTGGACACTGTATGAACTTCTATCTTGTTATGGCTCCTAGTCCTTGACAACATTACTCATTTTTAGCTGATGCCAGTGTATATTTTATGCAACGTAATTGCTCTATGTGGTCTAAATTTTTCTTCATTTTTTACCTCTATCCATTATATCAATCAAAATGCTTTAGGGCAACTTTTTAAACTTTTTTAACAGTCAAGAGAAGATGAATTTCATTTTGACTTGTAATGTACATTAGAAAGAGATTTTGGAAGCACATATTTGAGATGCCTAGAAAGTGAGGATCTTTATGTTTTAGCTAGCCAAATAACACATTTCCAATAATACAAAAAAAAAGTAAGATAAGAAAAGAAAGTGAGGATTCCTTTTCCAAGGTCATTGCTTTTTGGTTCATAGTGAAGTCAGGCATACATATTTATTAAGATCTTTCTCAATCTGAGTATTTTTTCCGAGTCATGCAGGGGAGGATCTTTTCTTAACTCCTGCCGTTTCAAGTATTCTTTTATTCTAATACATCCATATATGTTATCATAAACAAATGATCCTGTTTTTGTACAAGTTGGAGAATCTGCTTGCGCATTGGCTTCATTGATTTTTGAGATGAAAATTTTAGTTTTCTCCAAGTTAACTTTGACCAAAATGCTGAATGGCAAACTATAATTGTAGGTACGGTTGGATGCGGCGAGCATATTGGGGCTGCTTGCTTTTCTTGTGAACTACAGATTTGAAAACATTCTGTCCTCTCCGTATGTTTCTTGATGCTGTTTCAAACGGTTTTTATGCTTTTCATTTCATCCTTTTTTTTTTCATCCAACATGTAATTTGAATGGAAAAAAAATAATGCAGCTTCAAGTTGTCTTTCTTTTACTTCTGTTAGTCCTCGCTGTATGTGTACCTGGTTACTAATTGTTTCATTTTGATGCCCTTTATCTAGATCTGCGTTTCTGCTAGATGTGATTGCTGTGAGTTCTCTTATATTATATGCTACCCGTGTAGTCTTGGGATACAAACAGACAAGGGATCGTTATCAGGTAAGTCAAGAGCCTTTAGTTTTGTGAGGAACTGATTTTTTCACCATGACCAATTTTTCGGCCTTTCGAAGTTTTGAAGATTGCACATCCTCATTCTAGTGTTACACTCACTATGGTGATCTTCATCTCCAAAGTATGGTTGCTTTCATTCTGCCTAAAGTATTTTCTGAGCAGACTATGACTCAGGTCTAAGTATCACTCACTATTTCTGGCATGCTTTCCTATTGTTTTTAAAGTTGCTACGCCAATCCTCATTATATTTCATGTCCCACATAAAAAACTATCGTGGTGTAATTCATTGAATATCATACTTTCATTAGCATGCTTTGGTAAATGATCTCCTGCAGCTTCTGGTCAACAAAACCCTATATGAGAAAACCTTGGCAAGTGGCTTTGGTTCAGTCTATTTCCTTCTGGATGCATCTGAACAGCAACAGGTGAGATGTTGAGGCGATTATATGTGCATTGTATTTGAAGGGACATTAAAAAGAAGACCACTTCTCTCATTTTCATTCCATTATTTCATGCAGTACAAGGAAGCAATTTTGGCTTATGGGCATCTAATTCATGGAAAGAAGCATCAGGTATTACCCACCGACCATTTCCTGTGCTTGTTGAGAACACTGGGATATGGTTATTCTTTGAGAAACACTGGAAGAGAACTTGCTTTATGACAACTATTTTTGCCTTAGGTTTATCTATATATTATCGACGCATTTGATTTGGTATGCAAATAAAAGGACATGCATTTCATTAAGTATTTTGCAATCAGAACAAAGAGATTCTGTGAACAAGGGATCAGCTAAAATCAAGCGTGAGGCATGGACTTTGCCTGGATTTACTGGTCCACTTATAACTAAGTGGAATATGGAGATAAACTTAGGTCCATTCATGATGTTATGCGATTATCTCAGGTGTTGTAGGCATGGTTTCCATAACAGTTTTATGGGTGATTGACATTTCGGTGACAAATTCTTGATTGCTAGTAGTAACTATGTTTTTACTTTTCCGTGTGCTAGTTTCATCATTCCATTAGTTCCTAAGAAATTTTAATAAACAGTCTAACAAACTATCCAGGTGGTTACCCGCAAAAGTGTAAGTGCCACATGCGAGAGATTTGTTTATGACATGTTCAAGGAGAAGGTAATGAAGAAACTATATAAAATTTAAGCTTGCAAAGCTTACTTGGTCAGTGGACTAACTTTGGTTGCATTTGTACAGATTGAAATGCCAATTGATAAAGCTATGGACACCTTACTGAGGTTAGGCCTTGTAAATGAGGTATCTTTTCAAGAGAAGTCTATATTGCAGCCTATCCCATGTTCAAAGGCATATGAAGCTCTTAAAAGACGCTGGGACAACTTGCTAAAATGATGAGCACATGTCATCTTCTTGGAGCAAAAAGCTCGGCCGATACCCGACTCTTTTTGGGTCAGGACACTGGAATTGACTGATAAGAGAGAAGATGGGTTTGGAGGTAATTCGAACTACCACTTACTGCTGTGCCTGATACACTTTTCCCTCCTAAGCGAAGTTGACGAAAAAGTAAGCTGAACAAAGAGGGAAAACAACACCCAGTCAAGTCAAATACTAGGAAAATATGAAATTTAGTTCTCACCGTCTCGAACTCCCTTGTAATGCTTCCGTTATTATTTGTCTAGAGCCTTTCCTTTGGAAAGGCCCTCCAAAAATGAGCGTATGCTGCTTTTGTGGCGAGCACACGGTATTCTTTAGTAAAAGGCGAAAGAATAGTTCGCTCTGTGCTCACCACGCAGCTCCGTGATCAAAGAGCTGTTGAAAGAGTGTATTTATAGGCTCTCAGGCTGAAGCAATGCCGTTGCTACTCGATGTGGGATTAACAGACAAGTAATTTTGGATCCATGTAGCCTGAGAAACTGTTTGAAAATCCGGAGTACGGCGCTCGGCGCTCGGTAACACCAGAGAGTTTGGGAGTTGAGATTTTCAAAATCTCAACCACGATATTATGTAAATTTTTAAAATGCTACCTTTAAATCCAAAAGTATTAGGTGCAGTTGGTCATATAAGAAACCTGACCAATTTGAAGAAGATGACCTTGAGGAGGTTGTCTAACTTTAATTCGACCCTTTTTTCTTCTCAAAAAATAACACTACTTATTGTTTACCAATTATAAGTCTAATTTACTCTATTATAAGTACAATGATTTTAATAAAAATAAAAATTCATATGGACGCCAAGGAAAATGAAATAGAAAATAACAATAAATCATATATTTTACTAGTTTTACAAGACCTAGGCGAAGCATCAAGACTAAGCCAATGCTGCTGTATGGTTAAGAATAAAAAAATCGTATGTGCTACAATATCTACGCGAAGTATCATAAAAGTTTTGGTTCAGAATTGATAGAGCCATTTCCTTTGGAAAGGTTCTCCAAAAATAAGCATATGCTGCTGTTTGTAGCGGGTACACAGTATTCTTTAGTAAAAGGCGAAAGAATAGTTTTCTCTGTGCTCACCATGGAGCTCTGTGATTTGCCCTCATGTCTTTCTGGTTCATTTATAACTCAAAAGGTAAGAATTTTTATACTTATCTTGTCCATGTGGGATTAAGTTCTATATAATTCATTTACTTTCTCTAAGCCCACCGGTACCTTATTATTAGAAATTTAGAGGACAGGCGTAAGATGTTTTTAAAACTGGCCGGGTCATTCCATTTTCAACCTCTTGCCCGTTTGAGAGCAAACTGAACCGCAAGAAGCACCGGTTCCAATTGAACCGGGTTGAACTAGCCAGGTTGGTCCAGTTTTTAAAACATTGAAATATATATATATATATATATATATATATATTAACTATTCATAGATGGACGTAATGAACTCTCGTGTTATCAGGTTTATAGATCACTTCGGCAATAGCATAGAAGTGCTCAAATTGGCTCTGTTTCATTTACTCCCAATCCTTGTTAACGAATCCATATCCCATCCTCTTACTTACCTAGTCTAACATATTTCTGTTTTAATCTCAAATCTCAAACTTGTAATTATTTCTATAATATCTGAACTTTATTTTAACACAAATCTGTAACTCCTGTATAAAAATCAGTATACAGAGAATAAGAATTATTCGAATGCATACATTCTCACATGGTATCAGTGATCCCAGTTCAAGATCCTATACCTTAATTCCCTTTTTGTCTTCTTTCGAGCTATCATGGCCCAATCCTCCAATATTCACTCTTCGGCAGCCGACCTTGTGGATGTGATTCCTCCCCCTATCGTTAAATCGATCTCGTAGGAAGTCTCTACCAAACTTACTCCTGACAACCAAAGACGTCTGGTCCCTTCTCGAGGAAGTGTATGACACTGTCACATGTTCTAGAGTTCAACAACTTAAAACCGAACTCCACACATTGCAGCATGGCAGTAAATCTGTTCACGAATACCTCGTTCACGCGAAATCCTTGTCTCTTGCACTAGCCAGTGCTAGCAAACTCGTGGATGAAGATGATCTTATATTATGTACGATGGGTGGCCTTGGATTCGAATTTGATCCAGTTCTTGCTGTCATTGATGCTCAGACACCTCCTCCTACATTCTCCTTTGTCTTGGCATTATTACTAGACCATGATCTTCGTACCAAGCAGAATCAGCTTCCTGTTGTTGCTCTTACCACCACCACCTCCCATGCTCCTTCCAGACCATTGATAGCATGTTCTGGCCATGGCTCCTCCCATTGTCCCCCCGGCTAGCCGTGGCCGCACTAACTCATCTCGAGATCATAGCCGAATCCTATCAACTCCTGGTGCTTCCGCCTCTAAGCCCTTTGATGGCTCCTCTATCGTCTGCTACCGGTGCGGTCATCCCTATAACAAGGCCAACCACTCGTGGGCTCCTGATGCCACACTTCCGGCTTTCGCCGCCCTATTCGCTTCCTCGCAGTCCAACTAGCACTCTGACGACTGGTTTTTAGACTCCGGTGCTACCCATAATATCACGCCAGATCCTAGTGATATCCCTGGTAAGAAATCGTATAATGCCCACGATTGGTTTCACAATTGTCATGTTCTAACAATTAAAATTTTCTATTCACCCGTTCTAGCTTTATTATTCGAGATTTGCAAACCAACTGGATGCTTCACCTAGGCCCAATTAAGGGTGGTTTGTACCCAATGTCCGTCGCTCCGCATCAATGTCTTTCTACAAATAAAACAATGCATGTCAACTGGCATTTCAGGTTGGGTCATTCATCAAATCACATTCTTCGCTTCCT
This sequence comes from Aristolochia contorta, assembly GCA_022405105.1. Classification (NCBI taxonomy): domain Eukaryota; kingdom Viridiplantae; phylum Streptophyta; class Magnoliopsida; order Piperales; family Aristolochiaceae; genus Aristolochia; species Aristolochia contorta. The sequence goes on along the minus strand of CM039665.1, from coordinate 38,095,049 downwards.
ATCATCTGCACTTCAACGTCCGTTTTCACCAAATAACGAGCCATGCCACAACTGCCAATTGGGCAAAAGTCACAGATTGCCCTTCTCCTCTTCTTTGATTCAGACTCATAATCTTTTAGAAATGCTTCACTGTGACGTTTGGGGTCCAGCCCCCACTATTTCAGTTATTAGATTCCATTTTTACTTAATCATTGTGGATTTCTGGAGGTTTACATGGCTTTTTCCAATAAAAAGAAAATCTGATATCTCATCGATTTTTTGCCAATTCATTCAGCTGGCCGACTTCCTTACTAAAAATCAATACCCATAATCGGTTTGAGCCATTACTGGCTAAACTCAAGGTTCTGACCCCACCTTGAGCTTGCAGAGGGTGTTAAGGTATCCATATCTTATCCTCATACTTACCTAGTATTCTCAAATCTCAATCTTGTAATTATCCCTGTAATATCTGAACTTTCTGTTCACACATATTTGTAACTCCTATATAAATATCAGTATACTGTAGATAATAAGAATCATTAGACTGCATACATTCTCACAATCCCTCCGTCAAATCCACTGGTCCCTCCGACGCCGTCTTCAAATCAACTCCATGTAAGAGACGAGCGTGGGGAAATGAATGACCTCGACCGCGGGCGAAGGTCGAAACCCCACGACACATGTGCCGACCTGAGCCAAACGTGATGCATGCGCTCGAAATGCTTGCCCTTCCCCAGGCCACGTGATTTGGATGGGTAACGAAAGCACAAGAAAGACACGATCAAGCTTTCTATTGTAACCACGAATTAGTCTGCGCCGCATAATTATTTGTAGTCTCTTTTGACTCCGCTAACGAAGAGAAAAAATATCTTCAAACGGCTGTCTTTCTCATTTCTCTTTCAAGTTATCGATGACCGACACAAATATTCTTCCCAAGTTATCGATCAGGTTAACTAGGTTCAGTAGTTTATTAGCAATTCATCAAGTCTTGAACTGAGTATCCAGAAATAAAGATCAAAGAGCTGCAAATATAAATTTAATTCTAAATAGGAAATACTTAAAACAAAAAAAGAACAAAATATATGTAGTTCAAAAGAACTCTTTAGTGCTCAGGTATTTACATATGTTGAAATGTAGTCATAGAGGAGTTTGAAGTTGAAATTACATGCACGTTAAAGGGTACGAGCAATATTGACAAAAATAAGCATCAACATTAATTTTTGTTATTAATGTGACAACAACTGATGTAATTATTTAGAAGTAAAAGATTGAAATTTAGAGCCATGCTGTAGTACTGATTCAATCTCATGCGGTAATACACCGACCTGAGGGGCGCCGCTAGCTCACCGACCTGAGGAAGAAGAATCCATCCACGTTGCAGTGATATCGTCGAGATACTCGACGGCGACACGCACTAAATTTCAACCGTCCTTGTTATATAGTACTGGTTCTAGTCTCACAATTTGTACATGATCGTTTGGCAAGAGCACCTGCATGCATGGATCTGTTTCTGTCGCTGAAAGTAGTAGTTTCTCTGGTTGCTGCGGTGGTCTTCTACAATCAAATATGGCTAGGGAAGTGGAAAGGGAGAGGTGACGCTGGAGGCCGTGAGGCCCCCGAACCCGCCGGAAAGCTCCCGATCGTCGGCCACCTCCACCTTCTCCGAGCAAAGGAACCACTGGTTCGGACCTTCGGGGCTATGGCAGATAAACGTGGGCCAATCTTCACCTTCTGGATGGGGATGCGCCGGACGATCGTGGTCAGCGGAAGAGATGCGGTTAGGGAGTGTTTCACTGTAAATGACAAGGCTCTCTCCAGTCGTCCTCGCTATGCAGCCGCCGAGCACCTGGGTTACAACTACGCCCTGGTTGGGTTCGCCCCTTACGGACCCTACTGGCGCCAGATTCGTAAGATCGCCACCCTTGAGCTTCTCTCCAATCGCCGGCTTGAGCTGCTGAAACACGTTCCCGCAGCAGAGGTGGATGCGAGCTTAAAATCCCTGTACGCTCGGTGGGTTGAAAACGGTGAGCGACCCGTTAAAGTGGAGATGGCGGAGTGGCTCGGGGACCTGACGTTCAATAACGTGGTGATGATGATCGCCGGGAAACGGTACTTTGGCGGAGGCGGCGAAGACGTGGGGGACGAGAAGGAGGCGAGGGAGTTCAGGCGGTGCATGCTGGAGGCGTTCTACCTGACGGGGGTGTTCGTGCCGTCGGACGCCGTCCCGTTCGTCAAGTGGTTGGATTTGCAGGGGCACGAGAGGGCGATGAAGAAAACCGCGGCGAAGATGGACACGGTACTATCAAGATGGCTGAAGGAACACCGGCAGAAGAGATCGTTATCCGACGGTCATGATCATACGATGAAGGAGACAGACTTTATCGACGTGTTGCTGTCAACGTTGGAGGATGCCAAGATTTCCACCTACGACTGCGATACCGTCATCAAAGCCACTTCTCTGGTTTTTTTCCAAAAAGACCACCAAATTTTCCATGCTTATCTCTTGAATCTTTTCGTTATGAAAATGACTCCCACCATTGAATTAAAAAACAAATTTTGCTTTCTGATCTGTACGCAATATTACCGTTTCTTCTATATGTACTGCAGGGTCTCATCCTTGGAGGCACAGATACGACTGCGGTCACCACCACGTGGGCTCTCGCCCTCCTACTCAACAACCCAAGAGTACTAAAGAAGATCCAGGAAGAGATAGACTCACAGGTGGGGAAGAACAGGAACGTGAACTACACAGACATATCCAACCTTCCCTACCTCCAAGCCACGATCAAAGAGGTAATGCGGCTGTACCCAGCAGCCCCACTCGCGGTTCCCCACCAGGCAACTGAAGACTGCCAAGTCGCCGGGTTTCGCATCCCGGCCGGCACCCGGGTGATGGTCAACCTGTGGAAGATACAGAGGGACCCGGAAGTGTGGGAGGCGGCGGAGGAATTCAGGCCCGAGAGGTTCCTCACCATCCACAAGGACTTGGACGTGAAAGGGCAACAGTTCGAGTACTTGCCTTTTGGATCAGGAAGGAGGTCCTGCCCTGGCATCTCCTTTGCCCTCCAAATCATGCATCTCGCCCTCGCTCGTCTGCTTCATGCCTTCCATGTAGAGAGCCCCTCTGGTCTGCCGGTTGACATGACCGAGGGGTTGGGGATGACCATCCCCAGGGCAAACCCTCTTGAGGTCATGTTAACTCCAAGGCTGCCCTCCGGTCTTTACAACTAATTAAGTTAGCTATACGTTGGATGCTACAACTACATCTGTTGTTTAATCTTGTAGATGCAGATCAGGAAGAAAATGTTTGGAGTGTGCTCAATAGACTCCTGATCGCCCATTGTCATTGTAAAAAATGCTATTCCGCAGGTGGTCTTGACCTTATAATGTGGTCATATCATAAACGTGCATGTGGTGCTTTTGAAAAGAAAATTGAGACAAGAAAATATGGTCCAATACGTTGTGCATGTTATATCATCATAAGTCCCTCCTAGTTAAAATATGTATATTAAAATTTTAATAGAGAGCTTTTTGTGAACAAGACTAACTTGAAAAAAAAATCTAAATATTATTGCTGTGAATTAATTTTAATTTTACTAAGTTTCATTTATTTTATACTTTATCTTATATTACATAATTTATGTTTTAATGTAAATTCTTTAAAGGTACATTAGGGATTGGGAGGGGCCCTAGAAAAAGTCTACGTTACCTAAAAAATAATTAATTATATTAGTTAGGTACTCAATTTATAAATTTATATTATCTTGCATTTTAATAATTTTATATTGAAAGCCAAAAGAACCCTCTCTTGAAAAATTATACTATGTAAAATTGGTAAGTGTAAATAAAATTAGAGCAAAATAATTGGTCATTACTTACAATTTAATAGCTAAAAAAAATTAAAGCTTTCTGATTATGCTAGTTCAGACTAAATGATAAATACAAGGGAGAGACTAACATATTAAACCGTGTCCAGCAATACATTAGATCTTCTAAGGCTTACATTAAGAATAGAAAAAGAATTGGCTGGCTCGCTATCTTTCTTGTCTGCGCAGGTATCCCGACGACTCCTCATTTTGCTCCGTCTTCTTACTGTTTTTGTTTTTTTTTCTCCCCGTGTTGTTCTTCTGCTCGATTTCTTTATTTTTCTTTTCGCTTTACCACTGTTTTGGATGGTGATGGTTAATCATCAAAAAAAAAAAGGAGCAAAAATTCAGGCAGCCCCTTTACCGAAGAAAGACATGGCGGAGGAGGTGTTAATTTGCTCGGAGATGAATCTGTCTTCTGCTCTTCTGATTTGCTGAGAAGGGATCTGTCTCTTCGCTGAAGCCGGTCTAGTAACGCTCAAGCACTGTTTATATTTCGAATCCTTCTTCTTTTTTTTTTTTTTCTGATGTTTTGACCTAAATTTTCTATTTTTCACCTCATTTGAAAACCTTTGGTTTTTGGCTGTTTGAAAATTAAATTAACGTTTCGGTCTTCTTTGGCTGTTTGGAAACCGCAGCAAAAATGCTAAGGACGGCAATGTAGGCCACTAAGCCGAAGCTTGCGTGTGGCAGTACTTGCGAATCCATTGATCTCTCTATTTTCTCACCTGCTACTACTACTACAGCTTAATTTGGTTAATGCTAATAGCTTTCACCCTCAAGAGAAAATTCAGAGGGAAAACCTTACGACAAACCCAACATTGTCACCGGTGCCAATGTTCAGGTATTCGATTTTTTTCACGCTCAGATTACTTGATCAGATCCACGTTTCCTGAACGACGGCGGCGGGGAAATTGACTTCGAGGTGGAACTGAAGGAAGTGAAGTTCAGGGAAGGTCACTATATACGTACGTGATGGACCCGGCGAAAGCCAAAAGAACCCTCTCTTGAAAAAATTATACTATGTAAAATTGGTAAGTAAGTGTAAATAAAAGTAAAGCAAAATAATTTGTCTTTACTTACAATTTAATAGCTAAAAAAATGAAAGCTATCTGATTATGCTAAATTTTCTATTTTTCACCTCATTTGAAAACCTTTGGTTTTTCAAGTTTTAATTGTTTTTTCCTTCAGTGATTATTGATCCATCTCTATTTCAAGTGGGGGGAAGTATGTCGTTTCCGGTTTGTTTTCTTGCAGACCACTCTCTTTTAGCACATCACGTAAAATATGAATGGTTTGCACCGTGTAAGATCTCTTAATTGGAGCTTAAGAGTTGCAATAGGTTTCATATAATGGATGTGTTGCTCCGAGTCAGTTGGTCTATTCCAAGCTTGAGAAGGAGGTGTTTGTATGTTTGACAAACGATGGCTCTCCTTTATCTGGCTTATGATTAATTTTAGAAACCATTTTTGAAGTGCTCTGTTGCAAAAATCGATTCTCAAATTAGTCACAAGCCATAATGGTGAGCGTTTTTTCAAATCTCCTAAAGGAAATTTTTTAGGGCAAAAGACGAACTGTTATGTATTGGGGCTCAACTTCTCTTCTTGTTGTTGTTGCATAGTTGAACAGGAGAGTGGATGCCTTTTCAGTGCATACTTACACAGTGATATGGTTTTAATTCCGTAAACCCATATTTTCCTCCCTCTCACTCGGAATTCGAGCTCCTCATCACCTCCTAAGTTAAAGAAAAAGAAGAAACATTTGTTTTTATTTTGGGGGAGAGAGTCCGCATGGATGTTTAAATTTGAGTTTCTGCAGTAATATTAGCCTTTTCTTTCTTCATAGTTTTTTTTTTAAAAAAATATGTTTGAAGAAATCTTGAAGGGTTTGTCTTCAGGGAGGAAGCTCATACTGCAAATGATTTGCAGTTTGTTATGTAGGTGTAAACCCACAAAGAGGTCAGTCACCACTACAGTAGAAGGGAAACTAGAAGCATTGGATCAGAGATGAGTAAGATAAAGATGTTAGAAAAGGAGGAGGAATATGAAGAACTACCTAGTGATGCAAAGATTGTGACGACGCTGCTGAAGTCAATGGGAATACATGAATATGAGCCTCGTGTGATTCATCAATTCTTGGAGCTGTGGTACCGTTATGTAATGGACATATTAACAGATGCGCAAGTATATTCAGAGCATGCCGGCAAGCTTGCTTGTGATTGTGAGGATATAAAGCTTGCCATTCAGACCAAGGTCAACTGCAGCTTCTCACAGCCTCCACCTCGTGAGGTACTGAAACTTTATTTTGTACCTTCTTAATCTTGCTAACGAGAGAAATTTAATTAAAATTAAGGACACTGGCCATGGTTCTATAAAGGAGAGGTTCTAAGATTGTACTTGCTCTGATTGCTCAAAGAAGTCAGTTGGGTAGCATCTTTTCATAAAAAAAAAGGTAGCAATTTTCAAAAAATAAAACATAAAAAAGGTAACAAAATCACGGAGAAATTGGAGAATTAAACAAGGAGATTCAAGGAGAGGAAGAAGAGGTAGATGAAAGAGGCAGGCGAAGATGTGAAATGAAGATTTTTTTGAGGAAAGACAGAAGAAGAGAATGAATATGATAATTAAGGCACTTTCAAACTAAAATATGATAATTATTGCAGCTCTCAAAACAACTCTTATGCCTTTTTTTACAAGATTCTTGGGTACATATAATTAATTGAAATAATCTAACATGAGTTGCAACAGCAAAAGTTTAAATTCCATCTGTATCATCAAATGTATATATTTATGCTTGTAACTAGGCAGAGATGTCTGAAGATTTGGATTAGTTGCTGTTTGCTTTTTGTCAAATTTTCTGTTGGCCTGCACTGTGTTGTATGCGTAAGTTTTTAATGGTTTTTGTGTGTGTGTGTGTGTGTGTGTGTAGAAATGGTGTGCTTGCCTAAAGCCCCTGCCTTATGCCCCTGTGGAGATTGAACTCAAGACCTCTCACTACAAATCCCACATGTGACCAGTGAGCTATTACTCAAGTTCACTCGTTGAGTAATCTTTTGAATATTGCTTTTGATTTAATTTTTTTTGTTGTCAAATAATAACGGAATTTTGGTATTTTTACTTCATCTTAGTTGTTGATGAATTGATCTATTCACTGTCATTAGAGTCATGATCTGTTGAGTTTAATCTTTGTCATTTTGTATGTTGAGGATGTTCATTCTTAGGTATGGAGTAGAATAGGTAAAATTTTTGGCATTGGCTTATTCTAATTATGTACTTTACATTAATAACTTTTTAGGGGCATATTGACAGTGTAGGGGGTTTGGGGGATATTTTAGTAATTATTGTCAAATGTGGGCCTCTTTTCTAATTACTGGATTTCTTGTTATTAATAGATAAACATCTAATCCAATTAGAACAGAACATACTTTTTTCTTCAAACTAGTCTCTGTATGAAATTAAGAGAGAATGTAGCGCAGCTATTATATGATCCGATTGTATCATTTGGTATCAAGCAGGTCAATTTCTGGTGAAAATTTATTTTCTGGTTGAAACAAATTGGTTCGATCTTCAATTTGATTTTACAATTTGATTTTTATTTTAGTTCATGGTTTGAATTTTGGAGGAAAATCTGGTCTTGTGAGATTCGGCAACACTTTCGATTTCCATTTGTTCTTTGAATTGACTCTTTTGGATATATTATTGGAAATTTTATGCTTACTTGTGGAAGCCCTGGGAATGGCCGATTCCACTGTTGCAGAACTTTGTGCACTGTAGTAACTAGTTGGTTCTTCCTCACCACCTTGGAGTCACTGTCACACTGGAGTGCCATTAGCAAAATCATTCACTTGGTGGGTGGATGTGTAACCAGTTGGAATTACGTTCCCGTTCCTCAAATTCAGCTGCCAATGCCTTAGCTTTGGAGCGCACTCATTATTAAAGACCAGCAAGTGAACCGTAAAGCCCTTCTTTCTTTCTTTTTTCAATAAAATGCGTCTATTTCCAAAACAAAAAAAAAACCATGGGTAGAAAAAATCATCACGAAATTCATTAGCATATTGAAGAGCTAGGGCTCATCATACACTCAATGTCTTTCTCATTAGTGTAAAAGCATTTTTTTGTTATCCTTGGCGGCATTATTTCACTGAAAAATGAATTTCTGATTTCTAGAGGATGATCTGGAAGGTAAGCATTAGATAGTACCAGCGCAAATCTTGGTGCGTAATTACTTGAACCCCTCTGCTTTTATTTATTTTATATAGCCTCTGCTCTTCTTTTTTTCCTTTCTTATTTTTTATTTTTTTTAGTTATTTCTGGGTTGAGTTTGCTTATGTCACCTGATGTTCCATGTCACCTATAAGCGGGGAAAACCCGAACTGCCCATCTGAATCTGTTTCTTGCTTCTGTCCTGTTCCATCGAATTTTTTCTCACTAACACTAAATATTCTTTACCAGTAGAATGCAAGTGGTACTGACCAAAAGTTTGTCTCCCGTATACAGGTACTTTTGGAACTTGCCAGGACAGGAACAAAATTCCTTTACCAAAATCTCTTGGAGGTCCTGGAATCCCCCTCCCACCCGAACAGGATACATTGATCAGCCCGAATTACCAACTAGCTATTCCCAAAAAACAGTTGAGCCCGGCAATGGAAGAAACAGAGGATGAAGAGGGGGCAAACACAATTCCAAATGTCCCTGAAGAACCAAAGCCAGATCGGCAACAACATCCTTCTCAAAGGGTATCTTTCCCTCTTGCGGCAAAGCACCCTAGATAAGCTCTTACTGGCCAGCCTCAAAAGCTCAGGCGTCCTATATGTGTGGAAGACTGGCGATGGTGATTTTAAATCTTTTTGCAGTAGCTTTTGACGGGCACTAAAAGCAAATGTGTTCAAGAGTAGGATGTAACTTTCAATCGATGTGCAAAATCTGAAGGAAGTTTAACAAGCTGTTGTTGCCTGTCTATGGGGTGTAAGTTGGTGACCTGCAAGAGCGACGGTAAATTGCAATGCGAAGGCCTTGTTCATCTATGACTCGTATGTGTGAGCCTAATGTAGGACAAAACTGTTGTCACTGGGTTCATATTTGCAGTAGATAAACTCACATATGAGACCCAAATCATTATCTTTATTGAAAAAAACTTGTTTTTCTTTGAAGAAAAAACTATGGAATGGTTGATTCTCATTTCTTTCCAGATCCATCATGCCCATTCAAATCATCAACCAATTTGTGAGCAAAAAAAATATTCACTTGCAGGTTTACATATTGGTCCTTTACTTCATGTCGTACTATTGTAGTTCTTATGATGTTGAAAGACGAAAGAACCCTCGCTTGAAGTACAATATGACATTTTTAACCAACTCGAAGGCAGCATCGCAACTCGCACGTGAGTACGTTAATACGAGTGAGTCGGAAGAACGAGAAACCCTAGCTGAGATGTTTCCCTTCGTGCCCTAATTCTTCTATAAATAATGGATGAAAGGCACCCTCTTTAGAAGCTGGCTCGCTCTCTTTCACGTCTGCGCAGGTATCCGGAATCCTCCTTCTCATTTTGCTCCGTCTTCTTACTGTTTTTGGTGTTTTTATTCCCTTGATTTGTTCTTCTACTCGATTTCTTCATTTTTCTTTTCGCTTTACCCCTGTTTTGGATGGCATCAAGAAAAACGAGCAAAAATTCAGGCAGCCCCTTCGCCGAAGAAAGAAATGGCGGAGGAGGTGTTAATTTGCTCGGAGATGAATCTGTCTTCTGCTCTTCTGATTTGCTGAGAAGGGCTCTGTCTCTTCGCTGAAGCCGGTCTAGTAACGCTTAAGCACAGTTTATATTCGAATCCTTCTTCTTTTTGTTTTTTATTTTTTATTTTTTGATGTTTTGACTTTTGTTTTTTCAAGTTTTAATTGTTTTTTCCTTCAGTGATTATTGATCCATCTCTATTTCTCGTGGGTGGAAGTATGTCGTTTCCGGTTTGTTTTCTTGCAGACCACTAATGAATGGTTTGCACCGTGTAAGATCTGTTAATAGGAGATTAAGAGTTGCAATAGGTTTCATTTAATGGATGTATTGCTCCGAGTCATATGGTCTATTCCATGCTTGAGAAGGGAGGGGTTTATTAGTGGTTTTGGATTTTTATTGTATGTTTGGTAAACGATAGCTTTCCTTTATCTGGCTTATGACTAATTTTAGAATCCATTTTTGAAGTGCTTTGTTGCAAAAATCGATTCTAAAATTAGTCACAAGCCACATTGGTGAGGGTTTTTTCCAATCTCCCAAAGGAAAATTTTCAGGGAAAAGACGAACTGTTATGTGTTGGTGCTGAGCTTCTCCTCTTATTATTATTGCATAGTTGAACAGGAGCGGAGGATGCCTTTTCAGAGCATACTTACAGTGATTTAGTTTTCAATCCGTAAACCCATCAAAGAAGAACCTAGACACACATCAATTCTTTGGCTACTCACCCGAAGTACAGAGATGTGTGTCTAGTTTCTTCTTTTGATCGGTTTTTGATTATTTTGTCGGATTGCTCAATGCTTGTCTCTACCAGAACGGAAAGCGTGGACTGAATTAATACAAAAATTTCTGACTGATGTAAATTGGGTGTGGAAGAATTTTATTAATCAACCATTCTCGGGACCTGGTAATTCTGTTTGACGATATCTTCTTTCTGCTTTGCTGTTTTCCAAATTGAAATGGAAAGACGGATGTTGTAACTTGTAACTAGGGTCAGTTTCAGAAAAGCCCAACTGATCCCCTTCCACTCGGAATTCGAGCTCCTCCCGCCTAAGTTAAATAAAACTGTGCACAGGTGGTATTTTCCAAAGAAAAAACTAACTATTCCAGCTATTAGAACGACATATCTGTGTTTTAAGTTTGATAGAACATTAAGAATTTAAGATGCCATGAACTGCATAAGCAAATCACGGTAGAGTTGATAGAGACGTGAGATATATCGATGCTAAAGCAAATTAAAAAAAACCTGAACGCTACATGACTGGTGGAATTACTTCATAAAGCTGGCGATGTAGGTGGTGGTGTTGTACTCTGAATTACTCATCATGTGCGTGAGTAATTAGGAGTGTTTGGTGGCGGAGGAGAATTATAAGTATGCCCATGTTTCGGCGGGGGAGAACGGGTCGTCGTCGCCGGCATTGGTGGAGGGGGGTAATAATTAGCAGCATGAGCAGCCCTTGGCGGCTGTGGAGGAGGATGAGTCGACTATACCCCATATTTTGGCGGTTGTGCAAAAGGGGCAGCCTCCCAGAGACTCACCATCCGCACTACACAATCCCTATTTACTTCTTCTCCTGCGCTAACCGTACGGATTCATTTCCTCCAAACAGTATCATCCTCACAAGCCCATTTTGATCTCCGTTCAGTCTTTACACGATATGAGATATCCACCACCCAGGAACCCCTTACATTAAAGATTTCAAGGAAAATCTCAGTCTGAGAAGGATCTCCGACTCGCAGAACAGAATCATCTTCTTCGCTCAGCCAGCAATATTTTAGACCCGGATAGAAGAAAAAAATATATAAAAAAGAAACAGAATGAAGACCCGACGTGGGATCCCCCCATCGTACCTCCCATGTGCCCCGTGCATCAGCGCGACGGGAGAATGCATGTCTGCAAGTAAGCACCGGGCGAAATGAGGATATCCTCCCTTCCACCAAACATTGCACGTTTCCTCTCTCTCTCTCTCTCTCTCTCTCTCTCTCTCTCTTCGTTTAATGTATGATACAGAGCATAGGACTCGGTTGGCCGAGTCCCACTCGCACGGCCGACTCGTTTTTGACACGGCGGAGTCCCTTTATATCGACTAGGGGCATATCTGACAATTTATGGCCTCTTAACAGTTAGCTCGTTAGATTCCTTCCCCTGACACATTTCCATGGCTTCGACGCCTCCACCAGCCATCGCCGGACCCGCTGCTACTCCGCCGGTGATTCCATCCAACCTGCCGGAATCTCCGGCAATCGCTGCCATCCCGTCAGCAAACGTCGAATCTCCGGCTACTGAGTCCAACCAACTCGCTACTCCCCGGCAACTGGAGTCTACTACCTCTGCCGGCCCTTCCACTGTCACCATCCCTAGTTACTCCCGTAAGTTCTCAACCCCGAATCCAATTTTGTTTTATTATTATTCAATTCTTTCTCTGAATGTGGTTTTTTTTTGTCTTTACTTTTTTGCTCCTCAGGATGGTTTTCGTGGAAGAAGATTCACGAAACCGAGCGTCGCATTCTCCCCGAATTCTTCGACTCGAAGTCGCCGTCGAGAAATCATAGGAATTACAAGCATTATAGGAACTTGATTATTAAGAAATATAGAGAAAATCCTTCCAGGAAAATCACGTTTACGGAGGTCCGTAGGACCATTACCGGTGATGTCGGATCGGTGCGGAGGGTTTTCGATTTCTTAGAGAATTGGGGCTTGATTAATTACACGTCTTCGAGGCAAAGTTTGAAATGGGAAGATAAGGAGAGTAAGTCTGCCGCTATATCTTCCAGTCCGAGTTCTGCAGGAAGTCAGAATACTTATGCAAAGAAAGAGGGTCCGCGAAAAGTGTGTGATGGCTGCAAATCAGTGATCTCCATTGCTTGCTTCTCCTGTGTCAAGGTTTGCTTTTTTTATTCTTTGTAACACGAGCTTTTTCTTTCTTTGTGATGGAATGGACGAGGCTCAGTTCTTCTGTTGATGTATGTCTGTTTGCGCTTTTAATTGTATAGTGTAGATTCTGTTTTATTATGAGTAGTGTTTCGAATTCTTTGTACTGCCCTCATTATGGTTGTAAGTTTCGATTGATTGCATTTAGAGGCAAATTGGCTGAGTAGTTTGCTATGCCTTCTACCCTCTGTTATGTGAATCTGAGTAAGTACAGCTTGGTAGTTGAAGGAAAACCAAAACTTTACTCCTTCGAGTGTGGAGACACTCGTCGGTTTTTGTGCATTGTTTATTATGGTCATTATCTTTAAAGAACAAATACATCTATGCTAACTTCATTCTACTTATGCAATTTGTCTCCTTTTTTATATCATGGACTTAATGTCACTAGTTTGTTATCCAAACCATGTTGCTTTGTATTGTCAGTGGTTTGTCCTCCTAACATGTTGCATTCTAGTCTCCTGCTGAAAATAGACTGCTTGCGCATTAACTTATCTGAAATATCGTTCTCGTGTATCGAAGTATTCCAAGAATATGTTTTGTACCCTTTCTTTTTCCTATGATACAAAATAGGATTAGGTCAGTATGCTTCATTATCCACGCGAACAATGCTTATGAGCAGCTTTTGTTTGTAATTTAGTCATCACTAGTGTAACTTTAAACTTGATTATTATTGTAAATCATTTTTTTATATTGATTGGCAGCTGAAACTTTCTTTTGCGTTATTACTGATTTAAGAAATCTAGGCTGATCATTACCTTGGAAGTATCTCTTAGTCCCATAATTTGGGCATTGGGATAGCATTCTTGCGGGGTAGTGATTCTTGAAGTGCTCCTTTTTATCCGCTATGAAGTCAAGGGGTCCATTGTCAAATGGGATGCCGAGATTATGTTGGCTCCTTACATAGAAGTTTTTAGAGTATCTTTTGTTTTTAGAGCTCCATCTGGTATTCACTGTATCACCATTCAGCGCTGTACAGAAGGATTTTTGGGCATTTCCCGAAACATTTATTCTTCATTCTTTTCATTAATTCTTTCATTCTCTTTCCTTAAACATGGCGTCAATGAACAACCTATCATTCTGTGTAATTTGTACTTTAAATATACAGAGTTATCCACAGTGGAACACAGTCAACTTTCATTTTCTCTGGGTACTTTCTTTTATCTAGTCATAGACTTTGTTGCAGAAATAATTATTCATTTAGTAAAATCTCTAATTTGATTTGTTTGAATCGCTTTATGCCTTAGCTCCATTTGCAGCTACGACTCAAAAGTTTTAACAAAAACGTGAATACAGCTAGTGTAACCTTTTCGTCTGGTCAATGTGCTTCAGGTTGATCTGACTCTCTGTGCAAGGTGCTTTGTTCGTGGAAATTATAGAGTTGGCCTAAATTCTGCAGATTTTAAGCGTGTTGACATTAATGAAGAACCAACAAAAACAGATTGGAGTGACAAAGAGACTCTGCGCCTCCTTGAAGGCCTTCACCATTATGGAGATGATTGGAAAAAGGTGGCGCACCATGTCAGTAGCAGGAGTGAGAAGGAATGTGTTGTCCGTTTCCTTAAGCTCCCCTTTGGAGAACAGTTGATGGAACCTGTGGATGACATAGACAAGAAGTATAATGATCCAATAAAACCGCAGGGTAATGGTGAAAAGATATCTGAAAATACTGCTTTGTCATCTCCTACAGGGAGCAGGCATCTCACACCGCTTGCTGATGCGAGCAATCCAATAATGGCTCAGGTTAGTTTATTTGCCCTTCTCTTTGTCCCAAAGAAGGAAGATGAGACCGCTACTGCAAAGGCTTCAACATCAAATGGATTTTTTTTTATATTTTTAAAACAAGTCTCAAAAGATTGAAATCAATCTACAAAAAATGTTAAAGTTACATAGAAAATTTAAGAAGCAAAATACCATGAAAATTAGACTTGCATCAGGCCAAATTTCACTACAATGTGTATATGCTTATAGGGTGTGGGATTTAAGCACTACAAAAACGGGTATCTTTTTTCCTTGTGTGGATGGAAGAGGACATTCCTTTTTAAGAAAGCAGAGGAGTTTTTATCATAGATATATGACTTAGTCTTTTATTCTGCCTGTTAAGGCATTTAATGTAGAATCTGTCAAACTTATATTTGCTGTTTGATCTGTACTCAGGCTGCTCTTTTATCAGCTTTTGTGGGATCTAGTATTGCAGAAGCTGCAGCTCAAGCTGCTGTTAGGGCTTTATCTGAAATGGACTTCACTGACAGTCAAGATGAATATGATGTGGAGTCTCGTGAAGAGATTGTTGGTAAGGAAGGTATGCAAGATCTTCATGATTGATCTCCGTAACCCATGAATGAGCTTTTCTTGTAAAAAAATTAACCATTCTACTACTAAGATAGATTTAGTTAGTCCTTAGATACTGTGCTTGCGGATGATGGCTTAATCTCAAAAGGTGAAGTTCTTTCTTATGAGGTCTCTATATGACCTTTTCTGGGGGTGTTTGACACTGAATTTCTCTCTGATCATTCATCTCTTAAGCACCAAAGGTGATGCATGTGAATGACTTTAACTGTGTGATCAAATTGAGACTTCAGTTGACCTCATTCAATATCAACTGTAAACCCTTAATTGCACTTGACCCCGATAGAAGATGCCATCACTTCCTACTATTAAGAATTATAATAGTTTTTACTGGCTGTGTAATTGTGATGCAGTATCTACCTCTGCAAATGGTTATTCCACAAAAGGAAGTCTTGGAGAGTCACTCGTGGAAGCAAGTGCTCTACTGGAAGAAGAAGAAAAAGCAGTGGAGCAGTCCATCTCTGACATAATTGATGTTCAGGTCTGCACTTACAGTTCCATTGAAATCCTAAAGCAATGAATCTTTATGTTCATCAATATCTGACTTTTTCTAAGCATGAAATTTTAGATGAAAGAAGTTCAGGACAAGATCGTTAATTTCGAGAAGCTAGAGGTGCACATCGAAAAGGAATGGGCACAGCTACAACAATTGAAGGATCTGCTTTTTGCTGACCAGTTACCCCTTTTACAACAAAGGGGTCCGCAGAAATTTTCTTGAAGTGCAGAGGAGAAGATTAAAGTTTCAGATGTTACACGAGGCTGGAGAAATTTGGCATGATAGACAATATTGTACTTCTATTAGTCGTAATTGTAGAAGGAGATAAGTGGGACCTTGAGGTGTAAATGGAGGTAAATTAAATGGAAGCCTTCAGAGCGTCGTTCTTTATACTACCATTGCCTGGTTGTTGCAGATGTTCCTCTCCAAACTTAGCTTCCCTATTATAGGAAGATATGTTGGTAGTAAAATCATTTGTTGTCTGCAGCTTCAGCTTTTAGTACAAAGGGCCTGAAGCAAGTTTCAGCAGCTGTTGTCTCAGGAGGTAAAGTTGTAGGAGACCGAGCGTCCTTCGTAATTCTTGATCTGTCCAGAATTGGAAGATCTAGGTTGCTGTTGAGTTTCAAGGGCCCTAAAAAGAAGTTTTGTATTATTCGAGCTTACATTCCAAGAAAATGGCAAACGCTTATCATTTCGGAAGTGATAGCATTACGAACTCTCACTTTCATTTTTAATTGATTGAAGAAGGCCATAGTGTCATATATTCAGGAGAGTTAGTTTAGCAAAAGCAGCAGCAGTTCCACTAAACCAACGCAAATAAATTTATATAACTGAAGGATCCAGGGCAGCTTTAGCACAACAATTTTTGAATTTTAACTGTAATCTGTCAATTAGTCATTTACGGTAGGAAAACATGTTGTTTGTTCAATCCTAGACCCATTGAATTGAATAGTGAAGATAGAACAGAGAGCAAAGAGTAAAATTAGACAAAGAATCACATACAATTCGTATGTAAAAACATGCTAACAAGTGTAAAAAATAAATATAAATAATGAAATCAGTATTTCGTGATTTTACTTCCGGGTTTTACATCCTGACGTTGCTGTTTAGTTTGGCGGTCTAAGTAGGAGAAAATTTAAGGTTTAATGTAATAGATTAATAATATTTTATTAAAAAACTAAAATCTCATTAATTTTATCTCCAAGTTTATCTGTTTCTAACTGCATACTTGTATCACAGCTCAATAAATATATATCAGTTTTCTTTTCACAAAACAGAAACTATAAATTTTTAATTAGATATTAGATGGAATAAAATCCGAATCATTAAGTAGAACCGATATCTGCTTTGGTAAGCGGACTTTATCCGTTTATGAAATGGATGCTCCGTTTAACTACTTACCCTAGGTCCCTAATAGTAGTACGTTAATTATCCGTTTATGAAATGAAGGCTCCGGTTTAACCACTTTACAAATTACCCTAACACATTAAGTCATTGCCCGTGTAAACGGTATCTGATTACGACCAATTATTAAATGAAACAAAAAAGAAATAAAATATTAATTTAAATTTACTGTTTATATGTTTACTCTTCTATTAAATGGAACGGAATCAGAAATAGGTTTTCGGAACCTTTTCTCAGCCTCTCCGCCCTTTTCTCCGCTCTCCCTGTCTCGGCCCCCTCCTCTCCGCTAAAGCGAAGGAGAAAGGGCTCCTTCCTTAATCCCCGCCGCTGTAGATCGCTTCTAAAGGTACTCTCTTTTTCCGCTCTTTGATCTGAATTCCTCCGCTTGAAATTCCTCTCTTCTTCTCATCTTCCGTCGTTAGTTTTGCCGCTGCCATTTGTTTGCTCCCGGTCGGTTAAATGATTCTGCTCGTTAGGTTTAGGTAGATTTTGCAATACTTGTTCTGTGGAAAGTTCAAGAGCGGATCCGATCTCTCTGTAAGGGGTTGTTGTGCCGCAGATCTAAGGTTTCCCTTGCTCGATCTTTTGGAATATGCATACTTTTTTGTGAAATTTATCCTTCTTGAAGTACCGGATGGATTTCTTTGTTTGATTTCTGTGACATTGAGACTAAACCTGATGTTTGAAACCTTTTAACTGCTCCTGATTCTTCCTTCATATCCATAATCAGTGTCGTTTAAAGTTTTTAGTGACCTCCTCTTGCACATGATCACACCCCCCCACCGGGTTCTGCAGAGTACTGTTCATCCTCCATCACCAGCACCGAGTAGTAGTACTACTACTCATCCGCCGCCGCCACCTAATATGACAGGCAGACACCATGCACCACTCCCACCACCACCCAGTACTAGGACGGGCAGACACCATGCACCACCGCCACCCAATAGGACGGGGAGACACCATGTACCACCGCCACCACCATCCAGTAAGACTACTGGTAGATACCACGCACCACCCAGTACTTTTTATTTTGTAAAAATACACGTGTATAATCGTTCCAAAGGATAAAAATGCCACACGGACGCAACGTGTCCACTGTCTGTTCTAAAAATCAGGCCTCTAATGGTAATTTTTTCATACCCTCTACCCTTATTCCCTTTCCGGTTCTACCTTTCCGAATCCCCGACACCTCACTTCCTAAGTTCTGACGTCTGGCGAGGACAAACAATCTCTTCGTCCAGGTATTTATCTTCTCCCTAAACCCTCACTTCTTCTTATTTCCTGTTCGCATCTTTACGGTTTTGTGCGATGGGTTCTGAAAATGGTTTTTTATCTACTTATCTTAGTTGTAGTATCACTTTTGCCTGCTATTTAACCTATGCCTCTGTGTTACTGCTTAGTTATTCCTTCCTTTTAATTTTGTTTCATGCCTGTTTTTGAGTTCTTAATGGGTTATCTAGAGAGTGCAGATTCCTTATTTGCAGACATTCTGTAATTTTCATTCATTTTCTCACTCGCATTCTTGTTAAATACTAATAAGAAGGATGGGATTTTAAAGTTTGTAATAGCTACATTACTCCTGGTACCACTTCTTACAATTTCGAAAAATATAGATCTAGTCATCTCTAAAGATGCAGACTCCACAGTATATATAGATCTGACTCATTAATAAAAATTTAAATTAAATCAATTAAGAAGTTGTGTTTCTGATAAGATTAATAGGATGCCCTTTTTATTATTCATGTAAAAAATTTATGTTGGGTTTTTATTACAATGAGAGTATTAACACCTTGGGTTTAGTTCAAATAATAGAAGTACATAATTTACTTGTGTTTATTCTTCTGAGGTCCTCTGTTTTAGGTTCATCTTCAGTTTCTGTTATCACCGCACAAATTAGTGCCAAAATTTGCTAATTGATTCCCTGAAACTCTAATTTAGAGGAATTCAGGTTTTGATAATTGAAATATGGTGCTGCAATATGTGGAGAATTTGATTCGATGGCAGCAAAGAGGAGGATCGTGCAGGGAGGATTTGTTGATTAGGTGGATCAACTGAGTTTCTTGGAATCTCATTAAAATTGCATATTACATAACAGGGATGGGAAATATCACAACTTAGATATCTTTGAATATTTGAGCATTTCTAGTATGGGGGGATTATTATATTGCGGACTCGTAGTTTGACTATTACAGTCTGCAGTTGACTTTTGGTTACTTGACACGTAATATTGACTGCTGCATGCCCATATTGATTTTCTTGTGAGACACTGTAGTCAAACTATAAGTTAATTTTTTAGGGGCTGTAATTTTCTTTAGTTATTGATTTTCTGTGTATAGTTGATGAATAACATTGGCTTGGTTAATGTTTTAGCTAAATGGTCAGATCATATTAGTTTGTTTGATGACGAAAGTCGGATTAATAGTGATGCAATTACAGCTCTACAAATGAATTTTCAACAAAAAGAGGCACAAATGACTATTTTCTTGTGTTAAAATCAATTTAGTTTCTTAACGTTTTTCTTGGAGGTGTATGTGCGGTTTAGTCTGTAGCAGTTCATTGTGTATATCTTCTTGTTCTTACTTTCAGAAAAAAATTATCTTGTTTTTGTTCCATTTTGGGTTTTTTTTGTTTTTTTTTTTTTTGGTTACTTGTTTCCTTGGTTTCTTATATGTAGAAACTCACAAAATATGAAATAGGATATCTATTGGATACAGAGATCTTGCCCAAGTCCAGTTTAGGTTACAGTGACTTACAAATCACACCGTACATGCATCATCCATCATGAGACTATTTAACCATGTTTCCAAGAGAGTCTGAAGTACTCGGACCTTTTGAAACAGTGTGTAGTAACTTGTTTAAGATTTCCAAGCGAACTGGCAATGTACTAGACACCGGTCAATTGTTTCATTTATATATATATATATATATATATATATATATATATATATATATATATATATTTTTATGTTTGTGAAATTGTTGTGGTATTGGTTTGTTTAATCAATAATGTGCTAACTGTCTAAATTACTTTATCTACCCAATTTGATGTCGAACTATTCTGATTAATTTTCTTAACAATTCTGATTATTATTGAATTTGTTTCCAATTTTGAGATATTAATCGAAATCATGACAAGATCCTTGCTTGTTTCTGATGTTGCAGGAAGAGAATAGTAGATTAGACTAATGGGAGTGTTTGGGGCAACTCGTATTCTAGAGGTAGTGAAGAAGCATGATTCCGGAGGTTTACTTTGGAAGAGAATAAAACTGACACCCACCAGAAAAGCCAATGCCAAGAAGAGGCTGCTTAGAGTCTGGCAGGTCTGTGGGTTACTCTTGCTCTTCCACAACACATACAATATGATTTTCTCTACACCTTTTAAAACTATAGTTTGTGTAATCTATAGAAGTGAAGAAGAAAAGAAGGGAGTGGGTAAGGTGCAACGGAAGCAGCACTTCATTAGTTGACTTAGGGTCTTATTTCTCGGGAGAAAAAAAAAGCAAAACAAAAAATAGTGTCTTTACCACCAGAAATAACAAACACCATCCGCCCTTATCCCCTAAACTTTATAAAAAGCCTTTTCAAAAAAGTGGGTACATCAGTTTTCTGTCAAGTTACTCTAGCGCTTCGCTCTACCACAAAATGGTTTCTAACTGTTAATATTTGCTCAAATGAACCAATTAATAAATTTAAAAAAAAAGGGTACATCCCTTGTGAATAAATAATTTCATATAGAATCATATCCAGGTTCTAAACCGTACAAGAACCATGCAACTAGTTTTTCCTTCTTTATTGTTTTTTTATTCTTACTATTGATGGACGAGTGATGTAATACCGATTTCTTGAGAACAATTTGCATGTTACCGATGTAGTCAGTGACACACTTAGTTTCACGCATCATAGTATAATACTAAAAATACAAATCATAGTTTACTGACAAGTTACTCTAGTGCTTCTCTCTACCACAAAATGGTTTCTAACTGTTAATATTTGCTCAAATGAACCAATTGTAATCTCTCCTTGATATATGGATCCATTCAGCTTATATACACTTTGTCTTTGAGAAATATGGACTGTTCTGTGTTTCAAGTCTTTTGTGCATTCTTTCTCACTTCACTGCAAAAAGCTTCTTTAATTTTAATTAATAGGTAGACTCATGCAATGGTTGAAATTAGTCTAACTGGTTACCATCAGTGCTTTAAAACCTACCATTCTTCTCTTCATGCCTAGTTAGTTTTGTTCGCTTGTTGCTGAGAATGGTGTTTTTCGTGACATTTAAAGTGATGATCATCTTTTGCAGAATGAAGCTGTCTTGAAGGCTTGCTCTGAACCACCTCCGCCCAGTGCTCCAAAGCATATCATAGAGAGGAATCTTAAAACTAACTAGTTTTTGCGGAATCTTAAAACTTCTAGGCCTTTGGGATTTTTGCTGTTGTAACTCTAGGTTTTATGTGCAGAGTGTCTGATTGGAATGGATTTTGTTAATGATCTTCCTGATTCTATAACAACCCAATTAGATTTTCTTGTGATATTCCCATCTATGCTACAAACAGCGTACCCCTTATCTGATCATCCATGATCTCGACTAATGGAGTCACTAACTAGGAAAAGTTGAGGAAGAAGAATACGCGAACTCAAATAATTAATTATTGACGGGTTTTTTTCATTTATCAAACGTTTTATATTGCAGATTGGTCACATTGGGTAACCGAGCCGGAGATCTCTTCCGAAGACGAACAGAAAAATAAACGGGATTACTATCTATAGGCGGTCTCAGGGGATTTTTAGGAGTACGAATTTCTGAAACTTTGTAAATATAAGATACGTACATGAAGAAGGAAATACGAGAAGGTTAGTTAATAGCAAAGATAGGTAAAGAAGAGAACGTTATGTAATTAGTAGGGAAGAGAGGAATACAATCCAGAAGCCGATCAGATCGTTCCAGTATATATTAACTCAGAACAAATAAGCTCAATGCTTGTACACCTACTTAGAAAAAAAAAAGATCTGCGTGCTTGTATGAGTGCTGCAAATAATGAAGAGCAGCCGCTAGTTTTAGCCAATAAGAGGAGGAGGATGCAAAGGTTTTGGAGGTGGATACAGAATTGACCCCTTTGGTCTACTCTGAGGTGCGGCGACTGGTCCTGGCGGTGAGTGGAGTGGTCTGCGGCGATCCTCCCTTGGAGGAGGGGGTGGTAAGATCAGATGCCTGTGCCCTCTTTTTGGTGGAGGTGGGTGTTGATGACACCATTTAGGTATTAATGGAGGTGAAGGGAGATCGTACACCACCGTGGACGGTGGAGTTCTGCT
Organism: Aristolochia contorta; assembly: GCA_022405105.1. Taxonomy (NCBI): domain Eukaryota; kingdom Viridiplantae; phylum Streptophyta; class Magnoliopsida; order Piperales; family Aristolochiaceae; genus Aristolochia; species Aristolochia contorta. Next base: position 38,072,998 of record CM039665.1, on the reverse strand, counting down.
CGGTAACTTAGGAGCTGGAGGACGAGGGAAGCTTATCACTGGAAAAGGAGTTCCAATGAAAACAGTCTTGGGTGGTGACTCGCAAAGGGCTTTAGGTGGTGGTGGTGGGGGTGAGTACTCACAAAGGGCTTTAAGTGGTGGTGGTGGTGACTCACAAAGGGCTTTACAGTGGTGGTGGGGGTGGTGGTGGTGGATGTTGTGGTACTAGTGGGTGTCGTTTGAGTTTTTTAGGAGTTGGACCTGCACGGTCACCGGAGGGTGTGGATCGGTGATGGTGTTGGTGACTGGAAGGTGGTGGTGAGTGGACCAGGTTGTAATCTTCAGACAGAGAAATGCTCCAGGCCAAGGAAGAAGACGAGGTCAGTAGGAGCATAAAGAGATATTGGAACTGTACACATGAGAAAGCTGAGAAACGACTCATCTTTCTCATGATACACAAAACTGGACAACGTTCCTCTTCTCCACTACTCTTCATACACATAAGTACTGGTTGCTTTATGGCAGGGAGAAGCGAGCTTTAGATTATAAACTATGTTAAAAAGGTTGATTCCATCAGATGAGATCTCTGCGCTTCCGGCCAAAGCATTCCCTCTTTTAATGGGTTCTCATGTTCTTCCCTTCTTTTTTCACTTTCGAGGTCTGTTAGCAGGCCCAAAAAAAAAAAAAAAAAAAGCTACAGGGTTAAGATTATAGGGGCTTCCCTCAATTTTCTGTCCCATGAGCCACACTATCAATTATTGTATACACAACAAATTTTATCACTAAAGTGGTTGTAAGTTCTTTAGGTCAGACCTTTGGTTATATCCTGAAAATGCGGATGCCAACATAATGAACTAAATCGCATGATTAAGATCTTTTAAACCTGCCACATGCCTCATTTTCATTTCTAATCTTCCACGGATGCGGATTTGTATTTTTTAGCAGACTATTAATAACTAACAAATTTTGTTTGCGAAATTTTGTCAAACATTTGCAATGGTTTGCGAGAAGGATGGGCGTTGCTGAAGAAGAAAAGAGGAAGAAGAAAAGAGGAAGAAGAAGAAGAAGAGAAAGTAAAGAAAGATCCCTGATAGGGAGAAAAAGTACAGCATCCTAAGTACCGACTATCCTCATCAATGAATATCATCCGACCCCGATTATTTTAAAGACTGGTTGGTGGAACAAATCAATTGCATGTGTATTGGGCCTCCTCTCACCCAATTTCCTTTCGTCCTTTCTTTCTCTTTTCTCGATTCATTTCTCCATCCTTTCCCTCTTTAAGCTGACCCTGTGAATCTTGAAGCAAGGTGAGTTGTCCACTTTCCAACCAGGATCTGCAAGACGGCCTCAGCGAAACCAGGAAAAGAGAGGTTCGCATTTTTTTTTTTTATAATGGCGTAGGCCAAGATCCACGTTTAGGTAAAAGATGCAAATTATTAAGCGAAAGGCGGCAACATCATACCAACGCCATCCTAAGTTGATCACAGTAGCTCACAGCAGATAAAAGCAAAAACGAAACAGAAACAAGTGACAACTGTGCTTCTACCCGGTCCCCCTTCCTCTTCCGGTTTTGCTTGCTCACCTCTCTGTAATCTCTGAGGGTGACGAAGCCCCTTTACACTTTTCGAAAAGCAGAGACCAAAAGGCGAACTGGGGGGTACCACTAAAGCTTCCCGTTTCCATGGCAGCGCCGCAAAAGGGGCAGCCTCCCAGAGACTCACCATCCGCACTACACAATCCCTATTTTACTTCTTCTCCTGCGCTAACCGTTCGCATTCATTTCCTCCAAACAGTGTCTCCTCACAAGCCCATTTTGATCTCCGTTCAGTCTTTACACGATATGAGATATCCACCACCCAGGAACCGATTACATTAAAGATTTCAAGGAAAATCTCAGTCTGAGAAGGATCTCCGACTCACAGAACAGAATCATCTTCTTCGCTCTGCCTGCAATATTTTAGACCCGGATAGAAGAAAAAAATATATAAAAAGAAACAGAATCAAGACCCGACGTGGGATCCCCCCATCGTGCTTCCCATGTGCCCCGTGCATCAGCGCGACGGGAGAATGTGTTAGCATGTCTGCAAGTAAGCACCGAGCGGAATGAGGATATCCCCCCTTTCACCAAACATTGCACGTTTCCCCATCATCCTCTCTCTCTCTCTCTCTCTCTCTCTCTCTCTCTCTCTCTCTCTCTCTCTCTCTCTCTCTCTCTCTCTCTCTCTCTCTCTCTCTCTCTGGCATTTCAACAAACACCACGTCGAACCCCTTCTTCCTTCCGTCGCCCAACCTAACGATTAATTAAACAACTAACACTACCCTGGCAAGCTGAAGTGAACTCCAAGCCACTTCCTCCCACATGATTTCTGTTACACATTTCACTCTCTCAAAGATCTTCTTCTTCTTCTTTTTTCTTCCCTTCTACGTGATGTTACCACCCTGTCTTTGACCACTAGATGATATGCTTATTACTTCACGATTTTCAATTTCGACTCTAATTGATACTTTTTATGACTACTACGCCACTCCTGAGATTTGAAGTTATTTATCCTCTTGTCTTATTTAAGGGGAGTTAATTCTCTATAATTCTAAACTAGTATAATATTTAAAAATAAAATGAGTGGCTTCCTTCTTTGGGTAATCAATACTAAATATTATACACCAAACTGGATCCAAAACTGCCGGGAACAATGATTGATTCGTCAAGCTTGTAGGCCCATGGTGATTTTTTTAGTGGGCCCACTGCTTGACTCTCGTTGTGGAATCTGGCGAAATGAGGGGCTCCCTGGCAACCCCCTTTTTCTTTTTTCTTTTTATTTATATTTTAATTTATTTTTGGCCGAAATAAAAAAATGGAAGAGTCATATTATAGGCAATATTGAACCATGATCAAGAGTCGGTAGGATGGGCCCTGATCAATGGACGCTTCAGCTTGACGCCTGGTATTGGCTACTGGTCAGTTAAATTCGTATAATCAGATTCTGAAATCTGGAATCCCGTTTAATTGGAATTAGTATCTAATTATTAATCATTTATTTTCATGGTCGTGGCCTCCCTCGTGGGGGCATTTTCGTCCGTGGTTTTATGTTCGTTTGCTGCGTTAGATGGTCGTTAGATGGTCGTTAGATGGTGACTTTCCCATTCACGTAAGGCGTCGAGTTTTAGAAGGCGATAAATGGAGCATTTTCGTAAATTAGCGTGAGAAAAGAGGGGTAAAAGGGGTAAATTAGATAACGGCCGTCGGATTGGTCGTTAAAGGGCGGCTTTTTGCGTGTCAGCAGGGAAGAGGGTCCCACCCACTTCTTTTTTTCGCCCTTCCCGTGGAAGGGAGAAAAGAAATGATTCCACCAGCTCGCTTTCCCGGACCGCATTTCATTTCGGTTTCATTTGGTGACTGCATTTGCGTTTCATTTGGGGCGGGGTTTGAGTCTTATGTAAGCCGAATCTATCTCGCCTTTTCTCAGCCTCTCCGCCCTTTTCTCCGCTCTCCCTGTCTCGTCCCCCTCCTCTCCGCTAAAGCGAAGGAGAAAGGGCTCCTTCCTTAATCCCCGCCGCTGTAGATCGCTTCTAAAGGTACTCTCTTTTTCCGCTCTTTGATCTGAATTCCTCCGCTTGAAATTCCTCTCTTCTTCTCATCTTCCGTCGTTAGTTTTGCCTCTGCCATTTGTTTACTCCCAGTCGGTTAAATGATTCTACTCGTTAGGTTTAGGTAGATTTTGCAATACTTGTTCTGTGGAAAGTTCAAGAGCGGATCCGATCTCTCTGTAAGGGGTTGTTGTGCCGCAGATCTAAGGTTTCCCTTGCTCGATCTTTTGGAATATGCATGCTTTTTGTGATATTTATCCTTCTTGAAGTACCGGACGGATTTCTTTGTTTGATTTCTGTGACATTGAGACTAAACCTGATGTTTGAAACCTTTTAACTGCTCCTGATTCTTCCTTCATATCCATGATCAGTGTCGTTTAAAGTTTTTAGTGATCGGTGACTTGTGCATGATTTGCTTATTTTGGTAGCTCTTTCTTCTAGGTCTATTAAGCTGGTGCTTTTCTTAATGTTTTTTTTTTTTGAGAAGGACTGTGCCATTAATACCCGCCTTGTATGGTTCCGCTGTAATGGAAATTGGACAGCCGTTAAAGATTCGGTGTAATGCTGTTGCTATCGCCTAGTTTTATTATTTTCGTGTTTATACTTCACCTGTTCAGTTGGATTTTCACGCAATACCTTAATTTTGCTGCTTCACTAGCGTGGTCAGCAACGTTTGCGTTATGGAATTCTTTCTTTTTTTAATGTGATTTGCTCCTGATTAGAAATAATCTTGTTTGAGTGTCTTATTTAAGGTCCTGTACGTTTTGCTGTTTAAGGATAGAATAACAGGCATCCTTTTCTCCTTCGAATTATTTAATATATTATATCTCCTTTTTTAAATTTAAAACTTTGTCCGACATTTGTTGCTAATGATTCAAGTTTTCGTGTGAACATTTACCGTGATCAACTGTTGGAAGAAAGATTCATCTGGTGTTATTTTTTGCGGGTGCTCCCTGGAAACTGAAAACTGCATCCTGCGGAAATTATGAGAGCCATACTGCATTGGAAATGCTCAAGTTCGAGATAGTATAGCAATTGATAGTTTCTCAATGTTCATTCTTGTAATGCTCTATCTGTGGGTTCCTAGTGGTGGTATTTTAATGAACAATATTGAAGCCACAACAGGAGTGTGCTTGATTCAGTTAGTTTGTTATGTTTCTTGTCTTAAGAGTACCCTACATTTGAAACCTCATTACAAGTTTTATTGTAGCTCAGAACTTCTCTCTATGATATGTTCATGTATATTTATTTAATTTCTATGACATCTGCTAGTTTCGATGTTGATATTTGCCTCATTCCTGCTCCTGAAATTTGTTTGATAAAATTGACTGATTGAAATATTTATACAGTCCAAGCATAAATCATGGCCGACTCGGAGGACATTCAGCCCCTTGTCTGTGACAATGGAACTGGAATGGTTAAGGTGAGACTTTTGACTTTTTTAAGCCATCATGATACTCATTTCTTATTCCTAGCCATTTTCCTTTAGAATTGCAAATGTAGATAACATATGTTGTCTATAGGCTGGATTTGCTGGAGATGATGCTCCAAGGGCAGTGTTTCCCAGTATTGTTGGACGCCCTCGACACACAGGTGTTATGGTTGGTATGGGACAAAAAGATGCTTATGTTGGTGATGAAGCACAGTCCAAGAGAGGTATCCTCACTCTGAAGTACCCAATTGAGCATGGAATTGTGAGCAACTGGGATGATATGGAGAAGATTTGGCATCATACCTTCTACAATGAACTTCGTGTTGCTCCAGAAGAGCACCCTGTTCTATTGACAGAAGCTCCTCTTAACCCTAAGGCCAACAGGGAGAAGATGACCCAGATTATGTTTGAAACATTTAATGTTCCTGCTATGTATGTTGCCATTCAAGCCGTGCTTTCTCTATATGCCAGTGGTCGTACCACAGGTGAGAAAAAAATTATCTTCACCAAATTGCTCTATTAAAATGTTTAGTTTTTAGATGCATTTTTGTCAGCTGGTAGAATGTGAGCATGGTTTTTTAGTAGTATGGTCATTTTGAATCGAAATTGTTGAAAGCTTTGGATTCATATTTTGAATGGTTGGTATTATTTTGTAAGAATTGTTCGATATAAATTTATTGTGGTTAGTAACTATTTTTGATACTTATGTTTATATTTGGCTTTTGCCATTCAGGCCGCTGGAGCTTTTAATGTCTATGCTCTCTTTTTAGTCAACATAAGCACTTGTATCTGAAACGTTTCTATGTTACCATTGTTTAATCTTAGTAGGTATTTTATGTCTTCCCTGTCTTCAGGTATTGTGCTGGATTCTGGTGATGGTGTCAGCCATACTGTTCCCATCTATGAAGGTTATGCTCTCCCCCATGCCATTCTTCGTCTTGATCTTGCTGGAAGAGATTTGACCGATGCCCTAATGAAGATTCTGACGGAGAGAGGTTACTCATTCACAACCACTGCCGAGCGGGAAATTGTCCGTGACATGAAAGAGAAACTTGCTTATGTGGCCCTTGACTATGAACAGGAATTGGAGACTGCAAAAAGCAGTTCTTCCATTGAGAAGAGCTATGAGTTACCCGACGGTCAGGTTATTACCATTGGGGCAGAGAGGTTCCGTTGCCCAGAGGTCCTCTTCCAGCCTTCTCTCATTGGGATGGAAGCTGCTGGAATTCATGAGACCACATATAACTCGATCATGAAGTGCGATGTTGATATCAGAAAGGATTTGTACGGGAACATTGTTCTCAGTGGTGGTTCAACTATGTTCCCTGGCATTGCTGACCGAATGAGCAAGGAGATAACTGCTCTTGCTCCAAGCAGCATGAAGATCAAGGTGGTAGCCCCGCCCGAGAGGAAATACAGTGTTTGGATAGGAGGATCCATCTTAGCCTCCCTGAGCACCTTCCAGCAGGTATGTCAGAGCTATCTTCTTTTCGGTCTCTTATTTTTTTCTCTTTAGACCTTTAAGCATGCTACATAGGATAAGTTTTAGCGTGCAAGTGAACTATTGGAGGCCATGTAGCTTAAGGCGAGCAGTTCACACCCAATTGCCTAGCTGAAGTCCACTTCACAGACGTGACGACCTATTCATTGCTCATTTAGTTTGGTTGAGGCAGTGTTACTACTGAGGCTAAATAGGCAAGCCGCTTGCTACTAAATAGTGATTCCCTTGTAATACGAGGGCTTTTATCAGAGACTCGATATCTATGAAAGCTTGCGGTTCTATTCCGGATTCTGTAGTATCCGAGATCATATAAGGCACATAAGAGGCTTTCCGCTTTCGTATGTGAATTTCTTTAGTCGTATTGGGGATGACGCTGATGATGTTTATGTGTGTGCAGATGTGGATATCCAAGGGAGAGTACGATGAATCTGGCCCGTCCATTGTCCACAGGAAGTGCTTTTAGATTTTGGAGGTTTTTGTTTGCTTGTGCTTGTGGGTCTCGTAATCTCATATTTGTCTGGTTGAGGAACGGTCTGTTTTGGTTGTCATTTTGTTTGAATTTTTTTTTTTCGATTACTCTTCTTTCGCCGCCTTATATAAATATTTTTATTATGTAGCGTATGTGTACCTATATGTAGGTTGGATTGCAAATCCGAAGGCATTGTTATTTCATTTTCCTTAATGTTACTGGAGCTCTAGATTTTGATGATGAGGGTGATGATGATGATGATGATGGTACATCGCATGCCTCCTATTGTTTTACGCTTTAACTTTCTACTAATGAAGGACTTCGTCGCTAGTGTTTATGCACGTTGCTGTATTTAGAGTACTGACGTAGTTAAAGAGCTGCCCCGAAATCTTTTAAATCTTTCCAAAGACAACAAAATTGGCATATGCTATTGATTGTATTTTTTCTTCCGATGCAATTGATGACTTTAAATAAAATAAAAAACAATGAAATTATGATAACAACGAAATAGAACGTGCCTCCTAAGATCTTGTTTCCTTCGCACCAATCGAAGTAAGCGCACCAATCGATGAAAATGCACCCGACTGAATCGCGCTTGATTAAAATGTGGAGAGACAGGAATATCACTGTAAGCACCTACACCTTGGAAAAGTAACAAACCGCACTCCCCTCACTGTTGTGATAGCTGGATGACGGAGCCACTCGAGGATCGATCCCCAAAATTGCCGCGGCCGGCATGACATAGCACGAGGCCCCGCGCAACAAACCATGTTTGGATGGATGACGCTGATGAGGTCCTGGCAGAGAAAAAAAAACACGAGAGAGAGGCTAGGGGGAAACGAGGTTGGTTGTGGACGTAAAGATTTATCGGGTCAGACTGATTACTTGCTGTGTAGTACTTCTCCAAAATGGGGAGTAAGATGTAGCTCAAAGAAAACGCGGCGGGTCTTAGGCCATGTTCTAATGTTTCAGAAACAGTCAGATAGGAAAAATACAAATAAGCACTTGCATGGTCGCGACTGTTTCTGGTTCCCAAATATGAAGACATTCGAAGGCGCTCCGATTAGAAGTCTTCCACGTTGGACATTCAAGACACGGAAACGAAACCCCTAATTGTAAGAATCGATGACACTATCCGTTTTTGGTTAGTAGAAAAGAGGAACCACACTATTTGCGCACACTAACCAGCCGATGACAAACATTATTCTCCGTGACGCCGCCATACTAATGGACAAATATAGGACATTTTGCATCTTTCCAAGTCTATGGCAGCCTCCCGCTACACTCTTGTTTAGACTTTTCGGAATGTCTGGGTCAGTCCTTGTTGGAAGGTTTATTTTAAAATTATTTTAATATACTAATTTTCCTATTTAAGGGAGAGCGTAATCTGAAAAGAGAAGTTCATCAACCATCCTTGAAAAAAATAAATATTTACCTCTAAGTAGAGTTCCTTTACCATGAAAGAATAGAAAAAAAAAAAAAAAAGCACTAAAACAACAAACTGGGAAGTTCAAGTATGGTTTGCTAGCTTCCTCATATGCCCAAGTTTCTACTTGCCGTTATTATATGGATCAACATGTAACAAATACGTTACCATCAAAATAAGGGGAATGAAATAAAAGCAATTTTGTTCCACTTAATTTTAAGAAATCTATATTTAAGAAAATTATAACTTCCTCATTATATAATAATGTTAATTTTTTTTTTTATCAACTTTACGACCTGAAATGATAAATAAATGCAAAATGCCAATAAGTCATTGTAACTACCTCAACTTAATGGCACATTAAAGTTTGAGAGTGTCCCTAAGTTTAGATGTTACAGGCATCGAAATTTTTCCAAGATAAACGATTTTGATCGGACGATGAAAATCGCAATCACTTAAAGCTAGAAGTGCGGTTAGGATCCAATGATAGTTCAATTGAAGATTAGTGACTAAAATCATCATAGTCTAAAACCAGATTAACAATCGAGATCACATGATCAAACGACATGGAGCTTTTGACAATTAATGTGCTTTCTTCGCGGAGCTACTTGGGTATGCAAATTCAATATCACATTCAGCAACTGAAATTGAATGGCTGACTGATTCTTCGTTCACTATACACATAAGAACTTCATTTGAAAACCGAGGAGAGCATGAATCCAATGTTGCGCAGTTTTAAGTTAGTACCAAGTTCATCAGCTAGGCTGGATTGCCAGCAGAAGAAATTATCAGAAATGGCTTGTTGTTTTATCCTTGATTGACCCCAGCAACGATGCTCCACTCTGAGTAAGAAGCATTTCTTTCATGTCTCTATAACTCTGAAGTTCTTCTAGAGCATCCGAAGTCTTTCTAGACAAGAAGAATCCAGATGCCCCAACTTGCCCATCCAATTCAGATTTTGAAGATTGGGTTGAGTAGCTAAGATCCTGGCGCAAAGGGGGTGCTGTCCTTAGCATGTGGACAAGAACGCCGACTGCAGCATCTTGTGAAGTCCGAGGTGAGGCAAATGCTTGGGTGGAGGTGGATTCAGGGGCTTCTTTTCCACTCATAGTCCTGCTCCAACAACATAACATAGAACGAAATGTTAAAATACGATAGTTCAAATCTGAAGAGCACAGATAGGACGATTGATGAATGAAAAATGATATCAGTAGTGCCATATTTTACTGTGAGGCTTTACATCGTGATGTGGCTGTCCTCATGGCAGCCTAATTGGCAGTCCAGATAAAGTTTATGGTTTAAGGTTACCCATAGAATAGGAAGACAGATCCGACTTTATCTCTTACTTAGACTGCCAACAAGGACACCACGTCATGCTGTAAACCCTTGCAGTAAAATATAGCCGTACGCATATCACCACTCTAAATGTGTCTACTATTTCAACAATTGTACATTTTGATATGCACTAAAGGGAAATAGCAAAAAGGGTGCACAGAGTGCATATGCACTAATCCTTTCTCACACTTAGTTTGTTACAAGCACTCGTAGCAGATCCAAGCTCATCTTCCTCTAGTTAGTCCAACAATGTCACTAGCGTATCAATATACATACAGACATGTGTTTGGGTTGCCCTTATATTATACAAAGTTGGGTCTTGGGCCATCCAACGAATACTACCGAAAAGATAGGTAGGAGGCCACTACCTAACTCATGATCCAGGGATCCAGAAACCTATAACCAATGTGGAACTACTCCAATTTAATCACCCATTTAAATAGTAAGGTTGAAATGGGAGCACATGAACCAGAGCTAAACAAGTCCAAGTCCTAGAGAGAAGAAGCTTCTGTTCCCATGAATGTGACCAAGCAACCTCATCAAGGTGGATCATAAGCACAGAGTTTTCACCAGATATTTACAAAACGAATGATCAAACATTCATTAAGGCATCAGCCTATCAGAACATGCTCAAAACCTTTACAAGGGCCTTCAAGTTTGTTCGTTTACAATTTTTAACATTTCCGCCATCAATTCTTAACTACACTTACCCTAGTACATTTTAGTGAGATTTCAATTTCAGTTTTCAAGAAATCTAGTGCACAAAATACTCGAGTACCCATCTAGTGAAACCTTTTAGTTCATCAAAACGTATGATATTTCACTTCTCCCCAAAAACAAAAAAAAACACTCCTAGGAAATCAATGTTATCAAGTATTAACCACAAAAGATGGAGCAATTTCAGAATATAAATTTCAGATTGCAGAGTTACTCAACTACCCCAAGCAGAGGAAGCTAGATCACTGTTAATCTTCACCCAATATCTGGTTCCATGAAGCCGAGTTTACAAATAGTGTGCGAGACTCCCATTACACAAACAGTGGCAAATGAGTTTTTGATATCAGAGACTCATACTGGTTACAACAGTTATTGGATGACTTAGGAGATAAGGCATTTCCAATATATCACACAGTGTTAGCAGGCAAAGTGGTTACCAATCCCTGTGTGCTATTTAATTTCTCCATAAGGCTAACCATTTTCTTTAGCTGCCTAACAAAGTTGAATAACCCTCATTATTTGTACACAACATTTTCACACCAATTAGCGCCCATGCCTGGACAAATAGCACAAGGAATATTTACTCATACAGTTGGAAGAAACTGGCAATTCCACACAATTCCTGTAAAACTCAAACCATATGTTTTCCAACCACCAGATATATAGCTCGAGGAATGTTTCTAAAGAAATGCATGTTTATATAAAAACCCAGTAAAACTTGAACTGTGTTTTCCAACCACCAATCAACACAAAGTAAACTAAATATGCCACATAACACTAATATAACTGGAAAAGAATGAACGGATATTTAAAATGAGTCCCATACATCATGCTGCAAATTACTCAAACAAGTGAGAAGAAGATACAAGCTACACATTTTATGCACCAGAAGATGTCATGTATGAAATATAATGAGTGCATAAAAAATAATACCTTGAAAGGGTATCTGAACTATCCACATCATCTACAGCAAAAGGACAAGGAAATTCACATTCTTCCAAATCATCCTGAAAGGATAACCGGCTAGAGCTTCTGGAAAATCCAACACGGGGTGATCCACTGGATGACACAATCCCTGAGAAACGCCCAGAGTCATCTCTGCTATCCTTGAACACCTACAAGGTTGTATTTGTAAATAGACATCCAGAAAAGCACAACATCAAAGACAAAAGGCTAAGCATGTATGTAAGCTTGCAATACCTTGTGAACAGAATTCCCATGCAAGTTTCCGCTCCCTGATGAAGACTCTCCACCTCTTAATCCATCCAACTTCCGGAAAGACCTATTTTCGGATGGAGAACCAGAAGAGTAATCAGCCTTCAGGCTCCTTGGAGATGGAGGTGGCAAAGAATGCCTATTTGGGTCCGAGGAATTAGGTGTTAGATATCTATGGTTCTTGCCTGATAAAGGAAGTGGGATGCTGACAGGAGCACTCTCTCTTAACCGAGAATGAATGAGGTTGTTATTGCCTGACAAATAGGTCGGTGGAGAAGGAGAAGGGGATGGGGATGGAGAGAATGGAGGCGAGAGCTTATGTTCATCCAGACTAAAGCCCTTCTTATGACTTGCTGGGCGGAAATGCTGGATCTTCTGCCCATTCGGATCTGGCGGTGAGTTCTGAAAATCTGAAAGCGGTGGAGGAGTAAGATATGGGGGAGGTGAGCAACCATATGTCTTGTGCGTGGTGAGTCCTGGTCGGTAGAGTCCACTGCTCCAACTATGAGGGCGCTGAAATGGGGATGAAGAAGGCGACTTTGAGCTTCTGAGAGTAAACGACGTGCTATGCGGACCTTTCTCGCTAGATGGAAAGACCTTAATCGGCTCGGCCGCAGGGCTTCCCACGTAATCAGTGATAATCTGGGGAGGCAGTGAGTTGGAAGGCTCCAAATTAAGATCCGACAGTGAAGAGCGATAAGTCGCAGAAAGAGAAACCCGCCCAAATGGGGTCTCCACAGGAGCGAAACTATATAGCTTCATATCTTCCTCTTCCTCTCTTGTGAAAGGTTCGCTGAAGGAAGAAACCTTGTAACTGAGATCAAAATTATACGTCTGGCTCGAAGAAGATAAAAGTCTGAAAGCTCTAAACGCCGGCAAAAGCTTCAGCGTCGAGTAAAGGGATCTTAACAGAATTATTGATTTCTTGTACATTTTCTTGTAGGCAGCTGATCCCTCGCCAGATGGAGATGCTGTTCTTAGAGGCTCGTACTGAACGACCCACCTCTCTATAACCGTCTCCTTGAGGGCACGAGACGAAGTGTATAGATCATCATCAGCTGCATCAGAATTCATCGCCTCGTGGATGAGTATCACATCAATGATCATCGGATCCACGACGTTTCGGTGCCAAAAGTTGAGATTTTCCAAAGCTGCGGGTGGATCCCCAAGTGCCAAATTAAACCATTTGTCTCTCTTTCTCGCAGAACCAGGATCCCCCGTCTGATCATTAGAATGAAAAGACGGAATTCTAGAGTCGAGAATTGTGTGCAAACTTTTCAATAGGAACTGTGAGATAATCTGCTCAGTACGCGCGCACTCTGAATGGGGATTACCCTGCAACGCCATGTGCCGCTTATTCTTCCAAAATCAGAGCAAGAAGAAAGATAAACATCCAACTAAAATTGAGATCGCCCCTCCTTGGATCCATATGCCTCACCGCGACCCGACGAGGACGGAGCCATAGGCATTAAAGCTGCCGGCTTTTGACCATCAGAATTCAATTTTTTGCAAACCAGCGACGGTAATCCGTTGAATCTAAACAGAAGAGCAGCACCTTATCGGGAACGGTCATCTCCTCCATACCCAAGTTTCATACCCAGAACATATACCAAAAATCCAGGAATCCCCACGCCTGTAGCACAGAAACCACACAGAAGCAGGCACCAAAACTTTACGAATTCCTATCCATTAAGCAACAACCGACCAATAACGAAGCTGATTCATCAGGAACACCAGAGATTCATTCGGATTCAGCAAAATGCGACGAAAAAGCGATTACCTTTTTCGCAAAGTAAAGACGAAATGAAGCGTGGGGGGAACCACCGTCCACCGAACGACCAAAGAGAAAGAAGTAACGTATGGGAAAGGAGAGCCGGAGAGGAGGACCTCCCTCGCCTTGATGAAGAAGAGACCAAGGGTGATGAAACGAATTAATTATCTAAAGGTCGCCACAGTGGACTTCTTTCCGTAATCGGAAAAAAAAATTAATTTATGCTTTACATGATTACGTCGGATATGAATGAACAAAGGAAGAGACAAACGCGGCCATGATCGGGCAAATCAAACCGCCTGTAGATCGAGCTGAAGAAAGATCCCGGCTGCGATTCCGCCCGAGACCCCGGTGGCGAAACTTGGGACGCAAGCATATCATTATTATTTACTTCGCGCGGCGATGCTCAACGGGAGAGCTGCGCCAGAAAAAGGGTTTCTCCCCTGTCACTCCGTACCAGACCACTAAGGCACGAGACCAGATTGATTTCTATATACGTGGTTCAGGAACATGTCTCTGTCTCTTTTGCTCTGGCCTAGACCCGGACCTGTGGGGCCTCATCAATGGCCTAGACTAGAGGCAGCAATTCTCACCTGGGTCCGCATCATAGACGAAGACGAATTTGATCGTAGATGTGGGTCCGACCTTCTACGGTCATAGACTCGCGGTTGCATGTTCTACTTGGACATTTGATGGAGATGGCAGATTGGCATTCGGAGAAATTCAATGGGGAACTTTAACCACTATAAAGCTACCCTAGGATGCGCCTTTAGTGTGACAAATCATCAAATTTAATAAGGAGATTTACCCACTAAATGCTACTGCAGGATTAAGAGTTTAGTGATAAAAATAACAGATTAAATACCCAAATAGAAAATTTTACTTACTGACTAAATGTTAAGTTTAGATTATCATTCCCCTTTACTCTTATTACTTTATAGCTATTATACAAGTTTGAATTATTTTCCACTACCCTCAATTTTTCTCGTTCATTCCCAAAGACATAAAACGGCAGGAACTTTTATGAACCTAATCTCTTCGTATTCTTATCTAATAAAATCAGCTCTCTTTCTCATGAGAGTCACCATATAAAATCATAAAATCATGGACAGATGCTGAGACTTACAAAAAGTAGCTAAAGATAATGTATTATTGGAGAAACTCTTGATGTGATTTAAACTATTTGATTGACACAACAAAACATTCTTTAAAGTTTTAAATGAATTTTCTACTTTCGATTAATAGATACGTCCCATAATCAACAAAAATTCATCACGGGTATGTGGCATGATGGATTCTCTTCAACACTCAACCTAAGGGGAAGATTCTCAAAAAAAAAAAAAAATCATAATAGAATATTAAAAACTATAGGTCGTGCTAATAGAATATTATAAATCATAAACTCCAAAAACAAACAACAATATTTGATGTAGCTTATGAAACAGTCTACCAAAGATTATTAATTAGACTGAGGGTCGTTAAGCCAATAAAAAAAGGAAAGTGTACCTGATGAATGAATGTGTCTGTCGAAAGCAACTAGGGCGAAGGCTGGGGGAACCTAGAGATCCTAGACGTCACTCAAAAAAAAAAACGTTATAGAAGAGAAGATATGATGCCTGGGATTTCTCTCCTTCTGCAGCACATTTTATGTAAATTGTTGTATCTTGATTTCTTTCATCTTTCTCTTTATTTCTTTCATCTCTTCTCCAAATATCTATCTATCTCCCATTTTTTTCCTTAAGCATCCAAAGGTTCTTATTAACTTATTATGAGAAGAAGGTGAGACCCATATTTACTAATATGCCACAAAACTGACAGCGGATAGAAACTGAAAAATGAACCCTTAAACATATCCAATATTATGTTGGCCCTGGGGCCCATATCCGAAATTAAGCCCATAAAATCTTAACAATACACTATGTTTCCGTGTCGATGGCCTTGGCGGCCTATGCTCACTCCGAATAAGGTATTGTGAGTTTTACACCCTAATCTTACTAGCAGTCTAGTCGGTAGTCCAAATAAGGTATAAGGTTTGAGTAATGCTAGACGCACCTAGCGGATGTACCTATCCGATGTACATGTTAATCTAAGCCCTTAAAAATATATCTTTTTTATAAAATCCTATTTTCAAGAGGATTAACAAGTGGGTAGGATAGGTACGTGGGCTACGTGCAACTAGAATTATTCATAAGGTTAAGGCTTGTCTATAAAATAAGAAGATAGTTCCTATACTATATTATACAGTAAACACTCTCTTTCTATTGGTCGCCTTGCGAGTTTAAAAAACGCGCTCAAATTCTCCACCAATCAGCAAGAGGTGTTTGGGCTCCTCTTGCTATATAAGTAATATTCATCTCCATTCAAATTAAATTTAATAAATAATAAACACTTTAGCAGATTGTTGTGTTTGAAAGAGGATTAGTTGAATGGTAATAATAGATTGTTAGAGATAGGCACTTCCAATTAATATTCAAACACTTTCTTCGTAAGTAGAATCCAAATAACTTTATGACTAGACACTAATCGGGATATTCAAACACGTACCCACCCTACACTGGAACCCGTTCCAATTAAACTGTACAGTTAAAAGTTCCAACTCCATTCTCCCACCCAATTCCTTTGCTCGCCATGTCATGCTCTCTCTCATCCAATAAATAAACAAGATATTAAAATACTTAGTTATTATACTAATTTTACCATATATCAATAATATTAAACATTAATCAGGTAATATAGCAATAGCCATTTTCTGTCGAATTTGCGTCTTCACGAGACTCACCAGTCACCAGGCTCACCCCTGATGACGATCCAACATCTCTCCCACTCCCATGTTCCGCCCACCCAACCCACTATATTTCTGTACACTCGGTTCAGAATTAAAAAAGTCTATGCGTACAATGGGGTACATCCCCTCACTGTAGCAGAGGCAGTGGGACCCACACCAGGAATATTTTAATACCCCATGGATAGACCGAATGAGATGCACTCATTGTACGCGTACAGTGTTGTACGCGTACAGTGTTGTACGCATAGTAGCATTACTCAAAAAACTAAGATGGACAGTCTCCATTTTGGCATTGTACACCCTAAAAACGAGGTTATGTGGTCAGTGCAGCGGTACTGCAGAAGCAGAGCTGTGCATGCTGCACGCAGCAGTTTTTTTGCTGCTAAAATCCAGTCACGTCTTCGCGTCCGTCCAACCGAACCCTACGCACGGCGACAAGTCCATCGCCCATTTTGGGGAGCTTCTCTCATCAGAGCCACTGTCCCCATTTATTTTCCCCCATCTCTACTATCCTCGGACAAAACGACGCTCCGCCACTTCGGCCACTACCGGAACGGGAACCTGCATCCCCTCGCTTCCCCCATATTTTCTTTCTCAGGGAAGAAGGAGAAAGGGGAAAAGAGGAGGATGTGGATACTGGAGTACTTTAGTCGATGAACGAACTGATGTATATATCTGTTGCCCGCTTTGGAAATTTTGATTTGATCTGTTACACATTTACAGTACTGTAGCTCTGCTGGATCGGCAGAAGCTGAAATGGTAAAGGTTATTGGGGAACGGCGAAAAAGACGAAAAGAGCCCTCATTGCCTGATCATGCAAAAAAAAAAAAAAAAAAAACACTGAAACCTGACTGACACGGAAATCTCCGCAGTTATTTCACGCATTTCAAGGACATTTTTCGTGAAATAACGGGACGACGGCGTTAAAGTTTTGGAGTAGTCTGCTCTGTACAATGGGATCGGAAAAGGAACACAAACACGGCTGGGCTGGAAAGTGGAAACCGAAAAGAGACCTGTGCCCGAAACTACATTTTCTTCTGTCCAATTTACCTCTCTCTCTCACTGTGCTGCTCCTGATATGGTTCCGCCTTTGGGGCGTCTTCGGAAATTTGCATCTCTTTCTTTCTTTTTTCCCCTTCTTCCTTCACGGTTCCGCCATGGCCTCCGGTGGCGCCCGCGTCACGGTCTCGTTACCGCCGGCGACGTCCCGATCCGGCGACAAACAGCTCCTCCGGCAAGTGGGACAAGAGGGCTTGGACGCCAGCCACCCTTCGATGCACTTCTCGTGGAAGCCGTGGTTGCACTTGGGCAGCACCCGCACCCTCTCCCCGTTCACGAACTCCGACAAACAGATGGCGCACTCCGACTCCGCCCCCGCCAGCTTCATCCCCGCCGAGTACACCAGCGTCGGCACCGAGACCGCCGCCGTCGCCCGGCTGCTCATCTTCGCCACCTCCGTCTCCCGCATCCCCCCGCCGGTCGCCTCCGCCTCCTCGTGTCGACGCATGTAGCAACGGATGCAGGCGTTGAGGGCCAGAACCCCCGCCAGTGAGCACACGAGTATGACGAGAATCATGGCGAGGTTCGTGTCGAAGTCCTCCGCGTTCCCGTACGGGAACCAGCGGTTGTTTCGCTCGTCCTCCGCGGAAGAGGAGTGGACTAAGAACCGGATCCGCGGGGATGTCATGGCCGTACCTCGTCGATCTCTGCGGGAAACAAGCAAGCAAGCAAGCAAGCAAGCGATATTCGAGTCGAGATCAGTACAGAAGAGCCCAGTCCCTTCTTTTTCTTCTTTCTATGATAAAAGAAAGAAGTTCTTCTTTTTTGCCTTGTGTGCGGAGAGGGCAAAAGCAAAGAATATATAGAGAAAGAGCTTCCTTCCTCTGTTAACCTGTCATTCATTACCTCGACCTCGCTCCAGCGAGGGGACACTTCTTCTGTTCTTATTAGCCAGACTTATCACCTGTGTACCACGCTTGTCGAGTAGTCCTCCACGGTTATTCACTTACGTATCCTCTTAAAAGAGAAGGAAAATTACGGTTTTCGCGAAAATTAATTATTGTGAAATTACCATCCACTCCCCTTCGGTGTTCGGTGAGATGATTTCGGTAATTGTCCACCGATTCGCTTTCGGGAAAGGGGGGGCAAGTGGGACCCACGGTAATCAGAAGAGTTTTATGATCGGACGGAAGGGATTTTACTGTTTGGGGGAAGGCCTTCCCGCGGGCTATGCTGGTTAGGTGGTATCGCACCCCGAAGCCGGAGAGAGCGACGGCATCGGTGGCTTGTTGGCAGCGAAAGCAGGAACACACGTCATTCTGCCGGTTCAAGACTGGGACATCTTGAACGTACACGTGTACATTAAGATTGGCTTCCTGATCCATTCCCCGGAGGCAAACTACGATTCGATCGGTTCACAGTCGTAAATAGCAAGTCCCATCACCCATATTGTGGGCCCTGTTTTTTTTTTTTAAACAATTATTTTTTTCACACCGTGAGAAAATAAATAATTTCTTGTGTCCCTTCCAGAAAATGGTGATAAAGCGGTTAGTAACTTACTTATGATTAATTAAACTTGAATTTTTTAATGTTAAAAAAAATTGGAGTTCCTTCCAAAATATAGATAATTTATTGTCGGAAAAGTTAAAATTAGGAGTTGAGAGACATAACACTTTCATTTTAAAAATAGAGTATTTTTATTAACATTATAAGTTAAACCCTAAGACCTGAACCTTAGAACCTAATTTTCTATGATTAATCTGTGATTTAAATGAGACTCAATATTTAACGCTGTGAATTAATTCGGTTCAAGTGATTAGTCATAGCTTCTTGTTTTAGATGGTCTACATTTTGTCTCTAATTTCTATCACAAATGGCCTAATCTCAAATTTTAGGACATGTCAAACGAATATCGGCAATAGGCTTTTCGAGAGCCCGTCACTTCTGCCTACTCAATTGATACAAAATCCAAACAAATTGTGCGAGCGTTTATTGTTTAATTTTGTATAAGATTGCATTAATTAACGATAGGAGGATTCCCATTGGTGACTGTCTATATGCATCAAATGTAAAAGACAATAGAAGGGAAAAAGGGTTCTACCCAAAATTCGAGAGGTTATCAGTTATCTTCTCTTTTAAAATCTTATCTTCAAAAAGTTATTTTACTTAAAATTATCGTTCAGAACTTCAGTGTATATATTGTAAACATAAAAAATAATATGCGACAAATTAACAATAAAACATGAATTAAATATAATAATTTGTAAATTAAAAGTAAAAGTTAATTTCACTTCAAGCACGTTCAGAGATTATAAACGCGTTTAAGGGTATAGATATAGGGATGCCCACTTTCAATAAAAAGAAATATAACTATTTAAAGCTCTTATACATGTACGTACCATCTATAAAAGGCTTTACCTCTGGAATCTCCATCAAATTCCATATGCGAAAGTGACAATAGTGAAATGACACACCTTTTTCCCCTGCCAAAGACGACACGAAGTTAATCAGTGCCCTGAAGGGCACGGCATTGAGGCAACCCGCCTTGTCCTTTCTCCCTCCCCCCCATTAATAAACGGGGCTACTTAATTGGCCTTTCTTTATACACTACCCCAGCAGGATCGAAGTTTGGAAACTCTCGAGAGGTTTTGGTTGATAGCTTATTTATGAGCATTTGGTTGAGTGGGCGTGACAGTGCGGTTGGCCTTCTCCCATCTTCCTCAAATATTGTAGAGAGAGAAAGACGTGACTCGGGTACACGGCTTCAATTATACAATACAGTTTATAACATGCATGCCCCATGCCTGGTGTCAGGAGGGAGAGGACCAATTTCTTGGTTAGCATTGGTTCAAGGGAAGGCTTCAAGGGGACCCCGGGAAAGAAAGACAAATTGCTGGGAAGAGAGATGGGACCCCATGATGTTTGGACTCAATTTCATCAAGATTGTGTCTCTCGCTAGAAGTGTCTAGGTTATCCTGAACGACGTGGCATGGGCCACACCCCCGCCTGGACCCTTAGTTGTGGTGTTGACACGTTGACTAGCAAAATACCATTAAATATTTAAATGTGTCAGGGCATGGTTGGCTGTTCAATTAGAAGTGAACAAGATTAGTTAGTGGGAAATCCCAGTGCCCGGTGAGATCACTCTCACATGAGTGCCAGCAGATCAGTTAAGTATCCCAGTTTGAGTCTGTCTAATTGTCTACTAATTCAAAGGGTTAATTTGCTTTAATCAGTATTATCATACATAGATCGGAATATAGGAATTAGATAAGAAAGCGGTCATTATCGTGTGTTTATTATATAACTAACTATGGTATCACTTACTGATCATAATTACCTGAGTTCTTTATTTGGATGCACCCATCACCCTTCTTCATACATCTAAACTCTTCCAATTTTTATATATAATTCCACTAACATAGGACAAAGGAAGCTTATCACATCTTGTAACGAAAGTTGCGGGCGGGCAGTTGAATGAATCCATCATATATATATATATATATATATCTCCAGTTCTCTAATGGATGGAAAGAATTCCTTCTAATGATCACCCGAAGCCATAAAGTTATGGGGAAAAAGGAAAAAGAGAAAGAAAATAAAAAAAAACGAAGATAAGGGTTATCACCGTGTGGGATTAGACTTGGGTCACATCTTAGCTTTTCCATGGGCTATGCTGATTCCGTCCCCGGGTTTTCTGAGCTGATCACCATAAGGTTTCCATTTGTACGCATGAGAACTTCAAATTCAGAAATGGAAAAGATTTATAATGCTCGGAATATTTCAAGGGGAATTAAGTACGTTATTAATTAATAGGGACCGTTGATGAGAGACTGAAAGGCTTCTCACATGGGTCCCGGCAGAGACTTCTTCGTCTTTCTTTTTTCTTTGGATCGGAAGAGAGATTTGGGGCGCCAGAATATAATTGACATTTATTGAAGCATGATTTGGACGTGAAGGATTCGGGAATGAGCTAGGGAGAATATAAATCTTATTAATTAGTTATTATTCTATCTGAAGCTGCCGAGATGATCAGCAATTATATATTCAAATGATCTTTCCAGAAGGATCATATATACACAAATACTACCCTGGAAAGTACCGAATTGATTAATATTTCAACGATGCGCTCTTGATCTGAAGCCTCGTCTCCCTCGCTGCAATTCGCAGACGCTAGTCAAAGGCTCAGTTCAACTTTTCCTGTACATATATATAATCACGATAGAAGCAGGACGGAGGGACGAGAGTGGTTCGTCGAGCTGATTCTTCTGTTATATCGTGTATTATATACGAATGAAGTGGCCGGCCGAGTAGCGGGAAGAGGGCCAGGCGGAAAGTGGAAGAGACGGGTGATGAGAGCTTTAACGGTGGAGAGTGGAAGGAGAGAAAGCCATGAGTACTATATATGTTTCGGATAAGAAGAATCACGTTGAGCTGATCAAGATTGGCTTCGCTATGGGTGTTAATGTTATCCCCGGGCGCATTTTTTGCATGAAGAGTACAGAAGAGCTAGCGGTTTTGAGTTTTGGACTCGTCATTCTCTTCAAAACAGAGTTTTGGAATCGTCATTCTGAAAAAGAGTTTTGGACTCGTCGAAGCGTTTGCGACGAGTCGTCAGCGGGATCTGTTAGTTAGCTAGCTAGGTACAAAATCTGTTCAGTTGGAATAGAACAGACAGCCACGTAGCGTCCGACTCAGAGCTAGCTGTCTGCTGCCTGTGATCACTGATCAGAGGGCATGAGCTAGATAAAGCTGAAATCTGCTGGCTAACGTCTCTGTGGATGGATAAAGCTGTTGTAGCTTGTAACAAGATAACATATGGCACTTTAGGTGATTTTAATTTTAAGAAAATTATTGATTTCTATTCAAAAAAGAAAACACTCTTCCTATAGGAAGTCTCTTTCCCCTTAAAAAAATCCATTTTTAGGGAACGGATAATGTCTTGACTGGGTCCCATATTAAATAATTTAGCCTCTATTTTTTAGAAAGAATAATGCTAGTTGCGCTAAGTTAACACACTTATCTCACACACTTTGTTAATATGAACCATTGATGCCTATAATTTATCCTCAAGAAATAGAATTTTATAAAAAAAAATATTTTTTATATTTTAAAGGACTTAAATTTTCATGTAAGTCGGATAGGTGCGTCCCTTAGGTGGTATTACTCTTTTAGAAAGCCATGGCTGTTCATGAGAAAATTTTGCTTTCGATTCCCATATAAATATTACTAACGCTTGTGTACAACTTTCTAAGATGGTTAAATTAAGTTACAAGTATCACTTCCATTACTCGGGCTCTTACATATTATTTCAGTTATACGTGACTTAACAAACATAACGTGTAAAATATGCTATTTAAAATATATATACACACTATAAATGGGACTCACTACTCCATAGCTTAATTGAATCCAGTCATGTAATAAGCATTATATATATACATATATGGGTATTTTAGTTATTTATTTTAAGAATAATACTAGTTGTACTTAGCCCAAGTACCTATCCTAGACACTTGTTAATTAGGGTTTATCCTCTAAAAATAGGATTTTATAAAAAAAAATATTTTTAAAAGATTAAATTATTATATTAGTTAGATAGTAACAAGTGCGTCTAACATTACTCTTATTTTAAATATGTACGTAGTTGACCTATTATTTCCACTTAGGAAAAACATATATTTGATTTATTTATTTTTGACTTTCTTTCACTGAAAAACTTGAAGTCTTAATTTAAAATTTTGAACTCTAATGAGTGCACTTTCAACTTAAAAGCGAAAAACACGAAACAACGAAACCGGTGGCGGGGCCCGGGAAGAGTTTTTGGCCTTTCCCGGTGCTCGCGCGTGTCGAAGTCTGAATTTTTCAAAATTTAAACTATCATTTGAAGCGTCTCATCTTCGATTCTGCAAGCATACTTTAGCGCTCTAGCTTCATTCGCCTTGTGAATCTATTTGGGTTTTTTTACGTTGGTCATTTTTTATGCGAGGCAGAGAGTGGAGGAAAAGGAAAAATCGAAGCGTTTTGGATTCCTCTGATTCAACCAAAATTGGTGCCACAATCATTCATTCAGGCAGTGCGTCTAGAGAAATAGCTCATGAGTATTTCAGAAGGATTTCCTCGTGTTGCAATAAGCCGATAACAGTAAGTGCCACAATATCAAGAGTTATATCGACTCGAAGTGAATTATTAAATTGATTATTATTAAGGATTCAAGTTCCTCGTTTGACTGATGAAATCGACATCGCCTTTTGTGTTCTCTGACGCAGAGATTGTAGAGAGTGAATCATGTCTTCATCTTGTCCCTTTTGTAATTTGAGTATTTCTTTATCAGAACTGGAAAGGTCTCTCTCTCTCAAATGTTGCGGTGAAGAATTTTTTGAATTGTTTACATTTTAGTGATTCCTGCTGAATATGGTTTTTGTATTCTCATTAGTTTTTCGGTGGTTTTTTTATATGCTTATATTTCACATTTGACGAAATGGGACAGCCATGCAAATGATCATCTCGTGGAAGAAGAATTTGCCAGGGACGTGGAACTAGCGCGCGCAATCTCGCTGTCCTCGAGTCCACCAAGCTATCTTCATCTGTACTGTTATAAACTAAAGATTTTCAGATGATGCATAACTGTGTTCCCTTCTCGTAATAGTTTTATAGATTTGCTGTAGAATATTGGTTCTTTGCTTGCTCCTTTCTGCATGTTTACGTGGCAAATACGGACAGGCATACATCCGATCAGTTGGCGGACAAAGAACTACAAGATGATGACTTCGAATTAGCCCAGCGACTTGCATGGGAATCTAGTCCGCCTAAATCAAGTGTATGGCCCCTTCAACTTGGTTTTTTTTTATATGCATCAAAGGTGGAGATACATCTGCCTAGTCCATTGATCATACAACCAGACAGCTTCGTTCATATCCAGGATATTTGGCGAATATTTATTGCAAATGGGAAAATTTGTCTGATTAGATTTCTTACGGGTTTAGCGTAGAGTTTTGTTTGATTTGTTACAATGTGATCTGTATTTTTTTTTCAGGAAAAAGCAATAAACTCTAAGAACACAGTTGAACTCTTCTCTGGAGAGGTTTTACATGACAGGATTTCTACTTCCAATGGTGAGAGTACCCAAACTACTACAAACAGTAGCAAGGAAAAGATTGATACCTTATTTCGTCTACAAGTAAAGGGCATTTTCTATAGAATTGAAGGTGGCCTTATGACATTGTTGAGGAACTGCTTAGAACTAGAAAATGGTAGATCAAGAACAGTTATAACTGGTCACGTGGATCATTTTCAGAGTTTGAAATCAGAAGACTCGGGTTGGGGTTGTGGATGGCGTAACATTCAGATGTTAAGCTCTCATTTATTACAAGAAAGATACAATGCTAGGGAAGTTATATTTGGTGGTTCACAATTTGTTCCAGATATTCCCTCTCTACAGAGATGGCTTGAGATTGCTTGGGAAGCTGGATATGATATCCCTGGTTCACGTATGTTCAACAACAGAATTTATGGCTCTAAAAAATGGATTGGGACCACTGAGTGTGCCACGCTCCTTAGGTTTTTTGGGCTTCGAGCAAGGATTGTGGATTTTGCAAGCACAAATGCTGAAAAGGGAGTGGAATTTGATAGAGCAGCAAAGGGAAAAAAGCCACATGTTTATGGACCGATGGACAAGTTTTTACAAAGAAATATTAGTGCTACTCAAGTCTGTCTGATAAAGCAAGGGAACTCTGTTGAAACGAAGAGCATCAATAAGGATAAACATGATAGACCAAAAAAAGGTGGTCTGGAGATTGTAAATGGTCAACAAATTCTTGCTGAATGGATATGCAATTATTTTCATGACTCAGGTCTGAAAGAGTCAAGTAAGTTGGGACGTGTTACAGTCAGCGGGAAAACGTGAGTATTAGTTCATATCATTCATATAATCTAGTATAACATGATAATGTTCTGAATGAGGCTTTTTAATTTTTACGTATGTATTATTCCATTTGTGTAAAATACTTGCATTTTATCTGTTAGAATTTAGAAAGATTTGTTATTTGTTAATATTGTACTTCTTTCAACATTTCATGACTAGGCCTTTGTACTTTCAACATAATGGGCATTCTCGAACCATTGTTGGGATTCAAATTCAGACAAAGTCAGATGGAACGCCAGAAGGGCACTCTCTTTTGGTTTTAGACCCTGGCCATGTGAGTAATGGTAGTACTTCTTTAAATGTTGTTGTTGTTGTTGTTTTCCTTCTTCTTCTTCTTCTTCTTCTTCTTCTTCTTCTTCTTCTTTTGCCTTTTCTGTTTTATTTACAGAGGTATATGTAGCTGGTACCAGTCCAAGTCAGACTGTTAAAAAATGGTGGAACTGACAATAGTGATTTTACCTGTCGCATAATCTGCAATTTAAAACAGTTTTCGACAAGCACAGCTTTCTGAGCTGTTACAGATTTGGACTAATTTACTGTTTTCCACTTTCCTTCATTTCTTATTAAGCGTACAGCTGCTTTGGAGAGGTCACTGAGAGAGAATTATGGGTGGCAAAAATTTTTGAAAAGAGGGTTCCACACATTGAGGAAGCCTCAGTACCAGGTGTATGGTGGCTCCTACCTTTTCCCAACCCAAGTCCTTCCATTTAAAATCATTTTTAAATGTTTCTTTTGTCTTTCAGTTATGTTATGTTGAGCCTGGAATTGCCCGTGGGGAAGAGAAAGAGCAGCTCAAGACCATCAATAGTGTTCTTTTTGCCGCTTAGTATCAGAGCCTGTACTTTGCTGACGTAATTTTCAGGTATTGTATTTTGTTCATCTTTCAATGTTGAATGCATTTTTTAGACTATATTAAAGAAATTTATTAAGAGTAGAGAATGCAAAAGCTCCCATCGGAGCGTAAAACCTGACAAGAGAATCCAAGGACAAGATAATAAAATGCACAATTGAAGCACACAACTAGATAGTATAGCAAAGTCAGTTATTCAAATAAGCAAACCTCTTTATAACTATCATTCAGGCAACAATCTGAGCTATAGAATCAGCTAGGTCATATGAACTTTGGAGGGTGAGCCATCTTTGGGATTTTGGAAGACCTGTGGATGTCCTCAACCTCAATTGATGATTTCCAGATCTCCTATGAGGGGTTCAGAAAAAAAGTATCATGATATGCCTTGAGCCTGTGAAGAAGTGTCATCAGTTTCACATATGAATTTCAATGGACAAAGGGAGTAGAGTGAACCAAGATGGATATCACCTTCTAAATTGTGGAAGATGCAACTTCTACCTGCCAAGCTGGGATGACTTTTGCTAAAATGTTTGAACTTAGACTGCCCAAACAAGAGCATGGACTATGTATGGGGTCTGGATAATCAAATCAGAAAAGAGGTGCCATTTTTGTTACTTATTCTGGGTTTGGAACTGCCCAAGTCGTTAAGTTTAGGGAATTTGTTAGTCCCAAAAAACAATGTAGGGGATGGTTTTGTAGGATCGCTTCAGGTCTACTAAACATAAGTTAGTTTTCATTAACGCTTATTTCCATTTTGTGAAATTGTTTGTGTAGGA
Source organism: Aristolochia contorta (assembly GCA_022405105.1). Classification (NCBI taxonomy): domain Eukaryota; kingdom Viridiplantae; phylum Streptophyta; class Magnoliopsida; order Piperales; family Aristolochiaceae; genus Aristolochia; species Aristolochia contorta. Next base: position 38,046,234 of record CM039665.1, on the reverse strand, counting down.
ATTTTAGGTGCACCCAAATTTTAAATTAATCTTCCACTTTAAATGAAATGATTTAAATATTGATATAGTCTTCTTCTACATTTGTTTATTATCTCTTGTATTCTTGATGAGGATCATTTGATATTTTTTAATTATTTTTATGAAATTTTAGTAATAAATAAAAAAACTGCATTATTGTCATTCACTAATTTTTTAATCTGACACTGTCTAGTTATTCTGCCTTCTGTTTCCTCTTTTATGTAATACATTTTTAGAATTTTAATTATACTACATGAATGGTAGATAGCAAGTGGGTACAGATTGGGGTTACATATAAGAGGTGGGGACAAGATCGCAATGATAGGGAACAGGGGGGGGGGGAGGCAAGGTTTAATTTTCAACCTGTGTGGTTCTTTCATGGATTGGGGTTTAGGTTGGGTTTTCAAAAGCCCTACCCCACTCAACCCATGCCCATTCCTAGCTCCTTTTCTGGGATTTTCAAGTTGGCTGGGTTCCTTCAAAATCTAATCTCATGCTAACCCCTAGGTATAAAGATGTATCTGGACAGAAACTTGTTGCTTGTGATCAGATACATTTTCCATGGTTGAAACATGATCATCATTGTTGGAATTGTAAACTATAAGGCTCTAGAACCTGTTCGATTATATGTTAGTTCTAGAGTTCGATGAGATTATCAACAAGAAAGAAAGAAAATAAACAAAAAGAGAGTGAAAGAGGAAAAGAAAGATGAGATAGAGAGGTCATTGATCTCACAACCTAAACCTTGTTTATTTGTAATTTTGTAAATTCAGTCTAAGACTCATCATCAACCTTCAATCCTTGTTACTCATATTCTTCACTTGGTTCATTTTCTCTTGTTGGGTTCTCTGCCCTTTTTCTTTGCTCTTTACTTGGTAAAATCTCATTTCACATGAAAAATGTATTTCTTCTGCCCTTTAGAAGTTTGTCACTGACTTTCTGCTATGCTCTGAAGATGGAATAATCTTGAGTATGCCCCATCAACCGATGATATTAAGGTTGAGTGATGGCCCACTTCAACTATTTCACCTTTATCTATCACTACAATTCTCTCCGAGTTCACAATTGTGGCAAGCCTATGTGCTACTGTAATTTGGGTGCATTTGGACAACAAACCCGAAGACATTGCCATCATTTCTATGGCACTCATAACTGCTCCTTCAGACTCAGCATCAAGGGCACTTGTAGCTTCATCTAGCAGCATAATAGCCGGCTTCTTTAGTAGAGCTCTTGCAATTGCAATCCTCTGTTTTTGTCCTCCTGAAAGCTGGCATCCTTTCTCCCCAACAACTGTATCATACCCATCTGACAAATTGCTTACAAACTGGTGAATATTTGCTTTCCTAGCAACCTCCACTAACTCGGTCTCGGAGACTCCTTCGTTGCCATAACAGATGTTTTCTCTTATTGAGGAACTAAAAAGAAGTGGCTCTTGCTGCACAAATGCTATTTGGGTTCTCAACCATTTCAAATTGAATTCTTTTATGTTCTTGTTATCAAGTAATATTCGTCCACCACATGGATCATAGAACCTTAAGATAAGAGCCAAAACAGAGGATTTGCCACCTCCACTTGGCCCTACAAGTGCCACTTTTGATCCTGCTTCAATTGTTAAACTAAATTTTTTCAGTATGGTGACATCTGGCCGTGAAGGGTAGCTAAAGTCTACCTTCTTGAACTCAATATGTCCTTTAATCTTTCCAGTAGTTGAAGTTGATGGTATATCTGTCTCTATTTGAGTCTCTCGGTCAAGGATCTGAAATGCAGGTGACAATAATCTGATGGCAGAGACTACAGTTGGTACTAGGGTCCATAGTTCAGTAATTGAAGGGACTGTGAGGGAGAAGATTTGATACGATCTTATTCCATTTTCAAAGGTTGCCTGGTTTTTCTCCACCAAAATAGTAGTGTACCATAAGGCCACAGCATGGGCACTGTTCCATAAGCATAAAGATATACCTTGAATTGCTCCATACTTGAGACTCTCCATCCTGCTCTTCCTCATTGGTTCTTTGAGGGATTGCTGTGCTTTATGTAGCATTTGATCTTCATAAGTGAAAGATGCTATTGTTCTGATGTTAGTTGATGATTCTGAAGCAAGAGCTACAATCTCTTGGTGGGCAACAGTGGAATCACTTGAGAACCCTTTGGCTGACTTAGCTTGTATCAGCCCACCGATGAAGTGACAGGGCATTACAGCCCAAGCTACTAGACCCATTCTCCAGTTCACTCTCATACTAACTGTGGTTGCAATTAAAATGGAAGAAATGCACTGGACAATTACGGACATGCGATCAGAAATTATGGTTTTAATCATAGTGGTGTCATTCATGATGCGAGAAGTAATTCGGCTGGCATTGTTTTCATGTTTCTCAAACCAGGCCAACTCATTGCGGAGCACCGCTGAAAAGTTTAAAATGCATATATGTTAGGTGGAAGCTTGGACAAGAGTACAGCGTGTTTATATTAATAAAGCATTACTGTGGGAGTGATCACTAATTATATATCAACATAGGGAAGAAAAGATCATACCAGAGTAAAGGGCTTCTCTGAAATTTCTCATGGCGTTCTCTCCAATGATGCCATAGAAGTAATGCTGTAAGGTGTGAGTGACCAATGCAAGAAAACCTATTAAACAAAAGGCTATGGAGTACCATCCAACCTGCCTCTTTGCATGTCGCTTGTAGTAAGCTACACCTATTGTCATGATGAAGAAACCAAAGACTGGTTTAGAGATGCCTGAGAGAGCTGCAGCAGAAGAACCAAAGACAATCTTCATGATTTCCATTTTGTTCAATCCAAACCAGATTCGGAAGAATGGAACTGTTTTCTCCGTTACATTTGGAACTTCTTGCATGTGAGTATTTGTAGATGGACCTATGGTATCCTTTGATTCATATAATAAATCAAATTCTTGGGCAGATAAGTGATCGATTGTGGCCTGAATTTCTTCACGTTGGTCCAGATTCCTGCAACTCAGAATGTTAAATAGATTAAAATTTGATCCTATTATAGTTGTTTCTAGGTTCAGTGCATAATTTTCTAAAACTGTGACTCTCTTACCAAATGATATTGTGGTCATCTTTCTTACTCACGCACATTGGTGTATTAAGTATGTGGTATTTTCTAAAGAGGCTAAGATCTTAAGGAATTAAAAGTTTTCATGAGACCTACCTTGGTCTGGTTCCTGGATGCAGATTTTGCATGCTAACTAACTTGTTGTAGAATTTGCTTGTGTGAAGCAATTCGTGATGCCTCCCAGCTTCTGACGATTTTCCATTCTCCACAACTGCTATTATGTCAGCATTGACAACAGTGGATATTCTGTGAGCTATCAATATGACGGTTCTCCCTTTTGATGCCATCTCAAGGGCATCTTGAACCTGTTTTTCAGACTCTGAATCTAATGCACTTGTAGCTTCATCAAATAATAGAATTGGTGGATCTTTGAGGATTGCCCTTGCTATTGCCACTCGCTGTTTCTGTCCACCTGATAACTGTATTCCTCGTTCTCCCACCTGAAATTCAATTGGTTAGAAAGTATTAGGAATTAATTTTAAAACAGAGAGGTCTTTGAGTGCGGTCTCTGGCTTTAGCTTGACAAGAGAGCTGACCTGGGAGAAAGGAGTGTCCAAATGTCTCAATTGTTGGCTGAATCTCTCTTTCACAATATTTTGTTGGTTATTCTAGAATATAGTTCTGTCTAATACAGTTAAATCCCATGCCAATTTTTGGAATCGAATATCTTTTATAGTGGAAAGGCAACTCTTGATCTCAAAGGACCACGTGCCCTACTTTTGCAGGCTGGGAAAATGCTGGCTGGTGTCTCAGATTGTCCTGGCTCAAGCTCAACTTTTTGGCTTGGCGATGTGGCCTTAACTCACCTGTGAGGTTGTCATCTCATAATTAATCTCGAAAAGGCTTCTGCTCAGCTTGGGGCTGCTGAAAACCAAATCACGTGTTGTTTGTTTCAGCTTGTTCTCCACACTCAGATTTTGTGTATTGAGGTTATGGTCTACATGTTTTTTGGTATTTTTAATATGGTTACGGTTCTACATGTTTATTATTCAGCGTCAACTATGTCTGGTGTTATATAGTCAAGTGAGCTAGCATGATCCTGTGAAAGAAGTGTATTCTAGGTCAAGCTTGAGGCTCATTAACTTGTGGTAGTAGTCATTGAGCTTAGTTCACTTTGTGTGGCATCAACCAATGTGAACTGCAATTCTAATTTGCTATGGTCATCATCATATTGAATATACTAATGAATAATTAATCCAAGTTCATTGATGCTATAGGATGATAGTTAAATTGCGATTAATAAATGTATTTTTTTATGTAAAATATCTAATTCAGAAAATCTGGCCATATTCACCTGTGTTGCATATTGCTCTGGAAGCTGTGATATGAAGGAGTGAGCATTTGCTGCTGCTGCTGCCTTTTCAATTGTTTTATCATCTGCATCCATGTTGCCAATCTTCAAGTTGTCTTTGATGGTGCCCACAAAAAGACAAGGTTCTTGCATAACTGCTCCAATGTTTTTCCTCAGGAATTTTAGATCCAAAGCCTTTATGTTGTGGTTATCAATGAAAATGTTACCTGCAATATGTCTCAGTTGTGAGCTTTTTGCAATGTATCTGATTACTGGCATAGATGTTGGGCATTGTATAAAATTATTAAGGCTTCAGTGTGAACTGATATTGGTTGGTCATATGTGTATAAATGCCTCTACGTCATGATCTTATAATATGCTGAGACCATCCAGGAAGCAGCATTACACAAGGTGGCATGTGCAGGTATTGTCCCACTGACAATAGATTCCAATGCATTTTTGATGAAATAAGTGGAATCTCTAACTGATGGTTGTTCTGGACGAGGTACCAGTGGTGGAAGGAACCATATCACCTTTCCATTGGAACTTCTATCAGTAATTATCTATTACATAAATATCTATCACAATATTTTCTTTTATATTTTGACAAAGGTTCAATAGCATGCAGCTTTCCTTGGTTAGATCACATGTAGTTTCTTAATGTGGCTTAAAGGATCTGGTCAAGAAAGAATCTCAAACCTCTGAGTGGATCATAGAACCTCTGCAGTAGAGAGAGAATTGTACTCTTCCCGCAGCCACTGCTTCCTACTAAGGCCACCACCTTGCCTGCTGGGATGGACAATGAAAATCTTTCTAGAATCATCTTGTTGGAGCGAGATGGATAAGCAAAATACACGTCACGTACATCAATATCTCCAATTATTTTCTCCAACTTCTCCCCTTTAAATTTGCAACTTATGCTTTGCTTTCTTTCTATGACTTGAAAGACCTCCTTTCCGGCAGCTTTGGCTTGACCAAAAAGATGCAAATCTGGGGCAGCGTAAGTAATTGATCTGCAATTCAAGTGGATAAAAAATCAGTTTTTGAAATAGGTGAAAACTGGTATAAATTAAGATTGATCTTGAGGAATTTTACATTGCTCCAAATAGGATGCTCATCACAGCAGCAATTGTTTCACCCCCAGTTGATTTACCGGCACTTACTGTGACTGCTCCAATATAAACAATCAAACCCCATGAAGTGAATGTAACTGCTTGAAACATTCCCAAGCCAACACCTTTTATTAGTGCTTCCACTTTGCTCAGCTTGAATTCTCTGTCCATGCAATTAGAGAAGGATCTAATTGCAGAGCATTCACCAACATATGAGAAGACTGTCTTAATTTGAGTTATTGTCTGAAATCAAAACAGACATGAATGTCATGATCTTTCAAATAAACTTGTTACATTCGACTAAGATTTATCAGATTGGATTAAAGCTCCATTTTGTTTTGCTAAATTCTTTCTGGAAGGATTGACATGGAGGATGTTCCAGACTCTGGTGGACCGTGATAATTGTAGTGGTGTGTTGCACGTGATAATTGTTGTTATCATACAATAGAGACTACAAGTGTAGATTTCTGCCGGTACCTGTTCAACCATCGATGTGGCGTCGGACAAGATAGCCAATCTCAAGGCAGAGATGTCATTCAATTTTCTGGCGTAGGTTGCTCCGATGGCAGCAACCAGAGGTACCACCAGCAAGGTGAGCATGCCCACTTGCCAACAGCATATGAAAGCTATTACAATTCCTGAAAAGAAGGCCGAGAAACTAGATAGGAAATGCCCCATCTGTTAAGACCCGAGACCCCATAAGAAAGGTGAAAACTTAGTTTTTGAACTTTTGATTCTGCGATACATGGAATGTGTTAAAAACAGGACGACTGGATAAGAGTCTTACCTTCTCACCAATTGCATCTTGTATGAGGTTCATGTGGTTTGTTATTCCTGTAATTATTTTTCCACTAGTTAAATCCGTATCAAAGGCCTCAATCTCTTGGTTGAGAACTGCTCCCAGGAAAGCCAGTCTTATACGAGCTACCTGTCTCTCACAAGTGTACATCCAGCATCCAACCTCTGCAGTTCAAACTGCTTTCGTTAAAATACATTTGGTGGGCATGGCTGTGACTTTGGCACTTTATTCAGTACTCAACAAAATATAACTAAGTAACGATACCTAGAAGGCCTGCAGGAAGGGTAGCAACTGCCATGTACCACACAAAGGGAATAACCTAAACAAGAGAAACAAAACCAACCTCCATGTTAGGACATTTGCTGAGTTGTTGTTTGAGAAAGATTTTCACTTATAAAACAATTTCAGTAGTCAGAGCGTTTCGTATGATACATTTTCACAGTCAATTAACGAAAATTCCATTCGTGTAATCTCACCTTTTTGAGGGCTGAAACCATGGCACTGCTGTCATGGATGTTGCTGCCAAATGCATCCAATGCTTTCCCCAGCAAAAGGTAACCAACGGGCTGTGCCATGCCATGAACGATGGCACCCACTGTGCCCAAGACGATGAGCATCCAATCCAGAGTATCAGCATAGCTAAAAAGCCTGTAAAACGAGATAGGCTTCTCGTCAGCTGGTATGGTCTCCGTCTTTACTGCTGCGTTCTTCTCTTCCGTTTGCATGCTTCTAAGAATAAATTTTCATGCATGAGCTAGCACGTAACAAGAAACACCGTGGACTTGCATTTTATAAGTTTAGGACAGTACTATTGGCAGAAGAATATCTGAAAGGATATGCTCAGTTAAAAAACTCATAACGTCTTTTTCTTCTTGTTTTCATACACATTTTATGTGGTTTTTCCGTTCGGCAGTTGTCTAGAACAAAAGACACCTGAAAACATCCGAAGGAGTTAGCTTGGATTCAATCTTTAACTCTGTCAACGTGTCTGGTGAAAGCTAGAGAGATGGCATCTTGCATTTTTTAATTCCGGCTGCACCTGCTCGTAAGTAAAATGAAGGACTGTTGTTGGAAAGGGTTGTATCATTGTCTTACTGTCGTTGAGCATTTTATTATATTTTATTTATTTTCGTATCATTTTTTTTCTTTTTGTTTGATCTTCCATATTCCAATCTGGCTTCTTATATACACTATAGTTGAAAGATTATTAGCATAAGTGCTTAAAAAAGTATCTGGGACTCTTTATATTTTATATCCACATGAATTAAATGCTCAGGAAAATTACCCGGGCCACTTTATGTGCAAAAACGACATTGGTTAAGTGCTTGTACAAGAATAACTGTGCCTCTACATATACATCAATAACATCAGGAAATTGCTTAAAGAACATTATATTGTGTGGGCCTCTTTAATTACGTGCAAAAACTATATTAACTAAGTGTTTAAAGAAATAGCTGGATTGCGTATGCGTAGGATTTATCTTTTGGCTTCATTATGGTTTAATCAGCTCTGGGGTCTTTTTAAATGAATCGGTTTTGCTTGCTTACTTAAGCACCATGTATTTGTCTGTCTTACAATACTTCTTTTTTTTTGTAACAAACCATGATTTGAAGGTTCTCATATTCATCCCATTTTTGGGATTTTAATGTGATATTTCTCTATTCCTTCTTTTTTTATTATATATTGAATATGATATATTAGGATACAATTGGAAAAATAACTGAACATGAGTTTGCTGTTACGGTATCTTGGCTGAGCTATTAAGTGCACAATATCGTAATATAATAAGTGGTGTATACCGAGAAATAAATTTGATTAACTAACAAGATTTTTTCGGTAAAACCATCACCCAAATGGGTCTTTAGACATGAAGCATACAATGATATGGGGAGAGCTGATAAAACATGGATTGTCGGACTATAACAATCTAACATAAAATTAGATGCTTAAAAGTTAAAACAGTGGATACTTTGGTTCAAACCAACACCCATACCCTAGGTTGATCCCCTACATGACCATATTAGAAATGTTATGTTATAAAAATAATATTGTAATGCTAAAAAAATCATTTAAAAATAATATGAATATAAAATGTTATGTTATAAAAAATGTTAAAATTTAAATAATATTGTAAATTAAAGTGAGATACTTGGCCTAAAAAGTAATTTGTAACATAATACTAAGTCAATTAGTAATGCAATACAAAGTGGAATCACATGTATAACATTGTATTAAATTAATTTTCAATAGAGTGGTGATGTGTGTACAACCATATTTCAATGCGAGGGTTTACAATATGACGTGGTGTCTTCATTGACAATCTAGGTAAGAGATAAATAATATTTTTCTTCCTATTATATGGTAACCTAAACTCTAAAACCTTATTTCGACTGCCAACTAGGCTGCTAGGAGGGCAGCCACATTATTATGTAAAATAAATATGACAATACTGATAACATTTTACTTTGCAATATTGTACTAAGTCCTTTGAGACAATGTTAAGGGAATTTATAACAAAAGTACTAGTTGGGCCATTTTACTTAGTGTTTTTCAACGAGAGGAGAGTGACTATAAAAAGACAAAATAACCCTAATAAAATAAGATCTTTATCCAATCTCAAATATAAAGAAATTCTATATTCTATCTTAACCTTTTATCTTTCATTCGAGTTTAAAATTCTATTTAAATTCAAATGGTTGTTTATATTTTAGTTCGGTGCCCAAATCCATTTATCCTCATAAGCCTTTGCCGACTTCACAGTTCAAGGTTGGTTTGGGTAGAAAACCTAAACTAAGCTGTATGCCTTCGGATTGTACAGTTGAGTCCGAGTGTCCTCATTGGCTCCTGGCTTCGTTGCGCTCCTTAGCACTTTGCCTCTCACACTTTTCCAAATTTAAAATACGAGAAATACAATTAAAAGTATGAAAAATTAGTTTACTCATCCAAAACTGGAAAGCAAGGTAAAATATATATTCTATTAATAGTAAAAAAGAGAAAAAAATTAGCTTCATTCTCATGTTTCAGGTCGATTTCATTTAGCTAAAAACTGAGATTAGATTTTGCAGGGAGCTAGTGGTAAATTAGCCGTTTGTTTTCACAGGGTCACTGTACTCCAGAGTTCATTCCAGCAACCACCTTCGTTTCCATCAGTTCTGTACTTTTTCGCGGAACCATGGCTCCTCGTTCCAGTCTTCGTTAAATTCCTTCAGCGTTCTCTTTAATGGCGTCTTCGACTGCTGCACGATCATGGCGGACGGCTTTTCTCTCCTTAAGGGACGAAACCCTAACTCCTCCTCGCACTCGACTACACGATCTCCTCCGCAGTCTAATCTTCTCTCAGACGGAAATCCTGGTTGCAGCAGCGCCTGAACTTCCTTCACACGAGGTTACCTAATTGATTTTACGTTCTCATACTACATTCTCGTTTCTGATGTTATTCATATGAGCTTGATCATTCTCTTCTCAATTGCCAACTGTTGTAATGTCTGATTCTAGGTCACATCAGACGTGTTGCTTCTTGTGGAATTGGTGGCCGCCATTCCAACCTCTGACATTGTTCCGGATACTTGTATACAGACTTGTCATTTGGTAATTTTCCGCTTTCGGTCCATTTTGTCACTTAGCTGTTCCTGGAGTTCCGGTGATGCCGTCTATTGCCACATTTATTTGATACAATGCATATACGTGTGGTGTTTTACGTTTCTAGTAGAAGCGACTTACATATGGGTGTTCTCTACGCTTTCAATAGAACTTTCTTTAGCTTGAGCTGTTAAGTTATTGCTGCATCCTGATTTACACATATTATTAAGACTTACGAAGGATGTTAGAATTTCAATATAAATTTACTTTTTTCATTATCGAGACAGTCACCAAATCCGGGTGGTTCTCTTGTTGGTTATTATTCTCCTTCATGTTTGTAGATTCATCATATCAACTCCAGAGTGCGACTTGAGATTAAAAATTCGCCTTCATGGGCTTTGATGTTGGATTTTCTTGAAAAGCTGATTCAGTTTCTGTTTGGTAATACCAAGAGAATCTGTTCAAGTGATGCTACTATGATCAAAACAATGACAGACTTTTTAGAAGTTTTGAGGTAGCTTTTGGTGAACTTTTTTGCTGAATTCTATTCCCTGGGATAAGAAAAGATTTGCACGATTCTTCATCTATTTGCCTTTATGTTAATAGACCTCTTTCCTGACGGTGATGAGGCAGGAATTGTCCTTTGTCAGAGAGTTCAAAGTTAGTGAAGCTTCTTTTACAAACTGTTTCTTACTTCCATATGGAGCCATTCCCGTTTTATTCAAGCGGCAGCCATCGGTATGCTGCTGATACATATAACATAGTCTATTTATATAGCTATATATGTTCCTCTGTCTACTAATTCTATTTTCATGGGGCTTTACCTGTTGTCCTGTCACCAGAATTGCCCAATACCACAGTGTATGGGAAATCCAGACTACTGCTTTTGTCATAATAGGAGAAATATATTCAAGAAGTGGATGTTCTGTGACACTAAATACATGGCAATCAACTCTTGAGGTATGCATATATCTACATACTGTAGTTACCTTTGCCACTTTCCTCAATATGAATAGGTTAGACAATTTAAATATCCGATGAACTTAATTATATTAAATAAAATCCTGTAGTAAAGTTTCTGGTTACTGTAATGCTCTGGTTTGTCTAAATGTTTATGAATATCTTTTTTAATTTCTTGGATCTGGAATTTTTTGATGTAGGTAATAAGGAAAGTGATGGATGTTTTGGCATCAAAGAACCAGCTTGAAGAAGATTATACAATGTCGAGGTTGTTCTTCACAAGTCTATTGGTTTCTTGTCATGGGATAAATATAAAGCAAAATATGAACGCATTTTGTATTTGCAGGTTTTATAGTTCTCTTCTGAATTGCCTGCATCTGGTTCTTTCAGATCCAAAAGGTCCCCTTGCAGATCATGTATGTATATATTTTTGGACATTCAGTTTGTTTAGGCTGATAATTTGACATTTACTAATATTATAATATATTATGTGTCAAGATTGCAGGTCTTGTGGCGTCGTTGCAAAAGTTCTTCATCTATGGCCTCACAAATAAGTTTGTGTCTGCTTGGCCAAGTGCGAATTCTCAAAAGAAAAAGGTTACTTCTCAAAGCTCGGATACAATATTAGAGGAACCTAAAAAAGTTGAGGGTGGAGGGGCTTATAGACCACCTCATTTGCGCAAAAGAGATGAGCCAAAAATTTCTCGTTCAAAAGCATCTGATGATTGGAGGTTTCCAGATAACGAGCCTACTTCCTTTGGTTTTACCTCATCGGATTCTGAGCATAGTGATAATGATGGGATACCAAAAGTCGGTGACCGTTTTCGGTGCTCAAGGGCTAGGATAGCTGCTATTACATGCATACAGGTAATTTTATATCACAATAGACGTGTTTAAATTGCTATGTGCTCTTTTTTTTCTGTTAATTATGTTTTAATTCTTATGAATTAAAGGATATCTGTCAAGCCGATCCTAAGTCATTAACCGCTCATTGGACGCTGCTTTTGCCCACAAGTGATGTGCTTCAACCAAGGTTAGTGTGTTTCAATCCATGTTCTCCTACATTCTGTGTGCAACTCCTGATATTTGTTATAATAGATGTTTCTCTTATTTATTACAGGAGGTATCAGGCGACCCTAATGACATGCCTTCTTTTTGACCCTATTTTGAAGGTTATTGTTATGCTCACACTTTGTGTCCGGTGGTTCAGTTTTTCTTCTTCTTCTTCTTCTTCTTCTTCTTCTTCTTCTTCTTCTTCTTTTTTTCTTTTTGTTAATGTGGTGATTTTTTCCTTGGAGTACATTTTGGTTACTTCAGTTTTAGTTAGGCATGTTAACCCAAGCTTTTTCTCTTTTTTATTTATAACTGCAGTATCTTTACTACGTATAGCTAACTATTTATGCTTACAGACACGATCTGCTGCTGCTTCGACATTAGCTGCCATTTTAGATGGTTCTGCATCTGTTTATCTTCAAGTTGCAGAATATAAAGGATCAGCTAAATGTGGATCATTTACTACACTTTCCAGCTCACTTGGTCAAGTGCTTGTACAACTTCATGCAGGTAAGGGAAATTAATTTCAAAGTTACTTTTGTTTCATTGCAGGTTCCACTGCTTTGCGTTTGGATCTTCCCATTTATTTTGCTTCTTGTTGTCTTATTACGTGCATTTATTTTCTCTTTATGTAATTTTCAGGTCTATTACACTTGATCCAGTCTGAAACTAACAGTGGATTGTTGGCGTCCTTGTTCAAAGTTCTCATTCTTCTGCTAAATGCTACTCCGTATGGCCCTTGAGCATGTTTTTACTTGGTTTAAAATTTTTTTGGTTGCTTTCAGAGCTACTTGGTTTTCCATGCTCTGTGCTTGGTTCAATTCCCATTTGACTGTTATATGATCAGATATACTACAAAGCAAGAGGTTGTGGGTCAATTGTTGGACCAACTCCTGGGTGCCCATGATATAGATAAATGACAGAAGCTGACCCTGCTAGCAGTCCCTTTTTCCTTGATTCTGTTTTTTTTTTAGTGAATTGATTCAGTTCAATTTTCTACTTTCCTTCTTCAATATCATGATTTTTGCCAGTACAGTACTGTCCAAATATAATTATTCTTTTGGTTTATATTGAAGATTGTATGGTTTATTATGGGTGATCGTCATGCAGATATTCTCGAATGCCTGGTGAACTGTTGCCTAATGTTCTGTCAGCTGTGCTGAATAGAATCATGGAAGATTTGTCACTAAAGACTGATCAGATTAGTCTTCTGGTTAGCATGTTTTTTTTTTTTTTTTTCGAAAGTTGGTATTTCTTCGATTCTAATTCCCATGCCCCTAAGGAGACTTGAACCTAAGGAGCTATGCTCAAGTTCACTTCTGGTTAGCATGTTAAATTTTGTATCTAGTATTAACTTTTTTCTCAAAGCTATTTATCACAAATTTTCAGCTTTTTTCCCTCTCTTACCCAGTTTTGGGCAATAATATATAAATCTTAGCAGAACCTTATCTTTCCAGGCCAGTTCTTTCAGCTGTATAGGTGCAGCACTCTCAACCTCACCTCCCTCAATGCTTGTTGCAGAAATGCTTCAAGAATGCTCACCAACAGGTTATCCTCATCATAGTAATAATCATTGGATTTTATCAGTCTTATATTTTCTTCTGCACAAAATTTTTTATCCATATAATTTTTTTGAATTACCAGATATATATATATATGAATGGACCAAAATTACCCCTGCAGTCGGCCACCCAGGTTTTGTTTGAAGCCACGACCTTCTGACCAACCCATCAGCTCTCTTTGTTTACTAGTGAAGAGACTGTAAATAAACATATGAGTTGGTGTAGTGCTTAACATAATATTTCATTATCAACGTAGGATTGAATTACATAATAATATAGATGTCAGTTTCTGGTAGTATTGAACAACCTACACCTCTAAATAGTGTTTAATAATGAAAAATGAAGTGTGATTTTGCTGAATCCGAAGTGTCAAGCTAGGATGAGTTGAAAAATAGTCAGTCCCAGCCGTCATTTAAAATAGGATTGCGGGAGTGTCTAACATAGTCTTCATGTATCTAGTAACATATTATTCAGAAAGAGGGTTGATAGAGTTGGTTCAAATGGAGCCGATGGGTTGAGATCAGAAATTTGTGGCTTTAAATAGACTTAAGTGAATGACTGAAGGGGCATTTTGGTCCACTCGTATATGACTGGTAATCTAGAAAAGCTTTTGTATAGAGGATAATTTATGTGGAAGAAAATATAAGCAACGTAAAAGCTCCAAATTTTTACACTCTTTTGATTGAGTTTTTGATAAATGTTATTAATCAAAAACTTGATTTCTGTTTTCTAGGTCTTGTTGGAGACCAAGTGGAACCTAATCTTCTCTCTGTTTTATTTCGATATTCTCAACTAGGAGTGAATCCATCTATAAGTTTTGAGGCTCTCCAGGTACGCAAGTATTGTAGACGCAAGAGTGTTTGATACTTTCTTGCATAGCTACATAAACTTGTATTTCTCCAAAAATTACCTAAAAATTTCGTATGTGTGAATCAATCTCATATTGACATTAATGCGTTTTCCCACTTTTTTAAGAGTGCAAATTAATATATTTTTTTGAACGGCTGGGTACCACTTCCATTTAAAGAACAAAAGTAACGGTGAGAAAAGAACGTTCACAGTATGACACATGAAGTTGAGGGGGCGAAAGGGCAAAATGAATAAATAAATGTTTCTGGGGACTCTGCACCATAGCAAAACATCAATATGTTCCTTGGGGGAAGGTACCATGGAGGTTTTGATGAACCACTTGCCCAAATAAAAGCAAGCTTTGATGGAAGCTGTGATGTAACTTGTATGTGTAGCGTTTATCCCCTACTCTTAGCATGCATAAGTGAGATCTAGGGAAGGCCAGCTCACTCTATCTAATGGCTTTTCTTTGTAGCCTAAGAAGGATTATGTTACACATGCAAGTTCCTGACGAAGACATTATATACAATAACCTCAAAATAACAAAAAGTTGATCTGGAAATAGCCCTATGGCATTTAAATTTTTTCAAATCGTTCCTCATTTTATACAACACCACTGGCAAACTTCTATAGAAATTATGATTTTCATTTAAAAAATTAATTTGCTTATTATATATCATGCAAGCTCTCGTTCATTAGTTAGGCATATTAATCTGGGATCTGGAAAAGAGTGTTTTTCTTTTTCTAAAGCAACCATGAAGCTGATCTTCATTCGGTACCTTTTGCAGGCTCTTAAGTCTGCATGTCACAACTACCCAAATGTAATGACCAAATGCTGGGAACAAATTCTAAAAACTGTTTCAGGAATGCTAGGGGGTGATAGTTCCGTTCATCATAATGTTCTGGCACACTCATGGAAGGGAGATGTTGGAACTACTTTTGGCTTTAGTCCAGAGAGATGTTTGATGGCTGCCATTAAGGTTAAAAATTTTTTTGTACGTGGAATTAAAAGAGGTATGAAAGAAAACCATGATAAAAATTCACAGTAGTGTTTCATGGTGCAGGTTTTAAATGAATGCCTTCGTGCACTATCTGGGTTCAAAGGAACAGACTACTCTGTCGGGGATGAGCTGCCAGAAACTCCTTTTTTGTCGGATTGCAGTAGAATGGCAGTAGTTTCTTCAGCTCCCTTCTTTGGATTGAATGTCTTAGAAACTTCAGAAAGTGATTCTCTTGCTCATTACTCTGGGGTCGAGCGGTGGAAAGAGGTCATTGAGAACCATCTGCCATTCTGTCTGTCTCATAGTGCTCCAATGGTCTGTCCTATTACTGAAATTTCAAGCAGCCTTGGTCTTTTTATTTTTCTTTGCTTTTTTCAAGATTTGTTTACAACTCGAAAGGAAACTAAAATTAGTGGGCATTGCGTTTTTCTGCTAGCAGGTCAGGGCTGCATCAATAACTTGTTTTGCTGGTATGACTTCCACTGTTTACTTTTCACTTGCAACACAAGAACAGAAGTTTGTCATATCTTCAGTGGTAAGTTTAGAGAGGTTTTGGTTACTGGTATCTCTTCTTTCTTCTACTAGCAAGATGGACTGACATTGAGTATTTCTACGTTTTTGTCTTTAAAATGTTCTCAAGGTTAATTCAGCAATAAAAGATGTGGTTGCATCTGTTAGATCGGCTGCTTGTCGAGCTATTGGTGTGATCTCATGTTTTCCCCAAATTTTTGAAAGGTGAATATTTAATATGTTTTTTCTTTAATTTATTTCGCTTTGTTTCTTCTATTCAAGCATGTGGTAACTATCAACTTGCAATCTTGTTTTTTTAGTGCAGTGATCCTGGAAGAGTTTCTTCGTGCAATTGAAATTAATACCCATGATGGCTTAGTCTCGGTATATCTTTTAGTATCCATTTTTTACTATCATTTAGTTGCTCACAGTAAGGTCAGTAGGAAAGTCATAAGGATAGATGCAACATCACATTGAAGAGAATTGAAATTGTGTTGACCTGGACAGGTGCGTATACCAGCTTCGTGGGCTTTAGCTAATATATGTGATTCTCTCCGTCGCAAAGCTAGTGAGATGCACTTTAACAGATGTTCAACAGGTGGATTTTGTCCCCTGAAATGTACTTCCGTTTCCTACTTTTCTCATTTTTTGGTGAAAATTCACAAACTCGATATTCTGTTGTGCAGGCCCATGTACTCACTCGGGTTCAATATCTCTCTTAACTGACTGTGCTCTACGGTTGACTAGAGATGGCGACAAGGTAAGCTGTAGTAATATTACATTTCTTGTTTAAATCCTGCAATTTTTTTTCCTGCTTAATATATGCACTTCTACTTATTATTTTGAATGGCTAGAGGAGTTCGTAGAGAAAGAAAAATGAAGAATGTACAAGATGCAGTGCAGGGGTTCTAGTGGTCAATGAATAATTCTAGGCAAGATGTATATAACTTAGATATATGTTGAAATGAGTCCAAGTTCAAACCAAAGTGACTACGTCAAGCTATGGGGACATTCCATATCAACAACGACAAGATTTTTCAATCCCTAACCTTGCAATATTTTTTTTTGAAAGTTGAGATTTTTATTATTGTGGCCCAAATGGGCGAAAGATTACAACAACAAACAAACAACAAAACAAAAAATGGTTACATGAAGCTAGGGGGTGACAACAACAATATGTTGCTCAACAGTCCCTTGTTTAGCCAACTCATCAGCCCTACCATTGGCACTTCTTAATACATGCTTCCAACTAGTGACAATAAATGAAAGGTCTCTAATTTCATCAATGATACAACGCATTCGCCAAGGAGGCCTGAGATCATGCTTGCACCATTGAATCGAACTTGAGAGTCGCTTTCAACATGCAATGGACCAACAAAATGATACTTGAGAAAACATTTGAGTCCATGGAGTAGACTTTGAGCTTACGCAATCGTGGATTCACTAATACCAAGTGGTCCGAATATGTGAGTAATATATCTCCACTGAATTCTGATTAGGCCCCCACTCCAGCTAGACCCGTGTTTCCAAAAGATGACCCATCAAAGTTTAACTTGTAGGAGTTTGGGGGTGGAGGAAGCCAAGCAATAGTTCTGACTATTTTACCATTCCCCTCTTTTGCATGTAAATTCCAGGAACTCCATATAGTGCTACATTCAACATTCTTGAAAGCCTTGTGAATTTTCAGCCAACTAACAATTTGAGTTGTAATTCGATGGCAAAGGTCAGTCCAAGAGCTGGATTTATTTTGAAAAATTCGATTGTTCCTTTCCTTCCATATCATCCAAGGAATATATCCTATGCAACAAGAAAACATGAGCTTTCCTTTACTTCCAAGACCCAGGGAGCCAATGAGAGCAACAATACCATATAGGTCACGAGGGATAGGTAAAATAAGCCCGAATCTATTAAGGAAGAATAACCAAACTTTCCAACTGAAAGGGCAATGGATCAAAGTATGATTGAGTGACTCACTTTCAGTATTACATAAAGGACAAACGGCATCTTGAATCTGAATTCCCTTCCTCATCAACAAATCTCTAGTAGGTAATCTACCCTCAAGCAAAGCACCACCCAAAGAAAATTTGTTTCTTAGGACCCGAGAGTGACCATGCTGCAGCAGCCAAGTGAGGTTGATGGCCTTGATTAGTTAAACAAGAGTATGCGAGCTTACCTTGAAGTCCTTTAGAGTGAGGCCTCCAGATCAGTTCATCATCCCGGTCTCTTCTCATGTAAAAATACTCAAATCCTCAAGAAATTTGGAAACCTCAATAGCTTCCTCATCATTGAAACGTCTTCTAAAGAAGAGGTCCAGTCCACATCTATTATTTGACCAGCGAGAAACAATGTCCCTTATAGAGCAATCTTGATGTCGGCTAAGAGGTAAAGTCTTGAAAATTTTTCTCGCTAAAGTAGTATCACTAATCCACCGTCGGTCCGAGAACGAATTCTATTGCCAATGCCGGCAAGAGAGAAACATGTTGAGTAAAGAACGGAACATCTGAATAATTTTCTTCCATATGGAAGAAAGTCTCCCATGTCTTGGGGCTTCAAACCACCACTCCCTTGGCCTGTTGTCAAATACATTAACTATGATTTTCCTCCAAGTGGATTCCCCACTTGTGTTCAACTTCCACAACCATTTAGTGAGTAAAGCCTCGTTCATATATCTTATCCTTCTGATTCCTAATCCTTCGTCCCCTTTGGCCTTGCAAACATCATCCCACTTGATGAGATGAATTTTGGATCGCTCCGTAGTACCCGACCATAGAAAATTCCTCATAGTTCTTTCAATGATGTTCACCACGTAAAATGGACAATGCAAGAAGGAAAGGTAATAGGTGGGGATGCCGGATAGACTAGCTTTGATCAAAGTAAGTCTCACCGCTTTTGTGAGTAGTTTCCCACCATGTACTCAACCTGATGTTCATTTTCTCGATGACCGGGTCCCATAAATTCCTTGTTATCCTTCCAAAGAAGAGGGGTAAACCAAGATACGTACTAGGAAGAGAACCGATTTTACAACCCAAAGATGTCAGCCATATCATTCATCATCGCATGATTGACGGAGAAGCCATAAATTGCAGACTTGGACCAATTTATCTTTAATCCCGATGTGATTTCAAAAAACATCAACAAACATTTTACCACTCTAAGTTGCTCAATTGTGCCTTTACAAAAAATAATTGTGTCATCGGCAAATTGTACAAGCGGTGCTTGGAGGCAATCCCTATCAATCATGGGGTCCAACCAACCCTCATCCAAAGCCATATTCAGCATGAATCTCAGACCTTCACCTGCAATGTTAAAGAGCATGGGAGATAGCGGATCTCCTTGTCTTAGTCCCCTTGTAGGTTTAATAGACCCATGAGCACCACCATTTATGAGGACAGAGTATCTGGCTGAAGAAATGCAACTCCATATCCATTTTCTCCATCTCCAACCAAAGCCCAATTGCTTCATAACTGATTTCAGATAATCCCATGAGATCTTATCAAACTCCTTCTCAAAATCTAGCTTTAAAACAAGTCTTGGCTCATTTGACTGTTTGCAGGTATGAAGTATCTCATGCACATTCATTGCAGCGTCAAGAATAACCCTCCCCTTAATGAAAGCATGTTGCTCTGCACTAATTATGTGCCCCAAAACATTTTGAAGCCTTGCTGCCAACAATCTAGCAATGATTTTATAAGTGCTACTCGCTAGACTTATAGGCCTGAAATCAGTGATCTCCTCCACACAGTGTTTCTTCGGAATTAGAGCAATAAAGGTAGCCCCGAGAGCGGAGCTAGTGAGGCCAAATTGGTGAAAGTGCTGAACTTGTTGAGTAATGTCATTCTCAATAATAGGCCAGCAAGCATTAAAAAACTCGCCATTGTATCCATCAGGACCCGGGGCCTTGTCCTTGGGAAGAGATTTACCCGCCGCTGCAATTTCCTCAGTGGTAAATGGTCGCTCAATAGCCCGTTCAGGTGTGAGCCAATGACAACATATACCATGAAGTAAAGGCCGATTGGGAACATCTTCTGCAAATAAACAAGAAAAGTGAGAAATAACATTATTGATAATAGTATCCTTGTCAGTAGTGATTTCTCCATTGATTGTAAGAGAGGAGATACGGTTGATTCTTCGCCGCTGAGATGCAATTGCATGGAAGAATCGAGTGTTCCCATCACCATCACAGAGCCATTTATATCTTGCCTTCTGTTTCCACAAAATTGCTTCTTTCCTTAGCAAACCATTATATTCCACAGTCATGGATAGCCTTTCAATTTTCTCATCATCACTTAATGTTCTAGTCTCTTCAAACATGTCAAGTGTATCAATTCTATTGATTAATTCAGTTCGCCTGGCCAGTTGGGCAACTTTGTAATCCTTTGCCCATGATTGCAATTTTGATTTCAAGGATTTTAGCTTCCTGAATAATCTCCCCCCCATAGGTCCTTCATCATTAATATCAGCCCACCAATTCTCAATTCTTGAGAAGAAATCATCGTCCTCCATCCACTGATTTTCAAATCTAAATGGGACTCCCCCCCAGTTTTCAGAGTTGGAATCAAGATGGATAGGCCAGTGGTCTGAAATTGACTTACCCATCACCTTGCAGCACACATTAGGATAGAGCAGAAGCCATTCCTGATTGCATAAAAATCTGTCCAGCCTACAAAGAATAGGGTTGTTCCTTTGATTGCTCCAAGTGAAGGTCTTCCCAGAAGATGGAAGATCAATTAATTCCATTGCCCCAAGAAAGTCAGTGAAACCTCTCATTGTAGCATTTACTGATCTGGCTGGTGGAGATTTCTCATTTCTCGCTTTGATGGCGTTGAAATCACCTCCCAATGGCCATGGACCAGTCCATGAATTGATCATATTCATAAGTTCCTCCCAAAAATCAGATCTATGCGAGTAGGTACTCGGGCCATAGATGGCACCCATGTTCCATAATTTTCCACTAGATAACTCTGAAACTTGCAAACAGATGCAAAAAACTCCTACCCTTGTGCTCAATATATCAATGTAGGTTATGTTCTTACTAACACTTTGCTTCATATCAGGCCTAAGCAAATAATAAATGAGCCTGAGATATGGATTATAAAATGACAACAAAAGTGGGAAAAAATTAGGCTCAATACAATAAACATCATGTTTTGCATGTCAAAGTTGGATTTTAGATTCTTCATAAAATTTCTAGCCAAAGTAAGGGTCCTTTTCCCATCTAATGTCCACATGATTTTTTCAATAATTAATCTGCCTTTGGTTACTCCTCATCTATTAAAAAGGCAGAAGGGAGACTATATGTGTCTATCTGTGGAAGTCATACCTCTTAATCGGCATAGCAGCAACCTCCAGTGTTGATTCTCTTATTTTTTCTTTCCCTTGACGCAAGGGCATTGGGCCAATTGGTCATGGTCACATCCAGCATCATTTAATGTGACAATTTACTTGAAGTCCTATGGAGTCTTGGTGTGTATAGTAAACAAATCCCATCGGAAGCACTATTTGATTCCTTGAAATTTATCAGGTGTTTTGATACCTCTAATAAAACAGTGCCTCCAAATTTTTTTTTTTGTTTGAAAGTTAGATAGAAGTAAACCCAATGGT
Organism: Aristolochia contorta; assembly: GCA_022405105.1. Classification (NCBI taxonomy): domain Eukaryota; kingdom Viridiplantae; phylum Streptophyta; class Magnoliopsida; order Piperales; family Aristolochiaceae; genus Aristolochia; species Aristolochia contorta. The sequence goes on along the minus strand of CM039665.1, from coordinate 38,024,821 downwards.
CAGTTATTTATGCTGATATTTCTAATGCATATAAGTTACTTGTATGGAGATCTCTTTGCATTTCGGGCTGCAATGTTGGAATCCGGAAGTGAATGACACAGTTACATCTCTATGCATTTATTTGCTGTAAATACGAGTGTTGTAGAGTCCTGAAATCCTGCACCTCAGACTGTTTGCTTTCTCACTTTTCTGTTTGTGCAATCCTTCTTGTATGGATTAGAAAGTACAATTATACATTTCTATTGTGGTCTGAGTTGTTTTTGTTATCAGTGATCTGAACAAACCTCTAATCATGTAAATGTTGGTTGTACTTAAAAATATACTTAACTCGGGTAACTGTAACTCACACTTTGTTTAAATTGTCTTCCTTTATAAGCATGAGTTTGAAAAAGAGCTTACAAATAACACAGTTACATTTGTTTCTACGTTCAGTTGAAGCTGACCTCTCTCCTTCTCTGCCATGTGGAACTTGCAACATTCTTGTCCGTAACTGTTTTCAGTTTTTAGTAAAAGCCTCTTACATCCTATTATTTTCTATTTAGGTTAAGTCCAATGCTGTAAGGGCACTTGGGAACCTGGCAAGATTCGTCAACTTCACAAGACAGTCTACTGTAGTCCATGGCACTGTAGAGGTTTGCCCAATATCTGATGGAATTGAGTTGACCTCTCCAGCTAATGGTGCAAAAATGAATTCCAATCGGTATAATTCAAGTCATGGTACCATTTGTACTGCTTCTGGAGATTTTGTCTGGCTGGAAAGAATGGTGCAAGCATTTGTTTCTTGTGTAACAACTGGAAATGTGAAGGTCCTATTTTGTAACTTGTCATTGATATAAAATCTTTCTGGTTTTTAAGTACATTTGTCTAGTGTGTGCTAAGGGCTGATCATGGTTCTTGTAATGCCTTTGCCAGGTACAATGGAATGTGTGTCATGCATTGGGCAATCTTTTCCAAAATGAGACATTGAGGCTGCAAGAAATGACTTGGTAAGGAGATCAAGGAATCTATTATAGCATTTAAAAATGAATAAAAAGTGGAAAACTGTGTATGGATCATATTTGTCGCTCAGGGGGGTGTTTATGTTTTCTGCTCATCATTGCGTAAATGATTGGGAGGGGTCCATGCATGCATCTTGTTACTTATGGTATTTAATTTAATGTAACTTTCATGTTGTTATTCATTTTTAAGAAACAACTGGAATCTACTTTTTTTGAAAAAAATGTATATGCTTACCAAATAGATATGACTGGAATATTGAATTTTATGGTTTGGGAACTTCAACCGGGGTAGATTTGTATCCTCAGATAACTGGTTTAGTTGGTTGAAACTTGGAATGTCTGAAAAGCCTAATCATCATATGTTTGCTGCTCTTGTCAGGGTTTCTTCAGTTTACAGTATTCTTCTATTATTACTTCGTGATTCAACCAACTTTAAAATTAGAATACATGCTGCTGCTGCTTTGGCTGTCCCTGCAACAAGACTCGGTGAGTACCCTGGCCCTTATGTTGACAAGGTTCAATGCCAACGTTAGTTCTATCTTTACTTTTCAGTGGTACTTTAATTAGCCAGTTAATTCATTTTGTTGTGTTTCTCACTATGTTGGGTCTTACCTAGTCTGTTGCATTTAGTTCAAGTAATTGTTCAGCTACTGAAAATGCTAATCAACAGCATCATTTGTTGGTCATTTTAGTAAACCTATAGAGGTCTATATGCGAGTAGGTAAATGTACCATCTCATGCAGAGCATTTGAGTTTCATTGAATACATTTCTGGTTAGAAGGGTAACATCTTTACTCAGACTTTGAGTCTGTAATGTGAATTTTACAATGTACAAACACTTTCATGCCTGGAGCTGAAGCTCTTCTGTATCATGAAAGTTTCCAGAATTTTGCTCGCCTGCTGCAGGGAATTTGTTCCGTATGATAGTGTGGTTAATTTCAATACTACTAAGTCTTTTTTATCTTCTAGTGTAAAAGTGGATGGTAATTGTAAAGAAAAATTACCTTGTTAAAATTACTGATTAGTTAATTTTATCTTAATTAAGTTTTACTAATACAAAATTTTATTGGCCTGGTTGACTCACTTGACTATGGGAACGTGAGAAGATTAATCTTTCCATATGTTGAAGAAACTTCTTTTCTCAAGTTATTTGAGCTCTAGCATGTCCCTTCTCTCTTTTTCTTCTTTCTAGTTTATAGTGAAGTTTTTCTTCTTTGCATGAACATGTTTCTAACTGTGAGGAAGAAGTGGCTAAAATGCAATAAGATAAATGCTGTGAAATCTACAAAACACATAAAAATTTGTTTGTGGGAATACTCTTCACATGGCTAATTTCAGGAATAGTCATGCTGTTGTTTGTTGGGAAAAGACCTCTAACTGTTAGTTATTTTGTATGGACCTGGACCTTTACATTGTGAGTGGGACACTTGTTTTGTTGGGCTCCCTTTGTGCGTAATCTAATTTATCCCGTTATTCATTTTTGTCTGTCTAGACATGAGGGGAAGTGGTGGTAGAAATAATCCGATTAATATTAGGAAAAGTCATGTAATTATCATTTCGGAAAGTGTTTCTACTTTGGCTAATCATTTTGGCATGATCCTGAGCCCAGTTTTAAAAATATGTTGAAATCCGGCCAAATAACCTGACTTTATATAAAACAATTAGGAGATATAGTTGCACTAAAAAAAAGCCTTTGGTCTTACCTGCCTAGCATGTACTGTCTATTAGTGCTAATCTAGATGAAGTAAATAACTCTCGGCATAATACAAGGGATCCCGTCCTCTCTCTAACCCTTTGATAAAATTTTCATCATTAAAAAAAAAATTTCAGCATCGTCTAACTGTGTTTAAAGCTTTATGATGTTTTTTAGTATGTTGAGGTCACTTTAGCAGGTTTGTACAAAACTTACTACATGGATCTAAAAATACTTGTTTCTTGTTTATACATGTAAAGTTGGGCCAAGGTCTATCCCAAAATGACTAGCCGAAGTTAGGAAACCTCTTTCCAACTAATACGCCAGGATCTTTTCTACTCGTTTATCTATGTGGGATTAATCTCTAACAATACATAAGGGGTTTGGCCTTCGATTTGTGTCCATTTTACTAATGCAATATGTCAATATTTAAAAGAAACAAATGATACCCTTTAAAAAATTATAAAAAATTACTTCTATGTGAACATGGAATGTAGACAAATGTGCATGTGTTGCATGTGAACCGAATTACTGTGCTTATATAGAGCAGTAATTTCATGCTTTGTCTATCAAGTAGCAAGCCGCAAAATCAACACGCCTAGCTGGTGAGCAAGTAATTTCATACATCTTAACAGTCATACCAAGGAACTCTTGAATAATGCTAATGTTACTCAGGTGTGACAAAAAGCTGTTATATATACGAGTTAAACATGTAAAGCATTCCTGTTTCGAAAAACAAAACATGTAAAGTACTTTTTTGAAGTGTTACTTCTTGTCATTTGCGTCCTATCTTACGCGATGCAGATTATGGGAGCTCATTTCAAGATGTTCTACAAGGTCTGGAAAATGTACTTGAGAATCTTGGCTCCCTTCAAATATCAGAGCCATCTAGTTTCAAGTACAAGGCTACACTTGAGAGACAGGTTTGCTGTACAAGTTGCATTTTGGACCAATTTTGGTGGCTCCCTTTCTAAAATTTCATATTGTTTCTTCATCTTTGGACAGTTGACATCGACTACCTTGCATGTGCTTGGCCTTGCTTCATCGAATGAGCCACAATCCCTGAATGACTTTCTTGTGAAGGTAAAAATTTGTCAGCTACTGTAAAATATTGTAGTCAAAGGATAAGAAGGACAAATCTGGAGGAGATTCTTTTAACCCACCGGCCTATTAATTTTAAATAATTGATAAGAAGTTGAAAACAAGAAATAGATTGTTAGAATTAACCAAGAGTTAAACTTGCCTCCGGGTTTTCATGGTCAACTTATTAGCAGAGTGATAGTGGACATGTACTACAGAGCAGGGAGGAGGTATTGGGTGAATGTATCCAAATATTTCATACAGTAAAAAAAGAATGGGAGTGGTTCCTCATACTGTGCTTAGGGTTTCACTGAGGGAGGTTTTACAGGACAGACGAGGTGAACCTTATGATTCACCAGATCATACATGCTTCCGAACCTTGACTTGAGATGTTTTGACAACATTTTTTTATAAAAAAAAAAAAGAAAAATTGATGCTAGATCTTTACAGTCTATTTCGCTGCCGTGGTTTCAGTTTTTCATCTCATTCAAGCAACTCAACTTTCAACGGTGTCATGAAATAAAAAAGGACATTTTCTCTGTAAATTCTCTTATCATAACTTTGGTTGCATCAATCTTCATTTCGTGTAGAAAGCGTCATTCCTGGAGGACTGGTTCAAGTTGTTATGCTCATCTATAGTTGAAGAGAGCAGACATCTGCCTGTTGCTCAGGAGATTCACTCTGTCGAGGAGACTGAGGATTCTGTGCCATCCATCACTCAGAAGAAAGCAATGATATTAAAGGCAATTCAGTCGTTGCTTGGAGTCTTCAAGGGCTGTGACAGACAGAGCCTTGCGGAGAGGTTTGAGAAATTGGCTGGCAGCTTATCGTGAACTGTGTTTTACTTGTAATCTTCAAATCACGTTCCATCTAAAAGCTAAGCCTGCAGCGTGTTCAAGGTTTCATGCAAAACCAGATGTGTGGTGCATGATTCTGACAATCTGGGTTCCCATTGCCTAATTGGGCTGGCATAATTTATTTGCTCAAAGGTAAAACAGGTTGTGGAGAAAGATTCCTACTGAAAGCTACTCGGTGCATTCACCATTTTCCTGAATCACCTTCTTGTACAGCACGACAATTGACAAGGGGCTTTATTTTACCCCTTATATTTAATATAACAATTATTTTACCTTGTAAGTAAAGAAAATGTTCTGCTGTATGATGAGCATAACTTGATTAGAATAAAGAAAAAGCCACGGAAGCCAGGTGTCTTTATTATTAGTCTCCAGCGAAGAAATATGGTGCATGTACCTCTGTTTCAATCAGATTGTGTTTCTAAATTTTTATTATTGGTCTCCAGTGAAGAAATATGGTGTGCATGTACTTCTGCTTCAATTAGATTGTGTTCCAAAATTTTGTTGAAACAGCTTCCATTGGAACAATGTTTACTGTAAGAACCCATGGAACACTCAGCTGAACAACATCTTGTGTTTCCAAATTTTGTTTATATCTAGTTATTATCGGAACTGACCTTCCATATTCTGTACTAGGGACATTGAAATTGATGGATTTAATTGGTTTTGTTTGTTAACTGTTTGTCTCATTGAAGGTTATTGGGTCAATTTCAAGTTAGGTCTTTGAAAATATTCTGTGTTTCTGAGTTGGGATATTTCCATCATTTTCTAGATCATTTAGGTTTTTGCTGCATCCCTTTTACCACGTCATCATTTTTCTTTTATCAATAAATAAAATTTCAAAAGTAGAAAATTATTTAAAATTATTTCAATACATATTTAATGCCTAAATTAAGTTCTATTGTATCTTGCTCATGATCACCAGCCTTCGTTCCCACACCCCTCTTAATCATCATGATAATTAGGGTTCTCTCCTATCATTCTTTTTTTTCCCCTTCTTTCCTTCCTTGCAGCAAAGTTGTCATTAGTATCACGCTTTCCTGAATTAGCACAGCACTTCTCCAGAAATAAAACCAGGGAACTTTAGAAATTGGTAGCGCAGAGGTTCATCTGTATCCAACACAGAGTCCTCCAGAAATAAAACCATGGAACTTTAGAAATTGGTAGCGCAGAGGATCATCTGTATCCAGCACAGAGTCCTTCTCCCCTATATATTGATTGAATGACTGTCGCTATTTACTATTTATATTCATCTAGCCACAGAGTACCATCCCGTCTATGCTGCGAAATTCTTAAATGCTTATTGCCCCAATCCTGAAACACATATTATTTAATCCTGGTAACTCCGTATAACGCATCCCCCAGTCAAATTTTTGTGCTTCGTCCGGGAATGTCGCCGGTGCATCCACGGCGACGTGCCGGTGGCCGGTGGGCTACAACAAACTTAATGGATTATCTTCGAGCTTTGCGAAAAAGCATTAGAAAAGGAAGGATCCTTTATAAAAATTAGAGTTTTGTTCGACGAGGTGACCAGTGAGTCAGTGACATCCCTCAACAGGAGGACCCCCCATATGCCAAAACTCGACATGATCGAACCACGAGCCAGTATTATATTTATCTCTCAGACGTGCCGCCGGTGCCGGTGATTACAAAATTGGATCTGACTTCGTAAACAGAAAGTGGAAACCACGGAAGTCTTTTTTTTGTTGTTGTTTCTTTTCTTGTGCTGGATCTGCTTAGGATTTTACTAATTTTCAATTTCTCTTTGGTTTTCATAACAGTCCCGTAACTTATGTTCTTTCAATACAACAAAAAATGGTGCTTCGTTTTAATGAACAAACTTTTTCCCTGTATTTCACTGCAGAACTCATGATAAAGATCCAATTCTCTCGAAGATTTGATCGGCAAAGAATCAGCAGATGCATGCGCCCTTACGAATTATAATCAAAAGTAACTCATGTTGGATCATGTTTTGCCGTGTTCGTCTGCTCATGAAAAAAGGTCTAATATCCAGAACATGATGAAACGCGGTCCACCCTGGCTGTAATTAGTAGGAATTTTAATAGATTTTACAGATTTACTGCCAAACCTGATGAGGATCCAAAGGAAGAAAGCAGCTAAATCATATCAAATGGCTTTTCACTCTTCTTTTTAAGATGGCTTCAATTAAAGTTTGACCAAAGTTATCATTAACTAAAGGAATAGATTCAGACCCTAGACCGTCCTGGAATTGTAAAGAGAACTAAAAGTCCAAAAAAGTTTATTTTCTGCTCTCCTTGTTTTGTCTGCCATGATTGGGTCTTCCATTTATCTCAGTCAGATTTGCTGGACGATTGAGCTCTGTAAATTTCACTTGTTTGAATTCGGAGACTGACCCAGTAATCTTTGCTCTCTGTTCAGTTCAAGAACTCGGAAAAAACCCCATTGTTTATTTGTTAGAAACGAGCAGTAAAACGAAAACAGATTAAAAAAACAAAGGCTGCAGTGGTGGAACGACGCTGTCTGCACGCAATTTTACATCGGGAACTGCTCCGATTCCCATCCCCTCGCCCTGTTCAAAAGTACAAACCAATTTTCAAAGAGTGGAAGAATCAAAATTTACTTTTTGCTTGTTGAAATAAGGGGTAAATTCATTTGGAGTCAATTCGTATGTAGGCGTCCTGGAGTCTGGCAATGGTCGACAGCAGCTGCTTTTGTTCAAAAGATTGGAAATCAAGGACGCTTTTTACAGGGGAGAGCGGGAAAGGACGGCAGTGATCACGGAAGGACGTAACTTTAAAATGGAAATCGTGTGGATAGCCATTCTCGTTTCTGTGTCCTTTTGAGTGAATAAGTTTGCTTAAATTAGATTATACAGAGTAGAATACGGAGAAGAAAGCTCATTTACCCAAGCTTAGCTTTTTAAGCCTGGTCACTCTCCCCTGTTTTCGCTTCCCTGTCTTCGCTTCCCGTCTCGGTTGAGGTTGTTCTGGACGACTGGACCGAATCCAACCTCCAAGAGACTAAAACTCGAAGATCTGAAAAAGACTCGTTGATAATCGACAACCCTTTTTCGTCCACTGTCTCCTCCTTTTTTTTTTTTTTTCTTGTTCATGAGTTGCTCGCCTTTCTGCAAGAAAAAAAAAAAGGTACCATTGTGAAACAGTGGAGAGGAACGAACAGCGTAGTGTAAGGACAGCTTGAAAGGTCCAATCCGCAAGTTCAGGTACAACTGTTGTGGCTGTTTTCCCTTCTTCGTGTTGTATTTCAGGCTATTTTCTGAAAAACAAAAAAAAACTTTTCTGGGTTCCGATGATGGAGGATTCTTCAGATTTGTGGATTTTTTTTATTATATTTTATTTTGTGATTAATGAAGTTGGAAGAGTTTTCTTTCTTGCTTGCTTCTGTGGTATTGCGGCTTCTGATGAACTGCTTGCATAAAAGAAGAAGGAAACGTAATAAAGGATTGTGCCGAAAAATTGTTTTGTCACGTTACTCTGTTATTGTCTTCCTTGTTCTGCCTGGCTCTCTACCGTAAGTGATTTGATGACTGTTCTTCAAATCTTCATTCTTCTTTTCTTGTTTGAATCCTGGCGCCTGTTATGTTTCCCTGCTAATGTCCTTAGGTTAGATCTGGTACGGTTTCTTTTATGGCCATAGACTGTTCATCGACGAATGAAAGCTTATCTTCCCTTTTCTGGGCAGCGACTAATAATAAACTTCCTTATTTGGCTCTTTCTCGTCTACTATACCTCATGACCAGTTAGTCATTTAGCTTTTTCTGGAAGGCGCAATCCTCGAAATCTTTTTCCATCGTCCTCCATTCTTCTCAGTGTGCTCGAACTAGTTTTCATGGTGGCTGACCTTTCCGCTTCTCCCATTGCATATCAACCTCCTGAGAAATAAGAAAAAAGGCGAAAGCCTTAAATCTGCTTGACTGAAACTCGGTTTTCAGGCATCTCTGTTTTTCATTAACCAGTTTAGAATCTTACCTTGTAAAAATTTTGCGAGGTTTTGCAGGCTGTCATGGCGAAGGAGTACAGTGGGTCTCCGAAGATTTATCAATTAGAGTCACGGCGGAAAAAGCTCACATGGCTTCTAACAGCGAGCGGTCTCTGCATTCTCTTCTACGTATTGGGCGCTTGGCAAAAGGCTCCTCCTTCAATCTCAAATCGTTCCGACATCTCCGCAGGAGACTGTAATAATAAACTTGGCTCCTCTCTCGCATCTTCGTCTTCCTCCCTCTCCCTCGATTTCCAATCCCACCACGCCATAAACGACAGCATTGCCACCGTTCAATCAATCCCCGCTTGCCATATGAAGTTGAGCGAATACACTCCCTGTCAAGATCCAGTGAGATCGAGGAAGTTTGATAGGAAAATGTTGATTTACAGAGAACGCCATTGTCCCACGCAGCAGGAGCTGAAGCTGTGCTTGATTCCAGCTCCTCCCAGGTACAAGAACCCCTTCAAGTGGCCTCAGAGCAGGGACTACGCCTGGTACGACAATATCCCCCATAAGGAGCTCAGCATTGAGAAGGCCGTACAGAACTGGATCCAAGTCGAGGGGGAGCGATTCAGATTCCCCGGCGGAGGAACCATGTTTCCTCGAGGTGCCGACGCTTACATCGACGACATTAACGCTCTCATCCCCCTAACTTCTGGGAAAATCAGAACAGCCATTGATACTGGATGTGGTGTAAGAACCCGGAATCAATTAGACTGATTGATTATTTACCGTCTCTTCGTGTCCTTGTGTGGCTAATTTTGCGTCTCCGTGAGATTGAATTGTTTACTCTGTTTCTGGGTTTCGAAGGTAGCGAGCTGGGGAGCCTATCTGCTGAAGAGGGGCATCATAACCATGTCGTTTGCTCCCAGAGATACCCACGAAGCTCAGGTCCAGTTTGCTCTGGAGAGAGGAGTTCCCGCCATGATTGGGGTGATGGCAACCGAACGATTACCTTATCCTGCAAGAGCTTTCGACATGGCTCACTGTTCTCGCTGTCTGATCCCTTGGTTTAACTACGGTAAGATTGTATATTTTTAAAATCGAATAACCAGTACTGAAATTGATTTGGGATTACATCAATCAATCAATTTTTTTCTTCTTCTGTATACATTGCTTCTGCAGATGGGCTCTATCTGATTGAGGTTGATAGAGTCCTGAGACCTGGAGGGTACTGGATTCTTTCTGGTCCACCCATCCGTTGGAAGAAACACTGGAAGGGGTGGGAGAGAACGCAGGAAGATTTGAAAGAGGAGCAAGATTCCATCGAGGAGGTGGCCTCTCGCCTTTGCTGGACCAAAGTAATTGAGAAGGACGATCTGGCAATTTGGCAGAAACCCATCAATCACATCGAGTGCATTAACAAGAGAAAAGTCTTCAAGACGCCCCACATGTGCAAAGACGACGACCCTGACGCAGCCTGGTACTAGGACCCTCATGAGTAACCCTTCCCTTTTTTATTCTACCCTTCACAGTTCGTTCTCTGGTTTTAATCGTTTTCAGTGAAAACAGGGGAACTAACTCCACAATCCTTAATTCCATGTCATGAAATGAAATGTTTCTGTTTAACAGGTACAAGAAGATGGAAACGTGCATAACCCCATTACCGGAAGTTAGCCGCGGGAACGAAGTCGCCGGCGGCACACTGGAGAAATGGCCGGCACGAGCGCACGCGCTTCCTCCCAGAATAAGCAGCGGGTCTGTGCCAGGGGTGACGCCGGAGGGCTTCAGAGAGGACAAGGAGCTGTGGAAGAAGAGGGTGGCCTATTACAGTCGCCTTGTCCCTCTTGCAAACGGACGGTACAGAAACATAATGGACATGAATGCCCAATTGGGAGGATTCGCAGCAGCCATGATCGACTACCCAGTATGGGTCATGAACACAGTCCCTGCCAATTCCAAGGACGACACTCTTGGAGTCATCTACGAGCGTGGATTCATCGGCACTTATCAAGACTGGTGCGAGGCTTTCTCCACTTACCCAAGAACATACGACCTCATTCATGCCCCTGGAGTCTTTAGCATCTACCAGGACAGGTACAACAGAAACAGCCCATTACAGCATTTCTTAATTCTCGTCAATTCTCTCTTCTTCTTCTTCAGATTTTTTTTCTAATCCAATTAATCTGTATGTAACAGGTGCGACATTACCTACATCTTGCTGGAGATGGATCGGATACTGAGACCGGAAGGGGCTGTGATATTCAGAGACACAACAGAGGTTCTTTTCAAGGTGCAGAGCATAATAAGTGGAATGAAATGGACATCGAAGTTTGTGGATCACGAAGACGGGCCTCTCAAACCTGAGAAAATTCTCTTGGCCGTCAAAACTTACTGGACTGGTGAAGATACCAAATAACATCGACTTAAATTACCCCCTCTTCCATCCCGGAAACTCATGTTTTTCTCAATTTTTTTAAGGGATGCTCCCTTTGGCTCCAGGAGTGCTTTAGTCCCCGTTCGGTAGATTTTTCTTTTCTCCTTCTTCTCTTTCATTTTGTTTTAAGATGTAGTTGTTGAAGTTGTACCAAATGTGTCCTCTCCATTCATCGATTCTTTCGAACAGCGACATCCTGCAGCAGAAAAAAAAAAGTCCCTAGTTCAATTCAAAGTTCAAATTCCACTCTTCTTTTTGGCCTCAAATGGCCGAAAGCAACATACTCTGTTTTGGCTAAGAGGATTATAATATGGTTCTTGGAAAAAAAATCTGGGTGGGCTGTATCTATCATCTCTGGCATAGTGCCGTTTCGCCATGAATATCAACATTTGCATTTATTTGATATTCTCAGTAGCTTTCCCTTAAAGGTTCCAACATTCATCTGATCTGAGACATGGAGATTATGTAGCAGAATTCACAAAGTCACTAATGAAATGATACTGGTATACTTATATAGCAAAATTCATAAAGTCACTAATGAAATGATACTGGTATACTTATATAGCAAAATTCATAAAGTCACTAATGAAATGATACTGGTGTAGTATTGCACTCGCTTCAATACACAGGGTCCAAACCTTACACAATTTTACTTATTTTAAATGGTTCAAGCAGGTACAAAACTTATCCCCCCACACAGTACTATAAGCCAAGAAATGGCATCAACTTATCCTTTGTCATATTACCAGCTTGTCGTTCTATTTTATGCTTTCTTTTGTACGTCTTGCGCATAACTTATTATTCACTTCTGGCAAATTCAGTGGAAAGCGACGGGTCTCTTCTCCTTCTGTTCTCCAAGGAAGTTGCCCATACCTTCTTCATGTTTCCAGACAAAACAAACACTCAGAATTTCTGCACAAATTCTCGTCCAGTCCCTTGTTTTGTTGCTACTGTAAAAATGTAAGCCCTTACCTTATCATCAATCTAGAACAAAAAATTAAATCTAAAAGATAATATAATATAGAAAAATGATATTTACTTTTGGGATTTTACATTGTTATATTTCAATGTTGTTGGTGGTTTAGATAAGAGAAAATTTAGAGTTTAAAGTTTACCCACAATATAAAAAGATAATAATTTATTAAAAAATAAAATCTATAAAGCTCCTAGTTTATCTCTTACCTAAACTTCAACGTGGATACCACGTCTGGATTACACCCCCACATTAATACTTCGTCGTGCTTATATCACCACTATAATATAATAAAAATGATATTAGTATTTTCATATTTTACTTTAAGGTTTTACATCAATGACGTGGCAACTAGTTGGAGGCTAAGAGAAAATTTAGGATTTAGGGAAGATAATTTTTAAAATAAATAAAAAAAATCTTACCTGATGTAAACCCTTGCAATAATACTGTATAGTACTACTCTAATATAATTTAGAATTCTATATTGCATAAATTTATGTTTAATACTTTGACATGTAACCAAAGTAATGAATCATATTTGCATATTATGTTTTATCATGAGAAGTGGGGACATTGTACTGTTTACCACCAAAAATGATGCAACGTTTGTATCTATTACATGACAATATTTCACATTTTTCATTTATATAACATTTATCTAATACTTTTTTAGGGAATCACTTTTTTTAGAGAAAAAAGTTCTAAAATAAATTAAAGAGTTAGGTGTTAGGTGTTTGATAAAACTTACTCTCAGATCACCCAACACAAAGACCTTCCTTAAATTTTTTTCTCATGTGTGTTTAGTTTTAAAGCCATTGATAATGAATGGTGACCAACAAGAAAAAAAAAGTGAATTTTAATATCAACACATAAATGATATTATGTTACAATATCTAATGGGAGACTCATTAAAATAAAGAGTAATGCTAACTGCACCTAGGTCAAAGTACCTATTTGATATACATGACACAACAAACCAATATAAAACTTAAAATAATAATAAAATATTTTTATTTTATATATCATAAATTCTAAAGGATGAACCTTAGGCAACTGTGTTTGTGATTGGCTGGTTAAATCATGGTACGATCTGATAGGTATTGTGCATAGGTAAAACTTGCATTTTCCTAAAAGAAAATCATTTTACCCGTCACATGCTTAAGTACGTGGCATGCATCTGAATAATTGTTTTTTGAATGACTATAAATGCCTTTTCAAAAAACAATACTAAATATTAAATGTAGAAATGCGAAAGAGTTTGGATGTGTACCACGGTATATGTATCATAGGAAATTTCATGATTTTCCGCACATGAATTTGAATCCCCAACTTACGAAGGAGATTTCAGTATCAATGAGATATGATAGTCCAAATATAATAAGATCTGTCTGGAACATCTGTGGATAGTAAGGGATCAACCCGAACCATAAGATAAATGTAATAAAATGATTAAGATCCTCAAAAAACAAGTACCATAGTCCAAATGTAATCCTTATCCATCACATGTGGACACCAAGTTACAGCCATTGCATCTTGAACTAGCAAACAAGAAAGGATGGGACATATATTACTTGATTCGAGTTACAGTTTTATTAGAGTTTTAAAAATTCATGTGCTTTGCCTCACTTGAGCCCTCTTGTCCATATAATATATTTTTTTTTAATCAGATCCAACCAAGTTGAGTTGCACCCAATTTTTCGTTCTTTAAAAAAGGTTATTTTATTTACAAAAATGATACTTAGTGTAAAGAGTAAGAAGTATGAACCTCGTGTCATCTAATTTTATTTATAAAAATGATACTTAGCGTCTAATATTTTACTATAATATAATTGAATTGAACGAGTCAAAAAGCGGCATACTATTCTTACACATTTATGTACCACATGGTGTTTTTAGTTTGACATTCTTTTAAGATTTTTGTCATCATATTAATCTAAAATAATAAAAATGATATAATAGAATAATAGCGCTACTATAAATAATTAAATACGTGGTAATTTTCAATTTTTTGAATAATATAATTCTTAAAAGAAACAAACGGGTGCAGGCGTGCAACCAACTAAGGTTGTACTGCAAAAAAAACTTAGGTTGGCCTTGACTCCAACCTCTTCTTTTTTTTAATCTATTTTTTTTATTATAATAAGAAAGATAAAAATAAGATATAAAGTCAACAAAACATCTAATAAATATATATATTAATATGCTAAATTACCAACATTTTAAAATTTTGACAGTAAAAAGTAGAAAAATACTATGTTGGACCACGGCTCAAGCATACGGTGTGACATGGAGCATGAGACCCACCATGCCTACTTCCAATCAGCCTTCAACATGTGTGCATCCACGTCACACCATACCCAGCGTAGTGCTTCAGCGCAATTGCAATGCTCTAAAAAATAAGAAATAAAAAGGATATAGTCAATTAATTTTCAATTACAAATTGATCCTATAAATTTTTGGCTTACCTGAACAAAGAGTCAAGGACAGATAATATTACACTGAAAAATAGCTGCATCTAGCGGATGTACATGTTAATCTAAGCCATTTTATAAAAAATATATATATAATTTTTATATTTTTAAAAACATAGTTTAACATGTATATCCGCTAGGTGGCATTACTTTAAACTAAACTCGTTAATTAATACTAAGGAAATACAAAGGGAAGACGCGTGCGAGGCTGATACATTCCAGATTGTTCACTCCTCGGGTTTCTAAACAGAATTTACTTGGGACTTTTGCGGAAAAAAATGAGATAACGACGGAGAGGAACTACTCGTGTTCGTCCTAGTCCCCACACAGTGTTCATAGGTTTCACCTTGAATCGTGTCATAAAGAGGAAAGCAGGGTCTCTATTTATTGCTTTTTATTGCAGGGACAGGACCCTAAAGTGAGACACCGCTTAGGGTACTCTTCCCTCCTTTCCTCCACCCTTTGGACTCCTCTATTCTTATCTATATATAGGAAAATTTATAAAAAGAAAATATTAGCTGTGACCAGTTATTTTACTTACATGTTAATTTAAACCATTGATACTTAGAGTTTATTCTTTAGAAAATAAAATTTTATAAAATAAATTTTTTTTTTTATATTTTTAAGAGATTAAATTAGCCTGTGGTTGAATGGGTACTAAGCATAGGTGCAACTAGCATTACTCTTTATAATATTATGTTGTGCTTACATAATAAAGCTGAAACAATTAAATAATTTGACTCATTTTTAGAGTAAATTATAACTTAATAATAGGGAAGGAATTTAAATGAAAATCAACATAAATGCATGAAAACCAAGTCCCACGTTATGGAATTCAAAACTAATTGTTAAATTAAAATTAAGTACCTCTAAATTAAGATGAATAAGGGTCCATATTCCTTTTTGTTACCTAATTTTAGGCTTCTAGGTCCAAAAAAACGAGTCCGAGCTAATAAAGTAGACCCAAGTTTTAACAAAATAAGGCAATGTCTGCTCTTAATGTTCCAAGGCAATATGTCAAAACAGAATTAAATGTATGAGGAGACAAAGATACGCAAAATAGATAATAAAATTTTCGAAAATAAATTGTAAGTACTTGTAGATATGTCAAGTTCGACATATAATAATCATAAAATGATGATGAATCAACGGTACATACTGCATGTCATTTATAAAAAATAATGAACCGTCGCGCACCGGCAGGAAATGGGAGTTGTTAGTTTTGTTTATTTGTCAGGAAACAATGTCCTTTGCATTTGTTGAGTCACTCAAAGAGGGTGTGCTATGCTCTAGAAGAAGGGTGAATCCCCTTGTCAAAATTTGTAAATGAAATTATAACCAATTCAGTACTCTGTGTATTTTATTAATTTGTCTATCATTTTAATTTAAATTAAATTTATAAACGAATAGGAAAATACTTCTATTTTATCTATTTTTGGGATTCTTTCTTTTAAGTCAATGAACACTTATACATTTGGATGACAAAAACCTACTCTTTAGTTATCATACTTAATATTAAAAGTAAAATTTAAATATAAATTGGCATAATAAGAAATAAAACATATAAAGCATAGACATGTAATTAATTGATGGGTCAAACGACATTCTCTATCCACACATATATAAGTAGGAAAAATTAAAGATCTAACAAATTCACATTAATATCGTCTCAAGGACGTCTCACGGATCCGACTCTCACGGTACCCAAGCGCAAAGATGCTACCTGCTTTTTTTTTTTTTTGTTCCACTCGTCACTCCCGGAACCTATATAACTAATTGACGTAAATACCACCCAAACGGAACCGAGAGAGAAAAAAAATGAAAATAGTGGTAAATAATAATACGTTCGTGAGCTCAAAACAAGCGGAATAAGGAGCTTCTTCAGGGGAATCAGCAGCAGCTGCTGCAGCAGCCGGAAGACTGAAACTACAACCACCAGAAAAACCCTAGCAAAATTTTTTTCTGGTCGGGTTTCTGTCGGAATTCGGGGAATCCAGATCCTGTATTTTGGTCTCGGCGGGTAGAAATCCTGCCGGAGATGGGAGACTCGGCGGGAGACAGTTTGCGGAGTAACTTTCACGACGAGTCGCTTCGAGTCGTCGATCTCGCGAAGGAGTTGCAGGATTCGGCCTCTTCGCTGCTCTCGCAAGACCTGGAGTGAAGAGCAAGCTATATGCAAGCGGGCCTTGGCGCTTGACTCGAGCATTCAGAAGCTTCGAGCCTCTGTCGAGGCTGCTGTGAAAATAGGTGCTCTTGATCGGAACGAAGCTGAAAAAGTATGTTGAGGTTTTCATTTGTTGTTGCTTTGTGTGATGTTGTTGTTTTTATTTTTCTTTTTACATCGCGTATTAGACATTAATCTGAAAGAGCGGTCCAAACAGTAGTTCCCAGTTTCAATTGTTGTTTTTCATGATCGTTATATACCTATTTGTTCCTCTTTTTTTACGTTTGATTGATTAGGCTTTTATCTATAATTTTGTTCTTTTTGTTAAGCTTGATGAAGAATTGTATAAAGCAAGGTGCATTATTAGCGATGGGGATGTTTCTTTGCTTCTTCCAAGTAAATCTCACGGTAAGCTCCATGTTAAAATTAACGATACTATTTTGCATGAGTAATTTTTTTTTTTTTTGTCTTTTTATAGAGGTTTCTACCTTTTTTTTTTTATCTCCTCTCCGTTTTCAATCGGTAATTTATTTTGAATTCACCTCTAACCATTATTTTTATAACTCTTTTTTTTTTCCGCTATAAACCATGCCAGACAGAGGGTTAATTTCCATTTGGATTATCAGGTACTTTTCTCAAAATGTTTCTTGGCCCTGTTAATCTTCGAGCGACAAAGAAAGATGCGAAGTTGAAAGTAAAAGAGGAGTACAATAATTACAGAGTAAGTCTTCGTCTAACTATAACAGTGCATGTTTCGTCTTTCTTCAGTGACTGACAATTTTTAGTCCATGTTAGAAATGAAGTGCATGCTGCTTCTTCGCCGTTAAGTCACTGCTTATGGTTTTGATATTGCATTTATCTTGTCTGATTGTTAGATTTGGTCGAACTCTTGATGTGAGGGAACCATCATGATGGCTTTGTAAAGCTATGAATTCTCTGTTATGTATTTATCCATGAATTAAATAAAATCGACTTCCTCAAAAAAAAAAAAAAAAAAAAAACAAGGTTTGGCCGAACTCAGAAATTTGTCTGATTTTGTAGTAGCAGTATCTTTACATGTTACTGCATGAAGACAGTAAAACCATGTATGGCAATGCAGTTATTGAGATCACACTATGCATGCTAGTAAAATTATTCAGGTCTTCTTCACAATGTGTAGTTATGCCACTTCCAGCATGCGGATTGTTGGATTTATACGTTAGAGTTTTATAACTGGAAGGAAAAAGTTCACTTTTATGTAAAGCTTGCTCAAAACTTGAACTATGTATGGTAGAAATTTTAGCTTGCATAGGAAAACAGAGAGCTCGAGCCTTGTATAATTTCCTGACCCATGAAATTCTGTAAATTCATCTAATTTTTATTTGCATGCCTCATAAATATCTTTCAATATGTTTAAAAAATATTTAATTTGGATCTGAATAGGAAAACAGAAATCTTGAGCCTTGTATAATTCCCTGGATTATGAAATTCTGTAAATTCATGTATTTTTATTTGCATGCCTCATTAAAAATTTTTGTTTAAAAATATTTAATCTGATGATTTGGTTGGATCTGAAGAGGAAAACAGAAAGCTTGAGCCTCGTATAATATTCTGGCCTATACAATTCTGTAATTCATCTACTTTTTATTTGCATGCCTCATAAATATATTTTTTAATATGTTTATATAATATTTAAGTTGATGATTTGCAAAAGATATCTGTCGTCTCTTACTTTTGATGCTCATATCAATATGTAATTATTCATGTTTTAATTTCCGATGATTGTTGGTGCTTATATACTTCAAGTTGGAACAAGCTGTGAATATTTATCAAAAAGGTGAATTTCGTTGTTGATTTTGTGTGAGATGTTTGACTTGCTGGTTGTTCTTTTTCTTTTACAGGATAGAACAGCTATTATGTTCCTTGTTTTCCCTGTAATACTACTAGCATTACGCCAATTTTGCTGGCAAGGATGTTTTCCAGTCTGGGCCGTGCAGCCATATCAGGTATGAGATATTCTGTCCTAGATTTCTTTGGTTTCTGTGTTTTCCGATCTTAGCAGCAATGCTCAGGAAGTGTTAAACTATTAAATCCCCAATTGCTCTTTTCAGGCATGGCTTCTGTTTCTCTACACAAGTTTGGCATTGCGAGAGAATATATTAAGAGTAAACGGAAGTGACATACGTCCATGGTACTCTTTTATTTTTCCTCTAATTTATCCGTCCTGTTTTCATATGTTTAAATCATTTGTGGTTCTTTAAACATGTATTTTTTTCTTTGAAGATATATTTTCATCTTCTATCTGATCTATTACTAAATTTTCGTGAATTGATGTTGTTGTTTCTTCTTATACAATGTCATTGGTATTGTAAGACATATTATTTACAGCACTCTGAATAATGAGTATACTCTGACCAATTGTATGTTTTCTTTGTGAATAAAACCTGAAATTATCATGACATTGAAAAACTCAGAAAAAGCGTATCTGATAAGTGTTTTGTGTCCTCTTTATATCTTATGCTTTTAATAAAATAGAAATTTACTAGCGAGAATTTCCATTAACGGTAATAAAAGAGCTTATGAATTAAAATTCGTATTAGTATTGTCACGATAGCCATGTCTGACTGTATGCACTCTCTTTGTTTGGGTCGTGGTGCTTAGCAACTTTCAGCAAATGTGGAGGCGCCTATTCTTCTAATGTATGGAATATTTTATTTATAATTAACCTCTGAAAAAAACCAGTCTCATATTCCTTTTTTATGTGGGCTGTAACTGAAAATGCTCTTTCTTTTAAAGAAAGAAATACAAAGACCTCGAACACAGTTACATTTCTTGGATAATGTTATCTTCGATTTATGTAAAGACGTGAAGTAAAAGATTAGGGTTTGAGAGTGATTCAGGGGATGAAAGTAAAACCATATGTATCAGGAGGTTGTTACTGTTGAAGAAAATAGGCATCTTCAAGGAGGGATGATTTTAATGATTTCTTAAAGACATTTGAGTCCACATTAGTCGCTAATATGTCACATTCCAATAGTATTTATTCTAGTCTGATTTTACAGGTGGATTTACCACCATTACTGTGCGATGCTGATGGCACTTGTCTCTCTTACATGGGAGATTAAAGGAGAACCTGATTGTGTCCACAAGCAGGTAATTTTGTCTCTGCCTTATGGGAAGTTGGGTTTCTTTTCACCTTCCTTCTTGATTACATGAATCATTATCATGCAGAGAGGAGTAGAACTGTTTTTGCGCTGGGCAATCATGCAAGGCTTTGCAATGCTTCTACAAAATAGATATCAGCGTCAAAGATTATATACACGTATTGCACTGGGAAAGGTGTTCACTTATGCTTTTCTCTACTACTCCCCTCAATCTGTAGAACTCAGTTACCTTTTCCTCTTATTCGAAGGCATCTCTGGGTTTTTGCAGTGGTTGTGTTAGAGGACTGAATTCACTAGGAGCTAATTTATTATTCTAGAACTCATTACCATATATTTAATAATAATTATTAAAACTGTTAGAAAAGTATCTGCCCCATTGTTCTGAAATTTGAGCTTGATTACATTTTTTCTTTCCATTTTAAGACTTGGAAGATTTACAAGGAGAAAGAAAACTGGAAATCGTCGTATCTGTGATAATTTGAGCTTGATTGGATTATTTCTTTCCATTATAATGTAAGGAAGATACTACAAAGAGCAGGAAAAATGGATATGTTGGGAAATGTTGCTGTAATTGAATGATAAAAAGGAGCTGCAAAATGAAGAATCTTCTTTGACTTTGAGTGAATGGTGTTAATATGGTGTTTGATTGTTCACTGTTATTTCCATTTTATATGTGCTGACTGTGCCTGTTAGTTAAATGACATTTTGCCTCAAGTTGGGTGTATTACTTGCCAAAAATAAGGTTTCATGAAGCTTTTCTCTAGATTATATGCAGTTGCACATTGTGTCGGAGGCATTTCATCAACACCATATCTGAAGGCATTTTCTGGAAACTCCACTGAAAAGGAATGGAAATCTCATCATTTTTACATCTTGTCTGGATGTTATGTGTCCTAGATCTACAAGTGGGGATTTATATGCCCTTATGGCAGTTTCACTTATGTTGCTAAGTATCACAATTTTTTTTGAGTTGTAAATCGTATACTATAGTGTGTAACTCCAATAGAGTATAGAAGACCTAGAAGTTTGAATTATCTAATTTTTTAGACTTTCAAATATATTGTTGTGTGGTTGTTAAAAAATTATTGGTTCTTTAACAGTTTGTGCAGCCTCCACACAGGCTCTGTACCATGATTTATTGATACGAAATCCAAAGTGCGATTGTACTGTATAATCCATATGAAAGATTTACATTTTTTTTCACTGGAAAAAGGATTTCAACGTGTCCATATCATGAGTAGTTCTGTTTGTTTCCCAAAGAGAACAGGCTTTGGGTGTTATACCATATACAGTAGAGTTGCAAATGGTTTTCATTTATGTAGCATGACAGGTTTAAAGGGTAATACTTGTGAAACTTTTTGTTTTCCACCTATTCTCTTCTTACATGAATTTTGGCAGGCAAAACGGATGGATGTTGTTTGGGGAGAAACGGCTGGTGTGGAGGGTCAACTATGGTTATTATGTCCCCTTCTTTTTATATTGCAGGTAAGAAAGTAAAAAGTGGTCGGCCAGTGCATGGTTGCAATAGTTTGATACCATTGCAGTTGTTATCCAGTTTTTTAGTTAGAAAAAGAAAAAAGACACAGTATGGTCCACTTAGGTCTGTATTAGCTGTCTAATCATGTAGTGCAAATCATTTGTCACAATTTAAACCTTCTGTGAGACTGAGACTATATTGGCATTGAACATGGTCAAGTCGTAATTTATCTTAGGTTGAGATTATATTGGCTATGTTCGGATGGTACTGGTGGGTAGGCAGGTCAACATGACCAAATCCAGTTGTTCCATGCATTTCATGTTTTACTGCAATGAGTTCATATTAGGGACCCAGTTTAACTTCTCTGCAACTTGCTTGATATAATATATTCTGCACCCATTTGACTTGTCAAACTTTTCTAATCGCTATCTCATACTTAGGAAAACAGCAAAAAACATTTTCCTTAATATACAGAAGAGTTTGGATTCTGTAGTTACTTTTTGTTTTGTGCTTTGGATCATTTGAGTTGATTGTCTTCTCGTAAGAACGTTTTTGACATGGCCTTACAAGATGTAAACTGAGATTGGGGTTACTGCAACGAGTGAGATGATAAAGTCTATATTACTAACATGGTTACAGGGCTTCGAAGCATATATCGGTATTGCACTACTTAGGACAGCTTTTGCCGGTGTGGTCTCTGAGTGGCAGGCAAGAATTTGCTCTCATCTCAAATTGATTTGGTCTTTGATGTTGGTATCTTGCTAACAAATAAATTTCTTCTCTTTTCAACTTCAGGTAGTGTTTTGCGGGATTTTGCTGTTAGTAATGGCAGTAGGGAACTTTGCAAACACTGTACAGACTCTTATGGCTAAGTCCAGGTTCAAAGCGAAGGTGAAGAGAAGTAAGAGCAAGCAAGAACTAGATCAGGTTTCTCCTACCAATGATAGATCACGGAAGGCAATGTGAAAAATGGCTCCTCGACATTCTTCCACCTAACTACTGGTATGTTTGCTTTTACAGTGCAGCGGGAATGCCTTTGTAATATTCGTTGTGATTGTCTTATCATTAAATGCCTTTCATTGTCATACTGTTGATTTTGATCCAAACTGTTGAGCACGGCAGAAAGTAGGCTGGTGTTATGAGTCAGTAGTCGTCCACCGGATTGTGGACAACTTTTGGTTGAATAACCACTCCAAAACAATCTGTGATCAAAAACACAAATTTTTTCACTCAGGATTTACTCTGCGATCAATTTTGCCTTCAAATAACCAAGATTTCTGTTTACATACACGTCTCTAATCTCCCATTCATCAGGTTCCGGGTATGTTTATTTTATATTTGGAGGCGCTGTCTGCTGAGGGCCGTGTGTAATACAGGGTGACATATCGCGAAAATAGAAATCGGAAGCAATGCATTTGTTCGGCTCTGTAAGTGACGGCAAAACATTCGTGAATGTCAAGTCATACTCCCGTATGGAGCTGAACTGAGATGTCCACGGCTTTGGTGCTCGCCTCACGCCCTGGAACACGCCCCCTCACATGGAATATTTGTACTGCGATGGGTTGCGGCACAAGACGAAATTGATATAATTGGAAACAAAATAATAAAAAATTAGTCCATCGTTGATTAATTCAGATTTTGTCTCAGCAAGCGTTACTGTTGTATATTTGAATAATGTTATGCGTACAATATCTCATCTACATCTCCTGTAGGTTTACCCATATTAGAGAGGGATGTGGATGTGATGCACACACCCGAGTTTGACATGGAGCAGGGTCCACCTTCCTAAATGTGCATGGGCCAGTATTTTACGACACGAGGGTACGCCATAGCACTACTGTTTAAGGAATCTACCTGCACGCCAAATTGAGCATAAGTTCAGCCTCCCCAAACAAAGAATCGAAATTGTATTAGTCCATGCCCGGAGGCACAACAAAAATGTACATGCATGCACCAAAAAGATAAACTACAAAAAACGCACCTAACATTGGTCTGTGCCAAAATGCTGAGGTAATATCCCAACACTTGAAGAATGATCAACGCCAAAGATCATGTATGATTTAACATGGCAACGACGGAAACTGTTTATGTCCTAACGCCTGTCCTGTACATTTTAATGACATTTGCTAATTCTGGACCGTGTTTTCAACTACTGGCACCTTTCTGAACTACAGAGAAAAGCAGATCATTCTTACATCTCTGAGTAAAGCGCTGGCATCAGAAAAGTCGGTACAAATTATGCTTTGGTGCTAGTAATGTAGGAGACTACAACTGTGACGTCATCGAGTTTTCCCCCATAATAGCGGTATCCAGCATCTTGGGCAGCAGTTGAGAAGGGGGTTTGCCTCTTTTTATCTTGAGCTCTTTGGCGTGCAAGAGCAGCTATCTTCTGTGCAGTCACCTGTGGACCCAACCCAGCCCTAACAGCGTGCACCACAACAGCAGTAACCTCATTGTTGTACAAATTATCAAACAAGCCATCTGTTCCGGCGATAATAACATCTCCAGGTACAACTGGGATGGTAAATACCTGCAATGCCATATAACAAAACGTATTGAACTCCAAATATGTTATACGTGGAGAAAAAGTTTGGCAGATTATCCAGAGTTAGCTACTAACTTACAAAAAGAAATAAATATAACGGAAAAGAGATGGAAATCATATCGCACATCAACATAACTTGAGAAAGATTTCCTTAAACTTCACAATGTCAGCTACAAAAATTGCGGCATAGGATGAAATAGCATATCAGCACATGAGGTAGGCTCATTTATTACTTTATTTTATTTTATTTTATTTATTTTTATTTTTATTTTTTTGAACTTGCACTAGAGCTCCATTTGACCCTATAGAATTTATAATGTAAGTCTGGATCCATAGATCAACATCACAATCCTTTCGCTAAGGATCTGAAAATACCCAGTGAGAGACGAGAGGCCCAGAGGAATGAACACAAAGACAAAATATTTAATTAATTACAGAACTGATCTTCTCCCTTATGCAGTCCGCTCCTCGTTGTCGAAACTCATGGAGTTGAATGATAAAGCATATAAATGTAGTTATACTATGAAAACATAAAATACTTTCAATAGCTCATCATCAGATTCTGCAGCTCCGACTCCACATTCAACAAAACTTTGAAATCAAGAAGGAAAAAACAAGTGCAAACTAACCTGGCCAGAACTAGGAAGATCACTCTCATTGCCATTTGCAAGTTGATATGTAAAATTAAAATCGTGTTGCTGGACGGGAGATCGGAATATAGTGCATCCATCCCTGACAACTATAAAACCACTATCCCCAAGGTTGATGGCATGAAGGCCCTGCAACTAAAGGTCAAACAGATAAGCTCGCTTGCTCAGATGCCAAAGACTGCAAAGACAATAATAATTTTTTAAAAATCTTTTTGAAGATGCATTGGCGGCACTTCAACCACAGAAGTACACATGTCAGTGACAACCTAACAGACAACTTATGGAAAATGAATAAAATATCAGGCTCCTAACATGTTCTGGGAGGTGCAAATCTACAACAAAAAAAAAACAGCTTACATCCAATAGAACAAAGCTAAGGTCCTACATCATAGAGAGAGAATCACATTCCCAGTTAACAAGAGACAGTCAGACGAAAGAAAAAAAAATACTCTGCAACTATCAGATATTAAAAATTTCTAAAAGTCAAAGCACTTATTACAACATCGAAGGCATCACTGCATTAAGTCCAAATTAGTAAGATGGTAGAGTTAATATATAAATAGGTCACACAATAAAGCATCAGATACTAGTTAATACACATATACAAGCACCATGAAGACCTGACCTCAAGATCTCACATGAAGAATTTGTTGTGTTATTATTGAGTTCAATCCACACAAACAATAAGACCCACCGCAATAGCAGTAATGCATAGATGTCATTAGAGACTGCTTTTCCATAAGTATCAGTCTTACAAACTGTATCGCACCCCATAGCATTGATGAAAGAAACAAGACAACAAAAGCTTTTCAGAAAACAATGCATATAATCTCCTCATATGAATCAAATAAAATGAAATTAATTGTAAATTAAGTAAACGAAAAAAGCGCTACTTTTTAACGGAAGTAAAGCACACACACCTGATCTGTAAGTGCAATTATGCATGCTGTTGAAGATCCTTTAGCTTTTGTGCTTGAGTAAGCTTTCTCCAACACACGCGCAGGATCAATAGAACCTTTAGGTTCCTCTTTAATGGCATGAACTGAGTGAGACATGAGTTCTCGTGCATAATGTCCTGCATTAATTCCCAGGTCTGCCCAGCCACCAACACCATCAGCCACACCAATGGCTTGTTCATCCACACATATAAAGTGGGCATCCTCCCCACCTGTTTCCACCTTATCAGGGTGTGGGAGATAGCATGAGCCAGAGAGCAGCTTTAATGCCCTATCCCCTGGAACTTTCCTGCAGTTATAGCCAAAATAACTGAGGACAGCAATGGGAATAACCAATCCAAACCAATGAATAGTTTATAATTTTTAATATTGTTTATAATACATGCTAAACTTGCTAAAGCAAAAGTTTATTGTGGCATCAACATGCTGAATATAGTGACACCTATATTCATGGCATATCCACTTAATATTTATATTATATAACCCAATATTAATCAGCAAATTAGGACACATAAGTGGATATGTAACATATGCCATGCTTCCAGCTATAACAAAACATAAATAGTGTTATAGAAAGACCCCTTGCAAGGAAAAATGATTTAAATAAAAAAGAAAAAAGAGTAATGCAAGCTGCACCTAAGCTGCAGTACCTATCGGACATACCAACCAATCGAAAAACTTTAAAAAATAAAAAAATATATTTTATTTTATAAAATCCTAAATTCTAAAGGATAAACTCTAGGCAACTATGTTTCGGATTGGCTGGTATGTCAGATAAGCTAACATTTTCCAAGAAAAAATAATGCAAATTACAAATAAAAGAGGTAAGTAAACTATCAGAAAACCACATCAGAGTGAATATTAAGATTTACAAATGAGATAACAAAATTTTATCAAAATATGAGAGCATATTCAGATAAGTCAGGTTCTTCAACTTTCAGATGGTAAAATTTCAAAAATATTGCAATATCACCATGCATGATCCTCATTCTGGTATTAGAAATTACCAGAATATTTCAAACCAGAGCACATAGAACAGTCTTAAGTGCTGCTAAAAACAAAAATCCTTTCACAGTCATCTTAGATAACATTAAAAGATGTCCTAAAAGACAGCCACAAACCAGTATGTAAAATCTCAGTCACAATCATTAGTAACCTAAACATAAACCAGTTAACAGACGAGACTACTTATAAATACGAATAAGGCAAATCCTCAAGAAAACTGCTGCAAGGGTTTGAAATGGAGATTCATTAGTACAATTTTAAAACCATATTATTCTAAAAATCTTCTATTATCATAACATATATGCTCATAGCAGTTCATCATCCCTAGTTTCAAATAATTCTCGAGCACTGGACCATTTCTGTAACACTGCTCCATAACAACCCACAAACTGTTACCTTGACTTCATACAAATCTTGATCATGACCATACTTCCATAATTGAACACAACTAATTTATTCATCTACCCAGCAGTTCAAGCACTTTATCATTACCATGCTTGGCATGATTTCAGTTTTTTTAGTTGCTTAACTTAGCAAAACCACATTCTAAACAAACTTTTTTTTTGCTGTGACAGATCAACCCTAATGCACCCCAGCATAATTGGAATTTTTTGACTTCTTTTCAATTAATGAATGAACTTGCAAAGTATGAAAGAACACAATCTAGAAAGGAGTTACTTTCACACAAAAAGATGTTGGTGAGACACCCTTCTTGGCTAAACTGTCAGCAAGGCCACTTGACCATTCCAATGAGGCCAAGAAACTACAATATATGAAGAAATGCCAAATAACATCAGAACAAAGTGCTAGTTCCATGGTGGCAAGAATTTAATAAACATATTGCTCTCAGGATATTTTAATTCCTTAATAAAAAACTTTATCACATGATCCATAACCACTACTCGATAACAGCAGAATCCCAATAGAAGGCATGAACTCATTTCATTTGGTTTCTTGAGTAAAACAACATTAGATGGGGACTACAATTAAGATTTGCAAGAAGGAAGACTGGTGTACCAATAATCAATGTACCACCACAGCATCAATATATAAAACATTTGTTTGAGCAATCCTAAGTAACTTCTGTGAGTAGCTCAATTATGGTCATTTCATTTTTGAGAATGCATTTCCCAGTTTCATTATCTGATGAATATTTATCATTAACCCTCAGTGAGAAAAAGGTGACAGAAACAACAAGAGTAATTGCAAAAAGAAACCAAGTACATACTGCTCTGGAGATGTATTGGCATTTACTAGTTGCTCCTCCCTTCCAGTGCCATCAAAGGACACGTCAGGAGCGGCTCCAGCTGATTGTTGTGAAAATGATGTAGTGTGAAAATTCTTGGCTCCTAAAACTGTGAAAAAGCTCGAGTTCCATCCAGTTTCATTTGAATCAAATAGGAAAAATCCATAAGCAAATTTACGACGACAAGGCTCTCGATTTCTCAAATTCATGCTTGTTTTTCCATAACATTGAGAACTCTTATGTCTGTAAGAAAGATTTGATCTGTCTCCAAATTTGGAAAGCTGCTTGCCAATGGATGCCACATTTTCCAGAGAATGGGCAGCCAGTTCAGTCTGAGCTGATAAAGAACCACAAGTGACCATTTTTCTCTGTACTTGACTTATGAGGGCACTTTCAGGAGAGCCCAATAGAGTGGAATTAATGTGATAAACACACACTTGACTAGAAGGCCCAGATACTGAAGGTATGGAAAAAGTTCGAGACAGTGCTCCAACAACAGACAGTGCCCTCTCTTGGTCAACTACACAAGGGTCTGATCTCAAGGAACCTTTAGTAGATCGAGAAAATAGGTTTGTATTCACAAGAGTTGAAAGCGGACGAGAAAAAGGAGAGCTTGACTTCCCAAACAATTTTATCTGCCCAAATAAATACTCCACCGGATTTTCCAGCCTTTGATGCCCAGTTCTCGACCTCAAAATGTTGTTCAACCTCGAAAAGTATGCTGATGGCATCTTATCAAAGTAAATAAACAATCGTCTACAAATGAAGTTACTCTCACAAAGGACCAACTTTTGCAGAATGCGATGGATAATCTCATAACTTCCGAGACATCAATAACTTATATTTCCATTATAAGACATATCCTGCCTTCTGGATCAGTGCAGAGGAGCACCCGCATCCTGCCAAAGAACACAAATGTCACAAGCCTGAACAGTATTTACGAACAGAAAAAAGAGGGAAAGCTTGCATAGAGAAACAACAGAGACAGACAGCAACCACCCACAAAAAAACAAAAAACCTAAAACAAGACAAAACAAGGGATGTAGTCTACAGGAGGAAACATTGAAGGTTCAATTTCAATGGATAAGTTTTTGGAGGAAGAAATTTTCAAACAAAAATCAACTTAGAAGCGCATGATCACAGCACTAAAAACTCAAATACCATGAACAAGATGCACGCATAAAAACAAATCCAGAATAAATAGAAAATAGAAAGGGTACATCTGCCCTCTGAAACCATATAAAGCCACAACGAAGTTCTTCATTCCTCTTAGAACATATCCAGCAAAGAAAGGCGAGAACACTTTCAAAACACACGAAGGAAATGAATTTGTCCCTTTGACATTATTACAGCATGACGAATATGCTAACTGAACAAATACCTAGATGATTGTATCAAGAAGAGGAAAAAAAATCCGCTCAAAGAATATTAACTTGAAATGATAGAGAATCTGAAATAAAACTCCTACTAAGAAAAGCAATATTCTCCAAATCTTAACTAACTTCTAACGAATTATACAACCCAACCAGCAAATCAAATAAATCATCCTTAAAATTAATACCAACTATTAGAAAAGCAAAAAAATCAGAGAAACTATTAGTAAAAGCTTTTATACCGGTAAACAATTAAACTAGCATCAAGTATTAAGACAAGGAAAGCATAAAAAACGCCAGACGCCATTAAGATATGCAAAGTTACTGACACGATTTCTTCGAAAGCAAAAACTCCTCAACGAGCACCACTAACTTAGAAAGACAAGGTCTCTTACCTCCACCCAACCACGAGGACAAACGCCAAAAGAAGCTCTAGAATCTCAATCCCCCCGCGTTCGATCTTCAGGTCTTCAAATAGTATCGCAGTAAACGGCTGGGCAGCTTGGTGGCGACTGGCGACCACCAGACTTTTTTAGGTCGTTGCACATTGAATAACCCTTTTTATCTCATTCTCTTGTTCCTCTCCTAAATCGCGGCAACCTCCTTTGAAAGCTACCTCAAATCGTAGTCCCTCAAGAGACTTACGTCATCCCCGAAGATATGATACTGGGCCCGCCTTAAGTTTACCACCCTTTACGGGAATTGCCCAGGGTACCCCCGGATGAAAATTAAACGTCCACACCGTGTCGTGACTGCTGGAGTCGGACGCGAGGCTAGAGCAGTAAATTCAATTAAATTCAAATCAAGTAAATCTGAATAATCGTAATCAGTAAAGTTTGTGATTAGAGTAATCACGTGCTTCCAGAGACTTCGATAGTGTTTGGTACCTCCGGAAAGATTGGCATATACCGACATTGTCCATTGTCGGTCGATCCTAATTAAGAAGAATAATGATATGCCCGACTCTGAACACAGCGACTCTCACACGAAATAAAAAATATATATTTTTTGAATTTCGTAAAATATATAATTTTTTTATATTAACAGCCGTGTGGCTCTCATATTAAAATTAAATAATATATTTTACGAAATTTAAAAAATATATTATTTAATTTTAATATGAGAGTCACTGTATCCAACTCGGACACCCTGAATCATTATTCATTAAGAAATAACCATTCAATAACTTCGGCGGGAAAATCCCATGCAGAAATAAATGGCGGGAAGAAAACATGAGTCGGAATACCCACCGAGTCCCTAGATAGTATCTAATTATCGTTTTTATTTATGATAATTGTTTAAAAAGAAGAAAAATAAATTTATGGTGATCATTGGTTGCAAAAGATAAGAAAGATAACTTTTCTAATATAAAAAAAAGCCGAAAAAATATGAAGCACAAAAAAGCAAAACGACTTGTTTCATTCTGCGGCATTTGCTAATGATTTTCCATGACATCGATATTTTCGTAATTTATACACTTGAACCTGCGTTACACCTCAATCGGCCGATTTTTTCACTTTAGTAGGGGCATTAACGTAACATTTTTTTTTAATATATAATGGCATATTTATTTATAATTTAAAAGATATAATCTAAGCCTTTAAAAAAATAAAAAATAAAAATTTTTATAAAATCCTAATTTCTAGAGGATAAACCCTAGATATCAATAGTTTAGATTAATAAGGGTGTGAGATAGGTACGCTTGCTAAGTTCAACTAGCATTATTCAATTTCGATGCATCATGCATTGGCAAAAGAGGGTGTCCCTACATCACCTTGACGTGGAGCCGCCCTGAGAAGTCAATTGTCTGAATTTTGAGCTAAATGAAATGAAAACACTTTTCTTTAAAACAAAGGGAATTTCTTTTTAGCCTCGGCCAGATTTATCTTGTCTATTCAGTAATTTTCTCTTGTTTGGCAGCAAGTTAGTAGTTGGAGCAATGCCACTCTCATGCCAAAACCCTAAACTAAGCATTGTCTGGTTATTATATTACTCAATTATCTCTGGTGCATTTGACATATATATTTTTTCAGATATTCTGTATTTTTCAATGCCCTGGGCAAAACTTGCTATGACGATTTCTTATTTTGCTATAAAATGCATTTTTTGTTTAGGATTTCAGAAACCTCTGTACAGAAGAAGGACATTCCCATTGGAGAGGTTGTTAGCCATATATCAGTGTATCATCCCAGTGGCAGAAGATTTGCCAGAGACAGCAGCTTACAGAACCAACAGTGGCAGATCACGGTGCGATTGGACTTACGGCTGATGTGCTGTTGCAGTTATCAACTCTTTGTAATGCAAATTTTATCAGTAAAGGCGGACGCTGTCCCTTACAAGGATCAACCCGGTACGAAATCGCTCTAAAGTGATAATTTTTTTATTTTCTGCCCATTGAATTATTTCCTGCAATTTTCCATGTGTTCTTTTTACTTTTTTCTATTCCATGTACCTACCTTTTTAACTTTCTGGCTTGTACATTAGGTCGCAAGGGGTGTGAACTTGCCTTTATGGAAGTACATGTACAGAAGATAGGCAGATAGCTATGCATACGGGTTCTCTTCCAGAAACCGTCTTTGATCAAACATATTGCTGGTACATTAGAGCCGATTACGTTTGTACATATAAATACAATGCAACAACCAACAACAATTATTTACAAGCAAAAATGGAACAATGGAACTGCTTGTCAAGAAATGAGAATCAAAATCAAGATTTAACCTAGCATAACCACCCGAAATCCCAAAAGAAATACATTCAAACAGCATAAAGATTTGCCCATTTTCCCAGTTCGTATGGATCAGCATAATAATATAGCTTTGATCCTGTTTGTGAGAGAGAGCCCAGATGGAAGAGTTTGATATTCAGAGTCATCTTGCTCTGTCATGTCATTGCAAATGCAGCTATATCACCAAGAAGTTTAAAGTTGACTCTGCGTGCTTGAATTGGTCTTGGGAAAACAAAATAAAGAGGGGTTCCTGGTCTGACTTCTGGCAACCGATACTCTCCAACCATGACCATATTATTTGAATCCTACAAGGTAGGTTAAATAAGATCAATTAATGGAGTATAAAAGAACAGAGCACAACAAACAACAAGTTTCATAAGAAAGCTACTTAAAAATTAACGTTGTTACTTGTTAATGAATTAAAGTAGCACACCAGATGTGAGTGTGTGCGCACGACTCGGTCACACGTTGTGTGAGAGAATCATTACTCTATTTAATACCCTACTGCTACAGAGAGGGGGATGTACTCATTGTACACGTACAGTGTTGTATAACATTACTTTTACGATTTTCTTTCTTTATAATTTTATACACTTGAACCTTTTACCTTCGTAACACTAACACCTCAACTCCACGCGAATTTTCCTGCCATTCTTTAATTGCAGTAGGGGTATTAATGTAAACACTTGTTCCTCAAGTTATACTGAGAGAGTGAGAAAGAAGACTGTCCATTGAGTGCGGCTTCGCGATTTCTCCTTCCCGCCATCGCCTTCCCGCCTTTTCGTTTGTAGCTTCCTCCCGGCGTCTTTGCCGCCACCGCTAAGGAACAGCCGGCAGTTCTCTACCAGGCGAGTTTGGTCTCCTTGGGTGTCGCTGGGCCTCCCTTTTCTTGTTCGATAAATCGACTTCCTGTTTTCAAGTGATATGGTTTCTTACATTGATTTATTCTTATGTTTTTTGTTAATTTTTAACTGAGATTAGGGCGGACTGCGGAGACATGGTGCAACGCGAACTAGGTTATGCGAGGGGGAGGAGGTTCACTTCTCGCTCGCCACCTAGTTGACTTATGCCAGGATGCTTACTTCAATACTTCTCTGGTGAACAGATTTTCCAACGAAGACAAAGCAATTTTTCAGGTATTACGGCAATGCATTGGGTGGTGGCCACATTTCTTCTCCAAGCTACTGCGATTGTCTGATCGATCCACACATTAACCGCGGAGAGGATTGCATTTTGCTGGAAGGGATTTGACAATCTAATTGGTAA
This sequence comes from Aristolochia contorta, assembly GCA_022405105.1. Classification (NCBI taxonomy): domain Eukaryota; kingdom Viridiplantae; phylum Streptophyta; class Magnoliopsida; order Piperales; family Aristolochiaceae; genus Aristolochia; species Aristolochia contorta. The sequence goes on along the minus strand of CM039665.1, from coordinate 37,991,838 downwards.
GAAAGCACTTTTCTAAAGTAATGGGTAAAGAAGAAGAAACTCCACGGACGACTCGGAGAACAACCAGATCTTCCTGCGCAAATCTTTTAAAGGATACTAATGTGATGCATAGTACGAGTGAGAGCGTGAAGGCCCCTCCTATATCAGTGGATCTATTACCAGAGGAACCCGTTAGCTTAGACAAATTGCTCGCCCGTTTCCCTGGCAGGAGAGATCAAATCTTTGAAATATTGCATTTAATTGGGCCAAGCGATTCTCCTATGATTCCTCTCTTACTATATGGAGGTGCTTCCACAGGAAAAACTAGCGTAATTCTTCAGGTTTTCAGCTATCTTAACCGTCCTTTTGTTTACACAAGTTGCCGTTCTTGCTACTGTCCCAGAATTCTGTTTGAATCAGTTTTAGATCAGCTACTACTGCATAGGAGGGAGTTAAATAGTGGGTATTCAAGTGCTAAGAAATGCGAAAGGTTTTCTGATTTTGTGAATTTTCTTAGAGATGCTCTAATTCAGGTCGTTGGCAAACTGAAAGAGTCTCGGAGGATAGCAGTTCCTGAAGAAACTACAAGACTAGACAACGGAAATATGGTTTATTTGATATTTGACAATTTGGAGCTTATTCGAGATTGGGACAAGAATTCCACCATAATTCCCATGTTGTTCAGACTCTATGACCATCTTAAAATGCCAGAAGTGGGTCTAATTTTCATCAGCAGTTGTACGCCTGATACATACTATGCTAATACTGGATATGTGGAGCCCCTTTATGTTCGTTTTGCAGACTACACTGAAATTGAACTTCATCAAATATTTATGAGAAACCAGCCAAATGCAAAGCTTTATTCATCTTTCCTTGAGTAAGTTATAAAGACTCATCCTTGTAAACCCATATAGATCTCAAACCATATAAACTGTTATTTCTATGATTATGTGGAAAGTTATTGATTGTTCTTGTGTGACAGTGTGGTCTTGAAGCCTTTTTGCCGAATTACCAGACGGTTTGATGAACTATCTAGTGCTTTGCGGCCTTTATTTCAAAAATATTGCGAGCCCTTGAATGATTTGAGCAAGGCACCAGATGAAAATACCAAGAGAAGGCTGTTTAGTCATCTGCAGCCTCACCTTGTTCCTGCTTTGAACCAGATATTTATGGTTTCTCCACAAACTACTGCTGACAAGGAAAAACTAGGGAAGGAAAGCAAGTGTAGAATTTATGATAGAGAAGCACCGGAGGAGTTAGATTTTCACATGTCAGTATCTGCTAAATATCTTCTCATTTCATCTTTCCTTGCTTCAAGAAACCCAGCTACTCTTGATGCTGCACTCTTTGACTCAACAGGTGGTTCTGGTAATCAGAAGCGTAAGCGAAAGTAAGTCTACGAAATAATTTAAAATAAGTTTTAAAGAGGAGTTTCTTTTAAGCCTCGGCCAGATTTATCTTGTCTATTCAGTAAATTGCTCTTATTTGGCAGCAAGTCAGTAGTTGTAGCAAGGCCACTATCATGCCATCAATAATTGACCCTACCATTTTAACTAAGCTTGCATGGCCTTGATACGATGGTGAAGATTGCTCATAGTATACTTTGCAAGCATTGTCTGGTTATTATATTACTCAATTATCACTGGTGCATTTAAATCTCTTTTTTTCAGATATTCTGTATTTTTGGCAGAACCTGCTATGATAAATTTTTTTTGCTTCAAAATCCTTTTTTTTTTGTTTAGGATTTCAGAAACCTCTGTACAGAAGAAGGATCTAGTAGCACAGGAGCAGCTTTTGAAGGGACCTGGGACATTCCCATTGGAGAGGTTGTTAGCCATATATCAGTGTATCACCTCAGTGGCAGAAGATTTGCCAGAGACAGAGCAGCTTACAGAACCAACAGGGGCAGCTCATGGTGCGAGTGGACTAATGGCTGATGTGTTGTTGCAGTTATCAACTCTTTGTAATGCAAATTTTATCAGTAAAGGTGGAAGCTGTCCCTTAGAAGGATCAACCCGGTACCGTTCCCTAGTAAATGAGGAATTGGCTCTAAAGGTGATAATTTTTTATTTCCTTCCCATTGAATTATTTCCTGCAATTTTCCATGTGTTCTTTTTACTTTTTTCTATTCCATGTATCAACCTTTTTTCTTTCTGGCTTGTCCATTAGGTCGCAAGGAGTGTGAGCTTGCCTTTATGGAAGTACATGTACAGAGGATAGTCAGATAGCTATGCATACGGTGTTTAGGATGTCTTTACAGATTGAGGTAAGCAATGCGTTTGTTTGCCCAAGTTGATGCTAGCTTGCCATTTAGCGTCTCCATCGGATCCACCTCTCCTGGACATTGAAACCCTGGTGACATGTCTGAAGTATTGAGGCCTTCCTCGGGGATGTCTTCAGGCACATACTGGCAGTAAACTTTTCTTTTTGCACAACTTCAATGAAATCCACCCACCAGGTCTGTGTCTTATAAGTTTGAGCTTTGCGTCAAAGAAGAAAGGGGACATAATCTTGAAGTAGAAAGAGAACGAGACCTTGTTTAGTAAGTGGAGTGCCTAATCTTGGAATGGAAAAATGAACCGCATATGCAGGCATAAATTCTACAGCGAAGCCAAAAGCGTGAAGATAATATAAAACAACCTACCCCCCGAGATACAGTTGAAGCCTTTATGAATCGCCTTTTCTGGGGATCCAAGTTGTGTTTGCCTCAAGCCTCAAACCTCTAGGGTGATTCAAGACTTCCTGCCGAAAGAGAAAATCATTCACATCATTAAACAGTTTGCAAGACAGCAATAAACAAGACGTTGAGTAATCATGTCCCACGGTAAGAATGTAATATTTGGGGGACAGATAAGCTAGATTTTCCAGCGTAAATGATGTGAATGTATTTAAATAATAGAATAGGTAAAGATACATCCGTTTTACAATGATATCCTCGAGGGTTCTCCTCCAGAAACCCTCTTTGACCAAACATATTACTGGTACATTAGAGCTGATTACGTTTGTACATATTATATACAATGCAACAACCAACAACAATTATTTACAAGCAAAAATAAAACAATGGAACTGCTTGTCAAGAAATGAGAATCAAAATCAAGATTAAACCTAGCATAACCACCTGAAATCCTAAAAGACAAACATTCAAACAGCATAAAGATTTGCCCATTTTCCCAGTTCGTATGGATCAGCATAATAATATAGCTTGATCCTGTTTGTGAGAGAGAGCCCAGATGGAAGAGTTTGATATTCAGAGTCATCTTGCTCTGTCATGTCATCTGCAAATGCAGCTATATCACCAAGAAGTTTAAAGTTGACTCTGCGTGCTTGAATTGGTCTTGGGAAATCAAAATAAAGAGGGGTTCCTGGTCTGACTTCTGGCAACCGATATTCTCCAACCACGACCATATTATTTGAATCCTACAAGGTAGGTTAAATAAGATCAATCAATGGAGGATAAAAGAACAGAGCACAACAAACAACAAGTTTCATAAGAAAGCTACTTTAAAAGTTAACGTTGTTTAAATGTATTTAAGTAGCACACCGCATGCAATGCCAGAGATATACAGCTTGAAAAATATAAGCAGGGTCAAACTACAATCCAAAAATAGCAATTGCAGGACCAAGACAAATAAACAGTTGAGCTAACTAAGTCCATTGAGAATTTGCACATGGAGAGGAAGTGAGGCGAGAAGAATAAACAACATTTCCAGCTATCATAAGAAATCAGATTAGATGACGCAATTATCGTGGGGAAGCTGAAGGTTGTAGAGAAGTAAGAGCTAAATAAGTGAACAGTGGAGACTGGAAGCTGTATCAAGATATAACGAGGCAGTCTTGGTGACAAGTGTGATAAAGCATACACCAGAGAAATAGATATTTTACACAATTCCCCATAACTGGCTATGAATAATTCATTTTATTCTTTTTTTTAGGTGACTCTATTACTGAACTTCCTGGGAAAATTTGACTGGTTCTTTCTCCTTTCCAAAGGAGGAAAATGAACAGGTCGGTTGAGTCTTTGGTTTCATAGCCATAAGGCAGTGGGTTTCACAAATAATGAGTATTGTATTACATTGACAAAAGAACTCAAATAATACAATCAGTCGGGTAACTGGCCACCTCATACAAATAAAAGGAACACAGGCCATGCTCACAAGAGGAGCTAAAACACACCCTATATAGTTAGCGTGAGTAATCAAATATAAAAGACAAGCTACCTTGAGTCAAATTCCATTATGACTTTGTCCGTGATCAGGAATAGGACTATTACAATGACACCTCATACAAGCAGTATCATCCACACCATGAGAAATTATTAAAACTGGCCAACTAATCAACATTTTCTTGGAGACTTCTCTACTTCATCTGGTAAATCAAAATTCAGTGAAGCCAGAGGCTACTTTTTGAAGAAAGGAATAATCCATAAAAATCAGAGAAAGGGGAGCAACTGTTTAAATTTCGACATACCCTTTACTGCTTTTCTAGAGTTGTCTTTTATTTAAAGCACTCTTTCTTTCAAAAAAAAAGCAACTTTCATCTGATCTTCTTCTATGTATCCTGTGAGTCTGAATATAGTGGTAGTATCTTAAACTACACTTACATGAAACGAGGGGGAGTTTTGTCTCCTTACTGGGATTTGTAATGTAGTTTTATGGGGGGATATTATTATTATAATGTACCAACAGATAGTGGGATAAGAGGACTAGAAGATTTAAGATTGCCCTATTCTTTTCTTCTCTTCAAAACCAGTTAACTGGAGTGGCCATTTCCTCTTGACTTATTATATCACAATGTCTCAGTTTCTTCATCTCCAAAGAACTCTTTTTTTCTTTTTTTTTTTCTACCTCTCTCAGACCAAGTCTATTTCCTCCCTTCAAACCCAGTCTATTCCAGCTTTTTTAGGGAATGGCATGCACCTAGTACCAATGGAAAGTCCAAGTTGGCTTCGTACCTCCGAAAACTAAATGTACATTCTTGATCCACAAAGCATAAGTTAACCACAGGCACACCTTCCCTTTCAGAACCAACACAGAGGCAAACGTACCTGTAATGCAGATACTTGGATGAATAAAACTGCAGGCATGATGTTCCTGTCTTCAATGCACGTAACAGAAGCATCCCAGGTATTTTTTGCATTCATGCAAGGTGGTGAATGGGCAACCCATGGTTTAATTGCACTAAAAGCATCAAACCGAAATCCAGCTAATGTTGGCCCACCAGGTGATATGTATTGCTCAAGGACATGATCATAGTCTGTCAACCTTTCTACTTCAATCAGAACCTGAAGTATTTCCAATCAAATAAGTAGGAGATTGCATTATATGAACAAAAATAGAGAGAGTAGGTAACTTAATAATGTTGAGTTAAAAGATGCTCAGGGTAAAAGCAGGTAATTAAGGACCATAAAAAATGAGACACTCATGTGGAATCTGTTATATGTGCCAACATCCCTCTAACACCCACTCTACCCTACCTTCGATGCCTCGGCATCAAGCCAAGTCCCTCTCTTAAAAATAAGCTACATTGTCTCTAGATTAGACAACTTAACCCATAATCCAGATGGCCTTTCAATTACCAGATATAAATCATGATTATATGGATCCTCCTCAAAGTTGCAAAATTTTATAACAAATCATTGCTTACCTTGAACCGACCCACTGGTGGAGTTCTCTCCAACCACGCTCTCAAGTTCGTTTTATCTGAGTTTTGCAGAGAGGCAGTCCCCACATCATTTCGGACAAGGTTTCCAACCACCAGCAGCCTTTTTGCATGAATGCAGGGATTTACTTCAGGCAGTGCACCAAAAGAGGCACGACGGTTAAGTTGTGAGAAATCATTCTCATCAAGAGAGAGAAGACTGTACTCTCTTGCTAGATGAACAGAGCCAGAACCAGTTTGTTGAAGACTCAAACTAATCCAAATGATCCTGCATCGAACAGGATTCTTAAATGCAAATTTAAAATGTCTTGTAATCTCTTCTTCCACACCAGATGATATAAGTGATTGAACATCCCATCTACCAATGCAAGAGCGCTCCTCCTTATTTATCTTATTGCTGGCCCATATTTGCACCTGTTGTATAAAAACATGTTTAACTCTTTAGATAAAAAACAAAGAGAGCAGAATCCAAAAGAGACAAACTCATCCAACTTTTTACCTTTATAAGATGATGATACACATTTTCTAAACAAAATTTTCGAAGAAAAATTGTCATTCTTGACATGCTAAAATAGAAAAAAGAACTAGTTCACAAAAGACAGCTTGCACATTAGGAGGGATTATAGAATTCTTTGCTTAAGGAAGATAAATAATAAGCGTGCAAGTCTGAAAAATGGAACTAAACTTAAAAGGCTTCCAGAACATCAGAATATATGTTCTAAAAGTCTCAGTGCACAGAGCCAACTCTATTCTATGTCAAGTCATGGGCCTCTTCTAGGTGCTATTCAGGAACTGGATTCTTTTCTTTTTAATAAATTGATTGTATTTTTTTTTTCTAACTTAGTTAATTGCCTAAATGTTTCTCGTACTCGCACTATGGTCTTCAGCACGACTTTCTTTCCGATGTGATTCTCTCCATTCTTGCTCCTGATGAGATTCTCACTGTTTTTCCAAAAAGTAAAGGTGTTGTAACGTATTTGTTGAAGCATTCAGTATGAATATACAGTTTTAAGGCCATGATCAAATCATTGAAGAGTTCCCCAATCATGGTTGTAACTGAATATACAGTTTATGGTCTCAACCTCTTCAAAAAAAAAAAAAAAAAAAAAATACAGTTTATGGTCATGTTCGTAATTTTGTAGAATATGCCAAGTGATATTGATGGTGAGAGAGCATGCCGATCTTTGTTTGGTGGTGGGTGTGTTTTCTTAGAGATATATTTATCATTTCTCACATGTACAAGGTCCCCAAGTAGTTTAACTTCAAAAAATTCTTAGGAGATTATTAGTGTCATTTATTTCCTGTCTTGCAGTTTTCATGTAAAAGAGTTTTGGAATGGCAGTTAAGAGAGACTGAGAGAGGGACAGTTTCGACCTAAGGAAGCTCCTCTTCCCCATAATTATTATTTTACACAGTCAGAGAACCTCTGGCCCCTTCGCGCCACGCCGAGATAGAAGCTTGCTGCTTCAGGTTGCCTAAAGTAACCTTTAGGTTGTAAAAGGATATCAGAACAGGGCCTACTATGAATTATTATTTTCTGAACCGGAATCCTTGGACAACCGCGACGCCGTGGAACCTTCTATGAATTATCAGTTCCTTTTTTTATTGAATATTTCAATTATTTGTTCTATGACTTACCTAACTCAATGATTACTATCAGAGACAAAATATGGATGTAAAACAAAAGTGTAGGACTCACAGTGGGGGCATCAGATGCTGAATATCCATGTGAACTAATGAGGACCACTCCAGAGACATCAGCAAGGCCGCCAAGGACAATAGCAAGCTCAATAGTTGAGACACTTGGGGGGGCTCTCCAATAGGAATGTTTTTCCCCAGCACTACAGGGAGTGAGCAATGACAATGGTGGTGCAGAACCAGCAGCTGTCTCTATCTGAATAACATGTAAAAAATAAGATATCCATTACAAATAGCACAAGAAAATTTAATAGTTCATATTTGCACAGCATCAGAGGATGTATTACGACAAATATCCTGGTGAAAAAAAAAACTCCCAGAACGTATTTTGTCTGGTAGACACCCTAACAACTGGAGGGAGCTTAAATAATATTAAAGCAGGCTTAAAAATATGAAGACAAAATTATATTAAAATCATAAATTTTTAGGCACATTTCTTGTTCTTCCTTATCCTGGATTCTATTATAAATATGAAACAAAAAATACCTACACACAATTCACAAGTTATGGATACCCAATCAACATCACATAAAAAGTGCTTCTTGTATTGAGTATAATTTTTAGGCAGGTTTTACGGTACTTCTAAAACATCATATAAACTTACGAGTATGCCTTAGGCTACCCCCAGCCAAAGAAGATACAAAAGCATGCAATAAGTAAATCTACAAGAACAACATTCTAGAAATTTCACTGGCAAGTGATTTTCATTATGCTTTAATTTGCATGGGATATGGATAAGACAAAACCTGTATTAGGGAAGTAAATAAGTCTAGAACTCCCTCAAAAGAGATCCAAGGACTCACCAAAGGGGGCACAGCCCTTGCGGCATCTGATAAGAACATTTCAATAACATCTCATAATAAAAGAAAAAGAATTCTGTAATAGATGCAAAATCTATTTAACGGAAGAAATCTCCATAAATTAACCATTACTAGGAGGCTCAAAAAACAGAGAATAGTTAGCATCTAATGGCGTCTTAGGATACCGACATAACAGACTGGATAGAGGTTACCCATATGCTCACATCAATTTTTGTACACTCTTTACGTCTCACTTTCTGGTTTCACCACTGATTTATAAAACTATAGCAGAATCTTGATTCCTTTCTATCACTGCAATCTTTCTTCTTTTAATGTAAACTAGGGATTTGTTGAGTAATAACTACACAAAAGATGCCTTTTCAGATTCCATTTCAGTATAACTCTTGATTCTTTAGAGCATTTTGCTTCTGTATTGCCCCTGAACACTCTTCAGCTCCTTAATTTTGTAAACTTATATTAAGGGAAACTTCTTATGGAAGGGGAATTGGAGAATAGAGCTTACTAACTGATCAGTTGGGAGGAAGCAATCATCAGGTTGCCAGATATTTGGAGGATAATTATCATTGATGTAGCATTTTTACCAGTGGTAGTATTGGAGGCTTTGTAGCCGGATATACTTTTGTCTTGGCATACTCTCACTTGTGCTACAATTGGTATTGCTGAGGAAGGGAAAATAGAATAGATTTCTCAAAAAGGAGCATCATTTTTTTGGAGGAATATTGCTCAGAGTACTGCCATTCTTAATAACAATGCTTGTGTGGCAATAGGTGTGGTAGGAAGATGCTATTTTGGAAGGATCTTTTGCAGGGGAAATTGGTTTTTATGGGTCGGTTTCCTAGCTTGTTTTATTTGGCCAAAATTCAGGATATTGGATGGCTGATTTGTGAGTTTCAAGTATCTTTTAGAAAAGTAAGATCGCTGTTTTTCAGGCATTTGTTCAATAATATTAAGGCTCTTGACAAGTCACACTTAATATCTGACTTGGATGCTCGTTTTTCTGCCAAGGAGGATAAATTGTTACAAGTGCGAACTTCAGATGGAATCTTTTAGTCTAATCTTAATACCAGTTCATTCAGGTTCCTTGTCAGAATCATCCAGCATCTATGGTTTGGAAGCTCATTGGTTAAAAAGCAAACAAAGTCTTTAAGTCAACAAAAGGAAACTTTCTCTATTGTTTTATTTTATTTTATATTATTTTTTTGAGCAAGAAAAAGTTTCTCTATCAAGCAACATCCAAATACTTTTTGAGGAAAATGAAAGGATTGTATAGAAGACAGACAGAGAAAACAAAAGAAGGGCGAATAAGAAGTACACCAAAAAACAGAAATTACAAAACCACAAAGTCGTCATATTTTAATCTTTTAGTTGACAAGTAAATACTGAAAACTCTTGGTGAAACAAAATTTGCACCATATCTTCTTCCAATCAATTGGGTTGCATACTTCCAAATACGAAACTAATTAATGTAGTATATTTTCAACCAGAGTCTACCTCATGTAATAGACTGGCAAATGGAAATTCTGCCAGCGACTCTTCTCCATTAAGTATCTTCTGCAACCATCCCTTGTCTGCATCAGCCGCTCCAACATCAGGAACTTTACAAGTAGGCCCGAGAACTAGGTCTAGGGCATTGCATGCTGCATTCTCCGCTCGAACTCTTCTTCGTGAGCTTGTCAAAACCTTTACATAGTCTAACAGCAGTGCATCTAGCACAAGTTCACTGCAGCATGATCTACATATAACACCACCCAAGCACTTGTAATAAGCGCCTTCCCTTTGGCCTCCATGGCTGGACATACTTTGACTGGATAATGCAGTGAAGCTTCCTATATCCCTTAAACTACTACAGTTTGTCAAAAGATAAGCTCCCCTTCCTGCACAGCACACCTTGCACACCTTCCTTTCACAGCTGTTACATATTAAAAGCATGGGTGTATTTTCAGACGTACCAGTGCAAGAAGCTTTCACACTAGAATGCATCTCTGAACGAACTTCACACTTAGAATTACTGCAGGATTCCCCTATACGGCTAATGTTCCAAAAGTCAATAACATCTTCTTCGACAATGTCAAGACCAACTGAACCAGTTATCTTGTCTTCCAGTGCCACATATCCCAAATTTGCAAGGGAAGTTGCAGCTTTGCACAACCTACCCATGTATGAGAACTCCAGCAATCCATTTGGATCAATAGATGCAGGGTCAGTGCCAATAGATAACAGAGCTCTATCTCTTTCAGCAGCAGAGAGGTCAAAGTGTAGCCTTTCAATTTCAAGTTTCATTGCTTCCGTAAAATCAACTTTCCTTGCCTGCCATGGTCAGCAACTTTACTTAGAGGAGAAGGTTGCTAAGGCAATACATATTATGACATGAAATAATGGTATCTAAGACATTCAAATCATATAAATTACCATAGGTAAAAGTCACAAAATTGAAATGCAAAAAGATCATAATTATTGCGTTTCAACCAAAACAATGTCGTAGAGGCCAACTTTATTTAATTTTTTTTTTTTGAAAATGTGATTAACTTTTATTGAGATGAGAACATAATGATAAACCAAAATGAAATTCCGATTGAGATGAGAAAGTTCTGAAGGGTTCTGCTGCAGTCACATGAAACTATTGAAAATAGTCTTCGACATTACATTCAAGTTGCAATTAATAGTTCTCCATGAGCTATGTGGAGTCTGAGCAACACCCACAAGTTCATACTTTTTTGTAACATAATTATGTACGTTAAGCCAAGTAATGCATGTATATTTATTAAGAATACTACACATACTTAGGATTTAAAAGGTAATTATTATTACTATTCTTTCCATGATATTTCCAACTGAAGTATTAAAAACAGATATACAGTCTTAACGAGCAATCACAGGACATTGGGGGAAAACTGCATACATGTTTGAAAAAAAAAAGAATAAAAAGAATATTTTGTGCACAGTACCATATTTTGACCAGAGAGAGCTTTAAAACAACTGATGTAGTTTTGAACTCCTGTGGTACATTTAGGTGTATCATCTAGTTCCCGTGAGGGCCAATTAGAGTCTGCTTGAGAAGCTGTCTGACCAAAAGTAGAACTATCTAAGAAATCAAGAAAACCCATGTCTGCAGATACCACATTTGCTGTTGCACTTGATGGCTCGGATGCAGTCACTGATGGCGAAATCAGAAAATCGCCAGTGAGAAAGTCAACACCATTGTTGACTAACCCAGAGGGCTGAGTTGGTGGCAATGATGTCTCTTTGGGTAAACCATTACAATAAAATGGGTTGACATCCAGATCACATAAAAACGGATTTGTCTCTTTCTTCTGATATTGGAAATCGCCGGCGGTTCCTCCTGTTTCTCGTGATGCCTTAGGAACCATTTTGGTCTCTAAACCACTTAAGACAGACTTTTTATCTTTCTCAAATTTGTGGGCAAGTTCAATGAACTTCATACTGGGGCCTGCATTTGCAAAAATGTCGTTCCAAGGGAGAGAAACTCCAAGCACCTCTATCTGAGAAAATAAATGAGAGGAAGAGTTAGAACAGAGTGGTATCATGACGCAACAACTAGTAGTGCTAAAGAGACATAGTACATGATGGTTGATTTCAAGTTATTGCATATGAAGCACTAAATGATCAGATATATGAATGAACTCTTCACCACATCTTAAAGTCAACTTCAAAATACTTAGCACAGGAAAGAACATAGTGTAAAATTCTAACAATAACGGAAAGGTAAACACACTACTGTCACCTTTTTACCTCACCAATGGTAGTGGGATTTCTTCCAGCCATGGCAGGATAGAAAGTTAGTGCAACCACACGAGTAAGAAAGCTCAAGTCACCCTCCAGTTCTTCAAAATCATACAAGAGGGATAGTCTAGGCTTTTCAAGAGTATGAAGACGCGAACCGGCACCAGTGACTGCCACATCCTCTGGATCAATAGGGCCTGACAAAGGTATAACTAGGCTTGTCCCATTCGCACACTGAGGCAAAGCAGCTCCCTGCATAAAAAATTTAATCAAATCTCCAGACAGACAACTCAGCACAACAAACAGGCAACTGCAACAAAAAATTATCTTATTTCTGAGCCCAAAATGACACTATACATAAGTGTAAACCAGGTTTCCAGAAATCAATTTAATAATAAACTAGACACATAAGGATGAAATAAAGAGATAAACTACAACGAACAAGAATAATATGAACCCAAACAGATAATACAAGGCAAAAAGCAGATTACTGAATTTAAAATTATGAGATTCTAGTGATGACAAAAATAACTAAAATAAGAAAATTTATGTCAAAATAGGCTCAAACGCCCAGCATACAGTAAGTACCCAAATAGATGACCATAGAGCATGAAAATAAAATTAAATTAAAAAATTATGACTATGAATTGAAGCCGATATATTTATTAAAGTTTTTCATACTCTAACTAGAGGGGAGGGTTGAAGAATAAGGATTTTGGTCAATTCATTCAGTGTGAAGACCACATTTCACATGTGATAGACTAATTACTAAGATTGCGTTCTTAGGTACAAGGATGTAATTTCATTTATACTGTTGTTTGTAATTAGAGCAGATTACCCATGCCTAAAGGTATTTCTTTAATTTCTATGTAATTTCACTAAATACTATTAATAACGGAGGTAGTTAAGGGTCAAACTTGGACCCTCTTCCAACTCTCTTTTCATTCTCCATTCCTCTTATTTTTTCCGTATTTCTTGACAAAACAAAAATGCTAACATCAGCATTCCAAAAGCAGATGCAGCCACTAAATCTGGAAGCCTGCACACTCCAAATTGGGTAAACAGTCATAAATCTTATATATAGCTCAACAAAACAGTCATAATACTGCTCAAATAGCAGTATACGCCATTAAACTTGGTATGCAACAAATGAAATAGAACTTTTTCTGAAACAGGTTGCTTCCAGAAATTGATGAACATGATACTGGAGACTCTTCGTAAAGGACCTCAACACTCTCATACCGTGTATGAGTAAAAGAGAATAAATTGACAAAGAGTATAAGTGAGGAAAAAGAAAAAGCGCAGTAGAATTCTGAAAAGGGAAAAATCTCATCGGAGGCTCCAGGTTAGCCCCTGACAATCTATTACTCCGAGTGAAATTACAATATGGTGACAGAAGTACCCTTCTGTAAGGCTTCATCTCTAATGATTTAAAAACAACAATTGATAAAAATTACATCAAAGTACTCCTTAACTCAAGGCCGATCTAACCGAAATAACAGGTAAAATACGAGTTATTTGAAAGTCATACTGGCAGTATATAATCAATGTATAAGGAAAAACAATAGCCTCTAGAAGTCAAATTTAAAAATGGCTTTGGATCCAAATCTTCAAGAATTAAGGGAGTCTCTTATGACTCATCAACAAGGAGTCAAGAAATATTATCCTCTCTCTCATAGATGCCGTTTGCTGAAGGATAATAATAATATAAATCACCTTTGACAACTGGCCAGCTTATTATAGGTTAGGCAGCTCCTTCATGTTAAATCACCCAAAACAAGTTCTCGTATTAAGTTATAGATCACTTGTAGTTTGACATGCAACTTCTCTTCAACCAATTACCTGATTTGTGACTAGAAGGGAAGTTTCTGGCCAACAACTTCTCATGGAACTTCTAATTATACATACTTTCTCACTGAAGTTCACTTTTTTCAGTAATTGGTGCTTCAGGTTTTATGTTCTTCTCCTCCACTTATGCACCACAGGGGATACTTGTACTTTTTCATCCCGGACAATTTATCATATTTATTGACATCACTTTCTTATTGTCTTTAAAAATAAATTAGCATAGATTTAGAAGGCCCAACAATCTTTTGGAGAAAGTCTAAAATGCATCTAACAAAACTTTTAAAAAATTGGGTTGCAATTAGTGTTTCTTGACAGATACTTAATAATTTCTTCTAAGAATAACTCATGAAGGACAAGGCTTCCCTCTATGATGCTGTGTTAACAAAGCATTTCACCTGGCCTGAGTCATGATAACTTTGGGTGGCATCTAGAGCCTTCTGCTTATAGATGTTACCTCATTGACAAAAAAAAAAAGAAAAAGAAAAAGATTGTTTAGTTCAGAAAACTTGAACAGGGGCCAAAGTACTTGGAATAGGTCTCCTAGCAAGCTAGATAGCCTAAACACCACAAAGTTTTTCTTAAAAAATTACAGCCAGGCTGATGCAAAGCACGACATCCTTCCTCAGTAAACAAAACGTAACGCATGATAACACCAAGTACAAAGATAGCTGAACTGTCGAGATAGAAAAAACTAAAAACAAAAAACCACCTCTAGGACAACTTTAAGCTCATCTAAATTTGGCCCTGTTCTGACATCAAGAGTGGCAGGGAAAGATGACTCTTCTGCTCCATGTAACACAGTAAGAAGAAGCTGGCACACATGGCAGGGCTCACTGAGATAAATAAAAACTTCCACAACATCTGCAGCTGGAGGGAAAACCTGTTGTAAAGGAAGAGCAATCACTTAATGGGGAAAAGCGCGGAAAAAAAAAAAAAAAAAAACTGAATATTGCTTCAGCACATTTTATCTGACAAGAGGGAAAAAAAAAGACAAAGAATATTTACCCATATTTGATCTTTTCTCTTTACACTAAGAAGACCTCCCCCATCATTTTCATTTGGGAAAATGTTTGCTACTGGCTTCAAAAAGCAAGCTGGGGGACGAGATAATACCTGACCACATCGCAAAGAAAAGAACTGAAAAGGGAAAAGAAATGCTAAACTCTATAGAAGAATCTAAAAAGCAAACATTTATTGCTTCTTGATTGTTGAATGACAAGGATAATTACCAGAGAGAGAACAAAAACAAATAGGAAAATTATAATGATGTTTTAATCAGTTTAGTTCACTTTTTTTTAATTCCTTTACTTCTTTGGTTCCATCAAGAGTTGCATCAAACTTACCTTCACAGGATGAATTTGAATTGATGGAACATGCTTGAAGAGTCTTATTCCCAGAAACATCTCCAGTTGCTTTTGGCGAGAGCTATCAACAACAGCATTTTTGTATCTCCTCAGCAAAGTAATTTTCATATTTTGAGCAGCAGCAAACTGTTTTGATTTCCCACCATCAAATATATTAAGAATATGACTGTGCATTGCCTTAGAACCAGTATAAAGTGTTGCATGAATATCACCAGCAAGCAAAAAAAGCTCAGCTAACTGTGAAATTGGCGACAAAATTGTTGAGCACTTGAACTCCTCAAATGTCATATCAAATCTTTTCCATGGCTTATCTGGGCATGGATGCTCCCAAGTAGTAGTCCTAGTGTTGTGATCAATGTAGTATGTCTTCCCTGTTACTGCATCAGTTCTTTTTTCCCATCCTGGAGGCAAAGGGGCAGCATATCCTCCATTATTATTTACTTCCGAGTATCTAGATACTGAAGAAACACCAAAAGATAAGTCAGTGTCAAGGGAGATGCCTAGCCTCCGACACTGCTCAACAAAGACTTGCAAAGCACCAAAAAAACTTGCAGCATTGGTTCGATCCAAAGAATCTGCACAGTTAAATCGGATAACTCCATTCTGAAGTGATCTCAAACAGAAGGCTCCATCAACACCATCAGTACAGATAATCACCCCTTTGCAATCTCTAAGCTGCTGTTGTGAAGGCAAGTAATCCCCTTCAAATATACCCACAGCTTTCGTGGGTCCCTTTAACAGTTTCCATAGTCCTTCAATTGTCTGTGGTTCACCTTTTAATTTTGTGCTAGCATGCCAATCATAATTTATCACGTGGATTCGAGCATCAGGCAGCTTTCCAGTTGATTGGATGTAACTTAGAGATTCCACAAAATGCTGGACCAAAATAGATTCAGACTTTCCTTCAGCATTCCTTAACAGGTTCATGCAAATTATGGGAACAAAGGAATCTTTTTTCTGAGCTCCGATAGACTTGTCAACATTCTTACAGTTGTACCTCTTACTTAACCTCTGGTAGTATTGTAAACTCCCATTATATGGTTCTCGATCGGCAACATAAATTTCTGCTTCAGCTGCTGTCATTTTCAACTCTGCACCCCACCAGATTGGTATGGTACCTCGTCGCCAAATATACGTGGTAAAAGGAACACTCTGACTGGTCTTCCTTGAGACCCATACAAGTTGCTCACATTCCACTTCATTTCCTGTCATAACATTGATCGTGCAGTCAGACTACTTGATTTCACTTTTCCACCCTCATTTGAAATGAAGTTTTCCATTGCAGATTTTATAATTCAAAGTAAAATAATGCAAAATAATTACTACTCTCTCCACAGAAACTAGAACAGATAACAGTGTCCTTTGACAAAGATAACAGTGTCATTTGACACCTTTCAGTCGTTTGGCTATCTTTCATTTTCTAGTTCTACATCCATTCCGCATCCTTTCACACACGACTCCTTCATAAAAGTTTCATGATGGCAGATCTTAAAGTCATTTTTTTCAATCACAGGTTAACGATAAGTTCTGCCAGTGTTAGATCCAGTAAAATAAATCCCTAGACGACAAAATACTGAGTTATAAAGATGGCAGACCTTATCGTTCTTCCAATAGCAATCTGAGAGCATAAGCATCCTACAATTTCAGTAACAATATGCTCTAGGAAAATGAATCACTATTTTTGTTATTGTTAATCTGACCCAAGCTTGATTCCTTATGTCCTCTTATTAGTATTTAAGAATACAAGGTTAAATCAATCCCAGTATATAGAATGTCAATCAATTATAAGAAAAACATGAGATTTCAGAGCAAAGATGAATAGATCACCAAAATGATACAGGATTGGATGGGAGAAGAACTTTGTACTTCAGCATACATTTAACCAGAATATCATGGAATACAGCTACTAAGAATGAATCCCACCTGTACTGAAGCATGCATTCAATCCTCTAGCCAAGTAACGAGTGCCAGGATGCAATCTACTACGGCGGGCAGTAAGAGCAACAGTCCCTTCTTGCTGACCTAAGCACCCAAAACTTCGACATTCTGCAAACCCCTACAAATGAATATCTGTATAAGAACAATCCAAAACAGAGTGCAAATAAAAAATAGAAGACCTCTTGTTCTTGAAAACAATGCAAAAAAGTGATTTAAAGTTAAAGGATACCATTCAAAGTACATAGCATAGAGAAAAGGACTACCAACTGAACCAAGTCAGGCAAATAGAACCAGCACAGAAATCAGCTTCTTAAAAAGATAATATCAACTCCTTCAATTTTCTCCTCGGTTTATCAGTCCTGTGGGCATATGTCTAGCTTCAACCATTCAATGACAAATGTTCTTCCCAACACTAATCATATGACACCTTTCTTGCCTAGGATGGAAGTTTTCCTCACAGCATCTTTTTGTGGGACATTCCTTTCCACTAGAAAATCACCATGGTCTCATTGTTGCATCCCATCTAATTTTTGTATTCCTTTTGAACTTTCAGTGTTTCACTACTCCAAGAAGAATGAATATATGATCATATTTCCACCATTCTCAAGTAGCAGAAATAATAATTGTAGTACATACAATTATAATAATACTAATTTCAGCTTAAGAAAAATGTCAGGCACAACAGAACTAGTAGCTCACTTCCCATTTTATAAATAGTGTAAGTATTTCTCTCACAAGAATAATAGAAATATACAATTTAGGAACAGTCATTTGCTTGAAAGAAAGTGCACACCACATAACGACTCAGACGGTGGATATCTAGGCAGAGAAGTGCAGCCAACCGATATTGTGCTTAAAAGTTCAACAATTATGTCAATACTTGGTCAATTTGGCAGTGGTATAATGGTCAGCAAATGCCAAAATGTTCTTTGCAACATGAAACTAAGTTTGGACCCCGACTTCATCAATTGGCATCATTAATCCTCCTGTAGACTTAAGCAGGACCCATAATGCTCAACCATTTTAGGTTTCATCAACATGAGCTAAAACTAGAGCAGACAGCATCACCCTTGGTAATCATTATCTCTTCAAATCTCATGAAGTATTCATTCACTAATACCAAACAACATACTTTTTTTTTGAAATAGAACCAAACAACGTACAAACACAGCATAACATAAACACCAAGTACTGAGATCTACCAAATCGCAATTAAGAACAAAAGAGTCACAATTAGTATACCAAGTATGAAGCAAAACCTGCAGTAGAATGACACAATGTTGTGGCAGCCCAATTTCATTGAAAGGCCTTGAAAGCCAGCCATTCCAAACAAATTCCTCATCTGGACTCTCCAGTGGCGTACTGCTCGGAAAAGGTCTAGTAATATCTCTTGTTTCACAAAAATAATGCTTCTCATCAATATCAATTTCTAGCAACTCAAGAACATTCTTCACTTCTCCTTTGCCCTGAGGCTGAGGATTTCGAAGCTCGGTCTTAATCCATTGACTCTCCATCACTGTATATACACATCCACCTCCAGGTAAAAGTGGTATAGACGCATTCAACTTTGTTGCGACAAGAAGCAATCCAAAACCTCCCATGACTGAGTAACCCAGTATGGCTTTGCCATATGTTGTAGATTTACATAACAACCTTGAGCTATCAGTGATATAGTGCAACGCTTCAGCTTCAGAGACAAAAATATCACGACCCATTTTTCCATAATAAGCAAGTGAACCAGTTGTTGGATCCACCGAAATCACTTGGGTGTCATTCCTAGTCGATAAGCTGATAATAATAAATACCTCGGTTGTTTCAAGCACAACCACCACTACAGAGGTCTCCCTGGAATGAGTACCTAGAAAAGTAAAATAACAAAAATTAACAAAGATAATTGAAAATTATGTAATTTAGGAAGATCAAAGAGTTCTGCCGGTGGATCAAACTTGTCACATTTAACCAATGTCAATGGAATAAATGATACAACGAAAAATTAGAGGGGTACACGAGCTCTAGATCATATTAAAAGTCATTTGGCCAGGTATGAAAGACTGCCGAAACAAACCCATCTTAATGCCACGATTAATGCTGAATTACAAACAGAAAGAGACTACGACAAAAAAAAAAAAAAAAAAAAGAAGCGATGCAGATAAAAAGGACAATTTAAGAAGATACACTCACAAGATCCAATTCAAAGATAGCAATTAGATCATTTATAATGAGATATTAAATAAAAATCATCAAGACTACACTATAGATCAGAACAAAGACCAACGAAAGACGAAATGGACTGCACTATCTGACCGACTTATAAACATAAAACAGAAAACTATAAAATGAGATCGACCCGACTCGTGTCTAGAACATCCAAAGTGAAAGCAATTACCCCTTTCGAACGGAAAACTGTTCCGGCGCATGTTTTCCGACAAGGAGAGATCCCGCCGGGAAGGTAGGGTCCGATGGTCGAGCAGGAGCAAACTGTCGTCTCTGTGATCCGGTCTTAGCTCTAAAACGGCAAACCGACCATTTTATTTTCAATTGAATTTTGTTGGGTTTTGATATTTCCCAGGAATGCTTACCGGGCACAGAGAAAGCCGTAAACTTTTACGCGATACGCACCACCAAATCGCCGTCGAAACGAGAAAAGTAGACGGGCAGGGCGCGTGGGCCCCAATAAAATTGGTCGAGAAGAAAAGAGAATCTCGCCCTGTTTCACCGAAGCCAGTGATTTGTTCGCGGTAAAGAATTTAAATTTTAAAATAAAAATGCATAGAATAGCGTTTGTAAAAAACACACCTGACTCAACTGAACTAACACTACAGGCAAAACTCCGCCTCTATCAGGTTTTGAGGATTTATTTTGTTATATTTTTATTTCTTAAATATTAGTTAAAATTTGCTTTCAGAATAAAAATAACAAAGCAACACATTATTATTAATTAAAAAATAATGGAAAGTAGTGGATGTAATTTGTTTGGAAGTTGAGTCGAGCTTGATTTCTCTCTATATATATTTATGCCAAAGCTAAGAATTGTGGACAGGTATAAAACCCCGGTTGGAGTGTGAAAGTTAGTCCTAGTTACACACGGGAAAAATCTAATGAAAACTAAAAGAGTAACAGACCTGTTAGGTTTAATATCGCAACATTGTTGAATAATTTTATTAAATATTAATAAAATAATTTTTAAAATTTTTATTTTTAATAACGATATTGAGATTATGCAAAGTTATTTAAGCACATTTAAATATTATTTTTATCTACAGCCAATGTTTTAAAAATGGGACCAGACCACCCAATTCAACCCTGGGTACTCCGTGGTTTTTATGACATTGCTGTCTTTTTCGTACTTCACATTTAGCTCCAAAGCACCAAAAGTTAAGGCGATCATCACAATCTAAGGCGTGTCTAACACGACACTTTCCATCTGATCTTCACTTCGCCACATTAGACGCCTATAGTGACATCAAAGAAGAATGAAGCAAACCTCAAAACAGTGTCTTGAACAACTGTACTGACATATCAAACAGGAATGAGGCAACCCCCTCAAAACAAAGCGTCTTTAACCACTTCATTTCTACTGGGACAGATGCTAATTAAAATGTCCACCTCAAAACTTCATTATTAAATTACCAGACTTTCTGAGAGATCAACAGCCCACCTTTCCTCTCTGATCGTATGCAGACATCTTAGCTATCCAGTCCAATGTGAAATAGGTGCCACAACAAGCTGATAGCTTTTGCACCCTACTGTGTTACTATGAAGTAATCCGCTCATACATAAGAGAGATGTCACCATCTGCTTCTACATGTCCTGCAGACAGATTACAATTTACTCAGTGTCCTTGAGGTTTCTTCATGAACCAAAAAACAAGCGTTTAAGAATTTTCAAGCAAAGTTTTTTTAGCACAACAATTGTCAAATGCTATACCATAAAGCATGGCCAAGAGCACTGGTCACTGGTCCATCACTCTCCAGAGTGTGTTGCAAATCTCATCTGAGGAGGTTTTCAAGGGATCAAATTCAAACTTCTCAATCCTCTTTTTATCCCGATCCACAATATCTGTAGTCCTTATTAAGGAGCTGTTTTGCATTGAAATTAAATGAAGCAACAAAGGCACGAAATAGAATTCTTTAATTTAGACAGGAGCAAGGATACGACCAGAAATCTTGCTTTCATCACCCAGATCTGGGATCAAATTTGTCACACAGGCGTACATGGACAACAGCTTTCTGCACCAAAGAAGGGAGTGGTTTAGTTTTCTTTTCTGGGAACACTGTACAGAAATGCACAGAAGACAGAGGTCCAAGTGATTCTAATTTGTCCAGGCTATGGCATGAAGAAATAAATGGCTACAATAACCAAAGTACAATCACTGCAATGATTATGGAGTGATAAGACTAGCATCTTTAAATACAATTGCCAAAGTCGATACAAGCCAGCAAAGGTGCAGGGATATTTACTAGGGAGAGAATCTCTTTGCTCAGAGAATTAACAGAAATGATAAGAGCGCTAATGAAGGCGACTGATGTGGTAACCTTTTAACATTAGCATTATAATCCTCACAATCCAGAACCATTACTTTCCGCAACAAAAAACATGTCCACTTTCTCCAGAATAAATCAGATATTACGACGAATGCAGTTGTGCAATGCCAAACAAACAATGAGGATAATATTCCCAAAAGCCAACCACTATTTTCATAGAGAACATAAAAGATTTGTCATTCTCAAACATGGCTTGATTAAAACTAAGTCAAGGGAATTAAATGAAATATAGTCTCCGTAGCATACACATAACTGTAGTCTTAATTCCTCCATTGAGGCTTTTTTCAAAGATTCCTTGCGTTCTTCCACAGAAACCCGTTGCTTTTCAAGATCTTCAATCTCATCATTGACTTGTGTGCAGATGTAAAATGTAAACATGAAATCTTAGCTGCAAGGAAAATACTGTATATAGTTAAATGAAGAAAGGTTTAAAAAGGTACTTATCTCAGTTCTTCAAGAAGCTTTTTCTCCTTTTGACGTTTATCTTCCAGATCCCTCTGAACAAACTCCAGGTCTGATTCATCTCTGGCTTTGCTTATCTCCTGGCTACATGTCTCAACTTTCTCTTGGTTCTCTTCAGAACAACCAGTGAATCAGTCACAGGAAAAATAAATCGATAAGACAAAAAAATAAAACATGTGACGGAGTTGTCTTCATTTGAGTTAAACTTATAGACTCTACTCCTTGATTATAAGATCATTTCAGTTTAGCCCATTTTAGGACAGAACTAACGAAAAATAAACCACAAAAAAAAAAAAAACAACCTTCTAGTAGATCTTGAATGTTCGAGTAATCTGTGTTGCAAGAAGATACAAGTGATTTCGCTCCTTGGATGGATTTCATCAAGCCATCAATGTCCTTTCCGCTCTTTAGCAATTTTAGAAGATCATCACCATATGATAAGACCTCTTGAACATCAACTGCACGCACTTGCTCACCCATTTAAGTACTTTTAGAATGCTCGCCCAGCTGGAAAACAATGAAAACTTAGATCTACAGGAAGAATTATCTTCCTCTCTATTTGGTTTAATACAAGAGCATAGAGAGCCTGTTGCTTATTTCTGTACCAGAACTCCTACATAAACCTTCTCATCTCAATCGCATGACCAAATTTACTTGAGAAGATTGTGGCTCAATCAGAATGAATTGCTTCTGTGATACCAAATTGTCTCTTAAAATTCCAGAATGTGATATACACGATGCACACTCATCAAAATCCAACCTTGGAAATGACACAAATGTTCTCTGCAAGGAAGGCCACTCAAACGTTCAGCACAGGTACCTTTTGAGCAAAATATTTAGATAGAACTACTGTCCATAGAGAGAAGAGAGTTTTTTTTTCATTTTGACAACTATGCACTGGACAGAAAATGAAAATATAAAATATAAAGAATTAACTCTGTTTCAGAAATGGAAGTGCAGGTCTACGGTTGAGATATAATCAAGTAGACTACTAATAATTCGTTTGTTTCATCGCTCCGCTTGCTGTGAACCGACTGTTACAATCTTATACCCAAAGATATTCACCCAGATTTCCAGAATCCGCGATTCTCCTCATGGAGTCTCAAAACTCGAGATCGACATACCCATACAGAAACTTGTCGAAAAATCAAAAAATTTCCCCCGATTTTTTATAAAACTCCAAAAATCTAGAAATTAAAAAAGAAAAAGTCCTTAAAAATTCGAAAAGATCAGAAACTGTAGAACAGTAAAACAGGTATTATTCTAAGTAAATCTTTGTTCAAAGACGCTGTCTGAAGCAGGACATGTTGTAGTTCATGAAAATTTTCGTCTCAGTCAATCTTGGACTAAAGCCGCTTTTGCTACTGAAAGTGAAATGTAGTATTCGAGAGAGATACCAGAAGCACAAATAGTTCATCAAACTTAAGAGAAAACCGCAAAGATCCTACGATTATTAGAGAGGAAATAAGGGACGTAGGTAAAAACCCTACCTGCAGAAATTTCCTTTCTTCTCCGGCCAACAAGCAATCATAGAATCTTATCAGACGCTTACATCTACGGGAGCTGAGCACGCGCTTGTTTCAATTTAAGAAAGACCGTCAGGGAATCCACTGGGCAGACCTCACTCGTAGTGTCGGGAGGGAGGCTAATCGTGGCTTATAAATGCAAGATGCGGTAGTGCACTCGCTGCGCAGAAACTCTTCCTGGAAGCTCGTGGGACAGAGTCGAAAGTCGAAAGACCGTCAAGGGCGGGAAGCGGGGAAAAGAAGTGCAGCAAACGAAGGAAGAAAAGGAGGGCTTTTTCCATTTCTGGTAGATGTTGGCACGTCACGTGACAAAGGCGTCCCCGCACGCGCCATGTCACGCTGACCGGGTTCAGGTTTTATCGTCGTCGGGTTGCAAGTGTCATATTTACCACCTAATATTCAAAAATACGCAGCGAAGAAGTTTTCCCCGCCTTTTTCAAAGTGGATCCTCACAAACTGCACAATAAGATCAAAGTAGTCCCGATGGACCGACGAGATCATAAACGGCCATGAAGTCACAGTGATAACCGCCAAAAACCCAAACGGAGAAACAAAATTTATTAATTTGAAATCAACTGCACCTGAATACAAGATCAACTGTGTTCACTGGCGCCCAAAAAATATCAAAAATAATCATAATATCGATAATAGAAAGGCGAGCCATCTTATACAACTCCCAGTTGCTTCCTGAACCACTCATTGACCAAACAATTCGGTTAAGTCTCACTCAACCAACAAAAAATAGCAACAAGCTACTTAAGATTGAAGCCCTTCAATCCAATTTCCGACCAGCCTTCCCAAGTGCTGCCGATCGCCTATTCCTCCAACTACTCTCTCGTCTTGAAACTCACACCGCTGTCGTAGGGACATTTGATGTGGCGGGCTTTGCAACATAGATTTGCTTCATCCTTGAAGCACCAGAAAAGTTCTTTTCCAACCCAGCTGTCTGGTTCCTCGCTTGGAATCCGACCCTTCTGTGCCATTCACCTCCAGGATTACTTTTCTGAGAAGACCCACTTCTTCTTTGATCTGAATATCCAACAGGGTGGAGGTAAGATGAATTCTGTTGTTGAGAACTTTGGGATTTAAGAGTAGCATTGTTGCCACTGCCACTGCTCCCATTACCATTACTAGTGATATTTCCACTCTCGGTGGCATGTAGGACACTACTTCGAGATGAGCTCTTGGCAGCACTCTGAGGCCTGCTGGTAGACCCATTTGTTGAGTTGTAAGAACTTGACCGACTTGTTGATACAAGGGAAGCATTACTATTGGTCGAGTCCACAAGACCAAGTTCATCTGGAAACTGAGATGTGGAGTCGCTCACAGAAAATTTTCTATTAGTTTCCATTGGTGCTGAAGCTCTAGACTCGTTTAACCTTTCCCCAGTTGAAGGGTCAACAGACAATCCATGGTTAAATTGAGATGGAACCATTCCATCTACTTGCTGTAAAGGCATTGAAAGAGGAACCGAATGAAGGGGAGATGCAGGTACATGAGGCCACCGTGCTTGCATTGGCATATCTGCAGTCGACTGAAATTGAGAATAGCAGATCAGAAAGTCTGCAAAGGTATTTGAAAAAGACAACTAGACAATATAACGACAAGAGCAAAAAAAAAACACAAAATAAAAAGCAGTAATCAGCGACAACAGTGAGGGGTGAGATGAGAGCTTTAATCAGATTTTGGAAAAGAGAAAAGCAAATGATAAGACTAGTCTGTAACAAACAAATAATAGGTGCCATGAGATGTCAAGAAGAGTAAAATCTGAAAAACTCAATTCCTTGTATCTCAACTAGCAGGTCATATAATAGATAAAATATGCATACACTGAGATAACTAGGTTCTCCTAGTAACTCAGTTTTCCCATTTCCAAAAAGCACAGTCAACCAATGAAAAGGAACGTTAAAGTCAGCCAAGTGGGTGGCAGTTACCAGAATAAAAACAACCACATGGAATGTCATGTACATGCATACAATGCATCAAAAATAAACCATACTAATGGAATAAGAAAGCAGACAGCAAAAGTCAGAATTGTTCGATGAGAAGTTCAGTGGACCATTGGTGATAGAAGGAGATTGTTTGAATGTCAACAAATGGTGCAAAAATGAAGCTCGCCCCCCATGGAGGTTAATTGTATTTTTAGAGAGAGATGGGATTTAGGAAAGAAAACCAATTGCAGCTGGAATCACATTCCACGGTCTGCTAATGCTGCAGCTGATGAGCTTGCCAAAGAAGGTGTCTCCCTACCTCATCTTGAGGAGAGGGAGTCACCGTAACCTCAGTATCGCACTGAGAAATCTGTAATCCTGTAACTGTATTTTAATTAAGAAATAAATGAAATCCAATTCCCTCAGAAAAAAAAAAAAAAAAAAACCAATAGCATGAAAATAGTTTAAAAAAATAAACGGCCATCTAATGTTATTCACCTGAAAAGGAGACATGTCAAACATGGCCAAGGGAGAAGCCATGGGCAAAAGAGGCGATCCAGAAGTCAGATGCTGAATAGGACCGGTTATGTTCTGAGGATTTCTCTGAGCTGAAGCAATATTTATACTATTTATATCACCTTCAGTAATGCCAACAGCAGAAGAGACCGGAGTGTGCTTCCAATCAGGCTGTTTTCCAGAAGGAATGTAAGTTGTCCCCATGAAGCTCAATCCGACCTGACCAAACTGACCCACTGGAGCAAAATGGTTGTAAACCACCATGTGAGGTGGACCCTGCATCCCAGGAATTCCTCCAGGAGGGCTGATGAAAGGACCACTGAATCCAGTAGGTGGGCCATAGAAAGAATCAACACCAGAGTGACACTGTTGCCAAGCCCCAATTGGTCCCGTTGTCGATATGCTACCCTTTTGAGATTGTGATTTGGTGTTTGCAGATTCATCTTGAGGCCCAAAAGCAAATATAGGGCCCCCCAACATAGGGTTCATCTCATAACAAGGAAAAGGAGGTGCACCTGGAAATGGGGATAACATCGGGTTGGAGTTTGACGGACTAGACAAAGGAGGCCATAGAGGTAATGATGGAGTTTCAACAGACAGATCAGCAGGAAGAGCTACAGTAAGAGACTCTTCACCCTTTGAGTGATTTAATGATTGTTGATTGCTAGAAGCACCTGCAAAACAATTTTCAATATCATCACAAAAAAAATTCAAT
This sequence comes from Aristolochia contorta, assembly GCA_022405105.1. Lineage (NCBI taxonomy): Eukaryota > Viridiplantae > Streptophyta > Magnoliopsida > Piperales > Aristolochiaceae > Aristolochia > Aristolochia contorta. The sequence goes on along the minus strand of CM039665.1, from coordinate 37,965,094 downwards.
ATCATGCATAAATAAACTATATGCACTGTCCATAATGATAGAGACATCATTCTCCACTTCTTTTCAAAATAGTAAAATTTAATAAATTAAAAGGTGTTCAATGCAGGTCAAAAATGAAACCATGTGTTCAAATACCGCATATCTAGAGAGATTTAGAGGTGAAACAGAAAGTTGGATTATGACAGAATTAATCCTGATTCCAATTTCTCAGAAACTCTTTAGGATCTGCAATAATCCTCCTTATTTCTGCTTTTTTGGCACTCTTATCCAGTGACGAAACAAAGACTAAATCTATCTAGTTCAAAAAAAAAAAAAATCTAAAAGTGCACTACCCCCCTCATTTTCGTAATAATAGTGACTTCAGCTCATCATGGAACAACAATCTCACAGGGTGCTTCCAGCATTTTTAGCCCTAATTTATATCATGATATTTCTTATACTTTCTGTACTCCCAAATATCATTTCCTCGTGAAACACTAATATACGTATACATCAGCATTATCAACATCACGATTTAACTTAAATTTTACAGAAGAGAACTTAAATAAAAATGCATGTACTCAGCACTACTAACTCAAAAAATATAAATTAAAATTCACAAGTGAGAAGAACATTTGAAAGGAAAAAGTTCACAAGTGTGCCAGTAAACACTCACCTCCAGATGACAAGCCACCTATATCAGAACTTCCAAAACTTTTGGAATCTGCAACAGAAACTGAGAGACCATTCCCCACCACCTCATCATTACTAATAGCAGCAACTGCAACAGCTGAAGCAGCTGCTTCAGCTTCAGCCTCAGGATCTTCCAGCTGAGCACAAGGTTCAACAGCATGCTTCTCTTTATCATAGAATATAGAATCTGACGCAGACAATTTGTGATCTATTGGAACCTCTGACCTACATGAGGCAGATGGTCCAATTCCATTTGAGATGGAACAGGTGCTTGGAGGAAGAATTGTTGGAGAGGTAACAGCACCTAAATCAGGTAAGAAGTTTTCAGAGGAGCTCATTCCATTTCAAATAACTAGAAATCATTTCATTATAATACAGTAATTTACACTTACCAAATTGAATTTTCTCCCCTGCAAGAAGGGAGTTCAATGGGCTTGCTGATGAGGAGAAGGGTTTCCCGTCTTGTGATAATATTGAAGCTGAAGGCTTGTTGGGCTCCTTAACAGTTGTGTGGTCAACAATAGGAGAAACATTTGCATCAAATCGGCCTGGCTTCATAGCCTCATCAAGTTGAGTCTGAGTCAAGGCCATAACCTGACCAGAAAAATAAACTTAATCAAATATTTTAAGAAAAAAACCTTGCAGTTAGTAAGTCAAGTGTGCTTGCGGTTAATTCCCAGAGACATGCCCAAATTTCCTTAATTTTAGGAATAACCCTCCATAGGAGGGAACAGTGCTGCTGACTCCACCCGATCATGTTCATGAGTCTCCTCCAAATTCAAGCAATCCAGAGAATTTTTTAACAAATAGCCTAAATCTATGCAAGACTCACATCACCTCTGCATGTGTTAAAACTAAACTGTAACTGGTTTCATGTTCCAACATCAGCCGATAATTTGTGTGACTCTTGCTAAAGTAGGGGGTAGCCCTCCATCCCTCATAGCAATGCAACACTATTCTTTAATTTTGCTTCTCTTGCCCTTAGCCTCTTTAAAAAACTCCATACTTTTCATATAAATATCCAGTAGGGTTTACCCTCCAGTCATAAAATCATGGATAATCCTAGAACTTTTAGATTGTCAGTGGGAATGTCCTATTGAATATAGAACTGATGCATCCTCTCTTCAAGTAAGAAAAGTGAGATCATTGCATCTGTAACCTCGTGTTTAGAGAGGAAATCCGTAAAACATAACTGCAATACTTAAAAATATAGAGCACGAAAATTTAGAAAATGAAGAATAAAGCAGGTCCCATCAAAGTCTTTACATTAATAGAAGTTTGAGAAACTGAACTACATAAAATATCCAGTCATTAATGGCAAAACACTACGTGAAGATTAGGAACTCCAAATTTCCAACATATTTACTGCCAAAAACATGATGAAAATGTTTCCATACAGTGGCCAGATCTCTAAATTCAGACATGAACTAGTCAGAAAATCCTATTAGCAAATTAGAATCATGTACCTGTTGACTAATGCGTGGACTGGCCCAAGGAGCTAATGAGGTAGGAACATTCTCCACAACTGCAGTTTTAGTTTCAAATGGCAAGGTTGGTATAAAGTTTGTGCCAGAACAGGATATGACAGGAGTTGGACCAGCCTGAATTGACCTAAACAAAGAGGCTAGCAAATTAAAATCAGAAAAGAATGAACTGATGATAGAAATATGAATGAAATAACATACTTCATATTAAAGGATCTGATATTAGCTTGAGCATCTGCATTCAAAGTCGGAGTGCCAATCGGGGGCAGTGGTGGAGATGCTATAGCAGTGACAATGGGCACTTCAACATTGACTGTGTTTCGCCCATCTGTCTTATCAGATTCTGAATGAACACAACTTGCCATGTCTCCACCCACAGAAGCTGGTGTTCCCCTAAATGAGCTGGAAGAACCAGTAGTTTGTGGAACAGACCTTGGCTTTCGAGGTGCCTACATCAGAGAGAAACCATTTGATCAAATTTGTGTAATGGATACACGAAGTGCGGTAGAGAATTAACTCTTTTAAATGGAAAAACTAATAATATGGAATCAAAAACCAATTTTACCTTAATGACCCTTGACTTAGCCTTAAGTTCCTTTTCCCTCTGTTCTCGGCGATCATTTAGCATCTGCCTTTTGGAGCGAACTTCAATGAAATCATCTTCATCACTAGGAGCTTCAATACCAGACTGCTTGAACACACGAACAACTCCACTTTGCAGAGGAGGATCTACATCCTCCCCTGCGCGGCCATTATTGCTAGATTTCCCTTCTAAAGCAGATATCTGCCTCTTTGAAGAAGCATCCCTCACTGATGTTCTCTCCATCCTGCTTTCAGAATCTGTGTTTCGAGCATTAAAAGAACCTGAGGTTTGATAGCTTCCTGAATCAGATTTAAAAGGCTTATTTAACAAGCCATCCTTCTTAGCCCCAGCCTTTATAAAATTTGCTGATACTCTAGCACTCGGAATCAACCTTTCTTCCTGCCCAAGGTAGTTTGATGAAACTAAACCTTCATCTTGCCTTTTATCAATGTTTTCTCTCACTCTAAACTCAGTTCGTCGTAGATTTCTGCGAACCTTCCTTTGGAGGCCACTAGAATCTGAATGAGAAACTTCAGATGTTGGTACAACGGATGATCTGGAACCATTATTTTTGACAGTATAAATGAGCCTCTTTCCCTTACCTGAAGGAGCCATACCCAACAGTCTGGAACCATTATAAACTCTATCACTTGAAAAAGACCGAGAAAATTGGCCTTGGGTTTCTCCATTACCAGCAACAGATCTATAATTCTTTCTCCCACTTTTATCATGTAGAGTTTGATCCCCAACTTGAGAGATTGAGTAGGGTCGAGCTTTATTTTCATCAAAATGGGAGCTCTCAACGGGGTCTGGACAGTTACATGCTTCCTTCTCGGAACTGTCTGCTATTTGTGATTCACTTAATTCCTTCCCCTGATTTACATGAGATGGGTCCAAGAAATCTGAATCACAGCCGGTCTGATTTTCACTAAGCACAGACGAATTATTATTGGTGGAATTAGAGACTTCAGAAGCAGAACCTTCACTTTGACTATGGACGGGGCCCCCAATTTGATGGTTCAAAAGAAAATGAGCAGGGGCATTGGGCTGTACAAAAGACATGGTTTGAGGACCCAATGGCAAAATCCCTTGTGAAATAGGAGATGTGTATCTCAACTGGCCAAACTGAAAGTAAGGTGGCTGGGAGGGATGAATCTGTGTGAGGGATGAACCTACCTGAGGATGAAGAAGAGGCATTTGAATAGAACCGATCTGAATTGCTGGAACTGGAGATGGGATGAGAGAAGGCCCAGAAAACAGACCAAATTGCAGCTTAACAGGTGGAACCTCAGTCTGACTAGGAATACAAGAAACTGAGGATGTGATAGGCTGGACCGGCTGTGAAGACAACACAGAGGCACTTGAAGATGCAACTGGCTGTTGATGAGGCGGCAAGAAGCTGATATGTTCTTCCACATTGACCAAAGCCTCAGTACTGCTTGCAGGCTGCATAACCAATTCCTCTGATGCCTTTTCACTCCCATGTAGCAACTTAGCACCATTGTCCAACTTTCTTTCAGTAAAACTGCTATCGGTCTTAAAACCCCGAGTGTCAGCAACCAAGCCATCAGCAGACCCAGTCTCTTGCATTCCAATTGACTTGTCATTGTTCTGGGAAGCATTCTCAAACTCCTCACTACTTGGTACTCTAACCTCAATCCCTTCATCGAAGCCAAGAACTAACTGATCAACCTTGTCTGACTGACTGTGGTCTTCTGCTAAGTCTGCAAACTCATGGGAAAGGTGAAGATTCTCATCCTCTCCTTCGTGCACTTCATCCTCTTCCTGATATCCTCCATCTTCCTCATCATATTCTTCTTGCTGCTGTAAATCTTCATTATTTTCAACTGTCCACTCTTCATCTTCATCAGGGGATATTATATGTGAACCCATCAAATTATTTCCTTGAACATCTCTAGATGCTGATACAACCTGATCATTATCTGAAAAGGCAGTCTGTTCAGTCTCAATTACAGCATGTGATCCAGGTGATCCTCCAGTATCATCCAAGTCATCATGGGAGAGGTGAGTAGGAGAATTAGGTGGGCTTGACACAGAAAGTGAAGACTGTGAATCACACCTAGATGCATGCTTCTCAGCAGCCTTAACATGAGGTTTGAATTGATCATGGCCTGATGAAGTCACCACTTCAGACTCCCCAGCTTGCTGGGGATACTCGCCTTCATAACTTATCTGAGCCATATCTCCATTCCTTCCAGCCCCATGAGAGAATCTCGCTTCATCATCTGCAAATGCTGAAGAACCAGAATGGTCAGAGTGGGTCCTGAAGGTACTCCTGAGCATAGTAGTTATTGGAGGAGGAAGAACACGAGGCTGCCTCATGGAATGACGAGATCTACCAAATGATGAAAACCCATCAACCTCTGGATTCTGATAAACTCTATCTGAAATAGGAGAATGAGGTATATTGCGCAAGCGACCTTGCCCCCACCCAATATCAGCAAACTTGTCCATGGAATTCTCAGGAAATTCATAGTCAAATTCTGGATTTCTACTGTAATTGTCACTCTCTGTAGGAATATTCCACCTCTGCCCTCTAAATTGAGAAAAATCCTCCACTGGGTGAGGCTCAGGCATCCCTCCTTTCCTCAAAGGCATGACAACTGGGCTCCCATAGAACTCTTTTCTTGTGAGTGATTTTCCACCATTGAATTGTTCTCGCCTTGGGCTGCGGTAACTACTGTCAGAATCATGAAAATGTGAGTTGTTCCCATTCTCAAAAGCATCCCTCTTCCAAGAATTAACATGTTTTCCTCTATCCAAATAAGCACTATTCCCGTCCCTTGTAGACTGGAGTCTTGAACCTGTATCAAATGTCCTGTTCAAACCCGATGAATCTGAGGAAGCAGAACTAGTGATTCTTTCCACCATTCTTTCCCCATCCTCCCAATCACCAATGTCTGCTACCCTCTGAGCATCATTTTGAATCAGTCTCTCATCAACTTTCTCACTATTTGCAGAAAGCGCCTGCCTTTTAGCAATCTTTGCCTCTAACTCCAACAGCTTTTGCCTTGCAGCTTCCTTTCTCCTCTCTTCTTCAAAATGAAGCCTCCTCCTTTCCTCCTCTCTGGCAATTCTCTGCTCTTCAGCTCTTCTAAAAGCCTCAAGCCTCTCCTTCTCTGCTCTCCAAGCAGCTTCCCTAGCCTCTTCCTCAAGCCTTCTTCTCCGCTCCTCCTCTTCCCTTGCCAGTCTCTGTCTCTCCTCCTCCTCCTTCCGAGCTTGTTCCAATGCTCTAGCTTGCTCCTCTGCAATCCGTTGCCTTTCTTGCTCCTGCATTTTCTGTACTCGCTCAAGTTCAGCCTCAAATGATTCTCTAACTGGATCGTGAAAATCTGTCTGTTTCACATCCTTCTTCTTCTTGAGAAAAAGACCTCCTGAAAAAGGGTCCCTTCCATCAAAGCCAGAATTTCCCAAAGTGTCCTCCATGTATGGTTTTGAGTTTGAGAACAATCGTCTTTCCCTACCAAAATTGAGTATGGGATCATTGACTGAAAACCCTTTACTTCCTGAAGAAAAAGAACTCTTGGAAGTTGAACTGCTTTGGAAGCGATTAGAAATAGCGTCACCATAACGGCCACCTGCATTTTGTTCATTCCCTTTGTTTCCAAATATTTCAGCAGAGCGGACTCCATTTTGTAAAGCATTTCCATGGCTAGAGTCTCTCCTTGAGTACCTCGAATCCTGTGACCCATAGGCAGCACTGCTAATACCATCACGAAAATTGTCCCTGTAAGATGAATCATTGTACTTGACAGCATTATCTCTGCCCATATCTCTACCCAAACTGAAAGGCCTTGCACCAATTCCACTTCTATCACTTCCCATGTCTCGAGAATTAAACCCATCTTTTGAAGTTGAGAAGACCTCCATGAGCTCCCATCTGGTCCTTCTCTGCTAGGGGTTCTCACATCTCTCCCATAACTATCGCCACCTCTAGATAAGACCTTCCCATTGTCAGCATCACGAGATACCCGGCCATCCATAAAATCGTTGCTCGGAGCACGTGGTATCCCAGGCTTGGGTATATCAAAATCTCTTTCGCCTCGTGAATATCCATTATCCTTTTCTCTATCAGGAACACCATGACCAGTATCACGTTCATCATCAGCCCAATCAGATGTATGATTTAACCTGACAAGTGGAAGTGGAACTGAAAATAAGCTGTCTTGTTTTGGTGCTTTATTAGATATGGTTAAACTGCCCGAAGATTTAAGACTTGACTCTCCATTGTCCTCAGAGATAGGGCCAACAGTGAAGCGAGAACGAATCTGAGGACGCATGTGAAGCTCAGAGCCTGAATTTGACATTTCCAGTTTCTCTTGTGATAGTTCATTGTTTGTTCTCTGCTTCTGTTTGTGTAAATCTTTCTGCCTCTGATTAGGACCTGAGGAAATCATGGGTATGGCTGCATGTAAGGATGGGAAGTCTTCTCCCCTCAAAACAACAGCTTTCTCCACTGAGACGACTGCAGCAGATGAAGTAGACGAGGATGCAGCCCGAGCTGCAGGTGGCACATAGGTTGAGGCTCCTACTGTCCCATCATCATGTGGTGCTACAGTTCCATCCTTCTCCAATAGTCCAGGCTTCGTCCATCCCATGGCCGAAGTGGAATGTGCCGATCCAGATCCTGCAGGTCCGGTCCCTCCGGAACCACCAGAAGCTAACAAGTCGAACCTTTCATGCTCTTTCCTCAAGGAAGGCAAGTTCAAGGGGGGTGGAACTGAAAGCCTGGGACCCATCTTTGGACCTCCCGAAAGGCTACTCCTTGGCCGCGAAAGTACCACCATACCACCACTTCCATGACTGGCAGGCCGATATCGCGACCCAGTAGAGTTAGGGGCATGGGATATCGAGTTGGGGTTCCTACCATAAGATTTATTAAGATTCACAGACACAAATTTGCTTCCCACTCCGCCAGGATTGGCCATGAACGTCTCGTCTGCACGACCTTATTAGTTGCGGAAGCCACCACAGCATCAAACCGCCGTCTTATATTTCCCCGTCTAATTCAAAAAAAAAAAAAAAAACACAACTTGATACAACAACCACAAAGACCAATACAATAACAAAAACCTCCAAGAGGATCAAAGATCAGACCCTGGCGACGCCTGTTCAAATCTATCAAACAGAACAGCCAACCGATTAAAACAAATACAAAATCAATCAAGCTGCCCAGGAAAAAAAAAAAAAAAAAACAAGATACAAGAGAAGAACACAGAGGGTTCTGCGCGCTCAGTGATTAGGGTATCTCTTCGAAAATTTCTTTGCGATTTGACGTTCGCAACGACAAGAGGGGCAAGATAACAGCATGCGATGGCAAGACGGATTAGGAGGATACCTGCGGCGTATGATAAGATGAAAGCGTTTATCCGGCGCCCTTCGGAAGCCCTAACCAGGGGAGAAGAGCTTCTCAAAAGAGAGACTGCAACAGCAAATGACAATGAGATGAAATAATACGCACTGACCCCAGGGCTTAAGTCGCTAATGTCCCACGTTGCAGCATTTTTCGCTTCTTCCAGTATAAAAAGCAAGTGCTCCCAGCCGTTCATCTTAATACTAAACCAGATTATTGTGTGCATAACTTTTGTGATTCATTGACATATTAATTTCTTCCTTAAGGACTTTTTAAAATATTTTATATATTAAAATAAATTTAAGTATTTTAGTAACTTTTTTTTTGAAACTTTATCAGAGTGGATATTAGATTACCTACAAATAATTTCCTGAAGATCACACAGCTCCTTTTTCTTTCATTATATTAATTCTTAAACAATATACTCTTTTAAAATATACTGAAATTCTTATTTTGAAAAATGAATATTTGAATATTAAAATTTTCTACACAATTTAGGTGATGGACCTTTATATCATTTTCTTGCCCAATATTAATATACCCTCTTAAAATATAATATTATTTTAAACACTTTAAATACACGCATTTAAGTATATTATAATAGTTTATCATCTTGACATAAAGTTCTTTTACACAAACTTATAAAGCAAGCACTAAAGAAAAAAGATTTTCACTCTTCTTCTTTGTAGGGATGGTGATATTTCTGACCCGAAGTTGATACATGAAAGGGTGTGGAGGGCCCATCTTGTTGATGGGTCATGAGTGCTACTCCACGCGGCAGAGGACTTGGACCATGTTTCAGAAGGTAGTGTAGGAAGACCATGTAGCGTTATCATTTTATCTGCTGTTATATCGAGACAGAATGACGCCGTGGGGCCAAAATATTTGAAAAATGATATTAGTATTTTTTTATTTTACTTCAAGGTTTTACATTGTGACATAGCTGCATAGTTGATAGTATAGGTAAGAGAAAATCTATGATTTAGGGTTTACTCATAGATAAGTAGATAATATTTTATTAGAAAAATAAAATCATCAAGATTTTATCTCCTTTTCTATCTCTTACCTAGACTGCAATTTGGATGCCACACAAGAATATACAGTCTTGGAAGTAAAAAGTAGAAGTACTTACGCTAAAAACTTTGATGTCAGCCATGAGAATAATAAAGGCCAATGTGAATTTGACTTTCATGATATGTCTCCACTTTTCGTTAGATTTATAAGTTGCATTTGGCTAAACTTTGTAGAGGTTAAAACTAAAACCTGTCTGCATAGCCTTTTCCATGAGAGAAATGATATCAGTACTTCTATATTTTACTTTAAGGTTTTATGACGACTAACAATTATTTGGCTGTCCAACAAAGAGAAAAAGTAGGGTTTAATATTTACCAATATTATAGGAAGATAATAATTAAAATAAAAAATAAAAATTTGCTTATTTTGACTCCTAGTTTATCTCTTATCTAGACTTCCATGTAGATGTGAGGATATAAACCCTTTGAAGTAATACTTTGAAATAGTCGTATCATCGCTTTATCCAATACAAGATTTTACCATTTTACAATCCAAAAGGAATTTTTAAGAGAATTCTTTTTAAATTTATATTAGAAAGTTTTCAATCAAAAAGCATAACAAAATGGTACTAATCTAATAAAACTATTTATCAAAGAATATAGTAAAATGCAATATGAAGATATAATATATTCGCCTTCTAAAATTATCCAACTTAAACAAAAGAGCGTTAATATAAGTACTGTCAGTTTTTTCTTCCAAGACTTTACATCTTGACGTGGCGTCCACATTGCTGCTTAGTAAGAGATAAACTTGGAGATAACATTTGCAAGATTTTAGTTTTTAATAAAATATTATCAACCTATTCTCTGGGTAAATCCTAAACCCTAGATTTTTTCCTATTAGACCGCCAACTATGCAGAAGTAAAACCTTGAAGTAAAATAAAGAAATACTGATATCATTTTCTAAATAAAATTACAAATCAATTAATATTGTTGGATTTCATAGCAATGTATGTGTAGATATTTTTTCCCATAATCTTTAAAGTACAGTGACACGGAAACAAATTCCGTCATTCAAAATAGTCTATAGATCTCTACAGTTTGTAATTCTATCTTTTTTCAACCATTACCAAAATCAGCAAACAAATTTCTCTAAAATATGAACCTGATCAATTATGTCAACTAAAATTCACAAATAACCTTGTACAACCTTTGATTTAGACTAGTATCAGTAATTAATACGTTAAATTATGATCGATAAACAGGTAATACATATTTGTGGGCTTAATAAGACTCCCACGAGTGCAGATGTATGTGGATAATTAGACTGATCCATCACAGAATAAGATTATAGAAATATGCAGTGTAGGCCCATAAGCGTACACAGTGCTTAAAGTCACAACTAAATAGTAATATCACGTGGTTCTCAAACCTTACTACAAAGCTTGGTTTTAATACTCGGATTTGGGAGCTGGGCCACAATTTATTCAAGATCTAAATCAGGTCGACCTAGTCAACGGGGTAAATCCTTTGACTTAGGCCTAACTCCGTGGATCATAAGGAACTTATCCAATTAAAGAAGGAATAAATCTAATCTTAAGACTTCTATTTGATAATATTAAACCTTGTCAAGTCACTACCTTGTTGCAGGTGACCCGACCAAATAGCAAAACCATAACAAATATGAGTAAACGTCCTCCTTAAACTAGATTGTATTTGACTTTGTACAAATCAAAATCACATATAAAACAATAATCGAAATTCAAGTAACAATCTCGAGGTAACACCTTAGAATATTTTTTTTTATACATGAAATATATAAAAAGATTGCAAGTAGTCACATAACGAGCATAGTTAGAGTCACTGACATCAGAGCAAATTGTATTAATTAAGTTGCAACAAAAACAAAGTGTGCTGTTACGTATCATGTCGCTACATATATATTTTATACTAAATGATTTAGAGTTGAAACGAGGTTTGCCGGGAACTCGAGTTAGGTGGCCGAGTTGGTCTTGGTCCAAAAATGGTTTTGGTTAGAACTCTGCATCGCGAACGCCGGAATTGTCTTGACTTCTCACTGCGTTTCGTCGGAGTTGTTTTCCATTTCAGACCTTAAGCAGGATTTATCAATTGATACGAATTAAATGAGAAAATTCCGGCTACGTGGTCTGAATGAATATTGGACTTGAGTTCATAACTTTACTTGAAGAGATAAAATCTTAATTAAGCAGAAACATTATTGCGGGGTTAACATTTTGGGTTTTTATGTTGTCAATCTGCCGGTTGAATTTGGAGTCAAAATTCATAGCTATTTCAACCAGTGTTTTTAACACCAGGGCTCTATTAATTAATTACCTCAAATCTTGATATGTCATTAAAGTTTTTTATTTGGTTTTGCACTAATATATTATTTTGGTGGTCTTAATTACCCATTAATGTACAAGATCAAAGTGGCCTCTTCAGTTGGATTATAACATTTATAAATTAGCAAACAACTTGGCTTTTATGGTTCCATGGCTTTATGGACTGGTTCTATATACTTTGTCATTGGAAGTCTAATACAATAAATATTATAATGATCAGCATATCAACTTTATGGTATTACTGCCATAAATCTACGATGGCAATTTATAACATACAAATACTTCAAGTATACATTCTCCATATCTATAGAGATGGTATAAACTCTCTTACTAAAAGGGATGTATTTTTCCTTAGGGATAATTTAAGAGTCAATAAATAGCACCCCTATCATGGTTTCATGAATGAGGCATGCTAAGAACACACATTTATCACTTGTAAATGAAATCTTAAAAAGTGATGTTGCATTCTTTTTTATATCTTCTTATTGGCTGGTTATATCATGTACTTTGGATAGGTACTGCAACCTATCGGCAGTACCCATCAAAGTACCACCCTGAAACACTTAAAAAGATAAAAAAGTATTGAACTCTAAGTAGCAGTGTTTCATATTGGCTGGTATGTTGAATGGGTACTTAGGTGCAGCAAGCATTTTTTATATTTAATTACTTATAAAACAATACATTTTATTTAATTGAGTCTCTCATACACATGACTGATTCCTACTAGCACACTAGTTGCCAATTTTTGGGTAAGGGTTACACATGAAATGGAAGCATGAAACACACCCAATTCAAAGCAGCATTACTCCATGATTTGCTCCTCTAACTACCCAGATTGACTTGGAGATGGGACATCACTCCGTTGTAGGTAGCAATGGTCAGTTCGTTTCTTAAGTGAAGGTAGGGGTCCCACAATTGGAGAATAAGAAACGGAGGTCGTCTGTGGGGTCCATTGTCTAAATATTCTCATTTAATCTTTTGAAAGGGAAGGCACTGAGTATTGATTTTTTGTGGTTCAACTTGGACCAAAAAGGATGGTTTGGCTTTGATTTGATTTTAATCTACTTGGAAGAAAAAGGAGACGGTCGGTATAATGACTACTAAATAGTGTTCCTTGTTCTCCGTGCGCGTTCTAGCAAACAGTGGCGCACATTAGAAAAGAGTATCGTCGTCTTCATATTCGCTTCTTCCCAACTACTGCAATTAAGAATATTTTTTTGAGGAACGGCTACCCTAACTGCATCTGCTCTGCAAGCAAAAGTCCACTTTACCCAGATTCAGACTCTCTCTCTTTCCCTTCCGTTCCATCTATGTCACTTGTCTCGATTCGAGCCCTAAAATTTCTGCTTTAGTTCACTGCGATGTCTCTGAAGGGTATAGTGAAGGATGTGAGGGACAGCATAGGGAGCCTCTCCAGGCGGGGATTCGACTCGAGGAGGCGGAGATCGTCAATCGCGTCCGCCTCGACCAGATCTTTTGTATTTGACTTGGAGGACGGGGAGCAGAGCTGCTGGGCCGGACTGCCGCCGGAGCTCCTCAGGGATGTGGTTAAGCGTCTGGAAGCCAGCGAGAGCACGTGGCCGGCGAGGCGTAACGTCGTCGCCTGCGCGGCCGTATGCCGCTCCTGGCGCCAGATGTGCAAAGAGATCGTGGGTCTTCCTGAGATCAGCGCCAAGCTCACATTTCCCATTTCCTTGAAACAGGTACCCTTTTGGTAGATACTGACCGTTATTTCACCGATTTTACTGTAAAAAATTTGGTGAGTTGTTTTTGTGTTGTCTTTTTTTGGACAATCGGGATTTGTAGAACACTACGCACTCCTGCATTCTCTCAGCCTGGAAGAGCAAAAATTGAAACTTTTGATAAGTAAAACTCTCTGAGGAGTCATGACCTCTATTCGGTAAACTGTCGTCGGTTGTGTGTTCTGCATTAGAAGTAATTTCTAGCTTTTGAAGGAATCCTCTCAAGGGTAACTTGACGAGTGTGCATGAATTGTTCATTTATGATCTCGTTGGACTTGTTGTATAAAAGTTATTTTTAATTAGTTTTAGTATTTTTCCCTTTTACTAATCCGATCAGATGTTTGACTACTGTAGCCAGGACCTCGGACGGGGCCAATTCAGTGCTTTATTAAGAGAAACAAGGGAACCTCAACTTACTATCTCTACCTGGGTCTGAATCCCGGTAAAAATTTTACTCAATTATTTTGATTTAGCATTTATGTACTTATATTCTTTGATGGGTATATGGTTGAGTTTGTCAGATATGCACTACTGTTATTTAATGTAGATGTCACTGGCATTTGATGGTACCCACGTTTTTTGTAAATTTTATAGAAGGTAAGTGAGAGTTAATAGTTAGAAATTATAGAACTTTGTGGCTCAGGACTCTTGTAATTCATCGGCCGAGAATGATTGATCATAAGTGACAGGTTTAGTCTCCACTGTCATCGGGGTTTTTTTCCATCACACTATTGAGACAAGAATTCCATCTTCCTATTGAGCTTCACTGGTGTAAAAAATTGCAGAGCCTGTCATAATGGATATGCATTTTGTCAGAAAAAAAGATATTTTTTTCTGACGTAAAAAGTATCTTTTGCCCATTGCTCAGGAATACCTTAGAAACTATTCTTGAATGCTGCAGAGAGCAGAATGTTGACAACTAATGCAGTAACGATAGCTGCATACAAGCTTTCATTTATTAAGTAGGTGGGTTATGTAGGATGGTTCTGGAAATTCTGATAGGCATGAGTTTTGCTAGCTATTGGGATTTGGTTGCAGCCGCACAGACTTCAAGTCATTTCAGACGAAATTAAGTTAATGTTGCCATGGCTGAACAGTTCACCTGAAAGTGGTCCCTCAACTGGTTCATTCGTTGAAACAGTGTGCTTGCATAAAGGCCCTTGCCCTATGGACCTGTGGAGACTTGAGCCCAAGATCTCCTACTTCAAATTTCCCATGCGACCATCAACTGGGTCTGAAAACTCAGAATGAAGTGAACTGAATGGCTTGAACCTACCAGGTTAGCACCCAACCAGTTCATGCAGGGGTGGCTCCCTTCTCTATGGTCCACAGAGAGAAGTGTGCGGCTGCACCTCTTGCATTGTGCAGCGAGGGACCTCTCGCATCCTTCTTGTTCCTCACACTCTGCTTGAACCAAAAACGAGGTGAAGATAGGGAATATGATCCCCCATCTCTTTCTTGTAGGGAGGCAAAAGTAAAAGGAGGGAGTGCCATTGTCTTCCCCCTGCTGTTCTAATTGGACACGGGTCGAACTATTCTTCTTTCCATTTGAAAGTATTCTTCCTTAAGTTGGTTTTTATAATCTTTTTTTTCTGAAAACTGGTTTTGATAACTTTGTTTTCTACTACCTATCAGTTCCCCACGAAAGAAAATTTTATCCAGGTTGGTTAGCAGTTCTGCTCTGTCAAACAGTGTGATGGTATAAATTGCCGCTGTACTGGGCCTCAAGATTGTCATTCTTGTCAAACTTAGTGTTCTTGGGACTTGCAGCTGAGACGCTCTAGTCGATAAGATATGATTCAGGAATAGTTGATAACAATTAGTTCTGCCAAGCATTGTTACAGGATATATCTATGCAAGAACAGTTATTTTTAAATATGAAAGGTTTTCTAAATTCATGAAACTCTTTGAATGTTTTTTGAGCTAATAATCATCCATCTATTTGTTGTGGTTGCCTAAGACTTATTTCTGAAAAATACGACCGTTATAAACCAGTACTGACCAGTACTGATATGCTAACAATGGTTTCTGTAAGTGGTTATAACGTTGGGGATGGAGTGTAGCTAGGAAGAACTCTTTCTTACATATAAGCAAGAACCAATTCTGTCCTGTATTTCTTTTTGATGTAGAAAATGGAAAATTTCTTCTTGCTGCTCGAAAAATCCGGCGTCCAACCCATGCAGAGTACATTATATGCCTGGATTCGGTGGACATTTCTCGAAATAGTGTCAGCTACCTCGGTAAACTAAGGTGAGACCCATACACAAAAACAGCATCCAATTGAGTTTCTGTGAGTTGATTAGCATGGAAAAATTATTTGACCAAATAACCAGTTTTTAAAACTTTTTATGAATAAACTTGTTTGGTGGATATGCTAGTGTAGACTAAATGACAGTGTCAGAGTTTTAGGTGCTGGAGGAAATCCTACTTTGCAGTTTACATGTTCTATAACATTTTTTTGCTTATCATTTTTCTCCTTTTGTCTTATCTTCTGCAAGGTCCAACTTTCTGGGTACCAAATTTGCTATTTATGACAGCCAACCACCTTATCGGGGGGCTGTGACATCCACAGGTCGCTCCAGTCGCAGATTCTACAGCCGGAAAGTATCTCCCAAAGTCCCTTCTGGAAGTTATGGCATTGCTCACATTGCTTATGAATTGAATATGCTGGGCACTAGGGGTCCAAGGCGCATGCGCTGCACAATGCACTCAATCCCTGCCTCATCCCTTGAACCCAATGGTTTTGTCCCCGCATACCATGACCTGCCTACTCAGTCCCTGGAAGATTCCTTTTCTACTCTTTCACTCTCCCAATCTCTGCCTCTAGACTTACCTGATGATCTTAAGTCAATCGACTCATCTCGGTTTTATAGTAGCACAAGATTCACTGAAGTTTCAGTTGATATTTTGGGAAAAGAATGCCCACTTATATTGAAGAACAAAGCGCCAAGGTGGCATGAACAACTTCAATGCTGGTGCCTTAATTTTCGTGGCAGGGTGACGGTTGCTTCAGTGAAGAATTTCCAACTTATTGCTACTTCTGGAGAGGCTGCAGAACCTAACAACAACAACAACAGCAACAACAATAATAACAACAATAACAACAATAACAATGCTGCTAGAAATGCAGGTGTGGGGACCTCGCAGTCGGGGTCCAGTGAGCAGGACAAGATCATCCTCCAGTTTGGCAAGATTGGGAAAGATTTATTTACTATGGATTATCGCTACCCCCTGTCTGCATTCCAGGCATTTGGGATATGCATGAGCAGCTTCGACACCAAATTAGCTTGTGAATGAAGAGGCGTGTGTGTTTGTACCATTGTCTGTTTATGTAGTTTCAGTTGTTGTTTGTTGTTTGTCCAAATGATGTAAAAAGATCCTAGGCCGATTTGAAGGACATGATTGTTATTGCCGGACCATCAGGCTTGCAGGAAAATGCATTCATGAAAGCCTTTTTCGCCAGAATAGGGCCATGAGTCAAACTTGATTGTTTTAAACCTGTTTCATATCAGAAATAGAGTGATGTTCAGTGTTGATTAAGATCTCTACGCATCCCACTGATTCAACTAATGTTTGAAGGGTTGCAATGGCCTTACAAATCTAAGTACAGATGTAACTGCAACGTAATTTTATCTTTTCTATTAGTATTGTGGTTTTTTACGAAGTAAAACCTCCAAGTAAAATTAAGAAATACTGATATCATTTTTTTATTAAGAATAATAGAGGCGTAGTAATTTTTTAATTTTATTTATAAATTTATATTAGTAGTTTCAAATTTATGTATTTTTAATTTTTTTTAACAATTGTACGCCAAGAATTCAGGATTTAGAATTAATCAGGTTTTGTTATTCCATTATTATGAACAAACGGGTAGGCCCCAAGAGCATTCGTAGCACTTGGAAGAAGATGAGATTTGACAACGTAAAACGCTAATAAAAAGTTACGAATTAGGAAGAGAGCAGATTAAGGGCTGAAATGCTCTGGCTTTAGACTGGTTCGCCGAATTCCATGTTCAGAAACTGTACTTGCTTCCCCATCCCCACTCTAAAACCTCTTTCATATATGCCTGCCCTCCCCGCTCAGCCCTCCCAGAAGATTCCTGTACCAATATCACGGTTGTAACTTGTAATAACAAGCAGAGAACCTCTCGCAATTTCGGATGGGGATAAAATTTTCTTGGGTCTTTGGTACAAGCAGAAAATTAGAATTTTAAGTAGAATAACAGACACAGCTATCACCTCCATTGTTTCCTAGAGGAAAAATCTTGAACTACCCTTCGGTTCATCGACCATCCCCTGAATCCACATTTTGGCATCAGCAAACAGCTTTGATCCTTCTAAATCTAACTTTGAGTACAACCTAGATGGTAATTACTAGTAAACACATTTTTTCCTTTAGAGGGTAATTACTAGTAAACTCGGCATTAACCAATCTTATCCCTTAGGACAAGATGCAATGTCCGGACATAAGATATATATGCTGAGTAAACATATATCACTAACTAATAGTTGACAGTTTAAAACTGGGATAATCTGATTATAGATGCTTCTCCCACTGCAAGCATGGGTTGAGCAGCAGTAGAGATTGGAAAAACGAAGTCATTTTGTTTTCTAATATACAAGACATTCAGCAATGGCATTTTGGCCTGGTTTAAATGATCAGTACAAATCAAAGCCTCATTTCACTAACCAGTAGTTAGCGGGTATGTATAAAAACCAACCTTTTCCCTTAGATGAGATGAAAGGTCAGAGGGTAAGACAGGATGCATAAACAGATGGTCTTAATAATATTAGTACTTATATTTACATGAAATTTATAAAAAAAATCTTGACAGATATAAAATAATATACTAACACCTGCTCAGTGATACAAAAACTGGGATAGTCAGATTATAGATCTTTTCCCACCAAAACATGGGCTGCAGAAGTGGAATAAGGACAACTAACTCTCCCTGCTGATTCTCGAACCAGGATAAGAGAAAAGGCTTACAGCATTTCTGTAGCTTACTTCTGCAAGTTCTTCTTCAGATATTTCAAGCATAGATGCCACATAACTCAAGACCTGCATGGTGACCCTTTTATTACTCACCCGTTGTTGACAACCATGAAAAACAAATATTTCTTTGGCACAATTCATGTTAAAACAAGCAACTGACGTTCAAAAGCAATAGCTCAGGAAGAATATGACATGGCACCAAGAAGCACATTTATATGATGCCTCAGAATACAATGAGTCCAACTCAACTTTTGAAATAAATTAATCTAAACCAGTATGTTTCATTCTGTGGATCCAAATGGGGTTATACACCTCTTATTTTATACCTTTATTTACAAGCTGCCTTAGTGATCAAAGAAGAAAGCCGCATGCTTGGTTACTTACTAAAAGAAATTTAAGTGTTTATTGCATTGACATAAGGAAGGTTTACCATGAAAAGATACCAGTAGCACAGTCCAAACAGGGTAGCACATTGCTTGGAAGGGGCCATTCCATTACACTAAAATGTGAAACTAACTTGTTCGATCATGGTAATATATGTATCTCCTAATAATGTTTAACCTCTAAGGTTCAGCTACACGTCATTAAGGTCCTTTTTTTTTTTTTTAAAGTTGTGATTTTTTTCCCATTCACCTAAGGAAACTTGAACCCAAGGCCTCCCACTAGAAAACCCCCCATGTGACCACTGAGCTATGCTCAAGTCACATAAAGGTCCACTTTATTAAAGAGCTTCACTGAAGTTCAGTTAAAGATGTCCAAACACCCAATTGCCAACTGTCAAGATGGCAGACCATCATTAGGGTATAAGGAAGGGAAAAAGAAGCAGTTTCACAGGTCAAACATTTAGAAGAGAGAATTCTCTATATTGATCCATTCACATCTACAATATAAACTCACAGTGTGGATGTTGGCAGGATGGTTAAGCGTTTCCCTTGGTAATGTTGATGTGTCTCCTGCAGCCACGGAAACATTTGACGATGTAATAGCATCAGAATCCAGATCTTGTCCTTGCTTTGATACCTCATCTGGAACAGAAGCATCTCCGGGAATCCACACCAAAGAAATCAGATTACCCTGTGGAAGGGCATCAGGTGCATCTGATTCTAATAGAATTCTATCAGTTGGCACCTATAGCATTCGTTGGAGCATGATCAGATGCTATGTCAAGTATCAATGATGGAAACTCTTATATGATTAACTGTGGTACAGAACAACTAACCGCCTTCAGCATTTTCTTAGCCTTCTGAGTTTTCATTGACATTAGGTACCCAGAAAAGGAAAAATATGCTCCAAGTTTGGCAAATCTAGGAACAATTTCAGCAGAACCTTGGAAGGAGTGAAGGATCACTCCAGCTGGAAATGGTCCAATGGATCTGGACGTAAAGAAGAGAAAGAAGTCAATCTGTAAAGTACAGAGGAGCGAATGTTAAATAACTGATCCAAATCTAAAAATTAATGTTAATTAGTACAGGAAGCAGGATGACGATTAGCTACTACAGCTTAACCTGAAAGAAAGGAAAACTTCTCGCAAAATGCAAGGTAAGAGGTAAGCATACTCACTGCATTGCTTGTAGAACATCACCAAATGCCCTAACACAGTGAACAGATGCCGGCTTCTCAATCTCTTTGGCTAGTTTAAGCTGTTGCTCAAAAACTTCAATCTGGAAGGGAGAACAACGATTGAAAAACTGAAAACAATAAAGAAACTTGCAATAACGGAAAACTCCAGTATACACAGTATTAAAACCATAATATGGAACATAAATGTTCAACTATTCTATACTATTAAGTTCTTGGGCAACAATTAGATGTCCATGCATACAAAGATAAAATAATCGAGTGCCAGTGCGAACTGATTGAGATGAGATATTGCTCCAACTAACAGTATAATAAATTTTTGGGATGACAAAGACATTTATTGATCTAGAATACCTGTGATTGGAAGTCAATTTCCCTCCCACTTGAGCCTTTATCCAAACCAATCTGCAAATCGTCATCAGTTGGATGAATAAGTTTGAATAGTTCAGCAGAATATGTAAGTTAGGTGTTCCTAAGTTCTTCTTTGCAGTAGAAGTTCTTGTAAGCTGTAGTAGGAAGTCGGAGATTATCTAAAGCACCGTGGTCTGAGGAGGCGTAATTAGTTGAAGCTCCACAAAGCAAGTAGGAACCGACAATAATTAGAAAAAAATTAAAGCCGAAAAATGTCTCACTTCTCCAACAGCCGCACAAGGGGTTGTCTCTAAATACTCTTTCAAGGATTTGAACCAATCTGCCGACCTATCTTCAACGTACCTGTTCCATTTCCACCCAATTCAGGAAACCCACTTACACATGGATATAGTTATCCAGAAAAACTAATCTTTAAACCCATCAAACAGGCGGTTCTCACCACGGATGAAGCCCGAAGCAAGGGATGGTGGAGGGGTAAGCGTCCGCCATTTGTTTGACGACATGCCAATCTTTCTGTTTGGGGGAAAAACAGAATAAATAAACACACCCATAATTTGTATTGTTTTGATGTGGAAGATAGGACTGTTTCGCATTTGGGAGATAAAAAAAAAGACCTCTGAAACTCCATTGACGGCGAAGCGTCGAACGCCGGAACTGAGAGCTGTTTGAATGAGTTGCTGCGCTTCGTGGTAAATCCTTGGATCCTGCAAATGGCAGTGGGCATCAAAGAGCTTCAATGCTCCCCCTCTCGTACCCATCTCCTTTTTCTGTTGATTCTCTCTTCCGATACCTCGTTCCGTGAAGGATTTCGATACTTTCACAATCAATAGGGATAGCACGCGCTGGCGGGAGACAGTGATATCCACGCATCTGAATTGCCAGCACTAACTGTTTTTGTCTTCGGAAGCCCAGGAAAGTATATAGGAAGACGCTACTGAAACGATGAACATGGTATAGTTCGAAGTAACAATAGATTCAGATATAAAAAAAAAAAAGTAACAATAGATTCTCTCTTGATATTTCCTAATAAATATATAATTCTATTTTCCAAAATATATAATGATGTAGAGTCGTAGACTATCTGCTCGAGTTCTCTCTAAACTAAGTACTAATCGTAACCCACATTATTTAATACATGAAAAAAATAAAATAAAAATAATTGATTATTATTTCAAATTAAGATAAATCTAGTATCTATTTTGTAAAAGTTTCGTCACTATAAAATAAAAATAATTGATTATTATAGGCAGCTATTTCAGATGGGCTCATACATTAGATAGGTACGAGTTTAAGTGCAGCTAGCATATTTCTTTTTATAAATACTTTAAGCACTGATTAACTTATATCTTTGAACTAACATAATTTAATTATAATTTTTTAAGATGAAAAGAGCATCTCTAGGAAAAGCTAAGGCAGGGAGAGTCGGTGTGCCTCTCCAGTTTCTTCTCCCTGTGACGATGCGAATACGAGCTTTGTTTACATAGAACATTATTTTAATTCCCTCGATTTTTGCTCTATGCATAGTATTATTCTATATTTTTTGTAGAAGTGGATGAAAATTTTCATCCGGTAACCCAAAATTAAACTCGAGGAAGTTAAATCTTCAGAAGAACTGATCAAATTCTTCTTCCATATTTCTAAATATATCTATGCAATTCTATGGTTCTTTGTCTTATTAATTAATGTGTTCTTTCACTTTTGTCATTGTGTTCTCCATTTCTTTCATAATATTGTTGTCTTCTCTTTGGAGGGGCATTACATTTTGAAAATTTAATCTCTAATCTGTCTCTCAGGTTTTTCTTTCAGATTTTATTAGAATTCAAATATGTCAATGCCAATTTCTAATCAAATGTCAATATATCCTGTCTCTAAGTCTAGGAATCAGAAAAATAAGGCCTCTAGACCAGAGTCTAGACCATTTATATGTCAATGCCAATTTAATGATGAAGAGATTCATCTAATTCTATTAAAAATATGTCAGCTGTCTTAAAGAAAAAAAGAGTGTGAATTCCATGTGCTTCAGATTCACAAAAATTAAAAAGAGAGTCGGCAATGAAGAAAGAACAGAAAGAGAGTCAATGAAGCTACAGATTTAAGCTTGTAGAAGCTCTTTATTCTCTTCGTACTCTCTTTAGTACGAAATAGAAAAGACCATTTCACCAGTTCCCATCAACTTTAGAACCTGGATAAGTGTAGAATCTGATCGTGTTTCTGTAGGTCAGCTCTGCAACTTCTTTCTCATCCATTCCCAGGAACGATGCCACGTAATTTAACACCTGGAAGACACCTTCCATGTCAAATCCCCAGTGAAAGACTACGGAGATTTTGCGCTAGAAACCAACATAATTCGTTAAGTCCAGCAAAACATTCAGTGACGAATTAACTTACAACGGGAATATTGGCTGGCTGATTAAGCGTTCGAGACGTATCTCCAGGAACCCACTGTATCTCGGTAGAGTTCAGCTTTGGCAGTGCATCAGGCGCATCGGATTCCAACAGAATTCTGTTCTTCGGAACCTAATAAAATTTGGGTATGTAACAAATGAACAGTTCAATTTTGAGGGGAATTCATAATGAATTGAGTATTGACAGCCATCCAACTTACGGCTTTCAGTACTTTCTTCAACTTCTCCGGGGTCATGAAGGTCGTGTGATGGCCGGAGAAGGAGAAGTATGTACCCAGCTTGACTAATCTGGGGACAAGTTCGGGTGAGCCCATGAAGGAGTGGAGCATCACGCCTGCCGGAAACGGTCCTATGGATCTTGAAAAGGCGAAAGGACAAAAACTCAGAAGTTGGATGAAGACCAGTTCCAGGAAATTAAAGATGGATTTGTTTTGAATGAGAAAAGTCTAAAGGAAGAACTGACTCCATCACATCCAGAAGTTCGTCGAAAGCGTCCACGCAATGGACTGATGCGGGTCTATTTATCTCTTTTGCCAGTTCAATTTGCTGACGGAAAACTGGAATCTGAAAAGAAAGAAAATTCTTTTACTGCTAAGAAATTCAATCTGATAAGCAGAAAATGTCGGAAGGAATCCCAGCACAAGACTACTGCTCGAACTCATGAATTTATAAGAATGGCCGACTTGGGACGGAAACAAATTTAGGTAATGCAATCTTCTCATCTATAAATGCAACCTTCTCACTTTTTTGTTTCTGAAATGGAAAAAGATTAATCAATATTACCTGCAACTGGAAGTCGGCTTCGGTTCCATTCGGCCACTTATGAAGACCAATCTAAAAAAAATCCACCAGATCAGTCATGTTCCACCGAGTGCTTATCATTTTTCCAGATGTTGTAGAGAAGAAATTAACTATTTCAAGCTCAGGTTCTAGATCTCAATGCATCTGTCGATGCACAAAACCAATCCGGGAAGGAAAACAAAATAAAACAGAGGAAATTGGACGGAAACATGGAGATCGAACTTTGATTCTGCTTGATCATTCTAAGAATAGTTTTTTCTACAGTTAATGAATCTCTACTCAAGAGTAAAACTGTCCATAAATGTATTAAATGCAAATGAATGGATTTACTTCTCTATGCACTGATACGTCTAAGAATTGAAATTAATCCGTAGAGAGACTCAACTCACTTCTCCAACCGCAGCAGCAGGCGTACTCTGAAAGTATTCCTTCAGCAAACCGAACCAATTGGGACTTCGATCGGCGATAAACCTATATCAATTTATTCTCTGTTTCTAGTTTATTTAAACAGCACATATTCTAAAATTAATAACTCCAAAATAGTACACAAATGGAAGAGAACTTGCCATGGATGGAGACCAAAGCAAGGAACGACCGACGGATAATCATCGGACATTTCCTTCACGAGGTGCCAGTCTTTCTGCGGAGACAAATACGAAGAAA
The DNA here is from genome assembly GCA_022405105.1 of Aristolochia contorta. Lineage (NCBI taxonomy): Eukaryota > Viridiplantae > Streptophyta > Magnoliopsida > Piperales > Aristolochiaceae > Aristolochia > Aristolochia contorta. The sequence goes on along the minus strand of CM039665.1, from coordinate 37,941,048 downwards.
CGAAAGACGGATATCAAGAAAACCGGGAAAAAAGAAAAGGAGAAAGAAAGGAAGATTGCGTTTACTTCTGTGATTCCATTGATGGCCATGAACTGGATGCCATAGCAGAGTGCTGTTTGAATGAGAAGAGACGAGACGTTGAAGACGCGAGGGTCCTGCAAATGGCAGTGTGCGTCGAACAGCTCCATCCTGGTTCCCTGCTTCGCTGCTTCTCCGTCCCCTTTCGCTCAGATCGACTGATGGATTTTGGAGAAGTCAACGACTTCGCTTTGTACTTGCGCTTCTGAATCCTGCCTCCAAAATCATAGATTTCTGGCCTTGTACATTGTCAACGCATAGGGGGAATTTGAATAAACTCTTGTATGAAAGATGAAGTAAGAGTTTAAGCCAAGATTTCAGATTCATTATTTGTTTCATTTAAAAGTGGCCAAGTTGTTTTGCTTTTAATACTTGAATAGGAGGAATTCCCATATTATATTCTCTATTTGGCACTGTCCAGGTGAGTTTCAGGGACTTGTTTTGATAGTGTGTTCAACACAAAATAATCTAGTTAAGAGTAATGCTAGCTGCACTAAGGCTAGAGTACCTATCCTACATACATAACCTAACTAGCCAATAGGAAAACTTAATTTTTTTTTAATTTTATAAAATCCTAAATTCTAAAAATAATCCCTAGGCAATTGTATTTTGGATTGTCTGGTTACATCGTGTAAGTTAGATAGGTACTTTGCATAAGTGCAACTAACATTTTCCATCTAGTTATTACAATGAGATGGGTGTGGTAGTTTACTTTTTGACAACAAAATTATTTATTTTTGAAAAATGATTTCAGTACTGTGAGTTTTTACTATGAGTTTTTACATCCTGATGTGGTTGTCCTGCAAACAACCTAGTTGGTAGTCCAAATAAGGTCTAGGGTTTAGGCTAACCTAAAGAATAGATAGATATTTCTTACTTTATCTCTTATCTAGACTACCAACGAGATGCCATGTCACGCTATAAACCCTTATAGTGAAATCTGGCAGTACGGTTATCACCACTCTTTATTTTTAAAGTATCATAATTCCTAAAGACTATTAATACCAAAAGTAATGCTATGTGAACTCATAAATTTATGCAACTCGGCTACATCCCTGAAGTGGATAGATTGTTATCGCCTATTTTCTAGACTGGAAATCAATAACAAAGCAACAACTATGCATTCATGTTAGAAGGGTACTCGAATTGTATACCCTCTTGGGTGTGCATAGTATTACTCTAATAACAAATAAGTAATATTATGCGCACTCACTAGGGAATGCAATTTGGTTATCTCTGAGACATGGATGCATAGCTATCGCCTCGACTTTTGAACTGGAAATCAATAACAAAGCGAACAACTATGCATCTAGTCAGACGAGGTACCCAAATTGTGTAGTTCTTGGTATCCCAAGAGGTAAATAGCTGAAGTAAGAAGGATTGTAGGGTGGACTTGAGGAGAAATATGATAGAGAGGGGTTTATTCATGTTCTAAACAACTTATGCAAACTCATATTTTAAGAGGATATGTTCAATTGATTATGGACAAGAATAACAAATCGGGCAGAAATTTGAGTATAGGCAAGAAACTTGAGACTAGCTTTGAGACCAACAAATCACCCTACTTAGTTCTATTTGATGCTTCATGTTGGAAGAAACCATGTGTAAGATTTCATGAAAGAGGCCCATGTCGATTTAGAACTAGTGAACATACACCATAGTAGTTTAGTTCTATTGCATTCTTCATGTCAGGGTTAAATCACCTCCCGATTTATGGCAAATCATGTCTTAACTCCCAAATCCGTTAAGCAAATGTGTTATAAACATGTTGTTGGTCTTCACATGATCACCTTTGAGATGGAGTTTATTTTGACCACTTTGGACATTAACTTCGAGGTCCAAAACACTTGGAGTGAATCACTAATCTATGAAAAGGGTTGTATATCTCATATTTACAATGCTTTACTATGAACCTTTAAAATTGAAATCTTATACAAGAGATACTAATAAAAAGAAAATCTACAAGATATTACAAAGTGAAAGACAACATAAACAAATTGGTTTCATAATTTTCTATAGAAAAAATTAATGTAGACTTTATCTTAATTATTTTTTTAAGAGATTGATTCCATTTCATGTTTGATTCCATTTCAAAGAGAAAGTGATGTTTATGGAGAATTTAAAGTAATTGACATTAAATTATGAGTAAATAAAGACCACGATTCATTTTTTTTATGTTAGGTGTGATTAATATTCAGGAGAATTCAAAATTCCATATTTAGGAGTGACAAAAATTCTCACCAAGGCAACAAATTACAAAGAGAGTGAGAATTCAATGTCTCTCCTAAATTTAGGGAGAATCCCGTTTCATAACGGATATTCCACTAACCCAAAAATGTATTTTTTTCTGAGATATTCATGTCCCCGACACTAATATCCTCGTGCCAACCCCCTTAGCCTACTACTTTGATTACATTGGTTGATTAATATGAGTCTCCATAAGCACAGCTGATTTAGTGAAACTCCTTCTTGGAGTGTGACTCCAAGTACAACCTGTTATGTTATCTATGTCCCAAATTTCCCTGAATAGGTGTTGGAGCCGCTTTGGAGGTCTGGTTAGGTGGTTGCACCAGTTGACCATGTTGACACAGTCACTTTCCACTTTTAGGTATCCTTAGAATTTATCCGCAAAGAGTTTCATCCCTTGGAGAGGATCTGTTTTCGGCTTTTGTAGAGTTTGGGTCTAGTATTGGATCTGCAAAAGACAAAAGAGTTGTACCTCCACTGTTCATTATTAACCCGCCAATACTTGCTGGACTTAGGTTTCCTCTAGATGAGTTGTCAACGTTGAGTTTAAGTGCTGGTGATATTAGTGGATACCATGCCTCAATTGCAGGAGGTGGATACCATGCCTCAATTGCAGGAGGTGGTGCTACCGTCGTGAGCCTAGCGATTGTTGTCCATGATGCTCTAAGATTCAACCCCGTTTCTCAATTAAACTCCTTGGTGGACAATCAAAGTATAACGTTGTTTATAGTGATTGTAGTTGTGGATGCTCTAAATACACAAGAATAATGCTAGTTTCACTTAGCGGATACACCTTTGGGACGTACATATTAATCTAAGCCATTGATGCCTAGGGTTTATCCTCTAGAAAATAAGATTTTATAAAAATATATATTTTTTATATTTTAAGAATTTAGATTAACGTGCCTCTAACATTACTCAATACACAATGTCCCTTATTTTAAAAGCTTTATCTTAATTCTCACCATTTGCTTTTCGTTTGCTTTGGCAACCGCTCTCGCTTCCCTTTAGTTTTTACCCTTTTAAGTATTTAAAAGAGCATTTACTCTATTAAGTATTATCTAAATTTATGATATTTATCTCAGCACTTGGAGCGGTTCCTCCGATTTAATCATGTAACTAGCAGAAAGGCAAAGAAAGGCCCTTTGTCAGGTAAACTAAGCGCGTATCAGTAATTAATTTGGGATCGGGACATCTCCTCTTTCCGAGCTCCCCAACAGAAAAAGCCACCCGCCACCGATCTCGTGTTTTTTCTTTACATATCTCGGACAAGTTTGAAGCAGTCGCGATTTCTTAGTCGGCTCATCGGATGACATGATGATGCAAGATCTCGGCGTCGAAGCCAAGGAGGCCGCCGTGCGGGAGGTCGCGAAGCTTCTCCCTCTCCCGGAGCTGCTCTCCTCGATCGCTTCGATTAAGGCGGATTATGTTCAGCGGCAACAGGTGTCGTGTAGAATCTCTTCTGTATAAAGAGAGTGGAAAGTGAGAATTTGAGGAGACATGCTCGTTTTTCTTCGGATACGAGCTGTGGTACTCGTCGGTTCATTTGTTTGTTCTAGATTGTCCTTTTTTTTTACACGTTCTACTCTTGTTCGCATTTGCATTTGGAGACATATTGATGCTCTGATGCAGTTATTTTCAGTAATTTGGACCTGTCCTTTTGCAACTCTCGTCTATTGCACGAGAGTTTGTAAGATTTGTTATTTTTCTTTTTTCCTTTTTCTGGTTTCACCTCTCTGTCCACCATCAGTTTAGCTGTCTTATTAGTTAGTTGCCTCGTAAGTTATGAAACATAGTTCTGAATGAAGTTTTTGTGCTGACAGGCCAACGATGCGCAGCTCAGTACAATGGTCGCAGAGCAGGTACTAGTATCCTTGCTTATATTTAAAATCGCTAACTTAACAACTGCAAACATAATTTCCAAGCTGTAGATTAGTTGCCCTTTAAGTAATCTTGCATACGTATTCATCCTTTTTTTTTTCAATTGAAGTTTTTTGGCAATCACAGGCCTACATTAGATTAAGTTATAAACTCCATAAAGGCATTTAAGATATTTTTTGCTTTATTTAGTTTAACGCATCTGTGAATAGAAGCAACAAATTGATATTATAAAGCCAGTATCCTTTTACGACTACTAATAACTGAAACTCAAACTATTTCACGTGTATGCTCTGTCCATCTGTACCTTTTCATATTTGGCTAGGTCACAAGCTTTTACTCACAATTTCAAATTGATGTTAAAAAAGATTTTCACTTCCTTTTACCTAATTTGTACTGTTCTCATATTCCTTGTCTGGTTAATTAGTGTTACCCTCATGTGCAATGCGTTCATCATATTTTCCATGCAAATTTGAAGACCTTTGTGCATTGCGTTCATCATATTTTCCATGCAAATTTGAAGACCTTAATGCTGGGTTATTCTTCCAATTTCTATCGATAAGATTTTGAAATTCAGCATGTGGGAGTGCTCCTAAGCCTTCATTTGTAGCTTACTTTCAATTGAAAATGAAGATTTATTTTCTGTCGCATTGCATGCTGGCAGGTTGAACAAGCACATGATGGGTTAGAAGCACTTTCATTGTGTCAGAAGACAATAAATCAACTTCGCCATAATTTTTTGGCCATTGAAAAGTATGTCTTAATTATATATGATATTTTTTCTTTCTTTATTGTTGTATGGATGGAAGAGTAACTCTTCCATCATCTTTTTCAGCACTCATTTCAGAGGACTTCTATGGTTTCATTTTGATTTTCAATTTCTGACTTGCCAGGTTATGCCTAGAATGTCAGACCCTGATTGAAAACCATGATCAAATAAAACTTCTCAGCAATGCAAGAAACAACTTAAATACAACACTAAAGGTTAGTGAATAGTTATTTTGATGTTCTGCCAGATTATTTATGGCAAGTATATACTCACATCAGTTCTCCAAATTTCTATAAGCTTTTTTATTGGCTATAATCTATTTTCCCTTCTTTCTGCTTTATGGAGAAAACAGGGTGAAATTTCTTTATGTTTAGACGATGTTGCATGGACATTATTTTTTCTATCCAAAGATTTTTGCAGTTTGTTCTCTAAGGCTTAGAGAAAAGCACCTTCCGATACTTCCACTGATATTAGTTTAGATTTTTTACCACATTTTTTCATTGGTTTACTGGATTTTTTTCTTTTTTTCTTTTTGTGTTTTTTAGTGTTGATTTTGTCATGGTTTGTTGCTGGCTGGAATTAGATAGTTTCTGTGCCTTTTGTACACTTTTTTCTTCAAAAAGTCTTTCTGATGTGAGCTTGAGCAGTAGCTCAGTGCTCACATAGGGGAGTTGTAATGGGAGGTCTTGGTTCTAGTCTCTTTGGGGTATAGGGTTTTGGGTTCTAGTCTCTTTGGGGAATAGGGGCACTTCTGTGAAGTCCTGAGTTTAAGCCACCGGGGACAGGTTAATTAACATTTAAAAAGTGAAAGGAGTTTTAGTTCCATTTAATAATTTAGGAATCTCTGATTTGATCCATTTTTTAATTGTTCTGTGGATTATATCTGTTTGTTACTATGTCGTTTTCCAATTTTTCTTCTGAAAACTGCATAGTTAACTTCTTTATAACTCTTTCTTTGCGGCTGGCTAGATGTTAATCTCTTCTAAATCTTTTTTAGGATGTGGAAGGGATGATGTCTATTTCTGTTGAAGCAGCTGAAGCACGGGATTCTTTAAGTGATGATAGAGAACTAATCAATACATATGAGGTACCTGATGCTATGAACTCAACCAGTTTTGGCATTTCAATGGAACTGATTTCTTTTCTAGAGATGGTGTTCCCTGACAATACCTTTTTATGGGAATCTCTTTTCTGCTCTAGCTAGTATTCACTGTTTTCTCTTTCAGAAATTGGCTCCTTTTTAGTTTCCATTTTTCGTTGTATTTCTTTGGTTTATCTTTTCCTCTTTCTTCTGGTTGAGGAGTGTCTGTTCTCTTATCTTTCTGTTGGAGATAGGAAAGATAATATAAGTTAACTGGTGGTTCCTGAATTTTGTTGTGAAGAGTATCAAATTCGAATTTGATGTTCTTATCATTGATGCAGAGGTTAACTGCATTGGACGGCAAGAGAAGGTTTGCTCTTGCTGCTGCAGCATCACACAAGGATGAAGTTGGCAGACTAAAGTCAGCATATAGTTGCTCTCAGTGTTTTACTATCTACCATAAATTATTTTCTTCATCATCTTTCATAATATACTAAGGATAAAAATTTTACGTGAAACAGGGAATATTTTGAGGACGTGGATCGGACTTGGGAGACATTTGAAAAGACACTATGGGGCCACATTTCAAACTTCTATAAACTTGCCAAGGAGAGGTATGTACTCAGGTTCTACTTATTCTTTCACTGCCCTTTTGTGATCGATATAGCGTCTTCATGGTGCCTTGACTATACTATTTAAGACTATAAAGTCCTGCACATTATATTCATGTGAGTTCATTGTTTATTCCTCTCTGTGCTGTGTGGGTGTGTGAGTGTTTGAGAGGGGGGGGGGGGTGCATAAGACTGCATGATAAAATCTGTGGTTGGAACTTAAACCATCCTACTTTGTGTCTTCCTCATCATTGGCATTTTCCTCTTAGCATTTGAGCTTCCTTCAGTTGTACTCTCTTTCCATGTTTGTCAGGAACTAGACCATCAAAAGTAGCATCTTCTGCTTTTGGTTTTCTCAAATTGCATTTGATGCTTCCTCTAGTCACATCCTCTTTCTGTTTTTGCAGCCCACAAACGTTGGTGCGCTCAATAAGGTATGGCTTTTAGTACATTTGCTATTTATTGTGCTCTCTGTCTTACATGGTTATTTTAATTAGTGTACAAGTGTGAGCTTGCTCCTTTGTTTCTTAGTTGTCAAGAGTAACTTCCTTTCATTGTTTTTGTTGCTCAGTTTTCTGCTTCTCTTTCTCTATCACTCTAGAAAAGTGGAAAAGTTATTAAAAATGAAGATAGTTATAGAAAATTATAGAGAGAGAAAGGAGAACTGGAAGTTACAAATCAAAGAAACTTCCATGAAATCATGCAAAACTATTCTTAGGCTTTGTGGCAGAGATCGTATGCATGAAATTTTATTGGTCATTCTAAGAGGGAAGGACTTATTCAGGAAACATAATCTTCGTACTTCTTCATTATTGCCCAATGAAAAATCAGTGACTGTCTTCCAATGAATCAGCTCCAAGGGCTGACACTGATGCTGCTGGTGGTTTCTGAATTGTGAGAAAGTAGTCAGGGAGATGACCACAACTTTCGAGGTACAGACAGTATCAGTGCAGTACTCGCTACTCAATGTTAGCCAGTTCCCTCTTGTGAGAAGTGTCTAAAGAGAGCTGGTTGCAGATGTAAATGTATTGTGGCTTTATGAACTTACCACCATTTATCCCGTGGATTAATTTACTTATTGCCCTCAATCCTACCGTGGGTTTATGACTTTCCCCCATCCAGCCTACCATGGGTTTATTACCTTAAAAGCATTAATCTTATTTTGGCTTTATGAACTTACCACAAGCAAGCCTACTGTAGGTTTATGGACTCAAATCAAAAGATGTAAGATCAAAGAATTATATTTGAAGGAAGACAGAAGAAAGAGATAGTAGAAGAGATAGAGAGCAGAGTGAGAGAGAGAAGAGTTAAAACTGTATCTGTTTCAGTCATCTTACTTATATTTAGCTTTATAATGCGAGGGTTAGTTAGATATCTTGCTTCAGTTCTACCTGCTCAGTAGATTTAAAAGGCAAAAATGCTGATCAAAATAAAGAAAGTAACTACGGATCAAATGCAGGTTAATCACAAAACACTTGTGTAGGTATAATATTGTCACTTATAATGCAACATAATTGTAATGGAATACTCAAAAACTATCATTTCGTGGTGTAATAGAAATTGTAAACCTCCATGGAGACGGGTCTATCTTCAATGAGATAAGTGATTTAGCTTCCACCATAGTTACTTGAAATCATGTAATTAGAAGTTCTAATGGTAGGGCTGATGAATTGGCAAAAAAAGGAGTCCACGAACAACAACTTGTTGTTTGGATTCCTTAAAAATTTTGTGACCGGCTCGGGATGTAATATTTCTTGAATGAAATGAAACAAAACGCAATTTTCAAAAAAAAAAAAAAATAATGCAACATAATTATTGGATAGTATCTTGTTGCACTAGGTACAGCCATCCCTGTAACCTAATGCAAGGAACTTCCTTTTGCCAGGGTTGTTGAAATGCAAGAAATCCTTGATCAACAGCTTGCAGAAGAAGCTGCTGAGGCTGAAGGAGGTGGCGCCATGGCACAAATTGCTAATCCTAGAAGATCTGCCAAGTAACACGTTTTACTTATCACTTTTTTTGAACGTTATATTTGCAGTATTTGTGAACTGGATCCAGTCCTGGTCTGTGGACATTGAGCTGAATGCCCTATGCCCTAAAACCTCCATGGAGCCTTTAAAGTATATTAAGGATTTATGTTCTTGGATTAGATCAACATGGGAATTATATGACTTTTTATGTTTCTTGGAAGTGTATCTGGAATACTTGAATATTCCATAATGATCTTATACATTACAGGAAACCAGCAGTAGCTACTGCTTCCCCTAGAACCTTAACTCAAGAGAAGAAGAGTCAGGGAAAGTGTTACAAAGACAAATGTTATGAACAAATCAGATTAACTGTTGAAGCACGGTTTGACAAACTTTTGTCAGTTGTAAGTCTTCCCACTGGAAGTTTAGTTGCTATTCTTGTAAACAATAACTGTTTATTCGAAAGTTAATAAGTCCAGAAACTTTTCTAATCTATTCCGTTGATGCAGCTGGTTCTTGAGGATCTAAAAGCTGCTTTAGAGGAAGCTCGAACTGTAAGTGAAATGGATTATATTGCTGAAACCTGTGATGTTGTCAAATTTCTTTCAATTAACCTATTCTATTCATATTGTCTGGTAGATGTGATAACTTAATTCTTGGCAGTGAATCTTGATGACTTTGTAAACCGAACTTGTGTGGAACAGTAACAGAAGCCGATAGTATGTTCCTGTACAAAAAAAATTGTATAATGAGCATCATTATATTTTGTAACTTTCTTATGTCTTCTCATCACACTAGTTATTCTTGTATAGGATATGGCTTAATATATAGGAATGCTGTTCAAAGTGCTAAAGTCTGTATGCTTGAATACCATCTAATCAACTATAAAAGATTTTACTTGTCATAGTGTATAAATAACATTTGCTTGTTTAGCGAGGCCTAAAGCGAGAAATTTTATTGTGGAAAAGCTTTCAAATTTCTACATTTGGGTTTGTGTTTCTACTTTAGTGAAATGAATTTGGATTATTTGTTCTAGTGTGAAATGTAAGTGTTTCTTTCATTCATTTAAAATGAAAACTTCCATGCATGATATTTGCTTATTTCTGATTGAAATATATTTAACGTCTATTGGCTGGGATTCTGACTTTCAGATTGGTGAGGAACTTGGAGATATATATGATTATGTGGCTCCCTGTTTCCCTCCAAGGTTTGTAATTTATATTTTAATCTTGAATGTGCTTCTATCTGGGTCTACCAGAAATCGTTACTTCAAAAAGTTTTGGGTTGCAAGTAGTTCTTCCATTTCGGGGCATAAGTAAACCATTCTATTTACGTTTTGTATATTATTCTACCTTTTAAAAAATAGATTAGTAGAAATTATCAGTGGATTTCTTCAAAGGTCTTGCTTGTTATTTTACTTTGGATTTATTAAATAACAGTTTTTTAATCTCTTGTGGACTAATCGCATTGCAGATATGAAATTTTTCAGCTCATGGTCAATCTCTATACTGAGAGGTTCATTCAGATGCTTAGGTTGCTCAGTGATAAGGCGAATCAGCTGACAAATATAGAAATTCTGAAGGTATTCTCTTTCAGAGTTTTTAATGGTCTCTTTATAAACTTTCGTGAGGCATGAAATCTGGATTCCTGGTTTTCTCTTGAATTTTTCATTATTTTAAAAAACAATTCCATGACAATGAAGTTCGATGTTTACTTTGTTATATTATTATGGTTGCCTTTGTCTCCAGAACTGGTCTAATCTTACTGGTTCTCGCAGGTAACTGGTTGGGTTGTTGAGTACCAAGACAATCTTATTGCTCTTGGTGTTGATGAGTCTTTGGCTCAAGTTTGCTCAGAGAGTGGTGCGCTGGATCCTCTTATGAATGCATATGTTGAACGAATGCAAGCAACAACAAAGGTTAGCAACTTTTTGTCCCAGGACGTAATTAAGTGGCAAAAGGTGGTGGTCTTCGAGCTTATCTTATTCTTTGTTGTACTTTCTTTTTCTATCTTTAGAAATGGTACACAAATATCCTGGAAGCAGATAAAGTGCAAGAGCCGAAGAAAACAGAGGATGGGAAGCTTTATACACCTGCAGCAGTTGATTTGTTCAGGATCTTGGGTGAACAAATACAAATTGTTCGAGACAACAGAACAGAAGTAATGCTGTATCGCACTGCATTAGCAATAATCCAGGCAGGAAAATATCTTCTGTGTTCATGCTTAGTTCTATTTGCAAAAAAAAAATTTTTGTTTTCAAATTATTGTTTATGTCATCATTTAAAACAAAATATATGCTTCTTGTGCTCCAAGCAGCTGATGTGTTTTTCTTTCCTTCTTTTCATCAAATACCCGAATTAATTAGGACATTCTCTCTCTTTCACTCTCTCTCTATGAGAATTTTGAGTTGCTTTTTTATTTTCTTATTTTTTTTGTCACCTTCAGATAATGATTGACTTCCAAGAAGCTGAGAAACAACGGCTTGAAGAGCCTGCCTCGGATATTGGTTTAGAGCCTCTGTGTGCAATGGTTTGTCAATTAGAATTTCCTTAGAGTGTCATCTGTCTTCAATATTTGGTTAATTCTATTGTATGATATCAGGTCAACAACAACCTACGTTGTAATGAGCTTGCAGCAGAACTCAGCAACACCACATTGGAAGCCCTTTCCCAAAATTATGCTGAACAGGTATTTAATTGCCATGTGTTCTGCTTTGCTTATTTGAAATTCTCTGTCAAAGCCTACATAGGTCAAAACTGATTTTGTCTCCATTTATCTGAATGTTCTGGTTGTATTTAAAATTCTGTAAAGATTGTCCATTTGTCCTCAGTAATTAGGAAATGAGCTTGAAAAGGTCTAACAAAAACTTAATGTTTAACTGCCTTGATTAACTGGAACCAAATCTCGTCATTTATCTATGGCTTGTGTATTCGTAATTGAAGATACAACATTTTAGGCTGACCTGATTTTTAGAGTCTAGGATTGGATGAGCTAGTTGAAGCTGGTTTATACATACTCACTCTTCCCTTTGGAGTACAAGTCGTGCAGTCTAGGAGATAAGAAAAAATCGGATGACTTAATCAGCCAACCTGGTCACGTACGTAAGGGGCGGATATAAGGAGGTGAGGGGTATCTCTTATAGAGGGGGGACTTGTTCAAAGGAGCTCAACTGTTCCACTATCAAATGACAACTGTGAGGGTGTATTCCTCCCTGAGACCAAAAATAGGGGTGATCTGCCTTCCCTCACCGTATAAAAATTCAAATTGAGATGTGGAGGGAAGAAATTCCCACAACATATATGTCTTTTATTTATTTAATCTTTTACTTGTCTTGATGCCATTATGATGTTAACACCTGTTCAATCAATATCTAAATTTTAGAGTGGACCCAGTCATCTCACCAAGTCATCCTTTATAAGGTTACTATTGAGTGACAAAAGAAGACCAACAATGGAAAATGAGAGTGACAAAGAGGAGAATTCTGAAATGATGTGTGGTAAACTAGGAGGCTAAGAATGTTTTCAATAAGGATTATTGAGTTGACCTACCTACACAACTAGCTTTACTGGATTTTTTTAAGGATGACATTGATAGATGAAAATGTAATGTGGAGTCACTTCAGATGATTTTTTCAGGTTGGAGTTTAACACGTGAAGGGATCTGTTGATGATGTTGCTGTCTGACTGGTGTTACATTTATGCATCACTAGAACAGTCTTAATAGTACACTAAATCACAAGCAATATAGCTGATAATGTCTAGAAACTAGTCATATTCTTTCAATCCAACAAGTCAACTTGCACAGCTGAGTCCATATGGTTTTCCAAGAAGTTCGGTCAGTCCGGATTTGGACTCTTCCGTCCTATTATGGGGTGAGCCTCCTTCAACTACGATTGAGTCCATCTGAGTTTGGTGGTTGACCCAAACTGACTTGGGCGAGTTAACACACATTTTGATGAATCTGAGTGAAGTCCTGAGTCCAAGACAGAAACATCCATCTAGTAAACCTTATACAGTATGCCGGTGGATTGAAATGAATTTGTACCAAATAAAGTCAACTTGAATCTGATTCACGAGTCCTCTTCTGATGATTAAGTTGTCATGTCTGGATGATTGTTTGCAAAAACAATGGTGGTCATTGAATCAAAATAAGGAAAAAAACTTGCGTACATTGAATGCAGACTAATACCATGACAATTTTACTGCATATTAGAAAAGGCACATATACTGATGTGAATACCCAAGAATAACCTGTTTTGCTCTTTTTTGGGGCTAAAACGTGTTTTTTGCTTATTTTGATTTACAAAACTATTGATATTTTTCTGTTTTCGTAGATTAATTTTGAGGATACATGCAAGGGCTTTCTTGAGGTTGCCAAGGTTTGTATACGTTCTTGTTAAAGACACATTCACATTTTCTTGTTTGTTTTTGTTTATGCTGTGTTAAACAACAAATAATGGTTATATCCAAATACCTTACTCTTAGTCCGCTCAGTTTCTTATTTTCTTAGGTTGAGCTTCTTCAGTTCATCTTTGAATTTGCCTTTTTTTTTTTTTCTTTTTTGATGAATTGAATTTGCCTGTTGATGGTCAGGAAGCTGTACGAGTAACTGTCAACGTTATTTTTGAGGATCCTGGTGTGCAAGAGTTACTAGCTAAACTTTACCAGAAAGGTAACTATAAGATTTTTTTGTTTGAAAACGGATTTCCATGTGAATAAATGATAATTAGAGTTGGATTAATGAAAATTACTTCTTAAGTGAACTTGAGCATAGCTCAGTGGTAACATGGGGAGTTGAGTAATAGGGGTCTCAAATCTCCAAAGGGGTATGGGAATTGGATTAAAAAAGCAATTTCCTCAAAAAAAAAAAAAGAACTTCTCGAGTCTCCTTTAGAATGTTGATTGTACATGCACACTACACCCATCCCCTGGTGAACTTCTTCTTTAGGAAAGGGTGATTTTATCAAGGACTGAGACTAAACAGACATGTACACATGATAGGGGAGTTCCTCTGGTGAAGTTTGAACTTAGATCTCATGCTATAAGCCTCTCTATGAGGCCAAAGAGCCAAAGCTCCCATGACATTGTTTAAAAATGACTAACCTCTTAGGAGGCCTATTGCTCAAGATTATAGCGCAACGTTTTTTTATAAATGTGGCACTCATTCTTACTCAAAAAAAAAAAAAAAAAAAAAAAAAGAGAGTGGAACCCTTTCTTACTCTAAATTCCCCTTCACGCCCAGGGTTGCACACATCGAGGCAGACACTTCTACAGGAACATACTGAAGTTTTGTAGTAGTTACCCAAAAGAAGAAAGAAAGAAGAAAGAAGAAAGACAATGGAGGAAAGACTAGTATGGCCATTCGACACAGCTTCAGGTTTCTCAACCCTAACAGTTCGTGTGCTCTCTTAAATAGAGGAAAACTCTTCTTACATTAAAATATAAGTGTTACATAATTACAATAATACCTTTCAAGTGGGTGAACTTCTAATTACATCTTAATTGAACTAATATAATACAACAACTAATAAATAAAGGAACAGTATCTCCAACACATTCATCACATAAGTATGTTGGCTCTCACTTCATGAAACCCACGACATATGAACTTGGGGAGCGCAAAGTGGGCCTTGACCCACAAACAAGACCCATATTTACTGTCTTAAAGTTGATCCCTGTTACATCCCAAACTTGTCTATCTTCTTAGAAGGCCTATACATGTCCAGGATTACGCATAACAGGGTTGCACATAGGCGCTCCTACAGGAGCATACATTCCATAAGTAAATTCTCTCATTTCATGAGGTCACAACGCGTTAACCCAGGGAACATAAATTGGGCCTTGATCCACACATAGACATACGACCTATGTTGACAGTGTCTTAAAGTTGATCCCTGTTACATCCCAAGCTTGACTATCTTCTTACGAAGCCCATTCCTCAACCTTATTATCGATCAATTTTCATTAACACTTCAAGATGCGGGACTTTTCCTGTCATTGTTATAAATAAATAAATTATATATTTGGAATTAATCCATTGGAGTACATTTTTTTAAAAAATGTTAAATGCTTTTCCTTACTAATCTCAGTTATTTTAATAATTTCAGATTGGTGTGAAGGATTGGTTACTGAATATCTAGTTGCAACATTTGGTGATTATTTTGCAGATGTCAAAATGTAAGCTTTTCTTATCGCTGCTGATATCTTCTGAAGTATTATTTTTGCATTGGACATACTCTTTAAACTTTTTTATACAACACATTGCATGTCTTCCTTTGCTTAGTTTGTAGACAGTGATTTAAATTGTAGACTTTGTTATGTCATCATTTCCTCAGGTTCATTGAGGACAGATCATTCAGACGGTTTGTTGAAGCTTGTCTAGAGGAAACAATTATCATATACGTGGATCATCTCCTTACACAGGTGCTCTAAAGAAGACAGACAGCTTCACTAATCGATTCAGTAATGAGACTTGTTTGTGTACTGTTGGCTATTGTTTGGTGTTCTTTGCTTCTCAATGGTTAATAGAAATTTAGTCTTAGAAAAGGTTACTTTGAATTAGTTCTGTACCTCCTTTCATTTTTTTCCTTTTATGCTCTTATTTCAGAGGAATTACATCAAGGAAGAAACAGTTGAACGTATGAGGCTCGATGAAGAGGTTTTGACTGATTTCTTTAGGGAGTATATCAACGTAACGGTAATAAGGCTTCTCTTTTGTGTCTCTCATTTACTTTTTCTGGGTATTTCTAGTTTGTCTGCATCTAGTGTTGCAGTGGACCATCTTCATGTTGTTTCATGCTCTAATAATTATTATCAACAGAATTTATTGGGATTTCAAGCTTAATACTAGGGCCAAATATCTGTAACCAATTCCCCTGGTGCTAGGCCCATCATTGCCCTAAAGTAATAAGCTGTCTTAGGACCACTACTAGTGGCTATGTTGAAAAGTGTTTCTATTTTTGTTGTACTTCTGTTATTATTTGGCGAGTTACTTGCTGTGATGGAGGATATTTGTTGTAAATTTCGAAGGTTGTAGATAGGAGAAGTGAGAAAAGAGAAAGGCAAGAGAGAAGCTGTAGTTGATGCAGTCTTCCTTTAGGCGTCCTTGATTGCTAACAATGATTTTTTTGTTTTGCCTACTATGTTTTATTCGGCCCGGATTTGCTTTATCCTTTAAGTTTTAAGAGGTCTTAAATCAGCTATGAAGAAAATCATGGCCATGAAGGGGAATACAGCCGTTTTGGCACAACGATGGGGAATACAGCCGTTTTGGCACAACGATGGGGAATACAGCCGTTTTGGCACAACGATGGGGAATACAGCCGTTTTGGCACAACAATGGGGAATACAGCTGTTTTGGCACAACGATGGGGAATACAGCCATTTTGGCACAACGATGGGGAATACAGCCGTCTTGGCACAAAGAAGGGGGATACAGTTCTCTTTACAAGAGAGTAGAGAGACCAAATCTCACATGTTTGATTTGAATATATGGACTCCAGGAAGCATAAGATCTCCAAGGCAAATAAAAGGAACTTAGCATGAACTGGATTTTCTCTCTTATCTGGATTATTATCCAATGATAGTAGTATAGCATTTTTTAAATTTCTCAGTTTGAAAAAAAAACTTATTCATCCATAAATTATAAAAGCATCAATACAGCTATAAGTACTGATCAGTCTGCAGCAATTTTGATGTTCCAAATGATCTTTTGTGTAAATGGAGTCTTTCATATATCCATTATCACTAATCTTTTCGTCTGATAAAGTTGAGTTGAGCTTTTTGTTGTTTTATAAATCAATATTTAGGTTATTGTTCCTTCTTTTTCTGTATAATATGTGGTTATATCCTTTGTATTTAATATTTGGCACAGAAAGTAGAAAGCAGGGTCAGTGTTTTAAGTGAGCTTAGGGAGCTTGCCTCAGCTGAGAGCCTCGATACTTTCACATTGATCTACTCAAATATAATTGAACATCATCCAGACTGCCCTGTAAGTAACATCAACCACTGTTTTTAAACAGTATTTATAGGAAATATTCCCAGAGGTTGACCTAGACTTCTGTAACTGCAGCCGGAGGTTGTTGAGAAACTTGTGGGAATGCGAGAGGGCATACCCCGGAAGGACGCGAAGGAGGTATTGCTTTCCTTGGGCCCTAAATCGGTATTTTGTTATCATTTTTGTCATCATTGTTACTTCATTACCATCATCATTATCAACAACAACAACAACAACAACAACATCATCATCAACCTCACCATCATCAATAACACTATCAACATCATCAACCGCTTCCGCGCCTTGCCTCTTTTATGTTGGTCAGCAGTTGAAATGATTCTCTGTTATGATTTATCATATGCTGACTGTACTGTTGGGTTATCAGGCTTCATATTTTCATTTCTTTGAAATATTGACATGTTTCTATCTTGAAATTTCTCTCTATATATCTTCAAGGCATGTCCTGACTTGTGTTTTAAAGGCAAGTATGATATTAAAATTTTTTATATCTGGGAATGGAGGTTGTTTTCACTTGAACCTTTCTTTGTGCGAAATGATTAATGGAAGAAATGGTATATATGATAAGATTTTAGTGAATATAAAAACCTGTGGGTATACTTAACTAGTGTAAGAGATAATTAACTTGGTTCTCCGGATGATGATATCACAAGTAGTTACACCTGCCGAACACACTCTTGAAAGCACATCCTATTATTACACCATATGCTGATCATTAGAGGTACAACAGGTATTAGCGCAAAAGACTTGTTTGTATATAAACTGTATAAGATTTCCACTTGTTTGTATATGGACTGTATTAGATTATTACTGTGCCTTCTCCATTTAATCATTCACTAGACTTGTTTGTATATAAACTGTATAAGATTTCCACTTGTTTGTATATGGACTGTATTAGATTATTACTGTGCCTTCTCCATTTAATCATTCACTTAATATCTAATGGAGCTTTTCAGTGACTCTAAAGAACACAAGACATTTGAATTGTTTTTTTCATAATTAAGGTGTTTTAAGAATTAACCCCACATAACACGTGTCCTTGCCTCCTTAGGGAACGGGTTTACTGCCATTTAGGGACACTTTTCCTGTGTGAGCATTAACAAATGCCTCTCATAAAAATCATGGAATTTTTTGAATAACTTCAGCATGAAAAGAGTTGAATTTTGATATTCATTTGAAGATACTGCCTAAATTCACTCTATTCCACAGTTGCGCTGAGATAAACAGATGAGTTCTTCCTTTTCTTGTATTGGAAAGTCAATAGGGTGCACCAGTTTGATCTTTTCTTATCATCTGTTTTCACAGATCATCAAAATATTAGAGATCAAGTATAAAAGTATAACTGAGGAATTTTAGTGATGTGGCACTTGGCAGAACCTACCAGAAACCTAACATATGTCGCTTTGGCATGATATGTACTACTTATGGATTGAAATGGAAGCTTTTTGCTACTAATTTCTCCGTACACCCTTTTCCTAGGGGTGATTTTTAACCCTTCTATTGGTTTTCTGACAGGTTGTGCTGGAATGCAAAGAAATATACGAGAAGAACCTGGATGCCAACCGCCCCAAAGCAGGCTTTGTGTTTGGGAAAGTGAAATGCCTTACATCCAAAGCATCTCTTTGGAAGAGGCTTACTTGAGTTCCAAGATCCTCTCTTTGTGTGAAATATTTACAGGGTGTAAGTTATATTCAAAACTGAGGCAAAAAAAGTAGTCATTATTTATGGTTTTGAGGTGTTACATCTGTATATGAAGGAATACATTTTCAGTTTTAGTTCTAAGTAAACCTTGTTTTGGTCTCTTACTGTGTACCAACTGCCTAGTTGCAACAAGTCACTCAGTGCTTCCTGGATTTGAGCGAGTGTACAAAAATTTGCAAGGACCCAGCTTTGGAGGAAGAATTAATGTAGATATCATTTTAGATATTATCTTGAGGGAAAATGTTAACTGCAATACCTATCCCATGCACATATTAATCTAAACCATTGATGTTTAGGGTTTATCTTTAGAATATAAGATTTTATAAAAAGAATATTAAATGTAGTACCTATCTTACGTATATATTAATTTAAACCATTGATGTTTAGGGTTTATTTTTTAGAATATAAGATTTTATTAAAAAAAATGTTAAATACAATACCTATCCCACTTACATATTAATTTAAACTATTGATGTTTAGGGTTTATCCTTTAGAATATAAAATTTTATAAAATTTTTTTTATTTTTATTTTTAAAGGCTTAAATTAGCATGTAATTGGGATATATTTTTGGTTATCACCTAAAGGCATGAAGGTGAAATTTTCTGTGTCGGAAAAAAAAAACGTACCAGTTTTGTTGGATACTGAATAGGCTTATACAAATGTATAATGTCTAAACTGAAAGAGTTTCAATGGGATTTGCTTTTTATGCTTCAAAGAGTTCAAGACGTCGTTTTTTACATTGAAGCAGATGTTTTAAGCTAAAGTAATTTTATGTAATTTAATAAATTTAATCATTTTATCTATAAGTGGGTTTGAAACAATCAAACGATGAACATAGTATGAAACCTAGAACTTCTTGCGAAGCGGACTGTCTGTTATGCAGATGTAATAAGTAAATAAAATGATCTAATACAATAATATCTAATCTATAATATGTCTAAAGGTATAAGACGTAAAAGGGGAAGAGAATTATTACATGAATAACGATAACTATTATATGATACTCCTGTCTAATTAGGTACAAAAACTTTCTAAACTTCAAACACCAGGAGAAGTTCTTTTAGCACTGAACAATTACAATGTCATTCTTTGAAGTTTAGAGCTCGACGAGATTTTCTCACTCCCACACTAAAAAGCGAAAACAACGACTCATATAGTCCTCTCATAAAACAAGAAAACTTAAAGAAATAACTTTATATATAGCTACCGCTGGATATGTTGCGTTCCTACTTAATGCTAGCCTTCCACAAGATATGTTCTACCTCTGGCTTTATTTGATTTACGACGGATGGTCGTACAAAAGGAACTAAATATAGAAATATGGAAAAAGTATCTGCAATCGGCTTTCGATTATTTTCAACCGATTTCACCTCTTAAGGAGATCCACTAATTCCCACAAAATAAATAAATAAATAAATAAATCCCGTCCAAAAGCCACCGGGTATAATATCTATAAATCCTTCAGGTTTCTCCCTAACAGAACGCTGAGAATCAGAAAATCAGATCGAAAAATGGGGAGAAGGACGAGTTGCATCGCGTTGATCTTCATTCTGTCCATATTGGCCTACTTCAAAGTTACTGAAGCGTATGGAATTGCTTGTGTTCCTTATTGCATGCGCCAGTGCACGAATTCGAGGACGGCAGTGTTGTCACAATGCCAAAGGCAGTGCGAACGGAGATGTCACGTCGGCCATGGCAGGCTCTCTCGACTGCACATTGAACGACCTCGAATTGGTCTCCAGGGAAGGCTGGGTAGGCCACACTGGTTAAGGGGCGGACGACCCTGAGACATTATGAGGAACCTCCTGCTTGGATTAATATATTATTCTGCATTTTCTAAAAGAAAAATTTTGTTTTTTTCTTTCTTTTTCTTATAATCAGTTTTATGTTTTTAACTGTGTATTGAACCGTACTTTTTGGTATTGGTGTTTGTTATTTATTTATGAAATTATATTTATATGGTGATATGTGTATGACCATATTTTACTGTGAAGGTTTATACTAATGTAACTTGCGTCTCAAGAGGACTGCCAAATGTAATATCTTACCGTAAAATATGAAAGTACTTATATCATATTTCTTATATTTATTAGTGGGATGAAAAACTATCCCATTCATAGTTTTGTCTTTCTTCCATTAATTTTTATGAGTATCTGTTCACACACTTTTTTTATGAGTATCTGTTCACACACTTTGAGACTTTGGAGTTGTTTGTACATGAATGAGACTTTAATTTCTGTTCCTAGTGTATGAATGTGAATAATAATGGCAGTTGTTTGTACATGAATGAGACTTTAATTTGTGTTCCTAATGTATGAATGTGAATAATAGCGGTCATCTGAACCCCATTCCATGATACTTGTGCAGCTAAGAATTTTTATTTGTAAATTGCTTGTCCACATAATAAATGGGAAGATAGCTTGTGTCAGAGATTATATATGTTTTAATATTTCTCTTCAAGACACCTGGACTTGTTTTAATTAAGCTTAACATGTATACTAAATAACATTGCTTCATTCTAATGGAAAGGTGTGAAAGGATCCGTTAATAATAATATATATAAAAAAAACCATTTGACATATCCATATGATTAGAGAACACTAACCCCAACGTTGAAAAAGAAAACAAAACTCTAAAATAAGTAGGTTACTTGGTGTAAATGTAAAAGCGTGTGTAAACCTGTCATTATGAACTTTTACGTACCCTTGGTCTTAACCACGTGCAACATATGGGAGGAGTGGCCCCACCAGTAATCAAAATCTCCGTATCTGAATTCTGAGTCTTCAGACATCTCTCTCGCTGTCCGCCATTATTGTCTTACAGTACCCTACGTACCGGATCCTCGGTCTCCCATACGTATCGGATATATATCCGATACGGTCAACTCAACGAGCTTTCACGTCTCTACCTCGTCTGCGTTTTAATTAATGAATACCACGTTCGAGCGTGACACAGCTCACATGGCATGACTCTGCTCATCCCGTTACATACACGACGTGATCACCATCAAATAAAAAACTCATAAAAAATATTCTTAATCTGAAACTTAGAGAATTCAATAGTCAAATGACAAAAATATAATTATACTTAAATACAGTAACATGGTAAAAAAATAATTATAAATTAATAATAAAACTCTCAAAATCAAATGCAGTCATGCATCATTAAATGTCATAATCAAAGTTTCAACTTGCCAATTAATTGGCCACGAGGAAAAATTGGTTCACCGGTCACCTTGTAACGCCGGGCTACGGGCCCCTCCACACGCGACCGTATCTAGAAAATGTGACAAAGGAAAAAACAAAAGAAATGTGACACTCTGATGCGCCTGCTCGGAAGGGGGCCTACACTCATTTTAGCGTTTCCAGAACGTCTGACTTTCTGTGGCATGAGTTTTTTTATTCATAATATATTTATATATATTTTTCTAATTTTGGTGCTAGTTTATGGCATATTTTATTTCAAATTTAGTTTTTAATTTTAGTAACCCAATCTTTAGTATTATGATATATAATTTTAAGAAATAAGATAATAAATCTGTTGACATTGTTTGATTAAAAAATTTGGAAGTTCTAGATTACAATAAATATTTGTAATAACTTGCAGTAGTTTAACTACCCTAATGAGGTCACGTAGAGATTTGCTAAATCATATTTAAAAAAAATCACCCTAAAATTAAACAAAAGGTTACGCCTTAAAGAATGACTGAGATGGTTATATAAAAAAAAAGAGTCAACTCTAAGTTATGCGATATATATCTCATCAATCAAAGTAACTAACGGATAGGAATAAATGCTTTTTTCTTCGAACAAGAGATCAACCCATAAAATTAATTGAGTAAAGAGCTAAGACGTAATTAATTGAAAGCTCATCACAGTCGCAAATATGATGGTAACTTGCAAGTCACCGTAGCATGTCTGTCTTTCTTTTGGAGACTCACCCAATTCATCAAACCCTACGTTATGATGTTTTTGGTAACATGTCCATAATTAGAGCTTCAAACACTATAGACAAATCCAGCTACCTGGGCTTGCCCAGAAATCTCAGCAGTACAAATTATAATCAGACAAAAGAGCTTGACGAAGGAAGACGACTGGAATTGATCCCAGAAAGCCAGTTCCAACTCCAAACAAGTGCTTTTAAATTCTCATTTATGGCGTTGATTATAATAAGGAACCCGATCGGATTTTTCCAACAGGCAGACGTATGGGTTGTGGAGCTTCAAAGTCGACTTTGGTTTGTTATATTTTATTCCGTCGTGATCGTTAATGGATGATACCAGGAATGCAGTCAAATCACACCAACTGGTTGATGTTTGATTTTTCAGACTTTCAATTCACACGCACCACCCCAATTTTAGGCATTCTCATTCACGTTCGTTCGCTGTCGCATTATAAATTTATAAGACCGAATATCAGTACTGAGGATTGTGGGGCTCTGGGCATTCGTCTTCTGTCTCCGCGTGAAGGATTTCGGAGCTGGTGTAGTGGTTATGGAGGGTGAACTGGAATGGGAGGGAGAGGTTGACACAGGACTTGTGACGAAACCGCGCAGAACCAGAGCTGAGAAGGTTGGTGTAGGGGAAGAAATGCCAGAGAATGGAGCTGAAGTTTCCGTAGCTCCAAAAGAGAATGGTGCAAAAGTTACAAACGGGGAAAAGGAGACTGGTGCACAAGTTACAGACGGAGAAAAAGAGAATGGTGCAGAAGAGAGTGTTGACGTTACAAACGTAGGAAAAGAGAATGGTGCTGATTCTGCTGAAGAGAGTTTTCACCTGCAGAAAAGTGTCTACCTCGACGCATCTGAAGGTTTGTTTCTGGTCCTTGTTTAATTCAGCTGGGATGGTGTCGGGAACTTCTGCTGGGGGTTGGATAGAATCTTTCGTGCTTATTTTTCGGCTGCTCTTTTTGGGCCCTGTGTGGTTCCGGAGGGGTCCCTCTTGTCTTTGTTTAAGAAATGCAGCTGCTTTGTTTAAGAAAATACGAAAACTGTAGCTTTGAACTTCCTTTTCTACTTTCATTTCTGAGGGACTGTAAAGTGGGAAGCTGGATCGACTTTCTGGTCATCCTAGCATCGTGGTTGCTCTAAGAACATTAGAAACGGGAAGGGCAGTGCAGCATTCTGTTTTTCCTTTTGTTTTCTGCTTAGTAAGAAATTAAGATAAAATCTGGATACGGATACGGTTACAGAATTTATCTGGGTCATTTCTTTACAAAGGATTTGTAGTTCCCCTTCTTCCAGTGGCTGAAGAGTACGATTTTCAAATTTCATGGTCGTTAAACGACTGCTGGACTGCTAGTTGACGAGCATGCATGACACTTTTTTAGCCTTAGACTTTTGGTTATTGTTGATGGGAGCTTTGTCTGGTCGTTGATTTAAAGAAATTTCCGATTTTGCGTTCCATTCTTTGTTTTACTTCAAGGATGATAGTTCAGAATGACAGTGTGTTCGTAATACTTATGCTATGGAGCTCCGGACTGGCGTTCGATATCGGATAAACCAGTTCAAGAAACTGTCTTTTGGATCGGGACAAAAAGTTTCACGGAAACGTTCCCTGACTGTTAGTTGTATCCTAGTTTACGGATCTCCAGAGCCCAAGTAAACTTATTTTAGTTTGGCACCGATTCTTCAAATGGTAAATCAACTTTTCCTTGCAATAAAACGCTGAGTTTATTCTAATAAATCTTTTAGAACTGACTAAAAGGCTTAGAAATCAATAAAATCATGGTTCTAACACATTATCTGAAATTTCCTAGACGGAAAAAATTTTGGGTAGTATTTAGTAGACTCTATAAGTTCAGCTCTTTCCGGTCTTTCTTTTAAGATGCTTTTTTTCCATGTTTATTGATATTTTTTATTTTTTCCTCTTTTTCTCTGCTTTTGTCTTTTGCCCTAGGAGGTGTGATCTGTAATAGTGGCCTCTTATTTGGTAAAACTAGCATGCTCAACTATGGGTTGCACAAAGTTCCGTACCAACTTCAACTTTATACTCTGTTCTGTATCTTGCAATTTTTGTCCAATTTGGAAGCCCTCTAGGCTGAATTTGCTCAAATATTCTTGAAGATGGTTTCTTGAGGAACTTTTCTAGAAATACTTCTGAAATAAGTTTTTCGTGAACAGTGAGCATTGAAATTACCCTTTTTATTTTTCACTGAAGGATTATGGAAGTGCCGCGACTGCACTTGGACCTACAAAATGGATAATCCTGGAATATATAGTATTCAGAATCATGATCGTTGTTTCCGTGGGGGTAAGATTTTGAAAAACATGATCTCAACAGAGATCATCATCTTAATCACGGGATTTTGTTTCTTTTCATAATGAATTTAATAAAAACTTTCCTTTGGCTTCACATGTTACTTATTACTCCGTGAAGTCCAATCTGCATCTGTTTTATCTGCTTCTCATAGACCCAAGTATATTCTTATGATTGATGCACATGTTTTGGGTGTTGTTTTACTTTATAAGCTATCCAATTTCTTGGAAGTTTTTTCGGTCATGTGACTTTTCTAATGGTCTGAAGTCTGAACATGTGTTTCTTCATTGGTTGAAATTATGTTCCATAAACTTTTATCATTCAGCAGAATCTTCACGTGGTAAAATTTGTCTCTTGAATGATATATTTTCACTGTTTCTCCTTAAAAAATGCAGGTATTGAATCAAGTATTGCAGATGTAGGGAATAACTTGGACACTCTTTATTGGCCTGGTGGTAATGGGAAGCAGAAGATCGGAGCAGCTTTTGAAGATAAGGACGTGACAAACCAAAATGGGTTGCTGGAAAATAATAAACATTCTGATGTTGCTGATATGCAACCAACTTCAAATCTCATATATTCTGGAGGCCATGAGATAGAAGCAGAGAAAGCTGAACCAGTGAAAAATGCCGCTAAAGAGTTTTTACCTTCTAAACAAGACAATGACGTCAAACAAGACAAGGCCGACTTTGATCTTGAGAGAGTAATAGAGGAACAAGAGACACATGATTTATATTGTCCTAATTGCCGGTCATGTATTACTAAGAGAGTGATCTTAAAAAAAAGAAAAAGGTTAAGTCAGGTTGTGGAAACTGATGCAAAGCGTGAAAAACTAGCATCTATCCAACCTGATTTGGGTGTGAGTGCTGCTGTATCTGGTGACTCTGAGCAAAGGGAAGAACCTGAAGTCTTCAGGTGTTTGTCGTGCTTCAGCTTTTTCACTTCAACAGGTAATTTCTTTTTCTTACCAGTATCTTAAGTGGCTATCTTTTGAATTTCCCATATTATGGTTTGTTCCTTAAAAATTAAAACTGAATATATGTAGTTACAATCATTATTGGATAGTCTTCATGAAGTATTTCTCAATCTGACCAAAGCTGAAACTTAATTTTTGTTATAAATTAATCACAGGCAAAGCTTAGGAAAACATGTGATTAATGGACAGTATATATGGTACAGTTTTCTTGCTATTTTCCATCTGATATTTCCAATGTCTTTATCGAGTAACAATAGGCTCTTCTTAATTGACTATAATTCACTATGACAACGACCACCAGTATGCTTGTAGAACAATTTTTGGGGTTATTGCTATTTAATATGAGTAAACAAGTTGGAGAAAATAAGGAGTAAATAAACTAATAATGTGCATGGATAATTCTGCCATATGCAATGTAATATAGTCATTTTTCTTGCTCATATACTTGTGTTTCAAGTTCTTCTGTGATGTTGACTGAAAGAAAACTGAAAATGTCTGAGATAGTGAAAATTTTGTCTAATAGGCTCCTTACAAGATGTTTATGATTAGGCTTTCAACACATGATTTTGTGATACCGTCTTCATTTTGGTACCACAGTTATTTTTGCTTAGTAAGTTAACAGGTCTATGATACATGCCGACATGGATGAAAGTCCATCTTTAGGTGTTAAGCAGAAAAGTTTTTCGACTTTTTTTTCATGAGATTCTTTGTTACAAAAGAAGTTGATTGGATGATCTGTGCTGATTCCTTTATTTCATGTACTCTGTTGAACTGAATAGCAAGTGGGTTTAGATTGTTCCGGATCTTTCAAAGACGAGGTGAGACGGACAACTTGCATACTCCTCAACCACCTCCTGCTCAAAACTTGAAAACAGCTAGCACATCATCTCAATCTGTCATTAAGCCAGGTAGATGATCTGGTGTTTACTCCCATGTTAATGTTACTATTCACTTAGTTTCCCTCCTAAATCTTGTATCTTTATTCTTTTGTACATCTCTAAAAGATATGGCAGCATGGTGCACCATATCAGTATTAAAATCTGCACTAATACACTCTAGAGATTCTTGCAGATGCCCATAAAACTGATGTTGGTGGGGAATCTGAAAATCCTCTCTTTGGTGAAGACAATTTGAGAACTGAACCTGAAAAAATGCATCCTGGTGAGCATCTCATAGTGATATACATCAGCCAATCCATATTGACTAAAGAGAAAAAGGGAAACTGAGTAGAAAATAATCACAGAGACAAATATGTAATCTCCTTTGAAATATTTGCAGAAGTCAATACGGTTGGTTTGGGATCTGAAGCTCCTCTCTCTTCGGAAGGCAAAGAGACGACTGAAGCGGCAATGAAGCATCCGGGTATTTATCTAACACTAATTTGCATTAGCCAGTCTTTATTATCTGAAGTGCATCTATTTAGATATATAAGGATTCAACAGAGGACCATAGGGCTGTAGTTTTATATGAACAATTGAAAAAGTCTTTGCTAGTATTAAAAAGGTGAACTGCAGCAGCAGCTGGTGGATTTCCTAGCAAAATGGCACCCTGCTGCCGCTGCTGCATGGTCTCAAACTGCGGCAGGAGCTGAAGGACATTATAAGACTGCTGCATTATGAAGCTGCGGCAGCTCCTGTTGGATACAGAAGAGGGTAATCCTAGGTAGAAACTGGTAATTTTAGTCTAACTTTGATATGGAAGTGAGGTATGGACACCAGCTTTTGTGAGGAAATTGGTGAGTCAGTAAGTGATAGGGAGTTTTTACATGAGAACCAAATATATAATGCAAAAGGAACTGTGATGTCTATTTTGGAAGAGGGAAAGTGGATCAAAGTAACACTATCATCTTAATGGCTTGGTTGTAATGATTGGGGTTTCATATATCCACACTCATTTAGTGCTTCCTGGGATTCTTGAGTCCTACCTCACTCTGATGGATCATGCTGATGAGTGGTAGAAGCTAATGGTCGATCGCATGGTTCTTTTGGCTACCAGCAAGCTGTCATGCACATAGTCAGTTTCTCTTGCTGTAAACATGTTATTTACTTTACTTTAGGCAGCTTTACCATTTGAGAAACTGCTTATATCCCTTGTATGCTTAGATTTATTATGGGGTAACCAATCCTGCTCTAGGAGATTTACACCCTACTTCGTATCCATTTTCTACTGTCACGAGTTAAGTACATCGATCATTTTTAGATTGTATTTATTGCTCATCCAGTTCAAATGGGGAAAGAAATTGTTTTCATTTGAGAAGATTCCTTTTATAGAGAAAGAGAATACCGGATGGCTATGTGACAGAAAGTGGAAGAACCAAAGAATGTACCGGGAGCACGACAGTGGCCAGTCTCTCCTACAACAAGATGTTACCAATCAGCCACGTCTAGCGAGCGAAACTGCTCAACAGTTGGCAAATAATGGAGTGTGTTATTATGTAATACATGGATGCAATGCAATGATTTACATTTCATCTAAGCATGATTAGAATTGTCACTGTAGAACTTTGTGTCATGTGTTGGGGCTTCCATTTTCTACCTTGTCTAGCTTATTCACCATGTCAACTCAGAAATTTCAGTAATGATTGATTAACGCTCCTATAATATCTTTTGACTACATAATTGATGCAGAAAGTGACATTGTGCCCAATTTGGCAGGGGTTGGAAGCTACTATTCGAGCACCACCACAACTGTAACTGTGGAAAGCAAGGTTAATTACCCTGATAATGATCTTTTAAATGCTGGAAAGCAAGGTGAGGTAATGGAATTCAAAGCTTCCGAAGGTGGGAACTATACAATGTCATCATCCCAAGAATCCATGCTACTGGCTGGAAATGCTGAAGCTAGCGGTGGGCAGAAAGTACTGAATGTGGCAAAAGTGGATTTTTCAGGTGAAATGCAAAAAAAAAAAAAAAAAAAAAAAAACTTTACAATTGAATTTGATCATCATCATTAAGCTTGCAGAAACCAATATTCTTCTTTTTTTGGCGTAGTTAGTCTTGACACAGTTCTAAATAAGTGAAAAATTCTTGCCTTCCCAAAGTTGAGTGTACTGAGGATACTTGTAACACCCTTCAACCTAAAATGAGAAAACTATAAGAAGTCATGCAGTTTACTCACTTTGGTTGAAGCATAATCATTTCCATAGAGAAATTGTTTTTGAAAAGCTTATTCAGTGACTGAGGGTACTTGTAACACCCTTCAAACTAAAATGAGAAAACTATAAGAAGTCATGCAGTTTACTCATTTTTGTTGAAGCATAATTATTTCCATAGAGATTGTTTTTGAAAACCTTATTTCGGCGAACGTTGTAGTGGCCATGTGCCATTTCTTTTTGCAGGATCTCATGCATCTGGGTTATGGATCTTTCTTCTGGGTGCCATGTCCCAGGCTAGTTATGAAGTGTCGTAGATGAAGCTAGTTAACAGCATTCACTTATGGGAATAATTTCTGAAATAGAAAATTTCGACTCGTTCTGTTAGGTTACTGGGTATGATTATCTCATCTTATAGAGTCTAATTCTGGCACATTGTTTTATTGCAGGAAATGGCATTACACTACATGTTAAAGAAGATGAAATCAATGGGTGGAGCCCATCATCCAACTTGTCACAAAGTCTATTGGGTGAAAAAATTGCTCGCTTTCCATCTATTGTTGAAGGTATTTAATGGCACATTATTTGAACAATCAAAAACAAGTTAAAGATTACAAGACAAACGTGGTAAAGATTAGCAAGATACTGCTTTGGTACATTCTAGTGAAATTCATGTCTCTATAAGTAGAAAATAGTAGGTAACCTTTGATTGACAACTATAGTTAATAACATTACTAAAAACAGGAAATTAAAGCGAGATTGTTTATATATAAGTTGCTGGAGAGAATTATTAGTATTGATAATCTATAGTTTTAGGTGAATATTGTTGCCATGTTTCCAGTTTTAACATATCTCATCTTGGTGCAGGAAGTGATAATGCAAAACCTCGGAAAGAAGGAACAATTGATCCTACGAAACAGTTGGTATCTCAGCCTGTGGAAGACCCTCCTATTTCATCAATGCCAGTGGTTTCATCAGACAGGGATATTCAGATAAATCTAGGTGATCCCCAAGTGGTGCGAGCTAGCACCCGCCAATGGGATGTCCTGAAGAGTATTGTTTATGGGGGTCTTGTGGAATCAATTACAAGTCTTGGAGTAGTTTCATCTGCAGCAGGTTCTGATGCGGCCACTCGTAAGCATCAGGAGCTCTTCTTATATTTGAACAATCAGTTTGACTCAAAACAATCTTCAGTAATAAAAATAACCTGGCATACAGTGTTGATAAAATCAAGATATCGTATCCCAGGAATGAAAGAAGTGAGTATGGACCAAATGTGTGGCACACAGCGTGTGCCTGAGTCGTGCACACACACACTTACAGGGAATAAAATAACGCACCTCGGTTTTTGTGCACACAAAATTATTTTATTCTATGTGAGTGTGTGTGTGTGCACGACTCAGGCACACGCCCTGTGCGCCTATCATTACTCTAAAATATTTGGTTTTCTAATCATAATTTTCTGGTTGCAGTTAAAATTGTTGCTCTGGGACTTGCAAATCTTGTGGCGGGACTCATGGTGCTTGCTCAGAATGTAAGTGAATGTAGTTTTACAGCAATAACCTGAGCAAGCCTGTCCTTTGTGCATGTCAAATGGAATTGTGGAATGACACCACGCTAACATTTTAAAATATTCTATTGTTACAAATGCTTTCACTAAGAAATTGTGACAGTTTAATTTGTTAAGAGTAAGGGTTGGATAAAATTCTTTTCACCTGTTTAAAAGTGGCAAATGCTGTTCATTTACGTGTTGTTTCCACCATTGAAGTCCAAACCATCAGTAGGACTGTCAGAATGCTAGACCTTGTTTTTTTATTGAAGGCATGATATTTCTTGCAAGCTCTGACAGACGTGTTTTGCAGCTCAATGAACTCACAAACGATCATGGTGAAACTCTAGAAGTAAGTGCAGAAGAGAACAGCAGATATTACAGAACTCTCGGCCGAATCGCAAACAAGCGACTACATATATTTGTTGCCATCCTGTCTTATATTATCTTTGGAATCATACCACCTGTTGTTTACGGTTTCTCATTCCGAGAAAGCGACCACAAGGAATACAAGCTCATAGCTGTTGCAGGAGCTTCTCTTCTATGCATCCTTTTGCTTTCTATAGGAAAGGCTCATGTTCAGCGTGGTCGAAGGCCTTACTTCAAAACCATTTTGTATTATCTCTCAGTGGGGATTGCATCTTCAGGTCTCGCTTATGTTGCTGGTGAGCTGGTCAAGAGGCTTTTAGAAAACAGCAGTTTGTTCGACGCCAGTGGTGCAGGCTCTGTTCCTTCTCCACCCTCAGTTTTAGACATGAAGACAACAAAGTCTGGTTGGGAATCTTTTTGATCATGGTGGGTCTTCTAGAGACTTTGTTACACGGAATTATTCTGTTAGTGAAAGGTATCATTCCAGTCATGTTGTTCTAGTTAGTGTGTATGAAATAACGAGCTTTGTACATTAGTTCTGCACTTCCAAGCCAATCTAAAGCCTTCCAAGTTTGAACAAATTTTTTACAA
The DNA here is from genome assembly GCA_022405105.1 of Aristolochia contorta. NCBI lineage: Eukaryota > Viridiplantae > Streptophyta > Magnoliopsida > Piperales > Aristolochiaceae > Aristolochia > Aristolochia contorta. The sequence continues at coordinate 37,909,867 of CM039665.1, read as the reverse complement.
CACGAAATACTAGGTTTTCTTGGAATTACGAAGACTAAAGAAGTACTTTTTGTGGGAGTATTCGAATTGCAGTAAAAACCAGAGCTGCAAGTGATATCATTCCAGTCATGAGTAATGCTATGGGTACTGCAGCAGTACGCATATTTTGCGCACTGCTGACGTGGATGGCTTACGTGGCCGTCCACGCCAGTGGCTGAGTCAACAACCTAAAAAACCAAGGGGGTCGGGTTCGACTCGGTTTTTCCTTTCTCTTCCTCCCGCGGCCTGCCCCAAAATCGCCCTCCCTCTCCCTCTGGCCTCCCCCAAAATCGTTCTCCCTCTCCCTCTCGCTTCCTCCCGCGGCCTCTCTCTCCCTCTCGCTTCCTCCCGCGGCGGCCTCTCTAGCCCTCTCTCGATTCCTCCCGCGGCGGCCTCTCGCTCCCTCTCGATTCCTCCCACGGCGGCCTCTCTCCTCTCGATTCCTCCCGCGGCGGCCTCTCTCTCCCTCTCGATTCCTCCCGCGGCGGCCTCTCTCTCCCTCTAGATTCCTCCTGCGGCGGCCTCTCCCTCTCGTCAGCAGTTCTGAGATCTTGGGTTTTTTTTTTTCTTTTACAGCGCATAGAGGTTTGGGTTTCGTAACAATGTCGTGGGAGGATGAGACTGTTTTTTCCGGATGTGGCAGCTGCAGGGCGTGTCATCCGCGACCGCTTGGAAGAACGAATCTCTTATGATTAGCTATTGAGTTGAAAAATGGTAATCTTGTCAATGGAAGAAAAATGGGAGTTAAACTTGCTATGCATCGTCGTCCTCTGGAAGAACGAAAGTCTCAGCCAAATCAAGGTTAATATTCTCTCCTTTCTCCTCTGTCAGCTCTAGTGTATTTTCTTCTTTTTCGGGGTCCATATTGATCTTGCTTACTAGATGAGTAGATTTGTCTTCTCATCTTGTTTTTATTTATTGGAGATAGGTGCTGAAGCTACTGAGACGAAGAATGAGAACTCCCATGTAGAAGTTAAACTTGAGAAATCTTCATAGACTCAAGAAATAGGTATATGCATGTCTTGTGATTTTAATGAGGATAGCAACTTATTCGTGGCTGCTTTTATTTTCCCAGGACTTCTAGTATTATCACACTGATTGTCTTTACTTTGATTCAAACCATACTCCCATTATTATTATGGCAAGGCAATTATGCTAATCTTTATCTGTTTGTAAAGTGAGTGCTCAATTCTCTACAATGTAGTTCAAAATAAAAACCCATATGTCAATCAAATATTTGGTGTAGTTGTTGGCTCTACGTGTTATCCTTGACTTAAGTCTCTCTCATTTAATCATTGTGATATCCTATTAAGCTACAATTATTCTGTTGTAGATCCTTTTTCATTTTAAAATTATATCTAATTTTCATTGAAAAGCTATTAATTATTATTATTGCCTACATAAAACTTCAGGAAAGGTGAAGAGGATAAGAAAAGAAAGTGCTCTATGCGTGGATCTTGCTGATAAAGCAAATTTTCGGAAAAACAAAGGTACTGAAGCTTTATCTTATTGTTCATAGGGAATTTCTGTACTAAGTATAAGCATGCCAAATTGTCTGCAGCATGATTTGGATATATATTTTTTGGTTGTTGTGAAAGATCGTAAAAGAGATAGAGAGAGTGAGGAAGAAGGAGAGAAAGAAAAAAGCACAAGATGGATATGGGAATTTAGAGTCGTTAAACCAGACTCTAGTTCTTTATTCTGTTGATATAGGACGTGTAGTTTCTAGTTCACATCCTCCACAGCCTGGCTTTCCAGTGCCATTATTTGATCCATCATCATCTTTGAAGGCTAAGATTATAAAATCATCTAATAATATTGTGAGGTCTTTCTGATGTTTGGTATTTAATTTTGATTTCACGTGTCGTCTCCATATTCTTGATTAAAGTGTCCTTGTTTCTGATGCTTCATATGGGTGCATGAACTTTGTAATGACTACAAGATAAAGCTATAATTTTGGTCATTTTCTAATGTTGATCTAATGTAATACTGCTTGGATTATATGATTAATTACTTTCAATGGATCTTTAAGCTCAAAATGGTAAGAGCACTCAAAAGTCTTTTTTGAGAGGATGGTGGTTCGAATCCACCAAGATCCAAATTGTTTTTTTTTTAAATTTTTGTTTAAATTGAAAGAGGATTGTGAAAATGCCGTTCATACAACTATGTGAGATGTGCCACCTTTTCTCGTTGTTGCTTGGAGGCTGTTATTATTCTGTTAGTTTTTGTGGTGTTTCATGCATTGTATCCTAGCTTGTTTATTAGAGACTTGAATTCGTTTCATGCACTGTATGTTTGTTTCCATCAATGGAAGGTCATTTGTATGACCTACTTGTGGCAGGAACGATGTTTTAGTAATCTTGGAGCCTCTATTTTTGTAACATGCAGCAGCAAATCTTAGTCAATACAATTACTGGAGTTTACATCAATTTGTTCTTTTACTGCAGTGCAACCTTTCAGGACAGCTCTGGTTTTATGACCAATAGCTGGTGCCTTCAGTGTTTCACTAGAGCTTAACTCAATCTCCAAATATGTTCATTAGAGTTTAACTCTCCCACAACAAAAAGACAATGAAAAGGAAATCAGAGACAACAATTAAGATGAAAGACATAATTGATGCTGCTCCAAATTTCTCATCTCAACACTTGTTACAGAAACTTCACAAGAAAAGCCATTCCGCCAATCATCTCACAACAATTGATTATACTTTGATTTTGAGCATCAAATTAACTCTCACAATTGGATATCTATCATGGCTATAATGAAAAAGAAATCAGAGACTTGTTACAGAAGCTTGTTACAGAGACTTGTTACAGAGACTTGTTACAGAGACTTGTTACAGAGACTTGTTACAGAGACTTGTTACAGAAACTTGTTACAGAAACTTATTCCAGAAACTTGTTACAGAACAGCCATGTTGTCAACCTCTCACAATTGTAAAGCTGAGGTTGAATTCTTTAGTAAAAACAAGACTTAAAAAAAAAAAAAACAGAACTTGGATCTTGGTGGATTCGAACCACCATCCTCTCAAAAATACTTTTGAGTGCTCTTACCATTTAGAGCTTAAAGATCCACTTAAAGTTAACACAAAGAAGAAAAAGAAGGATGAAACGTGAGACATCAGGAAGACATGGAAGGATAAAACAATAATTCTGTATCAGTGACAGAGCCTCTATGAAGGAAAAATAACTTCAAAGAAATTCTTGCTACTAGATGTAATACAATAACGTACGAAATACACATCAAAGAACAATTCCAAATTGTGGCGCCTAACCTGGAAAAAACTGAAGCAGATAATTTTACACAAACAAGAGCAGGCATCGAATTCTACCACCAATTCAACTAAGAAATAAAAAGAAACACTTTAGCCAAACCATATGATTTACCTGAAACAAACACGAAGCAGCGAAGCACGGAACGTAAACAAAGTCGGGAAAAAAACAATCTCAAAACAACACATGAGCTGCTGAAAAAGAATGATTGAATGAGCCAAATTTGTTCAACCTTGCATTCTGCAAATTATCGAATCTGTGCAGAATTGCCATCGCCCCTACGTACAAACCGAGTCCAAAGATCGATTTCTCCATACCCCGTGTCTCTTCTCATTCCAATGGAGTCCAAGTGTAGAATTCTCCCTCCAAGCCAGACCCTTATCAGACCTTCACTTCGCCCGAGCTCCTGCATCGTTTCTAAGCTCTTCGCACTTATTCTGAAAAAGGGGCCCAAGGTGTGGAGGGCCATCTCTGCTTTTCTACTGTGATTCGGAGAGTCTCGAAGATGGGATGGAAGGCGAGGCCGCGGGAGATGGGAGGCGAGGCCGCGGCAGCCGGAGGAGAGGCCGCGGGAGCCGGAGGCGAGGCCGTGGCAGCCGGAGGCGAGGCCGTGGCAGCCGGAGGCGAGGCCGTGGGAGGCGGAGGCCGCCGTGGGAGGCGGAGACGGCGAGGCCGCCACAGGAGCCGCGGGAGGCTGAGGCGAGGACGACGACGCTGGGGCGACGGAGCGTCCGCTGCGGGAGGAATCGGGAGGGAGAGAGGCGCCGAGGAAGCGAGAGGGAGAGGGAGAACAATTTTGGGGGAGAGGAAGCGAGAGAGAAAGGGATTTGGGGGGGAAGAGAAAAGGAAAAAACGGGGTTGAACCAGACCCCGTTTTTTTAATGTTGGTGACTCAGCTGCGGACGTGGATGGCCACGTAAGCCATCCACGTCAGCAGTGCGCAAAATATGCGTACTGCTGCAGTACCCATAGCATTACTCTTCCAGTCATATTGTTAGATTCAGATACTTTTGGGCAATATTTTAATTTATCCGGTAAAAAAAACATATGCACCAGCCGGGAATCGAACCCGGGTCTGTACCGTGGCAGGGTACTATTCTACCACTAGACCACTGGTGCGATTTGATGTTGAATTCGAATCTACATTAGTTATTAAAGTAATGAAAAATTAGCTACAAGTAAATTTTTTTTTTAGTTTATATTTTAGGTTCATAAAATTCTAACATAATTTTATAATTTTATAATCATTTTAATATATTATTATTTATTTCTCACATTTCATTTATCATATAATTTCTGCTTTCCCATTTTGGCTAATCAACGGAAAACTGTGTAAAAGAGTGTCATTTCACATTTGCCTCTTATAATTGAAAAGTACAACGAAGTGAGCCTTTCCACAAATTAGAATTCCAACTCTCTAAAAGCTGACGATGTGTGTGTTTAAAATCTAGGGCACATAAACAGTTGATGTTGCATCTTACCTTTTAATAATGTGTAAGTTTGTTACGTGTAGGGATGGTAACCGGTTGAGATTTTTTGAGAAACTTGTTCGTCACCGAACTAGTTCCCCTATACCCCTCCCCACCGATCATGACAGGGAAGTAGAGTCAAGCCCATCCCCAACCTATTGGAAGTTTTTTCCACCCTTGTGCTTGCCGGAGAGGGAAAGTCATCCTCCATTTTGTCTTCTTACATAGACATGAGAGTCTTGTGACTCTCACCCATCCCCACATTAAAATGTAGGATATAGTGTCTCCTTATCTTGGATGCCCTAGTGGTTTAGGGCAAGGTGCCCTACCCCTTTATCTTTCACCCATTGTCTAACCGCCACAGCCATTGCGGCCACCACCATTGCCATGCTGCCACTACAACAGGCCACCCTAAACCACAAACTCTAAACCCTAAAGACCCACTAGAGCTAATTAAGAAAAGAGTTGTGATATGCTTACAACCATATTAATTATACTGTCAGGGTTACAATATGCTTACAACCATATTAATTATACTGCCAGTGTTACACAGTCAAGTGTAACACAAGACATCCGCTAAGAGATAAAAGTAGGATTTATCTTTCTATTCTATGAGTAACTAGGCTGCCAAGAGAACAACCACATGACAAAACGTCACAATATGAAAGTACTGGTATCATTTTCTTAAGAAAAAAAAGAATAACCCACTTTTCACCTTATTACAAACTCAGTAATAAGAAAACAAGACTCAAAAAACGGGAACCCTAGGCAGGCGAGGTAAAGGAATGGAAGAAAGGCATATATAAGCCATCCAATAATCGAAACATCCCCCGGCAAGCTGCACTTTTTTTTTTTTTTTTTTTTTGGCAATCATTCCTTACAGATTGTCCTTTTGAGCTGTTATCACGTGAAACCCAAACCAATCAGTTCAGCCATGCACGTTCAATCAACTCTCCCCAATGAAAATAAAGCAACGTGAATGATCGATATGAAACATGAACTGAGAGTCTGAGAAAGAGAACTGTTCGTACTTGGTTTTCTTTAATGGGGTTTTCAGACTTTAGAGAAAGAGCTGACCTCTCACATTCTAATCTTACGTTATCTGCTTGTCATCTACGGCACTAATTCCAATGTCCACAACTCATCCCTTGTACGAGACCCTTAAAAAAATTATATTTTGGCATGATCTGAGTTGTGGATAGCATTATGTCATGTGTGGATCAAGTTGCGATAGCGTGGCACGGGCAAGAGAGAGGAATGTCAATGCTGTCTTTCTAATTTTTTTAAAATTGTGGGACAACCACTCCAGTCTGACTCTCCCAAGTCCCAATTCCTAAATTCCATCCATCTGCTACCGCTTGTCTTTTCAGAAGATAAATTTGGATCAGTTTTTTTTTTGTTTGTTTTTCTTGAAACAAATTAATGACCTTCAATGTTATTGTTGTTACTTAATTCCACTGTTTCTTAATCGGTAGAGATTTTGTAGCTTTTATCAAAGCATTATGGGTAAAGTTCATAAGGAGATTCTACAAACGGGTTTTGCTTAAAAAATTGTTCTCTCTGAAAATTATAACATGAAACATATAAATTAAATGTAATATATTTTCTGGGTTTTTGTTAAATATTTTCTTATTAGAATTTAATACTATGAAAACTTATAAATGATTTTTAATGTATGCATGGTGAGAGTCATGACTCATGAGACACCTAGATGAGGAACTAATTATAGCTATATTTTCTTTGATTTTAAAAAAAAATTAATAAAATACAACAAATTCCAATCCTATAAAAGACTTTATGTTTTTTCGTCCTCTTTGCCTGTAATAATTAATCCTTGCTCATAACAAGACTAGAATTTGATGATGAGAGGGAGACATGGTGGGGTTGTCCTCCCTTGAGTACTCAACTTAGACAAGGGCACATTGGTTTGCTCCGTGACACCTCCAAAAAAGTGGGATCCGTAGTTGTAAGGGCAGGAGTGTGGGCCAGTACTCATCCTTGTGGGACTCAATTATCTAGTGGGGTCTACCATGTAGACACATGGAGGACACCCACACCCAGTTGTGTATTAGTAGATAAGAATTGTGGATGGGCACATTCAAAGCCGTGGTCCACTGCGAACATTTTTTGATGAAATGCATGGAGGTGCTCGGTTCTAGTCTCCTCCTCTCCTAGTTGAGCCACCTAGGAAGAAAGTACATAATAATTAGGAGGAGAACGAGATTTAATACACGCGTGTGGCAACTTTAATGAGCTGCCTCATTTCATTTCTCAGTCAAATTTCCTTATCGAAGCTCACTATTGTCTTTAAATTCAACAGCTTTATTTAACTTCCTCCCCCCAATTAATAAGACTTCATGTCTTGTACTTCATAAATTACTATAATCTACGTCACCTTTGGGACTACTTAGACCCCGGCCATTAAGTAAGATATAATATTGATGTTTTGGCTGCTCTCTTAGTAAGACTTGAGCTGAAAATTAAACAAACATGATATATTAGCTCATTTTGGCTGTTAGAAACTTAAACTCGATTAGATCTCAATCTAGTTTTAATTGAAAAAAAAAAGAGTTTATGGGATGTACATGTTAATCTAAGCCCTTAAAAATATATAAAAATATTTTTTTTAAATCTTATTTTTTAGAAGATAAACCCTAAGCATCAATAGTTTAGATTAACAAGTGGGTGGGATAAGTGCATGGGCTAAGTGCAACTAGCATTATTCGAAAAAAAATCAACAACAAAGGGCTAGTTATAACTTTGTAGTTTAGTAATCATAGTTTCTTTTGTTTAACTACATAGTTTTGGAACGAATTGAAGAACAACTCATGCACATGGGTTGGTGGGACATGGAATAACGAACTTGTTCACATTGTGGGGATCTAAGGACGGACCTAATGCAACGGCTATTCAGATTGATCAATAAATGTCTTGACAGGGGGAACATCCAACTTCCAACGTTAAAGAGATTAATTAATTGATTCCTAAATTCATGTGCCTACGCTTACTACTTAAGCACCTCCTAATCCCCACCATCTATTTCAAATTTCATATTCTCTTTTTTTGGCGTTTTTTAGGTACTAGAAATACATGAAAACTATGTAGAGTAGGAATTATTATTTGGCACCTTCATTTAATAATAAAGAAGCTTTTACTTTTTTGGAAGAAAAATATAGTACTGCAGAACTTCTTCTTGTAAGATATAAGTTAGAACATTTTATAATAGATGGGGATGAACCGAAACAGATAGCATGTCATTTTGGGAAGCTGACAGTGGACCATAACTACTTCATTAGACAAGTCATTAGATTAACTAATCCTAAAAAAACTTCAAATCCCGAAACTCAAATGGCGTGGATTCATTCACGAGTCATCTTTAAAAAAATAGAAAAAAGAAAAGAAAAATGTAAAGGAAAGTCAGTGGCTTCGTTTCTTTCTTTCCATGCATGCTTTAAAAATGCTGAAACACAAGTTGTTGCCGTGGCCTGCAGAAACTCTTGAGACTTTTTCGTATTTCCACCATTATTTTTTTCTTGAAGAAAGCTTCAAATCCAGATCCTGAAGAGCAGATCACTCAAGAAAAGACGTAAAGAAAGGGACAATTTCCGCCAATTACACATGTGCCACACATTTCATTCACCCGGAAAGAATAATCCCAGATCCGTAGAGGAGAGAAGATGATGGACCCACCATTTGAAAAAAAAAAAAGCAAAAAAGTTTATTTGGAACGAACTTGATTAAGAGGGGGGAAGAAAACAAATAGTCGTATTTAGGTATTTAATTCGTGACGTTAACATGCTAACGACACTTAATTCCCAAAGCTTTACTCACAAATGAATATTACAAGTTATACAGCCCATCTAACAAATAGTCCTCTGTCGTATTTTGTCTTTTAATTATAAAATTATGTAATAAAGATGTGCTAATTGAAAGAGTCATTTGGATGGGGTTTGCAGAATTTTTTGTTTTAGGGAAAGTCACATGATATTGTGACTTTTGTGAGTGGTATGGGCCACCTTTTTAGGGGGCGTCCTTTCCTTTTAGTCCACTCTTTTGATGGTTCTTCTGTGGGACATGTGCTACCCCATTATCACTATCATTACATTAGTCGGTCACCCTATTTGGAGGCCAATTTAATTTTATCATTAATGTTCCATACAGGTTCATCGAGTGGAAAATGTTAAAAGTTGGGATGAGATGCAATTTTATTTTTATCAAAATACTTCTATTTAGGTTCTTCTTATAAGTTTTTTTTTTTTGAGGGGCGTTCGGAAGTGGATTAAGGCATAAAAATTATAGAATCATGATTTAATACTGTAAGCTAAAACTGTAAATTAAGAAATCCAAACCCAATATTTAATAAGGCAATTAGAGGGCACTTTTGATTTGGTTTTTAAAGCACAAAAGGGAGAGAATGACACCTGACGTCTGATATTGATATGCAGTGAGGGAAAAGCCAAAAGAGAAACAGTCGGAATTCATCACAATAATTGCGAAAAGAAGAGAGACTAACTGGTCATGAGTTGTGGCTTTCCAGCCAATTCTGTCACAAGCTTTGGACTCTCTCTTTCTTTTTTCCCCAAACTCAACAACCATATACTCCAAGCCAAGCCTCAAATTACTCCACGTCTTTCTCTCTCTTTCTCTCTCTCGGTCCCTCTTCTTCTGAGTGAGTGCCCACGGGAATGAATACAAATCATTTCCAAGGAAGAAAGCCACCCATACACGTTGATTGCTACAGAGAGATTTGTCTGGAAGTAAACGAGAAACAACAAAAAGTCGATGATGGAGGAGGACCTGGGGTGTAGAAAGTGAAGCAAGAACAGAGTACTGAGAAGCAAGCCGCAAATTCCAAATGTTTACACAATCTGTGTTTTTCTTTTTTTGTTTCACTAAATGGGTCTCGGGTAATGGAAGCCGATGCTTCATATCTTATACGTACAATTTTCTACAGTGACTAACGGGGGAGCAGAGGAATCTGATGAAATCATTAACCGTGGTGGGAGGGGCATCAAGACGAAACTCCTTTTTCACTTTAACGTAAATCAACTGTGTATTGACTGTTGTTCTAACTCACAAATCTGCTGTAGTATGATTCTTCTCCTCTGATTCCTCTGTTTCTGTTCTCTGTTTTAATCTTCGGTGTACTCGTCTGAATCTTTACAACTTTCCCACTCGCTAATGAATCACCTTGGGTTTACCCGGGACAAAATCGATCCGGGTAATCTTTTCTTCCATGGTTCTCAAGATTTCCCCCATGGACGGCCTTAGGCTCGGCTGTTGACTGAGGCAAGCCGCAGCGATCGATGCCATGGTCATGGCTTCCTCTCTATCGAATTCTCCCCCCAATCCGCCATCCGCCATTTCCACCACTTTCCCGGGTTCGTTCAATGCCGACCCAAGCATGGAAGTCAGAAACTGTCCCTTCTCCTCGCAGAAGGCTTCGATTCCGGTTATCAGCTCCAGTACAAGCACCCCGAAACTGTAAACGTCGGTCTTCTTTGAGATTATCCCCGTCCTCAAGTAATGGGGGTCTGCGTAACCGGGCGAACCCATCATCGATTTCGCCGGAGATGGAAGAACGGTGGAGGAAAAACCCATTTTTGCAGACCCGAAATCGCAGAGCTTGCAGTTGAACTGGTCATCGAGGAGGATGTTTGAAGCTTTGAGGTCGCAATGGACGATCTGGAGAGAACAGTTCTCGTGGAGGTATTCAATGGCCTGAGCGAGTTGGAAGGCGATGGACATCCGAAGGGACCATGGAAGAGGTGGAGTTGTGGGTCCCCTGCCGTGGAGCTTTTCGTGGAGAGTTCCATTGGAGATGTACTCGAATACCAGAACGCCTTCTTCTGCAAGAAAGAATCGCTTTTTTTTGGTTAGGTACAGTCAGGCTTTTGCTGTCGGCGAGTTGAGAAATGGGCGGAGAAAGAAACACTCGGGCTTTCGACAGCCCCATCTCATCTCCTGCCCTGCTTTTTCCCAAATTGGAAACGAACGACTTACGTTTTCATCTATTCAATTACTGAAGAACTATCCCTCATTCGACTATGTGATTCATGGGTTCTGGTTTTTGGAAATCAAAAATCCAAAAACAGCATTGAGGAAGATGACGAAAAACGATTTTTTTTTTTTTTTTTTTGTAAAAAGACTACGCAAATGGAAGCTAAAAACGATGAGAAAAGACGCAGCATTTCCTCCAAACTCACCTCGTTCGTCACAGTAACCCAGGAGCCTGACGATGTTCTTATGGCTAACTTGGATCAAAACTTGGAGCTCCTGCTGAAAGACTTGGTTCAGACGCTCACTTCCCCTGTACATCTTGAGCGCTCCAAGCGTCGAATCGGAGAAACGAGCAAGATAGACGGTGCTGTACCCGCCTTCCCCAATGACCCAGGAGAAATTCTTCCCTGCCCTCTCAATCTCCTTCCACCCAAACCTCCACGCCAGCTCTTTCCCCAAATCCAGCGGAGCCGACTTGGAGAGCTCCCCGGTGCCATCTAATGGCTCATGGGTCGTCGGCAAAACCTGATCTCTGCTAATACCCATCTTCGATTTCCCTCCTAATTTACTACCCAGTCTGAAGCACATGAAGTACGCCATGAGCAGAAGGAGACAACCCAGTACGAAACCCGAAAGAGCGAGAAGGATGAGATGTCCGTCGCGGATCCCGGTCAAGGAAGGGGGCGATTTTATAGGTGGGGATGGAGTGGAGGAGCCCCCGGAAGCTACAGAGAAGGTGGGCTTGGCTGATATTAGTAGGAAGAAGACAAACAAAGAGGAGAAGGGGGGTGAGAAGGGGGAAACCTGAGAAGAGCACCCACAGACAACGAAACCGGCAGATCCAGAGCTTAAATCCTCTGAACTCTTGCCGTAAGACCTTGTAAAAGAGGCCATGAAAGAGTGAAGAAAAAGAAGGATTGAAATGCACGAGGAAATGGTGAGGACGGTCGATATAATTTAAGGGGAAGAAAGACACACGGCAGGAGGGAGGGCCCCCGAACTCTTAAGCGCTTCACCCAGCGCTTAAAAACGTTGACTGCGCTGTTTGTTTCAAGGTTTTTTCACCCGATAATGGAGGCTCTTTTCTCTCTCTCTCTCTCCAGAGTCTTTATACTCTTTTTTACTGTACACTCTTGGTTTCTCAGGGCCAGGGGGGAAGAAAGAGGAGGAGGCGCCAGTTAATGAGTTGTTCCCACTTCACAATTAGACCCAAATTAGACGCTCTCTCATTTGTTAAACCCGAACATGGAGCCCACATACCAGGTGGCAACTCTTGACTCCGAAGCACGACCCTGCCGATTCTGCAGCATGGGGTTGGGGGCTATTCAATGATATTGGTAAGTGACAGTAAAGAGATAGCTAAGACGCATCGTCATTTGATATCAGAGGTGGGTCCACCCACAGGGGTTTCTGCTGCCGAGGCGGGCCCGAAGAGTGGCCTCTAAGGGAAGGCTTCCATTTAATTCCCCCAGCAAAGGAAAGGGCCAAGCCAATCTCCTTTAAGACCCTAAAGCCCAAACCTGATATAAATTTAACGCACATTTCGAGATGGATGGGAAATATACACGAAACCACTTTTGCTTGTTCTTTTTAAAGACACGAAAGGAATTTCACTTTAATTATTTTTTATTTTTTATTTTTTTTATTTTTCTTAAAATTTGAGTCAACTCGGAGGAATCGGGTGGAGAATCACAGATGAGTGAAAAGAAGGGTGGTGTTGATGGTACAGGGTGGTTGGTTATTGATGCCTCCGTCCCAACATCAAATCACATTATTTTTCATTAGGCCGGGGGAGGATTAATGAATTATTCGTCTCATTATATGATCAGGTTGGGAAAATTAAGAGAGATTTGACATCCTAACCTATTCGAAACACCTCCCTAAAGAAAAAAAAATAAAAAAATATATGTATCAAGCAATGTGGGCTAGCTCCATAGTAGTGGTAGTACCATCAGTCTTATCCCTAAACCACAATGAGACAGACTAGTGATAATTAATCAGAAAAAAAACAAAGAGGAAGGAAACCACTAGAAAATTTAAGTACATAATCTGGATCCCCAGTAGAACGAAATTAGTAAAGTAGTACCAAACGCGCAAACAAAAAGACACGGTGTTAGGGGAGAGCGTTGCATGGAAACTACGGGGGTTGTTTAGTTTTTAGTTCTGATTCGTGTAATCTGGTTGGGTAGCAGGGGCCTTTGAATATTAGAACTCCAGAAGGAGATGAGACTTTAATTGTGCAGAATGAAGCCAAGGTTGACTGTGTGGGATTCTGTGAGCTGAAGGATCAAGATGTGGTGTGCACGGGCGGGTGATTAAGGGCATATACTAGTGTCTGGGAGCATTGGATGGGAGTGGTATTTGGGTATGGGCAAGGGCAAGGGAAAGGGAGTTGGTATTGAAAGAATCAAAGTTTGTTGGGGGCAGATCTACTTCTTAAACAGGGATCCAGGAAACTGGGTTGCACTTTCCTAATTCCCATAGTTCGATGAATATGGTCTGATCAGTGTGCCGGTGGTTTATTAGTTTTGTTTAATTTGTTTGGTTTTATGTTTTATGTTTTGTGGTTCCAGAAAGAGAGAGAGCATATGAGAGAGAGCAAATGAGAGAGCAAATGAGAGAGAGAGAGAGCAAATGAGAGAGCAAATGAGAGAGAGCAAATGAGAGAGCAAATGAGAGAGAGCAAATGAGAGAGAGCAAATGAGAGAGCAAATGAGAGAGAGCAAATGAGAGAGAGAGAGAGAGAGCAAATGAGAGAGAGAGAGAGCAACTGAGAGAGAGAGCAAATGAGAGAGAGAGCAAATGAGAAAGAGAGCTTATGAGAGAGAGAGAGCATATGAGAGAGAGAGAGAGAGAGCATATGAGAGAGAGAGAGAGAGAGAGAGAGCATATGAGAGAGAGAAAGAGTTCTTCATGCTTTTCATTGTTTTATAATTTTGCGATTGATCTGATTATGGATATGGAGCCAAGGAGGGGTATAAGTTTTTTTTTAAAAAAAAAAATCAGTGAAGGGGAGGAATGGTCACTTGTGATGGAAACAAAAATCTTAGATACGTGTTAATTTGTTGGGTAACAAAGGGAAGCGGAGCCAACTTATAAAAATTATTGTGCCATAAGTGCGCGTGTGCTTATAAAAGATTAAAAAGGGGTTGGAAAGAAAGAATCTTTGCAGCTCCTTCTCCGAAGCGTGAGTGCATGGATACATTAATTGAGATGTTCAGGAATCATGCATGGAGACGCTCAAATTAAGCTTGTCCTAGCTAGAAATCAAAATGCATCTGGAGCTCAACACCCCAAAAGACACATCCATGTTAAATTTGCTAAGACTAGCAAACATCCATACGCATACAACTCAAAAGAATATCACCCGAATTTGTACGCACTGAGACATCCAGCCAGGAATCAATTTCACAAATACCACGACTTCCCTCAATGTCTATTACATAAGATAAACAATTTTGCTGGCATAACACTGGCAAAGTAATAAGGAAAAAATGGACATGGCATTGGATAAAAGCCCTAGTAGTCGTTTCTGAGTGTGTAAACAAAGTCTAACTATTATATGGCCTTTTGGGAATAAGTACATCATTCTGGGCTTGAGCTCAAAACAGACGATATTATACCAATATAGAAATAAGTATTGTACAACAGTACTGCTAAGCTATTACAAGTAATTAGTTATTTTGTTCAAATATTTTAATGACTTATATTTTTTGGATATCTGTAAGAAAAATGATATTAGTACCTTGACATTTTACTGTGAGGTTTTATATCCTGACGTGGCAATGTGAGGTTTTATATCCTGACGTGGCAATCCTCTTGACATCCTAGTTGGCATTCATAAGGTCTAGGGTTTGGGCTTCCTTATAGAATAGGAAAATAAATCTTATTTTATTTCTTACTTGACTACCAACGAAGATGCTACATCAAACTGTAAAAACTCAAAGTAAAAAATCAAAGTATGTATATCACCACTCTATCTATAATTAATTCATTTGCAATAGAGCTACGATATATAAGTACTGTAGGTTTTTACTTCCAAGACTTTATATCCTGGCGTGGAGCCCACGATGCAGTTTAGTAAAAAATAAACTTGGAAATAAATTCTATGAGATTTTAGTTTTTTAATAAAATATTATTAACCTATCTATGGGTAAACCCTAAATTTTCCCTTAGCTAAACCGTCACGTCAAGAAGTAAAACCTCAAAGTAAAATCATGAAGTACTTATATCATTTTTCTTTGCAATATTGCTGAAGTAGCATGTAATCACCCAAAGTGAAAAGGGGCCAAAAGGAAAAAATAGTTGCTATTTTCACCCCTAAATAAGTATTTGATCTCGTGTTTTCAATATAATGGTTAAGATGCCTTTCTTACAACAATGTCGACATTTCTCTCCTATGTTACATAAGTAGAATCTGTTTTTAACGGAAAAGATTTTTATAAATTGAATATTTTTACCGGAAACTAGTCAAGTATTTCGTTAATTTTTTATTTTCATAATTTCAGTTTGCTTTCTTATTTCTGAAAATTTCTTCAATACTTAATTCGACAATAAACGTGGAGGCGGCGGAAAGGCAGTGCGGCAGTGCCCATTTCTGGAGCTTGAAATCTTACAAAAGGAGCTGTGACAGGATTTACTCAGGGTCCGAGGGTTTCTGGAAGCCTGGAATTGCACCTCCGAATTCTCTGAAAGTCTGAATTTTTCATCTTTCGCAGCGGGAACAATTCATTGCCGGAATATCGAGTATTACGCAATCGTTACGCGTTTAGCCCAAGTGTCACATCTCTTGACTTCGAAGAGGTTTAGCTTAGTAGAACTATCAGCTCGACGTCTTTCTCCTCGTAGAAGAGTAAGAAATTTCAGTATTTGGACTTCTTTTGTATTCTTCCGAATTTTTGAACCAGAACTTTTGTCCAGTTAGTGCAATACAAATTTATTATCGTAAAAGGATATTTCACATAATCAGTATTTGTTCTTCTGCGTTGAAATCCTACTAGCATGCTTATTTAGTTATATTCATGTTCTAAACAGAATGGAAAGCGTTCCTTTCATGTAATTTCTTCTTGTGGCGAATCTTAATCGTTATATTTTTAATTTACTTTTTGGTTCTCGAAACACTATGTTTCGACACTGGTCATGTATTGCAAAGACAGCAAAAATTTTTGTTTGATTTGACACCTTCCAGACAGACGAGTTTCATGTCTGCTGTACACGTTTATGCTTACATAACGTTTAAAAGGCCTTGGCTTTACTACTGAATCTCATATTGTTAATTAGCTTGTTCGCATATTTAATGTGGATGATGGGTAAATGGAAATGTTTCGCCTTCGCCCTGGTTATTGTTCAACTATTATGAAGATTTTCACTTATACTTCCCTTGTGATGTCGATTATTGGTAAATGGAAACACTGCCTCTGCCTTGGTTTATCAACAACCATGAAGATCTTAAGCGATGCTTCCCTCATGGATTTAAATATAATAGAGAATCACCCTATTATTCATCATAACCAATTAATTTCTAATTCTTTCGAGGCGACCACTTAAGAGTCAAATAAGATGTCAATCTGTCATTGAATGGTAAACTCAAAAGACATGATTTCACTAAACAATCTGGATAGAAGTTACTGTCAATCCTGATCGTATTCTCTTCTAAATGGGGTTTGAAAGGTAATGAGAAATTTAGTTTTCTGTAGTCTCCCGGTTTCAATCATCTCCTTTGTGATCATTGGATCTAATAAATCACTCGTCAAGAGGAACATGAGTCTCAGGTATCATAAAAAGTGGTCCGCTTTCTGTTAATGCTGCAGGGAAGTCTTTGATTTTCTCTATGTAATAGCTATTCTTTTTCCCAGGAATATGTTGAGGATGTCATTAACCTTAAGACTCTTCTTTTCATTTATGAGATAAATTTGACACAGTAGTAAATTGTTTGGTGTCTTGCCTTTATACCATTAACTTTCCCACAGAGCATGAGAAATGTTTCCCTCCATTTCTGTTTGCATCTTTACCTCCTTGCATTTATTCTACCTGATCTCTGTTTCTTTTTTGGTGGACGCCTGGTTCTCAAAGGCAGGCTTCTCGGAGAAGGAACCCTGCCCCTGAGTTCCTGGAGGAAATTCTTTTCTATAGTTGTCAAGAGAGTTTCATTAGATCTAATCATCATGCTTGCCTGATTTGTTTATTTATTTTATTTTGTCGCGACTTTGCTCTGCTAGTGTAACCGCTCTTCAGGTGGTAGACTGATGATTTCTATAGGGAGATATTTCCAATAATCTAAAACCACTATTTTGAATTGTGTGTAGTGGAAGTTTTGAAGCATTGAATATGCTCTTTTACCAGTCCTACATAAATTCTTTTCCGCAGCACTCTGGTTCAGATTTGAGGAATAACTGGTTGAATGTTTCCTCTAGTTGGGTGGATAACCTAGATTTCAGCAACAACCTACAGAACTACAGTCTGGATTTCAATTTTAACTGGTAAAATAGAGAGAAAACAATTACGGTTTTTAAACCTATTGAGAAAATACCAAATAGAGAAGCAAACTCAAAGAACAAGTCTATCCAAGTGCTAACAAAATTCGGGACTTTGCATAAAGCAAAAACTCTCTAATTTATGGCTTACATGTGGGGTGTTTTATGACCATACATATGAAAAAAATCAGAAAATTCTGTTCTATTCCTTCGTGGTCATTGACTGTAATTAGAACTTAACTTTACTTCTGGGAAAAGTAATTCATAATAGGAAAAGATCCAATATATTCCTAATATTGAAACAAAGATCCTTACTTTAAATAAGAACAAGATCTTAATTTTTTTTAAAATGCCTGTGGGAGGACTTTCTAAAATAATAACCCCCACCATGGAGGGTGATTCAGCATTGGTTATTAGCTGGGGCAGCAAGATTAACCCCTCAGTATGGAAGCTCAAGAATGCCTTTGATGAAAGTGACATAATAAAAGAATGGTGCATTGCTTGGAGTAAAGTGCCAAGGAGAACAATCTTAACAGCGGTTAGATCTGGAGTCACTAGAGACTCACCACTTGTTAGACAGAACATCCTATTGTAATAATTGAAAGTATCCAATTGTATTATACATTGTAAATATTTCTCAGACCAATGAAAGGTTACACAAGTTTTTAAAAAAAGAAAAGCACTTTCTAATACAAGCAAAATCCAGATTCCCACAAGCTAGAAAATGGAATTACTTTGGTTTAATATCTTGTCTATGTGTATTTTCTGATTATTTAAAAAAAAGTATTTTTCAATTAGATCCTTCACATGAAAATATATTGCATCAGTTTAGCTTTTGGAAAATGCTCAATTTGAATTTTCTTATTTGTCGTGAACTTGAGCATAGCTCAGTGGTCACATGGGGGGTTTTCTAGTGGGAGGTCTTGGGTTCAAGTCTTGTTAGGGGCATGGGGAAAAAATCACAACTTTCAATAAAAAAATTCTTATTTGTCTAACTATACTTTACATTAATTTTTCCTTTTGCATGATTTGATCTCTGCGATTGTTTATAGCCTGAACAATTAAAAAACATTTGTCCTCTGCTTTAAAAGTTTTCTCATTCTCTTTTTTGAGCGGGTGGTTAGTAGAAGGCTTTTTGGTCTTTTGCATGGGAAGGGATGTGTAATGTGAAAACACTCGTAGTATAGATGGAATTGGTCTGTGAGTAACATCTACACTTCTGCTAACGTACAGTTCTCAAAGTTCATTATCCTACGCATAAAATGTTAAAACCATTTTTAATGCTAGTTAGAACCCGTGCTCACCTTTAATGAATTTTGAAGTGTGCTAAATATTTTTCCTCTCTAAACCTCAGTTCAGATTCTTTGTCTTTCTAGATGGGTTCACATCTTACAACTTATTATGGGTTTAAGTGGTTTTAGCCTTTGATTTTTGATTGACTGAAAATGTCCTCTTTATTAATATATTTTAATCTTTTTCTGGTCATTCTAGGGTATATGGCGCAGAATGAAGAGAATCCTCTCAACCAACAACCAAAACCTCAAGAAAAACGATCTTGGGGAGATGAAGTCGATGAGCCTGAGGAGGAGCCTGAGACGGCAAATTCGATTTCTCAGGATAAAGATCCAGAAGTAAACATTGGAAAACTCACTATTGATGAGAAGGAAAAACCAGAGCAGTTGAGGGAACCTGATGATTTGAGCATTCAGACTGTAAGAAGAAATATTATCGCTGCTTGTTGATGTTCAGTTTCTTTTGTTAATCAACTTAAATTCACAGATGTATAAAGTTTTTTTTTTTTTTTTGTTTATCTTCTCTTTTAAATTGTGCTTCAGTTTAAATAGTTGATGATTTTTCAGTTAATGCTTTTATTTATTGACTACGGGTTGTTGATATAGGTTACATCTGGGGAAGCAATATATTCCTCGGCAGCAATGTTTGAAGATCTAAATCTGTCCCAGGAGCTGCTGAGAGGAATATATACCGAAATGCTTTTCAAGAAGCCCAGCAAAATTCAGGCCATAAGTTTGCCTATGATACTGACACCACCACATAAGCATTTGGTTGCTCAGGCCCATAATGGGTCAGGAAAGACAACCTGTTTTGTCTTAGGCATGCTGAGTCGGGTTGATCCAAAGAGAAAAGTACCTCAGGCTTTGTGTATATGCCCTACAAGGGAGCTTGCGATCCAGGTTAACATCAGTGTTTGATTATCATTAACTTATTAAGAGCTCTAATTATGTCCTGGTGTTAATAAAAGAATATTGAACTGCAGAACCAACAAGTTCTCTTGAAAATGGGGAAGTACACAGGCATTACATCAATGTGTGCTGTGCCTATGGATTGCAGCAATTATGTCCCTATTGCAAAGTGTCCTCCAGTCACTGACCAGGTGGTCATAGGCACTCCTGGTACAATCAAGAAATGGATGGCAGCAAAAAAATTGAGCACCAGAGATGTGAAGATTCTAGTCTTTGATGAAGCTGATCATATGTTGGCTGAGGTAACCATTACGTGCCAACCTCTAATTGTTTTTTCTCGTCTTTCTATTTGATCCTGTGTTTTGTTCTCATACAATTTTGTTATATTTATGTATTATGGATTGTTTTCTTGGTGGACTTGTAGAAAGTTATAGGAAGTGTGTACTTATTGCAATGAATAAAGAAGCCAAAAAAAAAAAAAAATTCTGAGAATATGGCTTTATAACACCAAAGGGGCTAATGATATGTTCAGAAATTATGTATAAAAAAGAGCAGTATTTTATCTGTGTAGACAAGGTTTTCTGTAAGGCACGACCCTTGTAAGTGCCCTTCTAACCACTTAAGGGGAATTCGTAGGATCTTTTAGGCACTGTATTCTGTATATTTGCTGGTGGAATATTGAGCAATGTGACTGTTCTAGCGGGGTGGGCCACCCACCTTTGAATGGTGTTGGTCCTACGGACCGTGAACGGTATGTCCTCTGGTCTCTGGGAATGTCGGAACCACATTTAACTGACAGACTTTTACAACACATCTGGAGGCACTTATATGAGAAACCAGCCCCATGTGCTTGGGTTAACTCTAGGTTAAAAGGCGGCCGTCTGGATGTAATGTAGTGCCACTTGAGCCAAGTGTTGTCTATTACTTCCCCATCACGTTCAGGTGTACATGTACAAGCCTAAGACGTGCACACAAAATATTAACGGAATAAACACTAAAATAACCTACCTCGAACCCCTATAAAACAAATGATCGGGAGAGAATAAAATGGCCTTGGACATGCTGACAACTTCGGTCCTCGGAATCCTTTTGCTAAACTTTTTTTTTTTTTTAAATTTATTGCTCAACCTTAAAATCTAATATTTTTCTTTACATTTTTTATTGCGCTTTTTCCCACTCGTCCGATATCTATAAGCATGTGGATGCTACTCTGCATCACTTTCTTGAGAGGTATCCTATTGATCCCACGATTTTCTTTTTACTTTTTGGAGTTTTTAAATGGTTTTGTTAGTATTGTTTGTTAAAGGGAAAAATTTCGGTGTTATTCTGTTGATTAAACTAGCATTCATTTGAAACTTCATTGGTAAATGTGTTGCTCTGAATTGCCATTTTTGATAAATCTTGATGGGGTGTTGGATGATTTTATAGACTCTCTAAATTTCTGTATATAATCAGAAAAAAGCTTTGAAAAAGTAAAAGAAAAGTAAAGATGACTAAGCATATTAGATCTCGAGCCTCTTATTCTTAAATGGTGCATTTCTATTCTATTGATTGATTCCACTGCTGAAGACGTCTTCCTTTTGATACAGGATGGGTTCAAGGATGATTCCTTGAGAATCATGAAGGATATTGAAAGGAACAGTCCTGGCTGTCAGGTGTGTATCTATTGATTGATTTACTTGGTGATGACTAATTGTTGGCATGGTGAAGATTCTAGTATGACTTTTTTCCTCCACTCTATGCTGGTCTGCAAAAGCATTGTTGCACCAGTTAAATATAAAATTTTGACCTTTTTATATTTGACCTTTAAGTAGTGGTTCCCATTGCAAATTGCATGATTACATTCTTTGTTAACATTCCTTGTTTTTGCTACCTTTTGTTTTACTTCCTTCAGGTGCTTCTATTTTCTGCCACCTTTAATGAAACAGTGAAGGATTTTGTACGAAAAGTAGTTAAGGATGCAAATCAGTTGTTTGTGAAGAAAGAGGAGCTATCTCTGGATTCAATTAAACAGTACAAGGTGTTATGTCCAGATGAACTTGCTAAGAATGAAGTCATTAAGGGTAAGATATTTGAATTGGGGAAAAATTGGGGTCAAACTATCATATTTGTTAGGACCAGGAGAGATGCTGACAGGTTGTATAAGGACTTGGAGGGTTTTGGCTATGACTGTACTTCAATTCATGGGGCTACCACGCAGGAAGAGAGGGACAGAAAGGTTGAAGAGTTTAGAAAAGGGTTAACCAAGGTCCTAATATCAACGGATCTTCTATCAAGAGGATTTGATCAGCAGCAGGTGAATTAATTTGAACCTTTTGGTTGGGTTGTTTTGCTCAGATATCGATGATTCTAAAGCTTTTTATCCCGTTTAAATAGGTGGGCTTGGTTGTTAACTATGACCTTCCTGTGAAGTATGATACCATGGAGCCTGATTATGAAGTTTACTTGCATAGGATTGGTCGAGCGGGACGCTTTGGTCGAAAAGGTAAATTTGCAGTTTTGTCATTTGCTTGATTAATTTACTGTGTCACTGGCATTTTATTGAGTATAATTATTGTATTTGAGAATGTTGTAGGAGCTGTCTTCAACTTGCTGTGTACTGATAGGGACAACATGACCATGGAGAAGATTGAAAAGCATTTTGATCATGAAGTGTCTATGGTAATGCTTTAATATTTCTCGATATGAAGTTCATATAATTTTCGTTTTTGTGTCAAACTTGGCACACTGCAAGGAATATAAGTTCAAATATTCTTGACAAAAATTAATTTGAGTTCAATCTCAAGAAAAAAAAAAACTAACCAGGGTTTTTAGATCATTTCCGATGCTGTCATGTCAAAAAACGGGCGGGTGTATTATAAACTTGCCCTCTTCTATACTAGTTCATCTTGGCTCTCCACGCCACAGATGCCACTCATGTTTGAGTTGCCCTTGGGTGTGACTCTGCTTCTGCCTTCCTCTGCAGCAACCTACTCCGTCACTATCAGCTGTTTTTCATGTCCCTGTTCTGTTCTTATTGTTTCTCTTCTTTCATTCCTCCATTTGGCTGCTTTTTCCGATGTGCTGCACCTTTGCTGTGCCAGCTTCCCTTTCTTGCTCATTTCTACGTTGTACCACCTTAATAATGGCTGTTTTTCTTTGAAAGCGAACACATGGTTCATTCTTAATAATGGCCGTTTTTCTTTGAAAGCGAACACATGGTTCATTGTTAATAATGGCCGTTTTTCTTTAAAAGCGAACACAAGCTTGTTCTTTTTCCAAATGGATCATTTATGCGGATCAGGTCAGAGATTCACGATTGCTTCCATTATAAAAATACAATACCTCACAGCTAGAGCTGTGGCCATTGCCTGTCTAGTGGAAAGTTCGGGCTGTCATAATAAGTTTTTGGGCAACTTGGTCTTATATACCTGTTTGGTCACTAAGCTAGAAACTTTGGTGCTAATAGAAAGCTTCTTTCCTGTCGTTTTCTTTTGTGACACAGGTTCCTAATTGGAAGAACGATGAAGATTTTGTATCTGCACTGAAACAAGCTGGGTTGTTCTAGTCTACTGGGTGAGAGTTATATTGTGAAGTACCTTCCTGAAAAATAGCTTGTGATGTTTGTTTGGCTTTGTAATTTATACCAAGCTTAAATCTGTGCACTTGCAAGAAACATATTATCAGTTTGTTCACATTGTTAATTTGTAATGTGAAAAATCTGTTTGGCTTTGTAATTTATACCAAGCTTGAGGTGTAAAACTTTGTTTACTTTGAGGCTGACTGTAAAAACGTAGGAAAATAATCAGTTTTACAATGGAATTCTACTCTGTACTTGCACATTACTGCAGTTGTGAAATTTAAAAATGTTTCATGTGGGTATCAGTGCTCTTAAGGATACCCCAATTACATTGCCACGTCACGATGTAACCCCCTTTAAATTCACACGATACTCACATCATTTTTCTTTTTGAATATTTACACTATACTGATATCATTTTTTTCTTGAATATTCACAATATCATTTTTCTTCTTGAATATGGTGACAAATGATATAGAGATGGGTCGATGGATTAACCCAGAGATTACCATAACTTTAACGTGGTTTCATTTTTTAAGCCAAAAAAATATCTTTTGCCCACAAAAATTTATACACAAGGTCAAATTTCACTGTCGAAACTTCCTCATAGAATATCTCACTGAGATTTTAGTAGCAAGTTTTGGTGAGATGATGCAAAATTGTAAATGCACTACGGTAATTTAAACATGCAAGACTAATATATATACACACCAACCACGTATGCTAATTGCTAAATATGATTTAATTTTTTAATATAATTTAATTACCTAATGACATGTTTACTTAGTACGAATGTCTGCTAGTTTAATATTTATGATTCCAAAAAAAGTATACTAATAATTTACAAATTTATCAAGTTTAAAGTTTTAAAACATGTATATCCACTTATTCTATATATTTAGTGTAGTAGTAACTACTACGAGAACTAATCCATTAATACTTATAGATATGTACCATTAGACTCAATTGGGAACTTGTTAAAACGTACACAGACATATGAAAATGTATGGAAGCATAAGGAATTTTTTTGAAACACACTCTTTCATAGACTTGAAGAAATAGAGGCAACGAAGATGGAACGCAAAATAGCTGCAATCGGATTTGTGTAATTTATCGATCAAATCATCAATCCGAGAAATTGGTATGATCGATGCGTTTACCCCCCCTACTATGGGTCCGATGTCTGGTTCCTCTTCTCTCTTCTGGTGATCTCTTAATTTCTGAGAATTCAGTGTTCTCGATTCCAGTAGGGGGGACCCCCTACTAAGGTGTCATACTTAAACCCTAGTACGTTTTGAGGACTTTAGTTTGGCGCGAAATGGCTGTGGAGGAACTTGAGCTCCTCAGGTCCTTCGAACTTCGTCTTCTCCTTTGCTCCCTATCTCCTTCTGAAACCACCATTACGTCTCCCCTATCAAAATCTCTCCTCGAGCAGAAACCAGTCTATCAAAGCATTCAACATATCGTGTCTTTGATCGAAGAGGGTAATTATGTTGGAGCTTTGTCCTCCGACTCAGTACGTCAGGTGCTACCCTTTGCCGATGCCTGGGAGTTCCAGGATTCGGTCGAGGCGTCGGAGCAATTCTACACTGATGTCGAGAAGAGCGTTGCCTTGTTTTTGCAGGATGAGTCCGATGCATGGCTCAGTGTCTTGGGGGATGAAGACGGTCTCGAGAGATCGCGTCGGGCACTCCTTGTCATGTGCATAGGCATTGCGGCGCTGCTTGCTTTTGTTCAATGTAATGTCACTGGGTAAGTCTGTTGGTTACTAAGCCTCCCGTTCTCTGATTTCTTTTTTCGTTTGATAGTTTGAGACTACTCAGTCTATTGCGTTCTATAATCTGGACTTATTGTTGGTTCTGCTACGTGTTTTAGGCCAGTGGAGAAATTCCCTGATATTCCTATTTCAGTTGGTGGATTCAGGAAAGATGCCGCGAAAGAGTGGGATATGTGGGCCAGACGGCAGCTTATGTTGAGTGCTTCCGATTTGCTCGGGAGGTTTTCTCTGGTTCAGGTACCTGTGGTCATCTTTAATTTTTTTGTCTTGTTTGGGGTTTACTATATCGAAACTGATGAAGGAGTGTTTTCTCGCAATTCTTACCTGACCAGGTTTTAATACACTCTCTTTGTGACTTATTTCTTAAAACTTTGTAGTACATAGTTTTTGCGAAGATATTGCTAATCAAGACCAAAGACGTGTGCTATGTGGCGAGTGGTTCATGCTTCAGCGGCCCTGCTACGATTTTGTGGTGGCTCTGTAGACTTCTCTTCCTCCAACAAAACATTTTGGATGAGCGTTCTTCATCTCTGTTTGATCTGATCCAAGTGTTTATGAGACAAAATATTCATCATTTTGGTGAATTTGATAAAGTTACTTCTTACTGGGGCACTCAACTTGGCGAGAAAGAAGCCCTGGCTGTTGTCTCTATGGCAAATTTAGAAGCAGGAATAATTGAGCTTTCATATGGTCGAGTTGAACCTTCAAGGTAATTTCCTTGAAATATTGGTTTGACTGTTTGTTGCTACAAAATAGTCCGGTTTTTAATTTTTTATGGATCTTACAACTTCCTGTATGACTTTCTAGGCAGTTCCTCAAACATTCTGAAGAGGCGTGCGGAGTTCATCTCTCTGTAACAGGAGTCTTGGGCTTCAGGAGAGTTCATCAGGTCCTATATAGTTGTAATTTTTTATTTCTTTTCTATATATAAATTTCGTGCAGTGTAAAATATCTTTGGCATTGTCTGTACACTATGATTTAGGTAGACCCAAAGGCTCAACTGGTACTTGTTGCCAAGCAAGATGAGAATAGTTGTTATAAAGCTGCAGTATCAGGAAATTTTAATTGCACTAGAGAGGAAGTGGCTTCTGAATTGAAAGAGACTACTGACATATTGATGACTCCAAGGCTTATAGAAGATGGAAAAGATGGAGAAAATACAAGTATCATAAGTGATGGTGCGGCTGGTAAGGTGGTTCTTGATGCTGTTCAACAAACTGTAGTCCTATCACAATGTCTCATCTACAGAAAAAGTGGGCGTGATGAAGAATACCAGAGTATATCTCTCAACATTTCAGTGGTAGCCATGTGCCTGTGTTCCTTGGTTTCTTTTATTGTTGATTTACCTCAACTTTCCTTTGTAGGATACCAAATGGCTCCTTTCATTGAAGCAATTGACTCTCAACAATCTTCATCTTATATGGTGAGTTTGTGAGATTTCACATCATTTTAATTGTGGCGGATTGGGAATTTTGTGGGGGTTATTTCAGAATCTTCTTGTTGATTCTCATTTCATTGTGATTTTTCACACCATTTTTCCTGTCATAGATCAGCTCCTTTTATACCTCTTTTCTTTCATTAAAAAAATCCCCTGTATAAAAAAGGAAAGTTCATTTTTTTTTTAAATAGGGATTGGACCTTGGCTCAATGGCCGTTTGGGGTAATATCTAGGTGTGGTCAAGGTTTTAACTTCCCATAAAGTATGGGTGAGACATGCAAAAACACGGGTTTTGTGCTTTGCTAGGTAGAAAAGGTTTTGTCAAAGATGTCTGTAAGAACATTTAGGAAAATAGGGTTCTATTTTTAGAGAAATTTCAAAAAAGGAGGGTTTTCTGGAATATTAAAACTCTTCTGCAGAAGGATGATTTCTTTGACAAGCTAACGATGGTGACAGTTTTTGCTTTAAGTTACTGAGATTGAAGTGGTCTGGCGGACATTTTTATAGTTCAAACTTGTTTGGCTAGGACTTACTCCCCTCTTTTCATGATTTACACATATTAAGTTAGTAACAAATTTTTTGTTCTACTTTCCCATATCTTACAGAATAGATCTAAATTCTTCGAAGTTGTAGTAAGTAATTTTTCAGAACATGATATAATTTCCAGATTAAATGCTTCGGTAACTTCCTGCGCATTCAAAACGAGTGCCATCGGAGTCAGACGAAAGAAAGAGCTCTAATAATGATGGATAAACTGGTAAGTTGTTCTATAACTACATCTGCTGTACTCTTTTTACTTTGGACATTTTCATAATCAATAAGAGGTTGATCTGTTTTAAGCTTTATACACACAGTCAAAGTCGAGCACACAGATTTATGCATTGTTGCTCAATAAGTGTTTCTATCTCCAGCTTCCATAAGTTCTCTTTCTTTAATAGCCTGCTTCCTTCAATTTTTTGTTCCTGATATTATTGAATCACTTGATGGAACTGTTATCATATAAAAGGATGTTCATTTTCTTTTATGTACTAGTGAATTAAATACCATACAGAAATGCTTATGTTTTGTTACCTTGTAAGAGGGCTAGATTAGTGTTATGTGCCTTCCTGTTCGAAAAAAATTACATGTTGGGCTTGTGTTTCCAGTTTGGGAAAATTCCAATCGAACTTGTGTATTGCACTTTGAGTTGAGTTGTATATGAAATTAATAAATTGCTTTATATTGGTGTTTACAGTAGTTGGCACAACTAGGAGCGTTATCTCCTCTCACATTGGTGCAGTGTGTCAGTTCACTTAGTGCATATCGTTTATGTAGCAACTAGTAAGGTACCTGAAAAAGAAATGAGAAATACGTGTATATTCAGATTTTGTTCTAGCTCAATAATGTAGATAAAAGAATGCAAAACCATATTTTTTCTCATTTTACATTTGGATTGTCAAACCACAGAAATAGCGATTGAAACACAAATGTTTGTCAATTGCCTTGGCCTCTTGCAATTCTAGTTAATGGTTTTAATTTTGAGTTACTTCAGGAGTTTAACTCAGTGAACCACATGCATTGTCAAGTTGGATTTACAATTTTCTAGTTACTGTTCAAAACCTTATAAATCAAGTGAGATTTGATCTCATAGGGAGGATAATTTTAATTGTATGGATTTTTTTAATTAATTAATTTGTTGGTTTCATAATTATAAATGGTATTCATAAAAAAAGTTATATATGGCATTTCTCTTTAGAGACTTTCAATTGTTTTGACAACTTTTTTCTTTCTGTCGTGTCATTGTCATCATTGAAATTGTCTGGACCAGGCAGGTTCATTTTCATTTTCCCTTTTCATTCTGTTGCCAATTCAGGTCCAAGGACTGTATGAAGATGTTCCTGGGGCTGCACAGAGAATTCGTTTTTGTTTTGGTGTTGGTGTCCCTGCTGTTCCTGCCTTGCGAAAGTATAATTTTTTCTCATCCTTTTATTTACCTTATTGTTGTATCATCTTTTTAATTGCTATAATTAACTTATTCATGTCGACGTTTAGAAAATATGGCGAACAACTGGTGAGATGTGGTATGGTAGGAGAGGCCTTAAAGATTTTTGAGGATCTGGAACTGTGGGATAACTTAATTCTATGCTATAGGTACTATCTTGATAATCCGATTGAAATAATAATTAATTCCGAGAATGCTGTTTGAGCAACCTTTTGATGTGGCTCACTTATGATGACAGTGTACTTGGGAAGAAACCAGCAGCTGTTGATCTTATTAAGTCACGCTTATCGGAAAGGCCTAATGATCCAAAGCTATGGTACTAAAATTCTGCCGCCTATTGCCTTGTACTTATTTATTTATTTATTTAACTTGTTAGTGAGTGCAATTTGAGCATCTAGTTTATTTCTTAGGCTATGTCGTAGTGAGATATATTAATATGTATCCATCCAGGTGTTCATTGGGTGATGTGACAGACACCGATGCTTATTATTATAAAGCATTGGAAGTTTCAAATGATAAGTCTGCTCGAGCTAAGGTGCTGTTATTTTCCTTGTGGTTATATATTTTTGTCTTGTTGAGTGTATCCTGCTGCTGACAATATGTTTGTTTTGCAGAGGTCACTGGCCCGCAGTGCATACAACAGGGGGGACTATGAAAAATCAAAACTCCTTTGGTATGTTCAGTTTATTACTTTTAGAAGATTAAATATGATTTTGAGTCACTACCAGCCTTTGTTTTTCTATAACTGTTTGTACTTAAGTTCTGTAACGATTCTCTTAGGGAATCTGCAATGGCTCTGAATTCTCTCTTTCCCGATGGCTGGTTTGCACTTGGAGCTGCTGCTTTAAAGGTACTGTCTCTCTTACTCACGCACACATCTCTATCTCTACATATGTAGCAATGTCTACAGTTATAGATGAGATGCATGGATTTAGCACGTCCTAGTGTGGCGCTACTAGCGAGTTGTGTGGCGGTAATTTTTTTTTGAAATAGTGAAAAGCATTGAAAGCGATTATTTATCTAGCAATTAACAGAAAAAAGGCCAAGGGAGCTGCTCTGCTACTTCATGGAATTTGGTGACATTCCAAGAATTATGAAGATTGAGTGTAGCCGAGCTGTTTTATTTTTTATGAATCTTCTTGTTAATTTTTCTTTTCTGTGTGGATGTAATTTGAGTATTTGATACTTCTTTTACGTGATCAGTTGAAAGCTGATGTTGTTGGACACTTATCTTGCCATCTTATGCATGCTGTAATTTGGACTGTGCAGGCCCGTGATGTTGATAAGGGACTTGAAGCATTTCGCCGAGCCGTGCAACTTGACCCAGACAATGGAGAGGCTTGGAATAATATAGCCTGCTTGTAATCCCCCTCCCCCTCCCCCTCCATAGAACACCTCCTCTCTCTATCTTCTTTCCTTCCACAAACCTCCTGGCGTTGGGAGACTAAGGAGGATATTCCTGTCATTTTATTTGCATTATGTTGTTCATCAAAAAAGTATTTCGCATTATATTTTTGAGAGGAAATAGCTTGAAGTCACGAAGTGAATGGTGCTTTTGCCCTTTCACACTACAGAAAGACAAGGATTGCATATATCCAAAATTGAAAACAAAGAGGACTAGTGACGCTGAGCATAGCTCACGGTAACACCGAGGGTTGTGTTGCGGGAGGTCTAGAATTCGAGTCTCTTGGAGTACGATGAATTAGGCTATTGTAGTCATTGTACTGTAATCCGGTCTAAATGAAATATCAATATCAATATCTTCAAAAAAAAAAAAAAAACCAAAGAGGACTATTGGCTAGGAAATCTCATCAATGAAATTGGTTGTGAAACACCAAAAACGGGTCTGATTGATGGCGTACCATGTTGGAATGGCATCTCTCTGACAAACATTAGCAATGTGTAGGAGTTTCATTTTGTTTGTGGAGTGTGAAGACTGTAGGAGCTGAATAATTCCAGTGGACACAAGTAATAAAGTTCTTTTTTATGCATTTTTTAACTCATGGTTAGATTGAATGGACAAATAGGGGAAAGTCTTCAAGTTCTGAGGATATCTATCCACCACCCTCTATTGCTGCTACTTGTTTGCTTGGTAATTTGTGTTGCAATGTTCAGTCTCCATAACCATTTGAGTAGGATAGCTTCATTGAAAGTCTTAATTCTTCTAATACTCCTTCATGGGTCTACAGAAAAATGTGATTCTTATCTGTCAAAAGACTTCTTGAATTCTTTTATAATGTAGACCTGAACCAAACTCTAATTCATGACCCATTTGGTGTCTAGCCTGTTTATGTGGCAAAAGTACTATGGCTATTAGTTGTACAAAAAACTTTCTAACTTCAGCTATATATATGCATGGACCTGGATCCGACTTAAACAAATATAATGTTACAATTTCCAATTAGACATAATTGATCATTTCCATGCTGCCCTGATAAGTCATCCTTTAGATCCTATAAGGACATGTTGATCATTTCCATGTTGCCCTGAAAAGTCCTCCCACTGTGGTGAATGATTGTTGCTTTACTAAATGAGATGCAGGCAGAAGGTGATGAAAAGGAACAAGGAAGCTTTTATTGCATTCAAAGAAGCACTAAAATTTAGGTATCCGTTCTTTTTCTTTGTCTTTGTGCATGTAACTGACTGTTAAGAAACTGAAATAGACCTGGACTGTCTGAATATTCTGAATGGTTACTGCCTCACAGGCGAACCAGCTGGCAGATGTGGGAGAATTATAGTCAAGTAGCCATGGATATTGGGAATTTCAGCCAGGTTAGTTACTTTCGGAATGTTTTGATTTAGCTTTTTATTTCTTGACTGTCAAGAGATTAAGATAGGGCAGTTTTTGACTTCTGCTCTAGTTCTGTATTTGACTTATGTGATAACTAGTTTTGTATCCTGATTTTTATAGTTCAGGTAGATGAATTGAAGTGTTTAATGCTCTTTATGTTTAGAAGGGGTGTTGTGACTTTCATCATTACTGGTTTTTAAGATGGATACGCATCCACTAATACCCTATTTCAAGCCACTAAAGAAAATTGATGCAGTTTATTTCCTGGCTCTCTCTTATAACTGTTCTTCAAGGTGCAAATGCGAACATATTTGTGAGTTCGACAGAAATAATAAAGACTACGCTGTGGTCTGTTTTGGCATTTGAGTGCAAGTATAGGCTGAAGGAGCTTGGCTTAGGCTGAAGTTTGTTCAGCATTTTGTCTTTCCTGCCTGCTTGTGAATTATCTTAACTTCAAAAATTAAATTAGTTTTAACTCTTAGCAAAAGTTACAACTGAAGTTATTATGCAGTGTGAACTTCTTATTTTTGTGCCATAAATGGATAAGCTCTCCAGCAAATCTATCTTTTACGTGTCTCATCTTTTTCTGTAGGCAGTAGAAGCTATTAAGATGGTTCTGGATCTGTCTAATAACAAGAGAATTGACACGGAATTGTTGGATAAGTTACTCGAGGAGGTGGAATCGAGAACTTCAACATCTAAGCTTCCCATAAAAGATTCTGAGTGCACTCTAGAATCACTAGCAAGGACCAGGGAGACAGAGGCTTTGATGGAATCGCTGGGAAAAATTCTACAACAGGTACATGACAGGAAAATTTCCTGTTAATACATCCAACTCGTGTTTTTCCTTTTATTTGCTACATGTTATCATTGTTCATTTTATATTTGTCCTTGATTCTTTGCTGTTGCAATGCAGGTTGTCCGAAGTGGTGGTGGAGGTGATATTTGGGGTTTGTATGCAAGGTGGCACAAAATCAAAGGAGACTTATCCATGTGCTCGGAGGCCCTTCTGAAGCATGTTAGATATTACCAGGTGAAATGATTATCAGGCTTTCTCTCAAAAAAATGATTATCAGGCCTTCTACAGAGGCTCTTCGGAAAAACCTTAAACTCTACTTTCTTTTGAAACTCAAAAGGAAGGTGCAGACGTGGAAAATATGACTTTCCGCAAATGCATTTTCAAAATAAAAAAGGCTTTTGCATTTGTTCTACCTATTGGCGAGTAAGCCCATCCCACTCTTCTTTCTCCGCTCTTCTTCTTCCTTCTCTTTCTTTCCCCCTTCAGGTGGGCATGGTTCTGGTTGCATCGGTTTCCAAAAACCCAAACCTGACCCAAAAACCGAGTTTTTCTTACCCAACCCTGTACCCAACCCGCTGGGACCAAAGCTTACCTTCCCTGCTTTTCTTGAGTTGGATCGGGTCGGGTACCTGTGAAACCGAACCCGTGCCCACCCCCAACTCCCCCCTTTCCTCTTCTCATCCCCTCTCCTCCCTCTCCTTCTCCCTCTTATTTTCCTCCCCCTCCCTCTTCCTTTTCCTCTTGCTCTTCCTCTGATCTCTCTCCCCCCCTTGCTCTTTCTCTCCTCCCTCTCCCTTCCCCCCCTCTTGCTCTGTCCTCTCATCCGGTCTCCCCCCTCTTGCTCTTTCTCTCCTCCCTCTCCATACTCTCCCTCTTCCCCCTCTCCCTCTTCCCCCTCTCGCTCCCCCTCTCCTCCCTCTCCTTCTTCCCCCTCTTGGTCCTCCTCTCCCCCCTCTCCCTCTCCCTCTCTCAAAACAGAAATGGACAGGATCTGTTTGAGAAAGTTTCATCAATCACTAAAAGAGTGAATGAATCCATTTGCAAATTATGAGAACTAGACATGAATCACACAATAAACTTCCTTTAAGAGTGTCTGGTTAAGGAGCTAATATTCGTTCAGATGTTCTGTTCCAGTATAATGTTTTGTATCAATGTTCCTCTACTGCTTATTTCTACCCACATACTGAATTCATTGTTCCAGGGATCTGATTTGTGGCATGATCAAGAGCGATTTAAAAATTTTTCACGAGCCTCCTTGCAACTTTGCAAAGTTTACATGGAAATTGCTTCATCCACTGCTAGTTGTCGTGAACTGCATCAAGCTGAAATGCACCTTAGAAATACCATCAAACAGGTAATTCTCGATCTTACACAGTGTTTTGGTCTTATAATTTCATTCGGAGCAGCGACATTCACTGTTGCTTAACTGCGTCTGAACTGTTCATTTACCTATTTATAGTTAATAATATTGTGATTAACCTTAGTTCACTAAGGATGGAAAGAACCGAAATTTATAGTTAGTTAATAATATTGCAAAGGATCAGTGACCAACGTGTTGGACTTGGACGGGTTTTTATCAAATTCACATGTCTGTAATATTGTTTGCTTCTCTATTCTGGGCTCAATTTATTGGCATGATATGAGCTATGTTACAGAACTCTACTGTATTTCAGGCTTACAGATTCAAGGATACAGAGGATTACAGGGATATCCAAGCCTGTTACGAAGAAGTACAGAAGAGAATCCAAGAATTCAGTACTGAAAGTGCCTAAATTGGAGTATTATCTTGGCTGAATAATACCTTTTGAGGGAAAGAATCTGTTGAAAGCTTTCCTCCAATGCTCTGTTTCTCTGAGAACAACGATGTTCTACTTTGGCTATAGTCTTTCAGTCTTGCAATGGCGGTTCGTTACCAGTCAGAGAAAGCTGCACAAGGGGTATGCCAATTGTATATTATTCTGTATCGGTGATAACCTATATGATATCTGGTAAGGTCATGGGAATAGGGAATATAATTGGGGGCGACGGCAAGCAATTTTGTTGTATTATTAAGGCGTTTCTTCTGTAAAAGTAGTTTTTGGATAATTTTATTGTTAATTTGATTTTTTTTCCTCGTCATTAGATCCATATTCTTATTTGATGCAAAAAATGAATTAGTCATAGTTTATTTTTTATTTTATTAAATGTTGGGAAAAATTCACTACTAGACCCTGAACCGCTCTCAAATGGGTTTGTGGTGAAAAACAGGGCTGACTCGGCCGAACTTTTTATTGACAAATGTGTTTTTGAAATTATGTATATTAATACGAGGATTTTTTAGTAGTACTACTATTTAGCGGCGAACTAAAAATATAAACCCTAAACCCTAAATGCTATTCGAAAATCCACGTCGACGAATTCACTTCTATTCCGGGTGGGGTTCGGATAAATTATCCGTAAGGCAATCCGTTTATCCGGTTCAAGCCCGCAGTTGTGAAACGAGTAAAGGTTAATAAAACACAAAAATAGAAAAGTCATGGATAAGAGGCTGCGAGCACGAGCACGGCCTCCTCGCTTGTGTCCGCCTTCCCTCTCGGCTTTGCCTCTCGCTTCCTTACTTCCTGCGGCCTCCTCCTGTTCGTGTTCGCCCATTTTCGGTGACCCTGCTACAGGTTAGTCTACTTTTTCTACTGTGTTTTTCTTTTATATGTTTCGCTCTCTCTGTCTCTCTCCTTGACACCCTTGCTTGTCACCCTTTTATTCCCATCTTGTTCTTTCGAATGTCTCCGGACTCTCCTTGCTCCGGCAATTTTAGCTAGTGTTCGAGTCTCCATGTTCCGTCAATCTTCTCTAGTTTTCCAGTGATTTCCAGAAATAAAGTTGGCCGTTGGGATTTTGGGTGGGAATCGTGCGGGGAAAGTGTTTTGATGGAGGGAAAAATGCCTTTTCTGTCCAATATGAGAAAAAAGCTTATTATTCGAGTTTTCAAGTTCTCTACGAGTACGCTAGGCATCCTGCAATATGTAACAATTAACTATTTAGCCTGGTTGCGGAGTCGCTTGTAGGTTGTTATTGCGCATTTTCTGGGTGGTATCAAATTTGTGAACCAATTGATAAAAGTATCTTATAAACGACCGTGGCTGTCATTAAGTATAATGCGTGCCCCTGCTGCAGCCTTCCTGTGGAACGGTACCTGTAAAACCTTTCTTACTTTGTGGTGCAACTTGGCCTCATCCGTCCTGTATGTGGCCCATTTGTGGGAATTTCTTAAACTTTGTGAAATTATTTCTTTGGATGTTTTTAAGCCACTGCGAGTGAATCATGAAAAGAACATGAAAGAATTGGTAGTCTACATGAGTTCAAAATAAGTACTCTGTTTTAGATGGTCTTCCCTAGTTCCCTGAGTATGCAGAACCTTATCTCATGACCAAAATAGAGCTTACCTGATATGCTTTGTAGTCTTAGTATTTATTGAAGTGTTTCTAAAACTCATGCGAACTACTTGAGGTAAAAAATGGATTGATATGTGCAGGCTCGGTCAAATTGATCTATCTGGGAGATTCAAGAAGCAAATAAATTGGATAGGATGTCACCATTTAAGAGATGAACTGGAAATCCAAAATTTAGTACCTAGTTAAAAGTAGTAGACTGAGTGAGTATCTTAGCCATTGCTTTGAAATTTCGCATATGCTTGGAAGTTATTGTGGCTCATGGACCATTTAGGCGAAATTCCTGCTTCGGGTTGTTTTTCTTGAATGTGCTCTTCGGAAAGGATGAGCTAAGATTATACATTTTTTAGGCTACTCCTATATTATTTGTTTCACGATATGAGATATCACCAATGCCTTACATGGTGTGCGTCTCTAGCTTGTATTCTTTTAGGGGTTTTTTCTTCTCTCCCCAGATTTTTCTGAATAATAAATAATTACCACTCAAAAAATCTCTATTGGATTGATAGGCTGTAAAACGCCATGCCTATGCCAGTTTGTAGCTGCATCCTTGGTATGGATTTTGTATTTTCTGATATCATGTCACAGCAAATTCCACATGCAGTAAAGGTTTTAATAGGTGAGGCACCGATAACTGATCTGCTTCTTTTTGCTGTTCATGTGTTGATTTGCTTTTTTCACTTCTGTAATCTTTTATGGCTTTCACACACCCCATCATCTCCAACCATGAGACTTGATCATTGGCTTTAATATATGTCAGTTTTTACAAAAAGTGGAGGTGGAGCTTTAACACTTGCTTGATCATGGCAGTTTGTCAAAACTGAAACTGAATAATTCAAGATTATCAGAGATAGATCTTATATTCATTGTCTGTGTTTTTCCCCTCTTTTTTTTTTTAATTCCAATCTCCATTTAATTCCTGGTCAGTTTTTTCAGTTGTATAATCTTTCTTGCATCAGTGGATTGAGTGATTTATTGGCAAATACTTGCGGTTCACATGCAGCTGTTGAGAATTATTTTGGCTATGGGGGAATGATATAGAACATCATGGCGTTGATAGCTTATCAGCCACAGGTTGGAATCCAAAATTTGCACCATTTATCTTTTCTAAATTCAAGCAGGGGAATTCCTTCTGGATATATCTTATTGTGTTTCAGGGTACATATGCAACTTCCTCGTTCAAGCCTGCTCAATGGAACAAAGTATTGAAATTAAGAGGTTGTGTATCCTTTCGGCGTTATGCAAGAACAGAGGGGTGTATCTCTTTTAGACATCATACATATTTGAGGTGAGAGACAATTCTCTGTTGTGATTCTTTTGGGGAAAAATCCCTCTGACTGTATTCTTTTAGTAATATTTTATGTGTTATTATCACTGCACTTGTAGATCTGTATGAATGCATTGCTATAATAAAGTTTCTAAAATAATGCTGAAGATAATATTCGATCGCTTCTTTCCTTTTAAAATTACATATTTCAGACTAGTGGTGCCTCCACTAATTGATGGGTGGTAGGCAACCATAGAATTCTACTTAAAGTATTAAAGATATATTCTTACATACTTTAGCCTTTTAATTTATGCAATGAATATGTTTCAGGCAAAACTTGACTTAGAGTTTCATTTCCCGTGTTGAAGTTCATTCTTATTATCAGGAAGAATAAAATGTTGTAGGAACCAAAAAACTCTTTATATATTAACCTTAATGTTGTTAGTATCTTCAACAATATCATCTATAGTGGAAAAATATAACTAGTGTAACTTTCTTTAATTATGCGTATATTCAGCAAATCAAATCACTGAAGAGAAATCTAGCTGCTCTAATTTAAAAGAAAGAAGAAAGAGATTGCGAGCTATCTTTTCTAAAAAAAACGAAAAATTGGTAGCTTGAATTCTTTTTTTATGGACATCATTAGCCACAGATACCAATAGAAATATTTCCTTCTTCCCCTGGTAGTCCATGCTGTGGAACTTCTTCATACAGATTTGCTCTGCTTTCAAATGTTTGTCGAGTTAATGCCTTACTTTTACCAGTTCTGAGCAATTGTCCTGGCCTAGCATACTGACAAAATCTTCAGTACCTTCTTGTCCTGGGCCATTGTTGTGGTCAAGAAGATAGCAAAACCATTGATAAGAAAATCTTAATATCTGCCTATTCATGGCTGGACAGTTAAATGGAACTAAATGTCATGTTGAAAGTCGCCTCTTCTGTAAACCAGCCATATTTTTGTGCTTTCAAAACCTATTGAAGTTCAAATCCTATGTTACAGGGGAAAAAACATTGATTTTTCATTTTTTTTATGATTGAGGATTGGTGACATTAATCTAGCATGTACTCATGTATATTATCCTCAGAGTTTTCTGTCCTTTCAGCACTCTGTCAACATTGATATTATCCTCAGAGTTTCATGAATTTTAGAGGCACAGAATTCATAAGGTGTTTTTATGGGAAATCATAGTTTTTCATTGTTGGTAGTCAATTTGATGGAAATCACAGATTCTCATTGTTGGTAGTTAATTTGATTGAAACCATAGTTTTTCATAGTTGTGTAATTGTCTTGAGTGCTTTCATTCTGATGGTTGTGGGTATTCAAGGTGAATTTCTGCGTTCGATATAGATAATGTCCAGAAATGCAGCTTGGTTAAATTATTATTTTGTGCAGTGGTCAGGGGCAGCTAAAACTTTCTCTGAAGGCTAAATCTTGTAAAATTCTAGCATTCAAAGGTGGCGCACAGAAAGAGGGATCTGATGGTAGATCCAGTGCCTCCAAATTCCCCAAAAACTCAAATCAGCTCTCTTATGCAGCTGAGGAGAAAGAAGATACTACAAGATCTGAAGATGTAGCTAGAGTTCCTCTCTCTTATGCCTCTGAAGGTAGTGGAGAAACTGTAACAGCTTCTGTAGCAATACAGAATTTATTAAAAAAATGGTTGATTAGATTGCAAACACAGACCTCGAGTCAGAATGAAAATGGAATGTTTGAGGGACAAGCAGAGAATGAGATTTTGCCTAGTCAACCTACGTCGTCAGGAAAAGGGATAAACTATCTCATAAAGGCTGCTGTGGCTCGCTTCTTTGGACTTGACGCAGCAGTAAAATTTCCTCTGCTTATATTGTAAGTCTCATATCCTCCTATTACTTTTAAGGGGTTTTTGCTGTTTTATGAACAAGGGAATTTAATCACTTGAATTGGTTGAGTTTCTTGTGTATGGACCTTTTATTACTAGGTTGAAGAAGTTTCATCCCTTCCTAGAGCTACATTTATGTCATGGTCCATATTAGGTTTTAAAAAAGTGAATTTTATGCCTGTCATGTTGTTGCTGTCTAGTAAATTTCTGATGTTGTCATTGTTGCAATGTCAACATGGTTCATTGTTGGATTTATTTAAATGTTTGAAATGTGGACTTAAGTCTTGACTTGGTGCAGCATTCCTTGGTATTTGGTGATCAATGTGGCTTATGGAGCAGAAGTTTCTAGGGAATTGACCCCTTTGTGGGTTTTTGGACCTTTAATTGTTGCTCTCTACATTAAATTGGTTCAGGGTATCTGTGCTCTCTACGTCTTCTGCTTTAAACAATCCATTATGCTAGTAAAAAATGTGCCACTTTATTGTTTCTCGATATACAATTATATAGCTGAAGGAAAACTCAGAGAATTTATCCACGCTCATGTCTGGCAACCTGTGGAGAAGATCAAGACCTTGAATTACAAGGAACAGTTAAAGAAGATAATGGCTGAACTGAAGGAATGGGCCATGGAGAACTATCTTGATTTTGTCGAATCAGTATGGCCATACTATTGTAGGACCCTCAGATTTTTGAAGAAAGCAAATCTCATTTAAATACAAGGCTTGCTACAAGTGCAAAGAAGGCAAAATATTTTCAGTGCATATCTGGTAGCAATATTTCGACAGTTGCTGTCCGGTTTCGAAACAATGTGTAATTACTCTCCAATTTGAGTAAAGAAGGACAGAAACCAGCATATGCAGCTTACATCATTGAGTTGGACTTTTGAGGAATCAGAGATGATACAGGTCAAAACTACCAAGCAACTGGCTCATTTTTACTGCCGAGGATTGTTTTTGAGTCTGTGTAATTGTTTGTTATTGTTCCCTTATCCCAGTAATGAAATGTTTTCTCTTTAGTGAATTTTGGCTTGGCTGGAATTCTTGGAAGTTTGCATCGCATTTGTCCTATTCCACTTTGTCTAGCAGGTTTAGAAGAATTTTGTTGCTTATATTCTAGATCCCGAGTTCTATAGCACACAAAATAGTCTCGTTAGTCAAGGCTGTGAAGTGCTTAAGTTATGGTTCCAAAGAAACAATTCATATATTGTCAAGTATTTTTGAAACCCCAAAGTATTTTTTCTTTTCAAATATTCTACTTTTCATTCCTATATAGCATTAGAATGAAACTAAGATGACTGCTGGTTCCTCTCTTGGCTTGTAGACATTAACTATTGAAGTCTACTGTTACTGGTCTTATTGCTCTTTTTCATGGTTATCAATTTCAGGATGACATCTGCTGGTGCGGCGAAGGTAACCATGGTATGTACCATTTATAGTAGAGTATTCAATCCATGTTTCGTGGAATTTTAAATTAATTCCTTTAACCAAACAAATATACATAAATACTTTAAGTTGTGAGTGATCTTCTAGTATAGAACCATTCTAATGACTTTCATGAATCATCCCAGAAATAATCACGACATCTTGTTTAAAAGGTTTTTAAGACAACTCCAGGCAACTGACAACTGTTTCTGTATTCTGCAATGAATTACCTTTCAGAATTTTGTTTGGTATAATGGATAGAGTAGAGACGATTGTTTATATTTCGATCAAATTATTTCTATCCTAAATTTCGGAGCAGCAGAAAAGCAAATAACCCACCAGAAAATTTCATTTGTGTTTCTTTCAAGATTACCAGAGCAGGACTGTCCAGTCCCATTAGTGCCGAGTTACTCTCTGTTTACTTTACAGGGACGATAGGACGGTAGTAGATTCAAACAAACTGAAACCAATGCGGCGAATAGAACTGCTATATATAAAACTCCATCCCCTACATTCAAACAAACTATCAATACGAATCAGAGATTAGGTTCATAGGCTGACCAGTTTTAAGTATCAATTGCTTTTTTTTTTCCATTAATCCATTTCTCGCGTGCAGTGATAAAATATTTCCCAAAAGATGTATCGAAATCGATTCAAAGACAGCCAACAAATGAGAGAGGCCGGTAAAGATCCCATTAATTGAAATTCCTTTCTTCACGTCCACAAACACAATTCCAGATTCTGCTAAGCACTGGATTAACGTGACATGCATTTGTTCCACAAAGTTGCTTTTAAGAAATGCTATTTTTTTCCGAACACTAAAACCTTCTTTCCCCCCTTACCCACACCCCATATTTAGTTAAATCTTTGCATTTGTCTTAGTACCTTCATTACTGTCTGGTAAGTATAGGCAAAACTTCGGCATAGCACTAATAAATTTCTTTTTCTAGCATTAATCCATTTCAAGTTACTATCCAAATGAATCCCTACTCACCATCCATTCTTTCATATACATAAAAAGCAATTAGGATTTAACCAAGGTTAAAAGCACATGATGTGAGCAACCATTGACCAATACATAGAACAAAATGCACTCATGCATGCGTGATGGAAGGCATTGATGCATCGATGGGAATGAAGCGATTAGATGTAAAATTGGAGCGAAAAGCAAGATCCCATTAAACTAATGACTTTTTAAATGGGGGAAGCACATGGGAACTGGGGTTAGTGCCCTTGTTGGTTAAAGGCATCACATATTATTATGAATGGGTAATGAGTGTGTAACACTGATCCCTTTTTTCCTTTTTATAGTAAGCACCAATGTAGACAGTCATGGAGACAGACATGGGAAGAGGGAGAGACGTATGCATCACATCAAAAGCTCCCTCACCTTACCTTACCTTAAAAACACTTTGAGCCAGCCTTGGCCACACCCACAAGGAAGAATCAAAATCTAGGGTTTGATACCCCACTTTGCTTGCCTTAGGGATGTTAAGGGCACATGGGGGGGATCCCAACTCCCAAGTGGGTTCAATCCTTCGCTAGCTCCCTAAAATATTCTTCTTTTTGGGCTTTTTTTTTATGTATTTTCGAGCTAGCAATTTCATCTCCAATCTTTAGATCACCCAAAGGGCTTGATCAGGTCATTTTTATAATGTGATCGGGT
Source organism: Aristolochia contorta (assembly GCA_022405105.1). Taxonomy (NCBI): domain Eukaryota; kingdom Viridiplantae; phylum Streptophyta; class Magnoliopsida; order Piperales; family Aristolochiaceae; genus Aristolochia; species Aristolochia contorta. The sequence goes on along the minus strand of CM039665.1, from coordinate 37,868,448 downwards.
AACCCTAACCGTTCGATTGTGGGAATTTTTTATAAGATTTTCGAGCCCCGAGGGCCCGCCTGTTTCGTATGTAATTTGGACCTCGTTCATGCTTCACCACGTGTTCAAACATGGGAGGCATGTACTTAGTTCTTTCTTTTTTCAAAAGAATAGGGGATGTGGAGGGAAGGGTCCTCTCTCTTTATCACACTCAATTATTTTAAGTGGGGAAGCATTACAAAAGGAATGTAAACAAATCAAAATCATTAGAGGGGAGAAGGACTTGATGAGAGGTTTGAAGTTTGGGTTTTAGGAATACTTTTTAGTAATGGAAAAAAGGGGCCCCCTCACCATCTTATCATTTGATGCATATGCATTGGGATTGACAGCTCTATTGATTCGATAAATAATGGGGATGTCGGTGTGTGAATTTTCTTCACTCCCTTCCCACTTCCCCGGCCAGCTAATCGAGGACTCCTTCCGACACCCCTTAGCAGAGTGCTTCTGTTTCTTTGCTTTCAAATTTTGTTTGTTAATTCAATGTGTAAAGGTAGGTGGGGTACTTCCTCCAGGCTTATGGGCACAAAGAAAAGCAAATGTTTGATGTCTCCCTCAAAGGGAAGTTGAAGTTGCTCTTGTGCTCTATAGGAGTGCTCCAGATGCCCCAGGGGGAATTGCACCTGGGAAGATTCAAGAAGCCTTGTGAAACAATATGGTCGAGCCCCCTAGCTAGTAGGACCACCATAGACTTCTCTTTCTGAGGGCTGTTTCATTATCTAAATTATCTCTTTGGTATAAAATATGTTGGACATGTACCCTCTTTAGGGCGTCTAATCTCTCCTTCCAATATTTGTTAATTAGACCACGCACTCATGCATCCCTAACAGTACTAGTCAACAATATGATTTGTATAAACCTATATATTATCAGAAACCCGCTCTCTCTAATTAAACAAATCTCAGTATACTTTTATTTTTCAGAAAAATATTATCTGTATGTATTTCTTATGTGTAATTAAAATGAACAAAATGAAATAAGAACCAGCAAAGGCGCCACAGCCATATTCATTCACATTTGAAATGACAGGGTCAGGTTGGTGTGGGAGACAGTGGGGTTCCTTCCCACTATTACTGAGTAAACATGAGAAGAAAATTAAACAAAAAGATGGGTGCCATTTTGGGTCAACTTAATGAGATCTCCTGCAACAGAAGGGGAGGAGGGGAAGGGGCCCACCAAGTCTACCAGTTGTAGGAGAAGGTATGAGTCTTCACTGACAGCCATCCTGTTAATGGGCATCACCGGAAAGGTGTCTTAAAGGCAGCCAGCCATGGTCAATTCCGTGGAATCTAACCACTAAAAATGTTTTTCAAAATCAGGGAAAAAGGGAAACCCATTAATATTGTATATTAGGAGGAGGTGGTGGCATTGTAGTTAAATGAGAAAAAACAGAAGGGAATAAAAGCACAAAAGAGTTATGTCCCACATTGCAGTTAAATGGTGGCATAGGCTGAGGCATGTGCAAGTATGGTGGTGGAGATGAAATAGAAAAGAAAAGTAAAAAAAGGCAGAAGAACAAGGAGGAGGCAAGAACCCATGCTAGGTGTCAATTGTCAACATGAAAACTCTTTTTTAGCAAATTGTTGTGCTCTGTCTGGCAAGAATTTGATAAAAACAAAACAGCTTGTTCACTTTCATGAGTGAACAAGACATGACTTTTCCTTTACTCCCTTCTCTCCTCCTTTGTGGCTGGACCACAGTAAACGAAGGAATCTTTTCAATTTTCTTTCACCTCTCTCTCTCTCACACACACACACATATACACACACCACCACCACCACAGCAAAATAATAAGTGGAAAGAAATTAAGGGAATTCATTGGGTTAAATTGTACGCTTCTTACTATTGCTTTCTTATTCTAGGTTTAGAAACTCATCATTCAATACAAAAAGCATCATCTCGTATGAAATAAATGGGGGGCCAAATGATAAGGAAACACCCTCTGCGTCACATTGGACGATAAAAAGTTGACATGTTATCATTTCTGTAAGAAGAGTATAATGCATGGAGAAAAGTACACTGCCTGCATTCACATTCTTAAAAATCCACCAGAGAAATCATGGATTACATCCGACCTCGAGACTTCCTCTTCTTGATTCCTTAATCAATCATAAACAGCTTTAAGAGCTAAGACCCATAACCCATTTTCCTCCTTTCCCACCCTATTATGATTGTATTGAAGAGAGATGTCATATTTGAATCTGGAAACCCATAAAATATACTGGAGAGAGAGAGAGAGAGAGAGAGAGAGAGAGAGAGAGAGAGAGAGAGAGAGAAGTGGGAGAAAACCCAGAAAAGAGAGGTGATGCCCAAAAGGCCAGGGTATCTCTTGGAGTCCATAGGGATGTTTACGCACCTAAGCTTTTACAAAACAAAAAAAATGAAAATGAAAATAAAAAATTAAAAGAAAAAAATAAAGAAGGGTACAAAATGGTAAATGATGTTGGGCCATGTGACCAAGTTGTGATGATTGAGACATGGACTTGTGCCCTTTGCAAAAGTGATGCCTAATCATGCAGTGCCATGCATGCCCCACCCCTTCATATGCATATGATCAGTGAATACCCTTTCCCTTTTACCGTGTGATTCACACACCATGTGCACTCTCCCTCTGCATGTGACCATCATCCACCCTCTCTTCCTACCAGTTGTAGATCTCCCCCCTCCCTTCATTCCCCTTCATTTTCATCTCACCCATTTCAAACGCCTCCCGAAAATCTTATACATGAGCCAACACTGTATCAGTAAAGGGGCATATATATATATTATATATGTAAGCATTTGATCTAGTTTCTTGACCCAGTGATCGGAATCCAACCGTCGAAATCAAGAGGGGCCCAGTGGTGGGACCACTGCAATGAACATTCCAAAATCATAAGATAACCCAAAAAGGTGGTGATGAAGATAGATACCAACACAAAATAGGCACCCAACATGTACTTTCTCTTTCTCTCTATCTGAGGCTCTATAGCTTTGGATACATTAGACACATCCCCTATTAAAATTAGATAAAAGGGTTCTTTTTTCTCAACAGTTAGTATAAAACCTTACCCTATGCTGCCCACATGTTGAAGAAAGTGACCCCCTTTCCCCCTCATTATCTAAAACCACTATATTATAAACATTTTTGCCTAAGTTTTGTTTTTTTATTGTTAATATGATTGATGCGTGACCATAGGAAACCTTGCCCATGTGGGAGCTCCATCTTCACCCATGTCCACATATCCACATACCATACATAAATGTGGCCAAGTTGGTGGGTCCCGTCCCTTTGAGTCCTCTTGTTTGGGGGCGGGGAAATTAGATGTCAAGGGTGGGGGTAGATGTATGATGGGGTCCGCAGTTGAGAGAGAGAAGGAGAGAGAGAAAAGGGAGGCGGAGAGAGTTATAAATTATAAATTAATAATGGTGGAGTTTGATTGCTTGATGGGGACGGCAGGATAACCCTAGGAATCCCAAATTCCCAATCGCAATCGGGCCGCGGTTCTTTTTTTCCTCCCTCAATTTCGGCGCCAGATCCGATGGGTCGATCCGAAGAGGACACGTCGGAGATGTGATTCGGGACGAAGCCGGGCCGTAAACGAACTGTAGATGACGTGTCCCGCGACACTGGCCCGGTTCCGTTATTATCTCTTCATGTTTTCAGTTTTCACATTCAGGACTAGCTCCCAGATTTTTTCACTATCATTTTCGAAATAAATATCAAATATCATTAATTTCCATCTTCCAGTGATTTAAAATTTCTTTTACTTGAATTTATTATTTTTAGAGATTATATATATATATATATATATATTTTCGCATATTATGCATGCATTTCTTAATATAAAAAACGGTACGTACTTACACCATCGTACTTGATCTGGTTGGAAAAAAAATAATGAAATTGTACGATAATTAAAAATAAATTTAAAAAGGTCCTGACTCCTGAAACTAAGTTAATTAATGTTAAAGGACGAAATTTACGGAAGGTAATTAATTAATTTTATCGGTCCGTACTAACAAACTATTAACCTCCTTATATATAGTGGCCGTATCTAGCTAGTACGGTTACCTCTCTCTACGTTACAGATACGTACCTACAGTAAAAATACATTTGAATTCTAATAAAGAAAGAAAATATCAGAAGCTAGAGAGAATGTAACCTGGCCTGTACGTAGTATATTATATATATATATGTACGTATGTAGGTCATGTCTCTCTTAGTGGACCGTATGTGGTCCACTACTGGAATATATAGTACTAATAATATGGACACGAATAATGAGCAACACCCGATCATTCAATGCACTTGGTTCATAATTCAATGTACAGTTTCGTGGTTAAGTACATGCCGTTGGATTCATTGTTCTGTTATAAGTGTTCCGGATCCCACCCAACGAGTGGTCTGGATCGGGAAGGAGTCGTCCTTTTCGTGTCTCTCTTATGCTCTCGGTTCACAGCTCCATCTCCCACTTCATCATGTGCATGCATGGGAACAATGTTGCTGCTGCGTTGTACCTGGGCTTTTTATTTACATTTTAATATTCCCACGACATGAAGCCCCTCTCGAAGCAGTCGTTTCAAAAAATCAGAATGAAGTACTGACGATGATGAGAAGAGAGAGAGAGAGAGAGAGAGAGAGAGAGAGAGAGAGAGAGAGAGAGAGAGAGAGAGAGAGAGAGAGAGAGAGAGAGAGAGAGAGAGAGAGAGAGAGAGAGAGAGAGAGAGAGAGAGAGAGAGAGAGAGAGAGAGAGAGAGAGAGAGAGAGAGAGAGAGAGAGAGAGAGAGAGAGAGAGAGAGAGAGAGAGAGAGAGAGAGAGAGAGAGAGAGAGAGAGAGGAGGGAGGGAGGAGGGAGGAGGGAGGAGGAGGGAGGGTAGGGTAGACAGAAAATTAATGAAGGAAAAGAAGGGTAGGGAATTAAGGGATGCATGTCTATATTTGTGTCAATGGATCATCTCTTTTTGTCACGGTTTTGTGTCTTAATTAAAGAGCTTAATTAGTGAAAAAGCATGATGTGTGCAGTCAACTGGGTGTGATTTGATTTAATTAGTAGTGTGATAATCCCAAGTCATGAGTTTGAGATTATCTTTTTGGAACACTCGTTTGTTTGAGAGAATTAACCCCCACGAATACCCTTTTAATTCTTAATTTTCCCTCATCTCCTTGCCGGTGTTTATAATTTATTGGTTTCTGATCAAAGCTGAGAGCTAGTCTTTAATGGACTCTTTTACGCTTTTGGGAGGGGAGGAAGTAATGGACAAAATAAGAGTCCCGATCTGGTTCGAGTATATGTTTCCCAGGGGTCCCGCCCATGTCTCATCATGAAACGTCCAAACATCCCATAATTCCTCTTTAATTTCCCCACTTGTTAATTTGTTTGCTTCCTTTTCCATATTCCATCAATCATTTTACCCTTTAATTTCTTCTTTCTTCTTTCTTCTTCTTCTTCTTCTTCTTCTTCTTCTTCTTCTTCTTCTCCCATGGATATGTACTAATCATGACCCTAATATCCGGTTGGACTAGGGCTTGGGAAGGGACAAATTAACATCAGCGCCGGCAGACAGAAGGGTTTTTAGAAGTTTTCAATACATGAGGATCGAAGACATGAACGAATTGAATTCAAAAATTAAGACTTTGAGATTGTTAATTTGTCTTAATTAAATGCACGGTTGAGGATTTATTAGGGCAACCCAATTATAATGTGTCCCAGTTCCTGCATCACCCAATATATATTGAAGCGACTCCACAAGCAAGGCCTCTAATATGGCAAACTTTAGGTTTAAGCACAAGTCATTTAGGCTGAGTGGCTGATTACTTAATTTAGTTCGGGTAAAGTACTTATATAACGTGACCGACTAAACCAGATACGGAGAGCTCAACACTAACCGACGAGTGTAGTCATTTGATCCCATCACTAGCTAGCTAGCATCACTAAAATGGTCGGATTAGGCAGGTTTAGTACCCATCAAATTGCTTGTTAGGTATAACAAAAATAACAAGATAACAAAGCAAATTACAACATTCAAATTCCAAAGCCAGCACTACCCATGCATTGCCAAAAGGAACCAAAACATAAGAAAAGCTAATTTGATGTGAATTAGTTGAGCATTCGAGTGCTATGCATAAGAGACTGAAACGCAACAGAAAAGCCGACTGAAGAAGAAATTCAACACTACAAGTATACAATTAACACTTGCTTTTGTTCTTAATTTTGTTTTGTTTAAAAATACCAAAATGTGTAACATCCCAGGATTAATTAATCAAGTCTCCTTGCTTACCTACCTTAATCAAAACCCTAGCATGCTAATTGTATTACATTATAGAAGGCATCTTTGAGTTAAGACTCCACAAGCAAGACAAGCACCATTTTTTCCTATTTCTTCCATCGAACATTTCCTGTCAAGCTGACTCTTTCATATATTTATATCAGGCTTGGGGACACGCCCTTGTGGCTCCATCACACTCTTATTGGAGAAATGGAATCTTCCTCTTTGGGGAAGGAGATTTCTGGCATAGTTTAAGGTTTACCCAGTTGGATTAACACTAAATAATTTTAGGTTAAAGCTGATTGCGTCTGGCTCACCGAAGGTAGGTGTCTTATTCAACTTTATATTTGACGGCCCTGAGGTGGAAAGGTGACAAATGAGAGATGATTACTTCAATACTTCAAAGCTACTCAAACTACTCCTAGCTAGCTATTACAATATTTCACTTGCTCGATTACCTCTAATTAATCACAATTTTTTAATCCATGCCACCTCTCTATCATTGAATGGAGAGGTTTATATATATATATATATATATAAAGTTAAAGAAATATTGTTATCTTCCCCTATAAGAATATGATCAGTACTAAATATTGGATAAATCATCAAATTAATTTATGTCAAAATGTTGCACGAGGAGTCTTGTATCAGTAAAAAGTGACGTATATATATATATATATGTGGAGCGGCTAATTTGTGGTTAATTAGTATATGCAGTAATATCTTCATAAGTAAAAATTAGATGACCAGATCTTGACTATGGCAAGGAAGCTTTCGTCCATGTACTGATAATATTATCAAATATTATTATTAGGTAATTGGATGGATGATAATTGATCCTGATCATAGGCAAGATGATATATATGGTCAATCTCGCCATGGATGCAATATATATATATATATATATATATATATATATATATATATCTTGACCTAAATATAAAAAACGATGCCACGTACTGAATGAGGCACTAATTAATCAGTTGATCACAATTGTTTAAAACTTGCAGTTAAAAAAGGTATTATAACCATGTAAAAAAGAGATAATGAAGATAAATAGTACTTCTTGAATGGCCGACCAAGCTTTGCATGCTTACAGCTGATCTAGATGAGATAAAAATATATGTAGATGATATTTTGGCGACCAAAAATCGTCATGATTCACGAATCCTGCTTAAATTATTTAGTAACCGACTGTGGGAACTTATGTGAATTATTTATTTAGATAGAGCCAAGAGATGGAGTACATCCCCACTCTACAACTTATTTGACCTCTCCTAACATTTTTATCTCTATTATTGGGGTTGGGGATAGGAACATATCGACGAGATCGAATTATATATACTTAGTCAAGTACATTAACTTGACCAAAGAATAAATTCCTTTTTGTTCTTTCTAGCTAGAGGAAGTCGTGTAATTATAAATGGGTCAGCTGGTATATATATTTGAATCGGACTCTTAATTAACTGATGGTGTCTCAATTATTTATTTCAAAGTCAATATATCATTTGAAAACCAAAGAAGACAAAGTAAAAACTAAAGAATAGTTCAAGACGAGAAATGGGAGTAAGTTAATTTTATCATAGATTAATTAGTATTTTCCTATATCTAGTTTATCCGTTAATAAACTTAAGTCATACGTGTCGCATGGATAAATTCGTCATTTTTTTTTGTCTTGTTGTGTGTTCTTGTTTTTGTTTCCACTTTTGTGACTTGTCACTTACGTGATCCTATCTTCTCCGACACCTCCATGAACAAGCAAAAAGTTAAACATTATCTCACACTAATCCCAATTATTATGAGCTAGGTTCATCTTTATCCTTGTTGGAGAAAAGGATAAAAATAAATAAAAAATGAATTGAGATTACCTCAAGTAAACTTGACTTGTAAGGTACTAATCATGCAAGGCTAAGGTAGTGGTCCATGCACATTCTTCAGCTCCTGAGTGATGCCGTATATGTCCCATGACCAACTGGTAAAGTCTTCTCACCTAATAAATAAGGCTGATGTTGATTGTTCTTTCTTCAAAATGTACTTATTTTCATCATGAAAACAACCCCCAACTACATATTTCCCTTTCATGTTTAATTCCTCATGCACATGACCCTATCGTGTGTGCCAGATGATCCCCACAAAGGAAAATTTTCAGTCTTAATTGCCTTCGTTTATTTTCCCATACGTCCATTGCAAAATACGTACAAACAAACGAGCGTATATAATTCCATTTATTATGTATAGTAAAAGTTGATAGAGACCCCATCACTCTTTCAAAAATAAAATAAATAACGTGAATTATAGTTACTAGAAATATCTTATTTTGACCCTATATTCGATTTTTAATACATAAAATGTTTTTTTTTCTAACATTTTGGTATAGTTCGTTAATAATTAACCTAGTTAATTACCATTAGGAAAGCGCGTACATAAAAAGAGGAGGCCGGGTTTAGATTGGGGTCTTTTGGTAGTTATTTTCATGTGAGCCGAAATTCCGGCGGACTTCAAATTTGGTTAGTTATAAAAAATTCCAAAATGCGAATACGGGAGTGGGGGAGAGGGACGGATAATTGGGAAAAGTCAGGAACAGCAGAAGCGCACCGCATCAAATCATGAACTCATCATATCATTATTGGGGACTTATTTCGGCCCTTTGCGTCACTCCTCGCCTCTCCATTCGTGGGACCCCCCTACTCTAATCAAATCCCCCTCTATTAATTAACGCACAAACACGCGCACGCACACGCACACCCCCCAACGTTACAATTAATCATCGAGCATGCTAATATTGATTAATTAAATAATTAACTTAAAAACTCTGAACCGGAATTTTTCACGACCCGAGTCGGTAAAAGTAAAAATAAAAACAGGGAGGGGTGACTCGGGTGAGTGATGTGACAAAAAAAGGAGTGGGGCCATTATGTGGACCGGAAAAATGACGGATGGATGATGAGTCTGATGAGCGATGTGTAAGACGTATCATGTATGAAGTTGAAGCATAACGGTACTTTTAGTAACGGTAATGGCCCTACGTCTCCCTCATTGCATGTCTATCTTTTCATATTATTATTATTATTATTATTATTTTCTCTCGGGTACGTCATTATTTTAGCCGTTATCTTATCGCATCTCTGACACTTTTCCAACATATACAAGTTCAAATTTACAAGATAATGGAATTTATTTCATGTGGATAATAATAGTTATGGTGTCGTTTCAAATGAAATATTTGACATACATTACATACATAACAATGTAAAAGCAGACACGTCAATAAGTAAGAGCTGTTGTTTTTTTAGTTTCAAGACTTTATATCCTTAGTCCACATTGCACAGAGATAAACTCGGTGATAAAATCTACAAAATTTTATGTACCTAGTCTGCTAATCATGAAGCCACGTCACAATGTAAATCCTCCAAATAAAATTAAGAAATACTAATATTATTTTTTAATTCAGAATCAGTTAATTTATGGGACGGGGCCCACTTCTGCTCTCTGCGGGTGTCCCCACACGGGCGCGGGGCCTGTGGGAACCAATAAATAGAAAGAAAAAAAAAACACTGAAAAAATAAATCAAGGAAAAAGAGTGGAGAGGCCGAGGAATCTAATCGGACGGCGAGCGTCGTACGCGTCCAGGCTTCCCCCGTATTTAGATTTGGATTGGAAGAGAATCTTATCCCGCGTTGTTTGAGTCGCACCCATCAGAAAGATCGCGGCGCACGTGAGACAATTCGCATCACACGTGAGACAATTCGCATCGCACGTGCGTGAACCGATGGTGGCAATCGCTGCTTCTTCACGAGTTCTTCTTTATTTCCTTTTTTGTTAATTTTGTTAATTTCTTTTAACAAAAAATAAATCATTTCTCTTTTTCCCGCTCACTATCTCTCCGTCTTTATTCCCTGCCTCGTGAACCGTTCTGTGACGCACATGCTGCCGGCCAGATTTCTTCAGTTTGTCGGAATATTTTTAACGCATTTACCCATTTACCCCTCCGCGTGGACCTATACACAGAGTAAACGGTAGGTACCTCATTACATTTTATAGACTTCAAGCATTTTAATATAAACCATCTATTTGACTTCACCCACTATTGCACATACCAAAATACTTGTTACCACATTGTAGAAATTGATGATTTCAGTAATAAAACTTTTATTAAAATGCTTGATTTAATATTATTAGAATAAATTTAAAAGCTAAACCGTGTTTGATGATCGATGCAGTTTCTACGATCACTTGGATAATTTTTTTCATAGATTATATGTTGTGACATATTTATTCTAAATAAAGCAAGTAAACAACAAAAATTCTACTTAATCATACTCCTAACTACGTATGTGTCAAAGATTTTTTTTTGGAATTTTATTCTTCTTCAAAATCATGACAAATAGAGGGACATGTAGCACATTGGATGTCTCAAAAAGTGACAAACAAGGTCACAAATCTTAACACGTGTATGCTAATATTAAAATTTGTCATCTTGTACATCTAACCTCTCCATAATGTCGTTTTTATATCTATTTTATTACGTGCTAGGAAGGGGTAATGTGCTTTCCTGGATAACCTTGCAACCTTGACAACACATTAATCTATTGGAGTATATTATTGACAAAATTCACATATATTACCCATGATTTGGACTAGTGAAAAGTAACATATGTAATTACACTACCACCACTGCTCAACCTACTCCATGTATGTGTTCAAGCTAGCTTATTCCCAAAATAGCAAAAGGGTTTCTTGTCTTTTTCTTTGAGCTGTTATTTAGCTTACACAAGAGAAGTAACATCATGCATCTTCTTCTGTCTTTTGCAGCTAGCTAGTTGTTATCCTCAAGTTTCATTAAATTTATTGTTTATCTATAATTTATCAACAAATTTTTAGTGTTAATTAGTTTTTGTAATTTTTTTTTAAAAAAATTATAAATGGGGGGTACTAGTGAAAGAAGAGTGGAGGGTAATTTGGGTGAAGAGAAAAAAAAAGAGTTGTGCAGACGTTAGATAACAAACTGAGAACGGAGGAGGCAGAGGGAACAGCTCTGAGGGGGGGCAGGAGAGGAATTTTTTAATTGGGGAAAGATGAGGTCGGTCGGTCGGAAGGAAGGAAAAGTTACCGTACTCTGATCGCCGGAGCGGAGTTTCATCGATCGGCGTCTCTCTCTCTCTCTCTCTTGAGTAGCGTGTGTGGCTCCTCCTCGAAGGAGGCGACAGATCGAGGGTGAAGATCCCGGGGGCATTTTTGCAATATTAACAGCCCATCACTGAAACCATTGCAGAAACACCATCGTCTTCTTAAATATTCATAATATTTTCTTATGTAATAGTAGTAAGTAGGGCATGCACCCGGCTGAGCTCGGCCTCAGCTTTTTTCCTCCTCAACTTCTCCCAGATCCGGGTTTCAAGCTGCAGCTTCACAGCTTCCTTTTCTTCTTCCTTCCTCTTTCCACCTGCACTGTCGTACGTACAACTGCAACCGTCTTTTGCTCTCACTCTCCAGCTTTTCATATATATTATGATCTGTACGCATTACTAATTACACAGAGAGAGAGAGAGAGAGACGAACGATGCACACGGAAACGAATTGCCGTTAGATCCTTGTTAATGGGTTTTGTTCGTTTCTCCTTTTTGTGCTTTTTCTTCTTTCCGTTTTCCTTGTTTTCTTCTTCCTGCAAAACCGCTAGCTGCTGCAACTCCTGCAGATCTGTACTTCGATTTCTTTTTTCTTTTTCTTTTTTTTCGTTTTGAAGGGCCGGGGATTTATATATAGGAAAGGGCACTTAATAAGTTTAAAAAATTAGTGCATTAATGTACTGTTTTCGATCGATAATATTTTGGTTCCTGAATGGTGCATTAAAGAATAAATTAGTCGCTTGGTTCGATTTAAAGGAGCTGGAGATGAGAGTTGTGTAACATAGAGAGGAGTACTGGGAAGAGCGAACCGGGGGGACTAAAAGCTGTTCATGCAGATAAAAAGAGGACGTAAGTAAAAGATAGAGGAGGCTTTTAAGAAGAAAGAGATAGGAGAGGCAGCAATAGATAGATTCCTGATAAGAAAATGTACACGGAGAAAACAGTACTGCATTCACCACATCATGAAATGCTTCAAAAGGAAAACGAAACTCCGGTAGCTAGTAGCAGGCGCAGCGCCTGTCCACTGATACATACACACCAATATTACTGTCAGAATACCTCAAGAGTTTTGGATCAGCTAGCAGCTGGGACACTCAGCTGATTAGAGAGAAAGAGTGAGAGTGAAGAAGAAAAAAAAACCCAGTGGGATCAGATATTGGATCGAAAACAACATTATATTTTATATAGAATCTTTTAAATGAAATATAAATAGAACAAAACAAGGAAAAATTTTCATTTCCAGACAAAATAATAATGCTAATTCTGAGATGTTGTTTGTTCTTCTTGCTGCTGCCACTGCTTGCTTTCTGCTGCTGCTGCTAGTGAGTCCACTTTGATCCATCGATCGGTCGGTTTTTACAAAAAACACGTAATATTCAATCATCTCAGCTCGGTGGCGGGTTGGCTGGCTGGCTGGCTCTCTTATATATCCTTCTCTCTTTTGTCATTGTTGAAATATGCTCTTTTCTTCTCTGCTGAGTCGTGACTCGCCGCTGCGTGCTCCTGCCGGCGGTGAGCTTATTCTGGGCATCAATTTTTCCTCCGTCCCTTGATTTCGAGTCGGGTCTTTATTCCAAAACAAATCAATAAAATAGCAAAGGATCGAAGCAACACAACGAATCTCGACCTCAAATGATAAAAAGAAAAAAAGAAGGGGCTACCTAGCTTGCCAAAATGAAAGCTTCACTGAAGAAAGAGCAATAATGAAGAAGAAGAAGAAGAAGAAGAAGAAGAGAATAAAAGGGGAAGATCATCAACGGGGAATATGGGATTTTGTGGGAGGGAAAAGGTTATTCAGCTTCGATATGATTTGGGTTGTGTTTTTTTTTTTTGGTGGAAAGATTTTTTTTTTTTTTTTTTGGTAGAGCTCTGATCTGAACATAGGTACATATGGTACAGTAGAAACGCCAAGGGAGAAGATGAATGGAGAGAGACACACATTATGAGTGTACTGAAAGAGACGGTCGTCGATGGGCTTATTGAACCATGGCCAAGAATGAACCCGCCGTCGCTGTTGCCGCGGCCGCAGCCGCTGCGGCCGCCGCGGCAGCCACATTTCCTCCAGTACCGTTCGACGAACTGGTATTCTGCTGCCTTTGGAACTGAATCTGATACCCCATATTCTTTCCATCCTCTTCGTCGTCGTCTTCGTCTTCGTCGTCTTCCTGATCGAGATTATCGCTGTCTTGTTCCTCCTCCTCCTCCTCCTCGAGCTTATCGTAATCGTCCATAACCGATTGTTGCTGGTGCTGCTCCATCAGCTCCTTCACAATGTCTTCTGGCTTCAATCCAAAACAAGAATCAATTGAATTCCCCGAAAAGAGGCGTGGGTGGGGGGGACAATTCATAGGGTATACCGGATCACCCAAATCACAAGTAATTAGACGTCGTACGTGGGTCGGTTTATGGAAATCGATCGAAGCATTAATGCTTACCTTCTTAGTTGCTGCTGCTCCTTCCTCGAAGAAGCTCGGCGTAGTACTACTTAGACCTCCATTACTAGTCGGCACTTGCAAAGTACTACTGGACGACCCACCTCCATCGTTGTTTCCGCCCTTGTTGTTGGTATTATTATTGTTGCTGCTGCCGTTGTTCCCAGTACTGATCTTGACGTCTGTCTCCGTTCGAGCAGTCGGATGCGGCGGCGGAGGCGGCATAATCGCGAGAACATGATCATGACTACTGGTAATTTCTTGCTGTGTACTAGTAGTAGTACTGCTCGGATTATTAATCGGTGGGCTGCCCTCAATTTGATCTGGGTCTGCCTTGCCAATTTGGGAAGTAGTCGTACTAGTAGTAGTCCCAATTATTACAGGCGCCTGCGCCGCGCCGCTGCTACTTCCGCCGGTTCCGCCGGCGCCGGTTCCGAGTACCTTTTTCCGATAAAGCGCATCGAGCTGATGAAAGTAAGGGCAGGTTTTGGCGTCCTCGGGCCTCTTCTTGTTGCTCTCTTTCACCTTCTTGAAGTACTTGTTGATGTTTTCCCATTTCTCCTTGCATCGCTTCGCGCTCCTGTTGTATCCCATTCGCTGCATCCCCGACGAGATCTCCTCCCACAACGGACCTTTCGGCCCCGCTTCCTGGTACCGAGCTTCAAGGCCGCTTCGAAGCTTGATCAACGCGTGGACCTCCGCCTTGGGCCAACGAGACGACGCCGGGTCGAAGCCGCTGCTCCCTGATCCGGGCGTCGTCACCGCCATTTCGTGATGATGATGTTGATGATCTTGGATATTGGGTGGTATAATCATCTCGGACGAGGACGGCGCGAGGTGGTGTCGGACGACGACGTCGCCGGTGGTCGTCTGGGTCGACGACGGCGGGGGAGTCTGTTGCTGTTGTTGTTGCGGTTGGTGGTGGTGGTGGAGGTGGTGCTGCGGCGGCGGCGGAGGAGCGACGGTGGGGATTGCGACTACGGAGGGGACGGACGGAATCTGGATGGTCTGGCCGGTGATTTTCTGAAGGAAGGCGATGACGGCGGCGTCGCGGGAGGCGGCCATGGCTCGCTCCTGGGCCATGAGCTCGTGTTCCCGGCTGAGTCTCGCCATCTCCTGCCGCTTCCACGCCTCCTCCCTTATCATCCGGTCCTGCTCCCTCTTCTCGATCGTCTCCAGGAACCGCTGCTGCATCGCCTCCTGCCTCTCCATCACCTGTTTCATCAGCCCTTCGAAGAACGCCATCATCTTCCGGCTCCCCCCGCCGCCGGATCCCGACGACGACGACCCCCGTTTCCGCTTCCGCGTTCCCGTTCCCGTCCCCGTCGTCGTCTCGACCCCCTCGTCCATCTGATCCTCCTCGGAATCGTCTTCGGAGGACCCGGAAGAATTGGATGAGAAACTGATGCCGCCGCCCGGGGCCGCCGGGACTGCTCCGGCGGTCAAGTCGGGGATGTTCATGTGCCTGGGCATGGCGATGTTGAGCGGGTGCCCGGAAGTGGGTGCGGAGGAGGAGACGGGAGTGGGCTGAAGCGGCGATCTCCCGGAGGATCCGGCGACCATGGGGATATTAATGCCGACGGAGATGGGAGTTGCGGCTAAAGGGTGGGAGGCGGAAGTTCCGGCGCCGGCGGAAACGGCGGTGGTGTTGCTGCTGCTGCTGTGTAGAGCTTCGAGCTGGGTGAAGAAGCGGTAGCTCTTGCCGTCCTGGCGGCCGGCGCGGCCCTCCTTGGTTCGCTTATAGTACTTGTGGACGTTTTCGAACTTCTCTTTGCATTTCTTTGCGCTCCTGATGTAACCCAGCTCCGCCAACTTCCTGAAGAATCAAAAACCCACCCACCACCCCAGACGGGACGACAGAGGCAAAAAAGAAAGTAAGAAGAAAAAAAAAAGGCACCAGAGAAAGAAACCATCAAATATCCCTCTGTGAATGATTACATCTGTTTGTACTACTGTTAGCAACTCTCTCTCTTTTATATATATATATATATATATATATAAAAGAAAATAAAAGGAAAGATAAAGCAAATGCTGGAGCGGAAAGAAATGCATGCGTTTTTTTGTTGTCTTTCTTTTCTCTCTTTTCTCACTTGTAGCTTCTTCAAAACCCACCTTTTTCTTTCCCTTCTTCCTATTTCTTCTTCTTCTTCTTCTTTAATTTATAAATATAATTAGGAGCTACAGAAACTCTTTTTTTCTTCTTCTTTTTTGACTGGTAATAAAATGAATTAAGCGTAATTGGGATTGGTGGCTCTCGATGCACCGGATCTGGGGCTACTGTTATCGAATTCAGAGAAGAAAAAATATTGAGATGCCGAGCTCGTGGAAGAGCGAGAAGCGGCGGGAGAGAGATCTAGCTCAGATTTCTGATCATCAGAAGAAAGAATAAATTAGAGAAGAAGCAAACAGGTAGAGGAAGAAAAACGAGGGCGAGATGCCGGCGCTACCACTTGATAAACAGACAGTTTTCTCTGAGAATCCGTAGTACTAAAACTCCAGATCGTTAGCTTCATCTTTTCTCTGTAATTTATTATCTATTCCTGTTGGCGTGAGCTGAAATCGAAGAGGTAGAGAATTCAGCTATTATCATGCCTGGGAGCTGCTGCCGATCTCTTGTACAGATCTGAAGAAGAGGAGGAATTCGCAAGGGGATCGAAAACGGGAAACGCAGAAGCGCGATCGGACTGGGGCACACAAGTTGGGCATCTCGATCGCACGTCTTCTCGGCGGGGAGATTGGAGTTGCGGATTTGTGCGTGTATGGGAAAACGAATCTGTAGCTACTCATGGGTAGTGTATAAATATTTCTTCCCTGCTCACTGCAGCTTCACTCATTCCATTCCATTCGATTGGTTGATGTATGTATGTATGTGCGTGTGTGTTTGGGTAATTTCTGTAGTAGCGAGCTAGTTTACCTGGAGACGTCTTCCCAGAGAGGGCCTTTGAGGGTGGCGTCGCGGAAGGCAGCGTCCATCTCCGACCTAATTTTCAAGAGGGCCAATGTCTCCTGCCGGGGCCACCTATTTCCGGTGGTCCCTCGTTCGGCTTCCTCTCCGGCGAGCGCATCCTCGTCGGGGAAATTGCTGGTGACCGGAACCAATTCGTCGAAATTCCTGGCAGGCGGGCGACTGCTAATGGGCGAGGCGTCCTCCACCAGGGGCGGCGGCGGCGGCGGCGGAGGCTGCGATGGTGTCTGCTGCTGCTGCTGCTGCTGCTGCAAGTGTTCGGAAGTGGAAATTCCGAGCATGTGGGTCCGGGCAGTGGAAGCGGCGAACTGGGTCATCTCCGGCGAGACGCCGTACTGAGACCCACCACCAGCTTGTTGCATAATTGTGAGGGGGGAGGGGGGGCTGGAGGCGAATTTTGTCACTACTGTTCAAGATTCGAAATACCGGGTTCTCTTCCTCTCTCTCCCTTTCTCATGAGAGAGAGGAAGGAGCAGAAAGGGCGGAATTGGAGGAATTGGGAAGAAGGGGTGGAACTCTGGAACAGAGAAGTGGAAAATTGGAAAGGGAAATCAGTACAAGAGGAGGTGAAAAAGATAGAGACAACTGGAAAGAGAGAGAGAGAGAGAGAGAGAGAGAGAGAGAGAGAGAGAGAGAGAGAGACTAAGAAAGTGTACGCAGGAGAGAGAAGAGAGAGAGAGAGAGAGAATGAGAGAAGAAGGAACAGGAGATGGTAGAGAGAGAGAGAGAGAGAGAGTGAGAGAAGAAGGAACAGGAGATGGTAGAGAGAGAGAGGGGAGGTCCTCTACTCCTCCCACAACTTACAAGCGCTTACTGGAAAGGAAATAAAAACTCTTGCGGGAGTATAATTTTAAGGGCATAAATGGATGGACGGATGAGAGAGAGAGAGAGAGAGAGAGAGAGAGAGAGAGAGAGAGAGAGAGAGAGAGAGAGAGAGAGAGAGAGAGAGAGTAGTGTGGGAGGAGGAGGTGCAGAGAGAGGAGCGGGAGAGGTGAGAAGGCTCCTCGTCTGAAAAAACGGAGTGCAAAAAGGGAGGTAAGAGGAGAATGAACGAATGAATGGAATGAATGAATGACTGAATGAAAGGGGTAGAGATGATAATGCTGGGATGCCGATGATGATGGTCCTCTCGATGTCGATGATGATGATGGTGATGATGATGGCCTCCAATGTCGATGATGATGAGTCTCACGAAGAAGCGTAGAAAGAGAAAGAAAACTGCGCAAGAAAGTATCTCTCTGTCTGTCCCTCTCTCTTCACCGTAGAGAGAGAGAGAGAGAGAGAGGAGAGAAGAGAAGCGAAGAGAAAGAAAAATGATAAAAGAAATGAGATGCTGCGTTGTCAGGGGGGGGCTTACTTTGCAGCTAATAATAGTTAAAACTTGAGAGGAGAAGCACACAAGGGAGGAGGGAGGGAGGGAGGGAGGGGCGCATTATGCAGGTCAGTATTTGTGTGGGCATCCGGCTGGAATCCGAATATCTCCGGTTAAACTAACCCTCCCCCTTAGTCACGCCCCGGTTAAAAAATTCACTTTGGTTATTTCTTTTTTCTTTTTCTTCTCTTCTCTCCTCTCCCCGTAATAATAAAATATATCTTGGTTAAATTATTCCAAACAATACAACTGGAGAGATTCATCATCCCATCCAAGTAAGGGATCCTCCTCCTGTCCTGCCCTACCCCGAGAAGTCCACTGGCCCACTCCCTCCGTCCCACGTGGCCCCAATCGCACGGCTTCTCCTTCTCCTCTCACGCTTCCGCCTCCTCCCTCCTCCTCCCTCCTCCCTCCTCCCTCCCATTATTGACAGGGTGGTGGAATTCAGGAATTTCAAAAAAAAAAAAAAAAAAACAAACAAACGCTTCAAAGAAACAAGTGAAAATAAAATAGCTAAATAAAGGATGGGGGAGGCAGACAAGAACACATTGCTACAGCTGTAGGGTGGGACCCAGGTGGAGCGAGCGAGAGAGAGAGTCCGAAGTGTGGAACGTGCCGGGCGTTTATCGCGGATCCCACAACCCCCAACCGCCAGGCATCCCACCCATGCCCGAATACGCTGGAGATACCGATTACTGCCACGTGCCCCCCCATTAGATAGTACCCCACCCGTCCTTGTTTTCTGTTTTCCTTTTTTTTTTTTTTTAATTCTCTTTTCACATGGAGGCCGGCCGAGGGGAGGGGTCCACCTTCCTTTTTTTTTTTTCTTTCTACCGCGCCCTCTCGAAGGCCTTCTTTGCGCGCGCGGTGGTGAATTCTTTTCTGCCCCGTTGGTCCCCGCTTCTTCTTTTTTTTTTTTTTTACTTTTCGCCTCTACCACCACGTACGTAGCTGCATTATTTCTTGGGGGTGGGGGTGATCTAAGGAAGGAATTGAATCAGGGAAAATACCTTCCGTGATGTCAACGTTGCCAAGAGGGCGTAAGGGGTCTGATTTTGTTATATTAGCCGTCGTGGCATTAAGATTTCGCAGACACGTCGTGGGTCGAGTAATTCCTTATCTTACCCTTTTCATTCCCATCCGTTCCCGGTCGAAATAATTCCCCGGGGTGGGTCAATTTTAGGCAACTCAAAAATAATTACATGTTAATAATACGAGAGAAGAGAATTTTTGGAGAGAAATTAAGAGAGTTAAGAGTCAAAGACAGATTAATGTTATCTGTCCGACTTTTGGACGCAACAAGTGGGAGGGAGGGATAAGTGTGGGAGCTTTTTATGGTCGTGGGGGGTTGCATGGCGGTAAAGTAAGTTGGGAAAAAATTCAGGGAATTTTGTCGTATGAGTTATCCGGACTCGGTTTCACTTGTCATTTTCTCCCGATGCACACCTAACTTTTTTGCCTAATTAGGACCCGGCCCACGTTCACACCGGGCCACGGGGAGAAGATATCAAACATAGTGGGGCCCCACGCGCCAAGGAGGGGTAGATGTGGATGCCAATCTCTTGTCTTCATTAACTACTTTATTGGGCGGGCGAGGTTAATGAATCAATCGGGAGGGGTAAATTTTGGTAATTAAACGGAGAAGGGGAGGGTAGGGAAGAGTTTTTGAGCGGCTTTAACCATAACAGAGGCGGTCGTCGGCCGAGTCTCGGCTAAATGACCACCACATAGCCCCAAGTCGGAGTCGGAGCGGAGACCGACCACGTCACTTCCGGCTTTCCAGGAGAAAGTTGACTTTAGATGTCGACGGGAGAACGCCGACGAGTCTCAGCCGCAATTTTCAATAAACGGAGTACGCGTGGCGCCTTCTCATACGAGCGCACCACTGCGTTATTATTGACCCCATCCCCCCATAGGGTTAATAACTTAATAATAATAAATCACACTAAATTTATGGCGGTAAAGAGAAGGAATATATGTGACAGAAACGAGAAAAGGAGGACACCCAAAAAGCGGACCCTCCAAAAAGGAAATAAACGGGTCATCTCCGACTCCGAGTCCGACGGAGTTTCATAATTCGGATCCTCGCCGTCGGAGGTGACGGATGGGCGACGTCGTCTTGTTATAGTGGGACCCTCTTACACATAAGCTACTAACCTGGTCTCTTAATTAGAGGTGGTCCAGAAGAGTACGTACACCTCTAGCGTTTTCAATTTCCCTTAACGCGCAGTGGGACCATCGAACATGGATGGGTCCCGGGTTTTTGAATTCGAAACGGCAGGGGAAGCCGAGGGAAGGAACTAAGAGAGGGAAGGAGAGTCCTTACTTAGTACTCCTTAATTTTTTATTACAAAAAAAAAAAAAAAAAGTTGTAATTATTTATTTTTTACACTTTTGATTTTTTTTTTTGATTATTTCAATTTAGGGCGAAAAGGTGAGAGGACTCTCATTTATTACCTGGAGTAAACCCCCGGCCGTGCGCGGAAGATTGGGGTGGGGCCTACGGCATTTGGTGTCGGGGGCCCACTTAGGAGGTGATGATGGGTTCCTGATATAGAAAAGAGAGAGAGCGAGCTTACATTCGGAAATGATTTCGGGTAAACATAATGATGAGCATGTAGGGGCGCACACGTGTACACAAAAATAAAACTAGAGAGAGATTCCTTTTTTTTATTGTTTTTCTTTTCACTTCGGCGGCTTAATTAATTAATTAATTACTATTCGCTGGTAGCAGCAAAGGGTACAGCGTTTTTTAATGGATGATGGAGTGGTGTGGGGCATCCAAAAGGGCCCACACAGTTTGATGGAACCGAGGGGGAGAGGATTGTCGGTGAGCGCGTCTCGGATATTATACGACTCGTAACCGGGTTTTCGGTATCCGAATCGGTTGAAGAAGATAACGTCAGAAAAGAGAGGAAAGATGAAAACGGAATTATGAGAATGAAAAAAGGGGAAGGGGGGGACGGAGAATCCGAAAAGGAATTAATACTCATTCAAAGGAATAAGCGCATAAGAGGAGGAGGAGGGTGTAAGCTTCCACAAGTGGTTGCAACTGTCTCCCTCCTCACGCACCGCTGCACATAAAGCATGATGTCGATTTTCTCTCTTGCTTATATGATTTTTCTTCTTTTTTTTTTCTGTTTGGGTTTGTTTCTCACCGTCCAAATTGGAGGGAGGGAGGAGAGAAAAAATTAGGGGAGAAATTAAAGAGGGTTAGGTGTAAAACGGAGACGGGAAATTAAGCTCGGATGTGAAGGTGAAGATGAAGGTGAAGATTTGGCTGGCTGGCTGGCTGTCTGTCTAACCACTTGCGTGGACACGGTTTGTCCCCTGTACCTATCGTAATTTATTAAGTTTCATGCAATTTTTTTTCTTTTTTTATTGTATTTTTCTCTACTCATTTAATTCTCTAGACTGATTGAACTAGAAAAGGACGGCGGATAATAATGTGTATTGACAACGATTAATGCCCACCCGGAAACGCAACTCAGCATCTCTGAATGCAAACGAGGCTTGGCTTCCTCTGCTGTCAAAAAAAAAAAAAAAGAGAGAGAAAGACACATTTTAGTGTCGTACAATTCTACTTGGGATCTCACACCCAGTCGTCATGGAAGGAATAACCAACGCGGTTCAACTTGACTTTGAAATTTCACCATCTCGAGGTCGCTTCATGGATGGGAACCTGGAGAGAGAGAGGAAGGTTTCTTTGACAAGTAGAGAGAAGCAACCACTGAAGAGAGGCCTTTTTTAATCGCAACTGTTGTTCTTCAATATTCTGCAGTACGGGAATCCGGCCATTTAACATGCTAACAGAAACTGGGTAGATCTGACCACTCTGATATGATAAAGAGGACTGACGAGATACATACTTTTCTCAACCCTCTCTTCAATATTCTGCATGACTACACGGTATTTAACCACCCCTGCAGAGCCTCCAGAGGGCAACCATATAACTGTTCTTCTTCTTCTTAAAATGCCTAACTGAGCCCATCTGATAACCAGATGGAAATCGACATTTCACGAATTCGGAACATGAGCCGTAATTTTAGAAGCAGACGTCCTTCACCTCCTCCTGGAAATAGCGAAGAAGCAACCTCTCCTGTCAATCTTTATGGACGATCGCCTTACACATGGCCAACCTTGGCACCGTCCACTTTAAAGATTTTGGTTCACTGGTCCTTACTATTGAGCAAAAAGCTCTTTTTTTCCCTTCTTCCAAATAACTGCACCACTGACAAAGGAGGCCATCTGAGTTGTAATGTCAATTGATTAGCATTGTTTGGGAGCCGCAGAATTGCTATAGACCTTCCGCTGTTGCTCTTACTTTATCATCGATTTTTGAGTTTACTATTCGTCGCTTGAACAAACGGCTCACTTAAAATGTATAACAGTAGCATCATTCTTAGTTACAGTTGCACATCACTTCAGCGTTTTAAAATAGAATGGCAAAAAAGATTGATTCACCCAATGAGCCCCCCATGTCAATAAGTCCATTCTTCATCCTCGCATTTGAAGTAACTTTTGCACTTTTCCGTTCCTATAAAAGGAAAGGATGTGCTTTCCTGCTCCTAAAGTTCCATGCTCCTAACTTTTTCTAAACCTAAAAAAACTCTAACACAGACTGCACCCAGCCTCTCAAATCAGGAACTTCCGCCGAGGCAAACAGACCACTCGAGGCAACTTTCACCAAACCATTCAAGTACTAGGACCCAGCCTCATCCAAGGAAATTGTCGGTCAAGCACTTAGAGATGTCCAAGTTGACCATCCCATCAAATTTACATAATAGGAGCAAGAATCTTGTCAATCTACGGAAAACATTCATACAGCAGCTACGTTCACCAGATCGAATACATTCACAGTGACCATTTTCACCATTCCTCTGGGGAGGGAAATTACAATCTGAGATTAATTTGAGCAAAGCTGTGTCTTATATCAAACCCAATAAGCAGTGGTAGAAGATATCTTCATTTCAACTCTAATACAATAAACAATGCTTAAATACTTGTAAGTTATCATGCAATGCATACAGCTTCACTTTTCCAAAAACACATGCATAACCAAACAGATGCAGTCAACGTTAAAGCCACTTGAAGGATGTAGAAATATACAAGCAGTATATTGATTACATCAGAACCCTTGCATAACATCGAACAGACTGAAGATGCAGGAGAATAATTTGCGTTGGATGATTTACAACTGGTGGTAGCCTAGTCTAGCTTCCAACTTTAGGGTCGGATGCCCAACATTGGCAAGGGCATAGTATTGGTGGTGATTCCTTACCATCAAACATACACAGATCTTGGAGTTCACAGACTAGATACAAAAATAAACTAATCAGCATTTGGAACATCCCCCCTCCCTCCCTCCCTCCCTCCTCCCTCCTCCCTCCCCGCCCTCCATCGTCCAAAAGCTGCCAAACTTTAAAAAAAAAAAAAGCAAAAGTCTGTCATGGGTGTAACAGAAGCAATTCATTGCGTACTTCTGGGCAAGAAAATGAAACAAAATCAGCCATTATCCAAAAGCTCCATCATCAGAAGAAATTGCAAGGCCATCAACTTGGTGAATCACAATATTGTGAACCTTGCAACATGGTATTCTCCTACTGACTCCTGCCTAAAACTTAACTTTGATTTCAGCTCTTGGGACAATCCCAGACCTCTTGAACAGAGAGACCACACTTGGGATTCATCAAGTAAAACCCATCTTGTTTATTCTGCATCCCTTCCGTACAACTGATGCTATAGTGCTGGGTTGAGAGTTCTTCAATCCCTCTAGGATAGCATATTTTAGACTCCCCTTGTTGTTGGATGAAGACACAAGAGTAGAGTGAATAAAAGGAAATGTCTTAGATTCATCGAAAGTTTGATAAAATTTAGGAAATAAATAAAATGTAAATATCACCAAATTGCATACTCCTAGATGAACCAACCACCATGCAGACACTTTGGCTAGGGAGGGAGGATATCAGAAGGCCGCAGTTGAAACTGCTCCCTCTCTGAAATATATTTTTCTTTTAAAAATGTTGCTGTTTTTCCCTGTATTTGTGTTCTTTGTTCTTTCTCCCTAGGAGTTTTTCTTAAGAGATTCCATCATCTTATTACAATGTAAATACAAAATATATAATAATAAAAGAAGAAATAACTGTTGAGGGATCTGTATTTTCTCCAGAATCATGTTAAGTGATGTTTTACTTTTCTTGGTTGACTTATCAAAGATGTACCAATATATGCTTAACATTTCTGGAATCTGGGATTTTAACGAGTTTTAGACTAAGTAAAGACGAGTGAGAAGAAGAGACACTCAGGAAGGTATAATATATATATAAATGAAGAAAATAACTTTTAAGGGATCTTTATTTCCTCCAGTATCCTGTTAAATGATGTTTAATTTTCTTGATTGAACAACCAATATTTGTGTAAGACTTCTGCTCTGGGATTTTTAAGAGTTTTAAATTTAAGTAAAGACAGTCAGAAAAAGGGACTCATAAAACTAGAGGAAGAGTGCAAAAGTGAAAGTCAAGAGATGGAAGGAAAGAAAGAGATTTAGAGCTCAGTGAGTTCATAATTGAACCCTTTCTACTCTTTTATTATACTGATTAAGATGTAATCATGTTACATATTACTCTTCAATTTAGGTAAAACAAATAGAAACTCCAAAACACAGATAGCACCTAATATTTTTTTTTTAAAAAACAAAAAAGGAATGTTGAAGTTATCTTACTGTCATCAGCAGATCGGAGGAGGTTTACCTAACTAATATGAAGATATCAAAGAGGGCTCTCAACTCAACCTAAGTTGAGACGGAATGACCAAAGGCAAGTAATCTAAACGTCTGCTCCCATATCACTATCCCAATTACAAAAGGTCCAAAACCAGATTTGTAGGAGAATAGTTCCTCAATCTTCATAGATCTGCCAACCTATTGCTTCCATTTAAGTCAATTCTATTCATTGACCCAGCAAGTTTACCCGACCAAGTGCCATCATGCCATGCCTTCCACTACTTCCAAGAAAGAAAAGAAAATTATTCGTTGCTAAACCTAACACAGAATGTGCAAGGTTCTCCATCTTCAGTGTCTGTTGTCACGATTTTAACCCGATTTGATATGCATAAAGAAGAGGAAAACTCTCTCATGACCAAGAATTAATCTTCTTTCTTTTTAAAATGGCTCAAATACAAAAATTAATCTTATTAATTTTTTTTTAAAGTTAAAAATTCATCTTATTAATAAAATGAGAACCAGCACAGATTTCAGATTTATAAAATTCTAATGCTCAGTACACAACCTGATCCATTTTTGGTATATCAATTCCCACATGCCATTCGTCATCATGTGCTAGAACATGAAACTATTGCACATACTAATTAAGAAGTCATAGGAGAAGTCCCTAGATATCTTACAACCATAACAGCTCATATTCAACCCAATGATGTGTTATTTTCATATTCCAACATCAAAGAAAAATGTCCAGTGTGATACACATATAGGACTACAACACACTGATCCAGGCCACAGGATTTTCATACGTCAATAACACAGAAAACCTTAGTTATTGGATTATCTGACCAGTAAAAAAGGACACAGATGAATAAGACACCTGTGTCTCTTTGTTCTGCTCCACGTCTAAAGCTCATGGTCATGAGCTTAGCAGAAAGGAAATACACCAACTAAATTAACTAACCACTTAAAAATATATGAACTCACAGGCTAGAGCAAAAGAAGAAGTCACAGAAGCCATAAAGTCAAATTATACCATAAACTATAAAAAAATATGGACATAAAAGAAAACAGAGAGTCTAAGGACAGCTTAATACTTCTGGTGCCAAACAGATACTAAGGGAGATTTTTTTTTTTAAAAAAAATTTACTAATGAAGAAATTTTAACTGTCTTCAACCGCCTACCAACAACATTTTTCACATATAGATCAAAGCTAGCTAATAAAGAAACCCAGAATACATACAGCCATATTCAATAAAAGCAGTCACTTTCCGCATGGATCTTGAGAATCGATGCTTAAATAATATACCCAGAAAATTATCCTTCCCCATCTGAATGCAGCTTAGGCAAACTTCAACCTAGAAATATTTTTTTGAGCCGGTAGTCCGAACTACTGTTCCTAATTTCTAAAAATATTACTTACATATAAATAGTAAATACAATTATTAAGTGATGGATGCAATTTATGTAAGAGGAATGAGTACAAAAGGCATCTAAAGTTTGGTTTCCATAGACAATAAAAACATGTTAAACATTGTCTGAAATGACAACAAAATACACTATTCCACTCCATGGTCCAATTTCATTAATTCTTAAAATTTTAATACTGGATTCCTCATGGCTCACGTAATTTCTGTCCCTTCCAGAGGAATCATCTAGAATTTTAAAAACAAAAAACCAAGATATCAAAAACAAAAATATTAGAAGGAACAGAAGAAATACCACAAATCAATCTCAATGAACCACCACTAATCCTCTCTGATCTCCAAGAATACAAATCTAACGCTACACGGCCTTCTAAGTCATTCACAAGTATAAATTGTCTTCTGCTTCTTTTTTCAACAGGTCATATGTCAGATTTTTGTGTATGCTGCATTACCTTCTGAACAAAAATGAAGGCAAAGAATGCATTCTAGCTTAGATAATTCGTGCTGTATCTCCTCATCTATAATGTGTACAGAGTAGTTAACTCGATCAACTGCAAGACTATCAATCACGGATGAAAATGCCCACAGTTGATGAAATCCAAGAGATGTGACGAGCACGTCAAACGAGAAGCCCCTGCAAAAAGAATGATGTTGATTTCCAGAAGGAAGTCATAGGCACATCCTTCATGAGTCACACAGAATCAACAACTGAGCCAAATATTCCCCTGTCACACTGCCCAACTTTTACTTCCAACGATTCATCTTCAGTTTGGTTCACTTTGCAGCATAACCTCCGAGGTACCTATTCAAATAAAAGCCAAGTTACTCTCAAGCAAAGAAGAAAAATAAAGAAATATTGAAGAAACTAACCAAGAAGACATACCAAATGCCAGTTCTTGCTGAGGGGAGATGCCATGACTTGAACAGTTTTCACACCATGGACTGGAATTGCTCGAGGAAAACAAAGGACTTTTCTTTTCAAATCATTTTTTACTTTAGCTCGACCATACAGGCCACTGGTTATGTTTTCCGTTCTTTCAACATCCTTCAGAAAAAACAAAATAGGCTTTTTGCATACCGATCTAGGAACATCTCTGGTATCAAAATCAAACTCACTTCTATGAGTAAGTTTGTTCCATGCAGAATATGTCTGCTCAGCTCGTTCCAAATCCCTGGCAAGAACAATGTTCGGAAACACTTGAACAACATAACCAAGAGAAACCGAGAATGTTAAATGGTGAGCATGGTCATAACATATCGCCCGCTGCAAGAAGCTTCTTGGTTCAGTTGCCATTGCCTTAGTAAACAACTTAAGGCTATCGAGAGAACTAAGTCCAGGATATAGAGGATCAACGGCTTCCACGTGATGGATAGAAATAAAAGGAGCAACAGGATGTGCAGCTAAAAGGCCATGTACATTTCCTCGAATATCCCACTGCAGAATGTCAAGTTTCAGATTAGAAGGCAGATGTGAAGACTTAAGTAATGAACCATTGCTCCATTAGCTTACTAATTGGAAATAATCAATGCAAAAAATAAATCCTCCTAAGTGGTTTTAAAAAAAAAGAAAAAAGGAAAAAAAAAAAAAAGAAGGAAAGAACAGGGAAAGAAGCACCAAATTCACCAAATTCAGATAAAATGCTTGTAAGGAATAGTGTCAAATATTTCTCCAACTATAGTTTTGACATCCTTCCATTGAACAGACAAAAAGACAAGGCACATTAAACCGACATGTTCACTTGCACTTCTGAAAAGTTAAATAGATAGACAGAACTGACCAAATAAATAAATAAAATATAATAAAAATAAACTCGTTGTCAGGGAAAAAGAGCATTCTGTTTAGTTCAAACAGAAGCCATCAGGAAAATACAAAATGGGAGAAGCTTCAGAATTTTTAAAGATCATTGATAACTAAAACATATAATGGAAGAATAAAAAGCGTCCACCAACTGTCAGAAAAAAAATGCTAGAGTGAAGGGACTTCAGAATTTTAAAAGATCATTCATGGCAAAATGTGTAAAATACAAGCATAGAAGTTCGATGACTCCTCCCGCGCATACACGAGGAGCTGTCCAGAACTCCTGCTAAGAATTTAATTTCCAGAATCAGGAAACCTTCCTAAGTAGACCAATGATTGATGAAGCAGACAGCTTTCATCAACGGGTAGTGACGAGTTCATTGCAAGAGAATAAAAATGACGGAACTAAAAGAAGGGGTTCAACTCGGTAGAATAAGCATGCGAATCACCTGGTGGAAACCGTACTCTCTTGTAAGCGGAACACCAAGCTCGGAAATGCAGGCATGCAGGCGATCGTCACTCCCGTAGAGTTTGGGATACCTCTCGAGGCAGTCGTCTTGGATTTTGGAGATGGCCTCTGCGAGCGGATAACTGATGGCGATCCCTCCCCCGCCGAATGCCATGGAATGACTGAAGTAGGTGTTAGCAGAGTGACTCTCAGAAGGTGCGCCGATATAGACCATCTCGGTGGGATCGTACTTAGCGAGGACGGCGACAAGATTATCTGCGTTAATAATGGTGTCGTCATCGGAGAGGAAGAACCAGCGGACATCGGGTAGGTCGAGGCGGAAGCACTCCGACACGATCCGAGAGATACGGAGGCCGGAAGGATGGCCGATGGGGTTAGTGTAGCGAAAGTGGGAGATATCCTCGGAGACCCTAATAGGAGGGAGCGCAGGGTCCGGCGAATAGTCGGGCGGGAAGTCCTCGAGCCAGACGTGGCCGCGCATCTGGTCAGGACGCCACCAGAGGCGGAGGAAATTGGAGCGGCGCTTCCAGAGGCGGGCGGAGCCGGCGATGCCGAAGACTACGTGAGCGAGGGAGAGGTCATCGGAGGAGCGAGCGGCGGCGGGGAGCCCAGCGGAATTGGGTGGCCTAGGGTTGAGTCCGCGAGAGGGATCGTCCGGGGAGGAGATTGGGCGGTGAACATGGCTGTAGTGGGGCCAGTGAGAGACGGAGGAGGTGAAGACAAGAGAAAGCCAGGCGAAAGTGGCGAGGATGAGGGAAAGTATAGTGATGATGGCGGTGGTGATACGGCTGTGGCGCCATCTGCGAGAGCGGATGCGACAGAGGTCACGAGATGCACAGGAGGAGGAAGGAGGTCTCTCATTCGCCAGCATTGTGGTCGCCTCCGCCCGCCGCAAGGCTCATTTTTCACCGGAAATCACAACCGGCGCCGGCGACGACGAAGACCTCAATGTATGGTGGGGTTTCCCTTTCGGAGCCGAGGAGGCCGTCTGTTTCCGTTTTTTGAGGCTTTTCAGTTGTGATTGGATTTGCTGCGAAGGCCTAAAATAACGAAAGACGGCAACGAAGACGAGATACTGCGGAGTGCAGAGTGCGAATGTGATTCGGGGAGAATCGAGACGCCGCCGGCGAAAGTTTGGAAATTTGAAGCGAATGCGCATGGGAAAGGCAATCGAGATCACTTCCAGAAAGCGAGTCGAGCACGGTGATGCTTTTGATTCGATTCCGAGAACAATTTTCAAAAAGACATATTTACCGGACAGCCCCCGAAGAATTCCTAAATTACACCGTCTCTCGATTCAAATTTTGCTTCACAAATCGGAATAATTTTACCCTATTTCTTCTATCTTCTATTGATGAATGGTCGGTCATAAAGTTTTATTAAGTAATAATATAAATTCCTTATAAGCTTTGATGTGCTTTAATTTATTTTCATTCGTATTAAAATAAATTGATCAAAACGAATTATTTATTATTTATCAGGTTTTTATCGATATTCAAAATTTATTAAGTTATACAATATTAAAATAATGCACTCGTCAATCATTTCCTTCTCATTTAATTGATTACTTTTATTTTCTTTCAAGATGCCAAATTTCATTTAAGAGAAATCTATTATTAAAGCAAAAGGACATGTTAATGTTTATTTGAGTACATTTGCCAATTTCCTGGTTTTTCTATGTAAAATTTTACTTTATTATCATTAACTTTTGGAGGTGTGAACAAATTTAAGCAAAAAATTAATAATTTGATTGCTATCAATGGGTCCTTAGGCCTTTTACTTTTAGAAATGAAAAATACAAAAATTAAATAAACTCAATGCTTGTTTTTTGGGACTGCTTTTCAAATAAGGTATATTGTAACTCTCCCTTTGTTCTAGGGATCACAATGGGAATAATCTGATTGCTAAGGCGATTTGCGTAAATAGGCATGTGATGTCTTTTTTCTGTTTTTCCTTCTCTTTAGAAAGATACGCTGAGATAAGTTGGTTGAAGATACGGGCTGCGGGGGGGTTGCATTTTGTGGTGTGTGTACAGTACGAGGAAGAAAAAAAAGGGGCGAGAATTTTCGGGTCTTTTTCCTATTTATTCCATCCAGAACCCCTTCACAGATTTGATTGGGACATTTTCGATTTAGTCCAATTTTTTTGAAAAGACGTATTCACCCTCAGTACGATTTAAATTCCCAGGAAAAACTCCCTCGACCGTCAACCTATTCTTCCGAGTTGGAAAGGGGAAGAGGACCCAGACGACATTTTGGCATTAATGGCGGTCGTGGCTTGTCAAAACAGGTCTTCCGTTTCAAACGAAGCGTAACGTGGCGTAACGTGGCGAAACGTGACATCAAGAATATTCGAATGCTTTAATTAATCTTTTTCATTTCGCACCCCATTCGATTTCAGATTCTAAATGGCGGGTCTCGGATCGGCAGCTCGACACATGGAGCGGTCAGACATGATCCCCACGCAGACACGACGACGCATCCACCGAGTCACGACTTAAAAAGGAGTTAAAAAGGGCACGTGGGGGGGAGCGCCACGCGCCGCGTCTAGCGACGTTTTCGTCACACTTAAGTAACGTTCTACATTGATTGATGGACCATGATTGTTTTTTTAGCGAACATCTTTTGTAGTGCGGGTGCCACATTTCGTGGCCTCTCTACGTGTGAAAGCGGATTGGGCCAGCTGGATGTGTTGGATTTAATCGGAATCTAACAAGTTTTGGAGAGGCTGTTTTTTTTTTGTTTTTAATTAGGTATATTTTCCGAACCATCTTAATGATATAAATAATTTTTTTTCGTACACAAGGAAATTTTCTATGAGCTTGTGCCTGCTAGGGACTAGCTAGGATCAAAGAATAAATTGGTAATTTAAGAAGATAGCAAGGAGGGAATTCTAAGATTTTATTTAGCATCCATGAGATCTCTCCCAGTTATTATCATATTTAATAAAAAAATTAATTACAAACTTAATTATCACATAAAGTCCCCACATTCCCTCTCTAAAAACTTCCTAATACTTTAGCACGGCTACCGTTGGAGAGTGACTACTCTGATAAATGGTTACAATAGAAAACTAAGGCACAATAGGTTGACATATTTCTTCTCGTATGAAATGTTTCCACAGGCCCATTAGTTCTTTTAAACTTTAAAATCTTCTCGTTCAAAGATAAATTTTTTATAGAATAATGCTAGTTATTCTTAGCTCATGCACCTATTCCACACACTTCTTAATCTAAACTATTGATGTCAGGTTTTATCCTTTAGATAATAGAATTTTACAATATATATATATATATATTTTATATTTTTAAGAGCTTAAATTAACATGTATATCGGATAAGTGCGTCTAACATTACTCTTTTTAAAAGAGAAGTGTCCGAGTTTTTTAAACCGGTCGGTTATTCAATCCCATTGAACCCGTGACTATTCTGGTCAGTTTAAACAAACGAACCGAATTTTACAAAATAAAAAAAAAAACGCTTGAACCGACTAGGTCATCTAGTATGACCATAAACCGCCCTGGTCAGATTAGTCTGGTTAAGCGGGTGAAAAGCCACAAGGCAAAGTATGGTGCTGGTCTCAAATCTAGGACCTCCAAATATCATAGCAAAACTCTACCGTTGAGCCAAACTAAATAGGGTTGCTATTATGCACTAGAAATTATAATAAAAATAAGGTATAGAATTCTCCTACAATTCAACCAATAGTATCAAACCTAGGTGCAACTTAACATTACTCTTTTTCAAATGAGTGGTGATAACTTATGTCAAATTTTACAACGAGGGTTTACAGGCGTCCGTTGGTAGTCTAGATAAGAAATAAAGTTGGAACTATTTACCTATTTTTTAGGTAAGCTTAAACCCTATATCTTGTCTTGACTACCAACTAGGCTACCAGCAGGACATGCACATTAGGATGTAAAAATTCATAGTATTGAAATCATTTTTCTTCTCAAATAGTAGTTTTTTCATATAAGAATCCTGTAATTGGTTTACTATCAATCACACACAATTTGCTTGACCGAGTTTATGAGTTAAAGCAGGTGAACCAACGAGTAGAACCCAATCTACCGAGTGCAATGCAAAGTGGAGCCGAGGGAGGCTGCCTTCCCCAGCCCATTCCACTTTCTTTCCAGCCATGGCAAAAGGGTCCACCTTGCAGAAACTCCTCTCTACACAGAGGGCAACGCCGGCGCCGTCTTTCAATCTCGTCCACTTTCGCCGCCGATTACAAACAAAGTTGAAGACTAGTAATAATAAAGTGTCACAAGCTTTTATCATGGTTGCTTTTGAATTGATAAATGAACCCACCAAATAGCTTTAGAGCACCTTTCTCAATGATTGCTTCTTAAATGAATTCAAACCACCGTCCCCACTGTTGCACTGCCTATCAAATGCCAAAGGACGCTCACCTAACAAAGAGTGAGCCTCCCACGAAACTGCTCTTTACTCATCTCCCATTCTTGTTATATTTTTTCTTTTTTCTTCTTTGTAAGTAGCTGTAGAGTCGAGACATCAGACATGTCTTATCTCTCTTCTTTCTTTCATCGTTGTTTGGTTTTTTTTTTTGGTACTTACCTTATCATGTGTTATTAAATAAGATCAATAATCCATGCGAGGTTGGTACACCCTATTCTTAATTTAATTAAACCATTGATTATAAATTGAATGACTTTTTTCTTCGTGTGTTTACGTACAATGTATTTCTTTTTCAAATTCAATAAATATTTGGTTCCTCTCAATCTTTCACCTCCCCCCTTTCAACTATTATCTGACCCCACTTTAGTTAGCACAAGAAACAATAAAGCCTCGAGTAGCATTGTCACCCATAAATCTGAGTGATATTTTAAGTCTTTATTTAGTGTTACTTTTTTCGCCTCAAACTACACAGCTTAAAAGCATCTCTTGTTGGGTGTTTCTTATAAGATTTTATGGGTGTTGACAAGAGACTCATTACCAAAATGTGGTCCCTAATGAGTGGGTTGATACACCAAACCCTCCCCTCACTCTTAATAAAATCGATCGAGTCAATTTTTTTAATAAAACATCTGGGTAATGAAGCATATATTAGATAGATTATTATAAAGCTAGACAAAACGTTATAAAAAAATTGATGTTAATCTCATAAAGAAGTCCTAATCATGGTGGTGCAATGCAACCCGGCCGGGTCCACGGCAACAACAACTTAGAACCTAGTCTGGCCGAGCTAAAACCCCATATGAATCGACTCGGCCAATCCAACTCGTTTTTTTAGGAACCAGAGAGTCCCAGTGATGTATCCCATGGTTCCCGGTGACCGGTCTGTGGCCCTACGTAGTAGGACAACACGTCGTTTTTATAACAGGATCTTTCTATTTTTGTGTTTTGACGTGATCCTCCGGACTACTGTCCTTGGGTAAACCGGCACTTGCTACGGTGCCACCAAAGCCAGTAGGGTCGGGACAGCCGCCGCGCACGCGCCAATTTGCCAACCTCCAATCCCGTACCGCAAAAGTCAGAACCCCATACCGAGGGACCACGTACAAAAGTTGGTACCGCCGTACCACCGACTCCTACCGCTCAAAAAACCCGTTTACCCAAACCCAGCTTAACCACCCGGTCCGGTCAGACCACCACACGTGTCCGGCCGCCATAGCCTGGTCCCGACTCCAGACTTCCACACGCGTGCCTCGTCCGAAACAAGATATTTATTGGCACCAACTCAATCCGTACTCCCCTGCGGTCGCTGTTGCGTAAAACCCACGTACTAATCCGCAACTAATCATGGATAATATCCCACCTTTTCCGCTCTTTTCTTAGTAAAAGACGAAACCGGACACGGTACCGGGTTCGTAAACTAGCTCGTTCGCCGGAATCCCCGATTTGTTCTTTTCTAAATCTGAGGGCGTTCTGGGTAACGTCTCGTGTGTCCGATCGGTTTTCCCAGTTACGGTACGCTAACCCAACATATTTTGTTTACGAATAGAGTTAAGAGAGTTAAGACAAGATGGGCGTCGGAATTTCCACCGTCCCCGGCAATCCCGCATCGGTTCCGCGGACGGACCCGATCGTCGGATTCGAGTGGGCCCGGCTTTCGCACCGTTTTTCATTACAGGAAAGGATTACTTCAAGTCCGTTAGGATTTTGTCTGGAGCTTAAACGGCAACGCGCATGTAAGTGAAATTTTTTGGAAAACTAACCACCACATGGCCGTGGCCCGCCTCAGGATTTCCTCCCGTCTTAATTTTTACGTTATTATCCAAATTTAATTTCTGTAATCTAAAGAGTCGGGTTTTTACTTTTTTTTTTACCGTGCGTCATGGCCACAGGAGTCCATGCATGGGAGGTAAAATGGCGTCACCGTGACGCAACGCGGGGTACAGTACAGGCCACAGAGTACGGTTAAAAAATTGAAAAGGGACCATGCACCTACTCAGTTGATACGATCGTAGACGGGCCCGACGGAAGTCGACGTCAACGGGTACGAGACGAAGGACGTCCGTGATGATCGATTGATCCGACGGTAGAGATCTGTTTTGTATATTTGCCAGATACACCGCAATTAATTTTTACGGTAAACCCTCTATTTACCTTCTCATTACTTACCCCGCCCCCTTTGTCGTCGCGTAATCCTGATCTTAGTAAAGTGAATGTACGCGGCGTCAAGGGATGGATGTTCTTGTGATCTCGACAGACCAAAACAAAAAGCTTTTCCTTCTACTGGAATGTAAAATTGCCGCCTTTTCTAATTAACGTTATTTTAATTTTAATATTATTTTCTTATTGATTAAGTAGAAAACACGTTATCCTTTGGGGCCTACCGTTTCCAATTCTTACTGTAGCAGAGAGAAGAGTGACACGCGGGGCCAGTTTTATTAGCGAATAATTATTGTTAAATCACGAGATAATTAACAGTTTGTTTTTCGGACAATTTTTTTTTTTTTTAAAGCAAGACAAATTGAGCTGAAGAGTAGGACTACGCTGACTTTGAAGATATTTGGTCCTATCGGAACTGGTCGGTGTGGATCGGCGAGGTAGGAGAAACGGACGGTGGGGATCGCGCGAAAGAGGATTATAATTATTTTTTTCCAGTGGGAAAAGAGAAATGCGAAAATGAGACATTGAATTCGGCGGGAGGAACTCCACTGACTGTAATTTATTACCAATTAAGCGTTCGGCCATTACGGATTTACGGCGTCTTCGTCTGATTTCTCTCTACAGTAGGCATATGTTTTTATAACTCTTGCCACAGTCCCGACGCCATTTTTGGTTCCGCAGTGGTTGACGATCACGGCACCGAGGTGACGCCGTCTTTGCCTGGGAGAAAAGAGAGAGGGGAGAGGACGAGAAGAGATAACGAGGGGGGGAAAGGCAGGGGAAAGAGGGAGGAGGAGGGGGGAAGAAAGAGAGAGAGAAGCGAGGAGCGGAAAAGAACGAAGGAAAGCCCCAATCGGTCCCTTTCTCACGTTCCAACGTCGTCGCTTCGTGTCCGACACGCTTTTTTTCTTTTTTCCAGTTCTTTTTTTTATTTTTTTTGTTTTTTTTGGTTCCGTTCTCGTCTTGTTCTCTTTTGGACATCATTCCATCTCTGTCTCTCGCGCGCTGTCCGCAACCTTCACCGCCGGAGCTAGGGTTTTCTAGATTTGGCAGGCCATTTGATTTGTAAGCGGAGAGCTTCTTCAGCTGGGTATCGAGTTGAGCTTGGGGGAGCTTATTTGAAGGTATTTACCCTTTATTTTTTTTTTTCCATTTTGGCCGCAATCTGGAGTCTGGACTGCAGCACTTATAATTTCCTGTTGATTGTTGAATTTTCTTTCGATCGTGAAGTTTTGCTTCTATCCTCGTCTTTTGTTTATATTTTTTATATTTTCTGTTTTTTTATGCGATCGTTCTGTTTCCTTTTACTATATGTTTGTTTTCTCCGAGGATCTATCATTCCTTTTGGTGGACAACGATCTGATTATTTCATTGCCAGTAGTAGGTGTATTCACTAGTTTAGAATGGGTAGAAGTTGCTCCGTATAGTGCTCGTTCTGGACTTTTTTGTTTAAAAGGTGCTCATTTTCTTAAAAGATTTGATGTTCAATACTAATTTCATTTATGATTCCGTGCACGTCTTGTTATACCTATGCATGAATTGATTTGTTGGCATGTTTTTTGGCGGCTCACAGCAAAATACGAAGAATTTTTTATGGAAAATTATGTTGAAATATTTTCTATCCGACTCCATTTCGGTTTATCAGAGTTCCACAGCCTCCAATCCGAGTACCACTAAGAAATAATTGTAATGGCATAAAATCATTTTGGAATTAAGCACAACGGCATTAGCTGAATATTTTTGGACAAAACAGATAACTTATTGCTTTTATAGCGTCAAAATGGTGGCAAACAGAAAAATGAATGGTTGATATTGGCACTTTTTATATGCTTTACAGTTCTGTAGCACTGATGCGCTATACTTCCCTCTTTTTTTTTTTTTTTTTTGTCAAGTAAATCCACATCAGAATTCACTATGATGTTCATTTTATTGTTGATTATGTTAGTACCAAATGTTATCGAACTCTTGTTCATTTATGGATGGATGTCATTTTTCTGTGTAATGGTGAAGATTATGCTTCATATTATTCTTTTTAGGTGCCACTGAAGCTGAAGGATCTAATTTAGGATAGTGTTTGCCCTTCTTTTGACTTACAAATTTCTTCCTTATTAGCAATTTGCAAGTTGAATTCCTTTGGGTTCTTGCACCGTTGTTGATATCAATTTCTGTTTGGGCTGCTTCCACTTAAGTCAGAGTGGAAGTGGTTGGTGATTGTGTTTGCGCTTGCCTCTAGGGGTCTGTGTTGGCCGTGCTTCTTTTAGGGATGGTCAGTAATGTTGCCATTATACAGCCGAGACCGAATGACGTGGTTGTTCTTGAGTTCAAGGACTTGGTTGTTGTTGGAAATTAGTATTTGTGTAGTTGCCTTTGCTTGGTTGAAGAGGTTATGTGTTGTGTCTTTCAATTTTTTGAACTTGTTGGGGTTATGAAAGAGTTGTTTTTGCATTTGTTTGCATACAGAAGTTGTTCGTTTGCGTAATTTGTAAACTCTTGGGTTGTTCGTTTGCGTAATTTTGTAAACTCTTGGGTAACTGTTTTAATGCAGGCTTCACTATTATGCTGGATTATTTTTGTTGGATCAGTAGGGGCACTATCTATTCTAAGTCGCACAAGAGGTTCATTCTGGGGCATCCAGTTTTTGGTTTTGCTTTTCGGTGGTCTTCGGTAAAGGACTGAGATGCAGAAGACAGGGTATCTTCCTCGAAATGTTAGGTCCTTAAGAGTAGCACTGCCACATCAATCACTTGGTCGTTTGGGCAGTAGGTGTTCCCAAATATCAACTGGGCAACAAGCTTCCCCTACTGTCTTTCCAGAAAAACGTGGGAAATTAAAATCTCCAAAGGAAAATGCTGTTAATTTAACTAGTGAAGATTTGGAAAAAGCAAAAGTTCAGGAACATCGCATTGATATAGGGGATGAGCAATCTAATTTGTTGGGATATGAAGTGTTTTCTGGAAAGCTGATACTTGATAAGAATAATGCAAGTATCGATGCGCAAACAGACACTAAGAACCAGGTTACACTTGATGCAAAACTGACAAGCAAGGCGTTGATTTGGGGTCGTCATATTTTGCACCTTGATGATGTCATTTCTGTGAGTATATAATATACTATATTCTATACATAACCTCTTTATGAAATGTATATTTACCTATCTCTGTCTAACATGCACAACGTGGTCTCTCTTCTCTCTCAACTCTCTCTCTCTCTCTCTATCTCTCTCTCTGTCTCTCTCTCGTCTCTGTCTCTCTGTCTCTCTCTCGTCTCTGTCTCTCTCTATCTCTCTTTTCTCTCTCTCTCTCTCTCTCTCTCTCTCTCTCTCTCCCTTTCTTTCCTCTTTTCTCACTTTTTCTCTAACTCTGGTTGTTTGATTGAACAGGTTTCTTACAATACTGGTGTCAGGCATTTTACTATACATTCATATCCCATAAGAAGTAGATCATGTGGTATGTCCTGTCTCTTTAAACCCCAGAGGGCACGTAAGGACTTCCGTTTTGTAGCTCCCAATGTGGAAGATGCCTTGCAATGGGTTAGTGGATTTGCTGATCAACAGTGCTATGTCAACTGTTTGCCACATCCGATGGTGTCCTCGAAGAAGCAGGGAAGCAGCACTATTGCTTTTGATTTTCCACCTGAACCTCTTATTAAATGCAAGAGCCCTCCTACCATGCTTGTAATACTAAATCCACGTTCTGGGCGTGGTCGTTCCAGTAAAGTTTTTCATGGAAAAGTTGAGCCAATATTTAAGGTGTGCTTCTCTTTGACCAACTTGCTTTCCAACTTAATACTGTTCCACTATATCCTATTTTCTCCATTTGCTTTAGTGATCACATTTGCCTACCCACAATTTCATTAAATGCTGAATCTGTACTTCCTTCCTTGTAAGATACCTACTGTATTTGTAGGATTAGTTTCTTTTTGTAACTTTGGTATGTAGTAATTGTGTGACAAACGTGTAGAAAGTCTATAAAAGAAAACTTTTAATGGGCCTAGCAACTACTTAACCTGGAAATTATCTCAGTGTTAAAGAGCATGCGTCAGTGGCTATGCACACTCGCAAACATATATGGAAAAAACTTGCATACCTTAATTACAGTGGGTAGAATTTGATTCCTTGCTCCTAGGTGTACAATCTTGCTATAAATACTATTTATACCACATTAATGCCTTATATTTGATTTCAGTACTTTCAGTATACTGCTGAGGAATTAATTCATTATCAAATATAAATCTATGCCAGTATTTATTACGTTGTAAATAGGTTGTATTATTCATTAACCTAAAATCTTCTTCTAAGAGTATATACCCACAAAATCAAGGATAAGCATTCATGGTAAGCCTGAGGAGACTGGAAGTTACTTATCCAAAAAAGAGCATTGTATATATGGCTACTTTAACCTGTTGGAAACTTTGGTGACTTCTGGAATTTGTTATTCCCCCGATGGTGTGATGTGGTCGTGGAAGCTCCTTCTACCTCTTCATTTCCATTGCATTGGACGTGGTATTCATATACGTTAATGACTGATTTCTGTAAATGTGGTTAATTTGATTTGCAAATTTGTGACAGCTTGCAGGATTCAAGATGGAAGTTGTTAAAACAACATCTGCTGGTCATGCCCGAAGCCTGGCCTATAATGTTGACTTCAGTACATGCCCAGATGGTAATATTGCATCATGTGGTTATCATGCATTTTAATATGTTTGTCAGGTTCTGATTCTTATCTTTCTGCCTTTTGTTGTTCTCAAAGGAATTATATGCGTTGGAGGTGATGGAATTGTGAATGAGGTTAGTCATCTGCTGCACTTGTTTGTTAAAAATATCTTTATCTTTCTACCTTTCCTCTTTCTTCTTTAAAGAATCTGTCTATAACTCCTGAACTATATGCAATGGAGCTTTCAATTAAATCCGTTCCAGAGTCAAACTTCTCAGTCTCTAGTGACTCAAGGCTCAAGAAGGCTTTCAGTTCTATGGTTGTTGCAAAAGCTGTTACCTGTTACCGTATTGCGTTGAGAGGTGTTTGTTCGTAATGTTACAAAAAGATATATAGCAGTTTTGTTTTCTTGCATGATCTTGTGGTTGAGCCCAAGAATCATTATTCTTCTACTTTTTCCTTTTCCATTCATGGTTTCACAACATGCTTAAGAATATTTAATTCTTTGCAAATGTTATAATTTCCATTTAAACTATCAAAATTCAACCATATTTTAGTTTGGAAAATATTTTAATTTTAAGACGTCAAAAGCTAACTGAAGAAAAAAAACTTATAATCAAGTTCAGATTGATTCTAGCTCATTGACATGGGGCGTGAAATTTTTTGATATATGAATTGAAAGACTAATTTTCCTCGTCCTTTCTGCTTTATCTATTGATGAATGTGTTCATAGACTTTTACTCATGGACTTTTATGTTTATATTACATTTTTTAAAGGTCAGATGTTTGAAAAATGGATATTGGTTTGCAGCCCCTTTCATCTTATAACAGTCCTAACTCTTGAACCTTGATCAATACTCTCCCTGCTGATCAAAAGAATGCAATCCTGCCTTCAGTTTTAACTTGAAATATACGTGAGCAAATTTCTATGAACATGTGCAAGAGACTTGTATTAGAAATTACTGAGCTTGCTGATAAAGCTGGAGAGTTGTTAGTGTTTATCTTTTTGTTATTTTTTTTTTAATTGCTTTAGCTGCTTATACTTGTGAGTCTGTTGCATGTATATAGTTTTTGTTGTTAACCTTGTTGTATTTTTATATTACTGGTTAATGGTAATTTTGATTGTTCTGATAATCATGGTTACCTTCTGACTATATATGTTTCTTAACTATTATTTGATCAACATGTTCATGTAGGTTTTAAATGGTCTACTTAGTAGGCATGACCAAAAGGAAGCAATATCAATCCCAATTGGAATTATTCCTGCTGGTTCTGATAATTCTCTTGTTTGGACTGTATTGGGAGTGAGAGATCCCATCTCTGCGGCTATAACTATTGTAAAGGTATTGAAATCTGTTAATAATCTACTGTCTTCTGAATGGCTGGAGCACAACTAGTCCCATTCTTTGAGCTTGTTTTTTCATACATTTTGTTAGTTTTCTCAGAGGTTCCCTGTATG
This sequence comes from Aristolochia contorta, assembly GCA_022405105.1. Lineage (NCBI taxonomy): Eukaryota > Viridiplantae > Streptophyta > Magnoliopsida > Piperales > Aristolochiaceae > Aristolochia > Aristolochia contorta. Next base: position 37,827,170 of record CM039665.1, on the reverse strand, counting down.
GTTCTTACAAAAAATTGTTTTCCTGAAGTCTTCAGCTGTCATTTTAATTTCTATCTTTCACGAAATTCAATCTTACTGCTTGTTACTGTTACTGATGTACTGTTGAAGTATATCATGTCATTTTATTTATTTATTTATTTTTTGAAAGGGATTGGCCTTCTCAACTTTTGTTATCTTTTGATTTAACTTTCATTTTGCTGTCTATATTTTTATATTGCTATTTCAAATAATATTTTTAAATTTTTTTATTTTAACTCAATCATGGACAAAGTAATGCAAGGAGACATGAATTTTTTTAAAGAAATATACAGTAGTCGCCATTTGAAATTTTTGCTCATTTCTTCTTCGACTAAAGTTTTTTCTTGTTTTTTTGGTGGTTAGGGAGGACTTACTGCTACAGATGTATTTGCTGTTGAATGGATACAAACTGGTGTAATACATTTTGGGATGACGGTTTCATACTTCGGTTTTGTTAGTGATGGTAAGTTTCATTGTTCCAGTCTTTGAATATTTTCTCTGTGTTGGTCTTTTTCATAATACCTGGAGAAATTATGTATTTTTCTATGTGATATGGGACTCTAAGGTGGTCTTGGGTTCAACTTTCAGTTGTTGATGCTTAAGATGTTAGCACTCATGTTTTCTATAAGTTGAAATGCAATTATCTGTCTGCTCGTGTCTAATAGTTAATATCCTTGCCCAGTTCTCTGTCTTCCTGTGCAAATCAAAATTCTGTGAGCAGTGTTTTAGAACCAGTAAAAAGAATAGTTTGAAAAAATTTCTGTGCCTGAGCAAAAAGGATCGTGGACCTAAGTTCGTCAATTTTTTTATTTAGCCATGACTTATTTAAAACTTAATTTATATATATATATATATATAAATCTTCTTATTCTGCATCCTTTTCTGGCCACATGTGTTCACGTTTGAATTTGATGTTTTTATTGTTTTTAATGATTTAAGGGAATCATGTCATTGTCATAAATACTGTGAAGCAAGTGATATTCTTATAAATTAGAACAGAAAATATTAGGCGTGAATGGCTGGATTTGAATCCCAGCATTTTCACTTGTTAAATCTTTATATTAAACAAAAAATTTCTAATTGTACATTGTCCAGTTTATTACCTTTTGCATTTTCACTTTTTTTTCTGTAAATGGAATGTATATTCCTTCTCATGAAAATGATTAAAATTGCTGTCATCCGCAAGCTTCATTTCTAGGCCTTATTTAAAACATGCAAAAGATAATTTTTTTTCACGATATGTGACTGATGTAATTATGGTTCTGTTGTAGTCCTGGAGCTCTCTGAGAAGTATCAAAAGCGTTTTGGTCCTCTCCGCTACTTTGTGGCTGGGGTCCTCAAATTTTTATGCTTACCCAAGTACAATTTTGAGGTAGAGTATCTTCCTGTATCAAAACCAACTTCAGGTCCCAAGGAGCATGTTTCAACAGAACATGAAGTCCTTGACATCTACCCGGACATCATGAGAAGATCAAATGCTGATGGAATCCCAAGAGCTTCTAGCTTGTCCAGCATAGATTCAATAATGACACCAAGTCGAATGTCTGGAGACTTGGACACGACAGGCAGCACGCTTGCTGGTAGTGAACCATCTGAATATGTGCGGGGCCTTGACCCCAAATCCAAAAGATTATCCATAGGAAGAAATACTCATCATACAACTGAACCGGAAGAAGTTATTCATCCTCCCATGCCCCTTTCTACCACTCCAAATTGGCCAAGGACCAGATCAAAGTCTAGGAATGACAAGGGTTGGACTGGGTTAACTGCAGTAAATGATTCTAGAACTTCATGGGCCAACACATCCATGAATGACAAAGAAGATAATTCTTCTACCATGTCTGATCCAGGCCCCAATTGGGATACAGAACCCAAGTGGGATACAGAGCCAAAGTGGGATACAGAGCTTAACTGGGTGGATGAAAACCCAATTGAGCTACCACGTCCTCCAGAAGATGAAGTACACTTAACAAAAGAGGTTGTACCGAAGCTTGATGAGAAATGGGTTGTCAAAAAGGGGCAATTTTTAGGTGTTTTAGTGTGCAACCATTCGTGTAAGACAGTGCAGAGTTTGAGCTCTCAGGTGGTTGCACCAAAAGCCGAGTTTGATGACAACAGTTTGGACTTGCTTCTGGTTCATGGAAGTGGTAGGCTGAGATTGTTAAGATTTTTCTTGCGATTGCAATTTGGCCAGCACCTGTCACTGCCTTATGTGGAGTATGTGAAGGTACAACATGGAACTGCGCTGTTTATTTTTGTTCTACGTAATTATTTTGTTGCTGCTGCAGGAACTTAACTCCTCCTGCTGTGCTCCAGGTCAAGTCCGTGAAACTGAAAGCTGGTAAAAGTACTCATAACGGCTGTGGGATTGACGGAGAACTGCTCTCCATAAACGGGCAAGTGATCTCATCTTTGCTTCCGGAGCAGTGCAGACTAATCGGCCGACCTGCCAATGAACGTGTATAGACATTGGCTGGCCTTGAGAGTCTTCATGTGCCTACGAAGTCATAGGTGTGTGCTCTGTCTTCACTTCTAACAACTGCCTTTGAGATGTGGAAGTGGATTACTCAGAGCATTCACAATTTTGGAGCATCTATATACTGCAATGTGTTTTGTATCGTGCATATCATTTTGCAACTGTTCGTTTCCTCCTGAGATTCCTGTAAATTTACTGCGATCCACACAGAATCTAGGAGTGATAATTTTTTCCCCCCTCCCCCTTTTCTGTCTGTGACCTCTTCATTTGTTTCATACAATCTTACCGTTCATTTGGTATGTAGTGGGAGTGATGGGGACTTCATCCCCTGTTCTGGTTTCACCTGGCATTGTTTGGTTGAGGTACATATGTATTGTAAAGCATCTTAAAGTATTCAATGGCGCAGCCTCTTGTTTATCAACCGTCTTTGCTTTTTTTCCTTGTGATGCACACGTATTAGACCATGCCAATGTCCGTCAACCCGTACTGTACGTGCTTTATAGAAAAGCGTGCGCTAACCGAGTCAGCGATGTCACTGCCACCAATTAATTGTTGGGGATGAAGGGGTGCTTGTAACATGGAGCTGAAGGTAGGTGGCAGTGCCGCTCCTGTTGTCTGGAACTTACCCAAGTTCCTTTCCCTTGTTCTTTGTCTACCTCTACCTGGAAGTTGGAGAATGTTTCACATCATGAACGTCTGGAGGCGAAAATACAGCTGCATGTAAAGCACAAGAAATGATGACGAGAGTTTAAAAGCGAAGAACAGACGATCCTAAAGAAAAGCCATCACGAACTGCAAGCATTAGTGATACCCTGAAAGCGTATTATTAGGTCAATCTTTGTTCTCGCTTATCTGTTTGCTTCTAGTGAGCCATGTTTGGGAAATGTTAAAGGAACACACTTTTGTCATGCCTGAGAATCTACTATTTGTTCATTCCTGTGCAAGTGTCTAACCTCTCATCCTTACAAAGAACTTACCTAGAGCTCATGTATACATGGCCACAACAATATGGGAAATTTGGTGTGCTAGAAATGAGAAAAAATTCGAAAATAAAATCATTTCTTCCTAGACAATGTGTAATTAAAATCTTAGCTCTAGCAAGGTTAACTATTGATAGTAAGTAAAAATATTCGAAAATAAAATCATTCCTCCTAGACAATATGTAATTAAAATCTTAGCTCTAGCAAGGTTAACTATTGATAGTAAGTAAAAAATTCGAAAATAAAATCATTCCTCCTAGACAATATGTAATTAAAATCTTAGCTCTAGCAAGGTTAACTATTGATAGTAAGGTAGTTCTGGAGGGGACAAAAGGGAAAATGGATAGACTGAACCAGAAATGACCCCCTCCAAGTAAACTTTGACAGCTCTTCTATGGAGAATGGAAGACCGGTGGCGGTGGGTTTTATTATTAGAGATCATCTTGGGTTCCTTTAATTGTTGCTAGTTGGCCTTTACATGAAAAAACTAATAATGAAGTAGAATACATGACAATATACCTTACGCTAAGTATTATAATTTTTTTTTTCAAAATGAGTGTCAGTGTAGTTGGGGACTCTAAATTGGTAATTGAATCATTGCAGGGAAAGCAAATCGACCCACTGGAAATTACTGAGATGGGCAAAAATGAGCCGAAGTATTCTACAAACCTTTCCTCGGGTGGAACTTCAGCACAAGGTTAGGGAGAGTGTGGCAGATGAGCTGGAAAAAAAGAGCTTTTTTCTACAGGAAAAGAAGAAAAGAGGATACAATCCATTCCAAAATTTTTGAAAAATAGTGTGTTAAATGACTGCATCAAGGCATGTTAAGCTCAGAACTAGTTTTTTTTGATAACTGTACTTATGTTGAATCCATATCCTCTTTGGGAACCTTTTTTCTCACAACTCTGGGGTCACATGAATGAAATGGTTTTATGTGGTTGAGGATGAAAAAATAAAAAATAAAAAAAGTGAGCCATGTTAAGCAAGAGCCCAACAATTGTAATAACTCTTCTAATTCATTTAAAAAAAGAGTTTCAAGCGATTCACCGTTTTCTTTGTGTACCGTTCATATTTTCTAGTTGCAAATGTAAACTTCCACACGAGTAAAAATCCAAGTAGACTATTAAAGAATATTACACAATATCAGAGAGTTTCGAACCTAAAAAATTGTTAAAATTGACGACAAACAGAATCCATTAATAGAAAATTAAGCTTTACCGTTTAAGAAACTCTAGTGACCTTCACCAGGTCAAATTTTTTGGTGTTAATATCTATAGACAAGACTTGAAATAAAAAGATATTATATAGAGATCATTCGATGACCTCTATAAAAAAATAAAAAATCAAAGTGGGTCAGACTTCCGGTGAAATTATAAAGTTATCATTCATGCAAGTGAAACTGCAGAAATTAATAACCCAACAAAAGACTGAAAAAGAACAACAATAAAAAGATATCTGACAAACATTGCACTGCAACCTTCTGCTGCAGTAATTCAAATAATTGGATACGAGAAGGTAACAAGGAAGATAACACATCCCTTCAACTTCTCGGAATTCTTAAGTTCGTTCAGTATGGTTTATAGAGCTCCTTGACCTGCTGATAGGAACAAGGAAAATGCAGTATCCATGGATGATGTTTGTTGGACAGAAGAAAAACTTGGACCAAAGAAGTAATGCAACTAGATCACAAAGCCAGTTATGCTTTTGAGACCTCCAATCCAAATCGGCAAAAGCTAATGTGACCTTTACTTGTCATGAATCCAGTAGGAATCAGTTACTGTGAATCTGATTTAACAGTTAGACCAACACGTTTAACATTCGAGCAGACATCAGTTATTTAAATTTTGAAAAGGAGTAAAAGAAAAAAGAAAACTTTCATTTCCATTTTTAAAGATCGTTCTACCACTTGCCCGGCCACATTTTGTATACTGTATACAATCAACTCTTAGAAATGAGCTCCATGTATAGCTGCCATTACAAAATTCCCGCACAAAAAAATTTAACCTGTTCCGGGATTTCACCATCCAAATATCTGTGAAACATGTGTAGTATCTTTTCCATTGTGAAATTTATTTGAAATTAACTCATCTCAGGAAGTTTAGGAAGTCTCCTAGACAGCTTATATAAATGATAGCCGGGACTCAAGCTGCCAATAGTCAGCTTTTACTCATTCAAACAGTTAATTCAAATGGGACAGACCTTCACAACTTCTAAAAGCCCAGAAAAGTGCCTTGAACAACATTCAAGAGTTGATCTAGGTGCCATGCTATCAAAACTACTCAGATTATACAGGGAAGAATTCCGGAACAAATGGAAACAAGACTTTAGGTTCTTAGAAATTGCCATATCACCTGATGCATTCTTCTCTATCAACATCAGGTTGCTCCCGCAACCTATCTATTCCCATCGAACCAGCAGATGCCTCGGATATTTTATATTCAATTTCCAATTCCTTTTTTCTTAACTCCAAAAGCATTCGCTCATTCTCAAGCTTCATTTTCTCATTTTCAAGCCTCAACTTATCCAATTCTCGTTCCTTCTTCCGGCTGAACTTTTGCCACTTAAACCTCTGACTCTCTAATTCGAAAGTTTGAATCTGAATATTTAACTTTTGTTCTTCTAGATGCAAGAGTCGCTGCCTTATCCATTGCCTCTGCATTGTTTCATTCATTCCGGTAGCCTGACTTTCTGAAGGAACGCGTTTGGCACTTTCATGAAAGTTTGAATTACCAGGGGCCCAAATGTTTTCTTCCTCCATGCTATGATGCAGCATAATTCTTTTAGCACAGGGTCCACTCTGAAGATTCACATTCTCATTTCCACATTCATCTCCATCATCCATTTCTTCTTCATCTGGATCTTCTCCACCATTTCTGCAAGGGTCTGGCTCACCGCTTCCTTTCAAAACAGACTGCAAGCATTGCAGTAAAGATGGGTCATCGAGTAAATTTATCCGATTTCCATTATGGTATGAGCACATCTCCTCATAGTACAGATGTTTTGAGCTTAGGCTCTTTCTAACATCCTCCTTGGCTCTTTCAGAAAGATGGGTCATAGAATCCAATAGAGTAGGATTTTCAACTACCTTACAAGAAGTCCCACGGCCAAGCAGATCTGTAAGGCGTTTGTATCTTTTGTTAAGATCATTAAACTTATCTTCACACTGCTGGGGTGACACAAAATAACCTCGTGCAGCCATAACCCGAGAAACCGATTTCCACTTGCCTTTCTTTTGAAGAAGTATGGTTTTCCTTCTTCCGCAGTCAGGAGAGTTAGTGTCCTCTCCAACATAAGATACGATTGTTATTAGTAACCGGACCATATCATCCGTCCATTTCATCCGCTGCCATGGCGAATTTTTCTTCCCCTTGCCGGTGTCGTCCTCATTTAAGCTGGGTTCATCATCATCGCTTGTCGAATTTTTGGCTGTCCTGAACATTCCTGCACCGTGGCTGGTTTCATGAGGCAAGTGGGACCTCGAGGAAAGGGGAAACTCATGTTGAAGATGCTGTTGTTGAAGTGAATGCGGGTGATGTTGCTGGTGTGCCTGATGCTGGTGCGACTGCAAAGAGGGGCCATGCAAATCTAGCACTCCGTAAGGACCAGACACTAAATTGCCTCCCGATAAGTTCCCATCCATATCGATCAAATATCCCCAACAAACTATATTCTCTCGTCACCGGAAGAACAGATTTTCTTGTTCGGGAACAATTACGCACAACTGCAAAAGAAAACGAACTCCTCCACAAACCCAGAAACCTCTAGTAAAGGAGATTTACAGCAAATAGCTCAAGTGCACATTCGGAGAAGAGATTCGGATAGTATGGTACACCTGTTATGGCAAATCGACACCAGTACTACAGCAAATTACACTGCAAGCAGATGGCCTAACATAGATATTCTTACAGACCCAGTACTCAGAATAAACACGGGTATGTCACGGACTTCACCTGTTCGAGAAACGTACAGAAGGGAGGTGGCAGCATTCGCGATTGCGGAGAGACCTTGAGAAAACCCTAGTTCTGTGGTGCGTCGAAACGGTGAATTTTAAGTTTGACAATTGAAACCTTGTTTTTAGAGATCAACTCGGCCGGGGCAAATGTCTACTACGACTGCAGGCGGCGATCCCTGTGCTCGTCCGTACCAGTTCTTTAACATTTCTGAGAAAGTAACTGATGGGTCTAACGTCCGCCCCCAGCGCGGACTGCTAAAAGATCTTCCGAGATGGGCGTGTTGAGAAAGTACTCTTTGTAATAGTCACTGTTTATGTAGTATTATTATAGATTGACGCAGATTGAACTGGACCAGATTAAGTTCATTAAGTCAAATTGCTACTGTACGGGTGCAATTGGGTCCAATTATATATTCACCTGCTTTAACCTCTTTCGAAGCATGTTAAGTCATAATACGATGTAATTAACCCTCAGGCACGTTGCTCGGTATAATATGGCTATAAACATTTTAACTTCCGAGGCTGCAGCTCTCCTCCGTTTTTTAAGACATTAAACCTCCGACTCGACAACTTTTCCGAGTTATCAGATCAGGATTTATAAAACTGATTGCAAGTAATTTAAGTTATTTAACTATAAAAAATGATTAAATAATGGAAAATAGAACGAACGATTCAATAATCAATAACAACTAGTTTGAGTTGATTTAGAAACTGGAGGTGACAGTTACCTAAAGGTGGAATCAATCCCCAATTCCACTGTAATAATTTTTACTGCAACTGAAGTGGTATAAACCACGAGGAAATCCAAATATTGCTAGTTCTAGACAGGCATACAGGCCGCACGCTCCAACAGACCTTGAATTTAACCAACTGCATACGGGGCTGAGATGCAAATTGACCACCATACATTGAAAAAAAAAAAAACAGAAGAAAGAGAAACAATGGTATTGCTTCTTAGATACTTAAAATTTGAAAATTTGACACGGCCCACTATGATCATTACAATAACGCAGTGATTTACCAATAAAGATTCCTGAAGTACATATGGTATGGCCACACTAGCTCTTTAGAACTGAACACGAAACGACCTAGAAAAATAGTCTTTAAGTACTAAAATGGCAGAGTTCTACAATGTCAGTCATGCTATCTTCTGTTACTGTCTACCTTTCTTAGTAGTGCAGGATGGGCATTTGTACTGTTTGATGCTCTCAGCTTTAGCTGGCGTTATCTTCACACATTTCCCATGGAACCACCTTTCACATTTGTCACACCCAATCCAGAATTCCTCTGGATTGTAGTTACTGCCACAACTTCCGCAAAGAGTCTCGCTTTGTTCGTCATCCTCATCGCCATAACTTTCTTCTATAACGGGTTTTGAATTGCTTTTTATCTGTCCATCACTTGCTCTCTACAGTAACAAGGATCAGTCCAGTCCAATAAAAAACATGTAAGCTACAATAAAAAGTAATTTGTAAAAAAGGTAACTATAGTCGCTAAAGCTCTTATAGCCAAGTGAATTTTCGTTTTGAGTGGGGTATAATAGTGTTATTTCATCCATCAGACTGCTCGAGAGCATGTTCCCACAGACATAACTGCTTTCACAGGCAGCTTGGATCCCCCATTGAACCTAGGGACACACTAGTATCTTCACCTAGGCCACCATAACAATGGCAAGTTGACCAACAGCTTAAATGACGGATCGAAAGAGAGCAACTTCAATCATAAAAAGAGAGTCAAGCATTATTTTCATCCTAAAATAGAAAACCATGTCACAAATCTGACCTTGTTATTTTTGGATTTACTTGCACTATCTGTTCCAGGCCTATCTCTGGGCGGCTTCCTGTCTGCTACCTTGTCTGTCACTACCTCAAAGACAGTAGGCAGATCATTAATCATACTAAACAGCCGCCTCCTGTCGAGTCAAATAAATACTCATCAGAGTACTGAGGCTTCCACAAATTTTTTTTTGAAGAGATTGATTCTATTACATGTGGGATTCAAATAAAAGTGAAAATCAAGCACGAGAACGATTCAAACAGGATAATGCTGCACAAAGACATGTTTTGTGCCTATACCTCTAAGATTGGTTTGCTGTCTTGCAGCTAGATATAAATGGGTCATGAGTGGAATTTTGTAGGTAAAAGCCCATATGAGAGAGAAAGTAGCCAGCAAAAAAGGAAACAAAATCTTTCTCATCCGAGAGAAGTGAATTGTTTGAATTGGTCCATGTCCAACCAAAAATGAAGACAGACACGATGCATAAACCCAAACAATAATCATAGATTTTTTTTTGTCCCTGATTCATGTGAGAAATTCAAAATAAAATAGTAATTATTTGGAAGGGATTATATGGTTCTCCATATATTTATAAGTTAATCTCTTTTTTTCCAGTTCATATAGCAGATTCAATCATTTGCCACGGCAACAATGCTACCAGCAACTAAAAGAAATTTGGTTTCGTAAGGGAGATCCTTCTCAAATATGGAATATGATATTGATCTTCCATATATACCAAAACGTCTCATAGCAATTGCAGCCCTCTATAGAGCTTCATCTGGGTATCCAAGACATTCACCATGTGTGCTTATGTGAACCCCACCGGGGATGTAATGAGATCTCTCTCCAGGAGCATGGCACCCTCCTTCTTGGGTCTCTAATTTCTTTATTTGATAATCTATTTTTTATCCCTTTTGCCACTCATCGTCTCTTCAATCATATGCAAATGCTAATATGCTTGTAAAGATCAATTTATTCAGGACAAAGAAAATGTATAATTGGCACCGGCGCAGACTCTAGAAAACAGAAGGGATGTATGGGAAATATCTAGAGGTCCTAAAACCATTGGAAATCAATGAGAGTTTCATAGAAGCAAAAGAAAATTCAAAAGTACAAGGAATCAACCAGCTCTGGAAAGCTAGCTAAACAAAAACCACAGTAAGTCTTTCAAAAAGAAAGTCAAGAACAACGGATAAACATGAAGGTCTACACGGTAACCAATAGACACTTAACCAAAAAGTCAACTATGTGATTTCCACTTCTGACAAAATGGGAACATGATAACTGAAGACCATCACAAAGAGCCGTAACTTCATTGTAAAATGTGAAAAATTCTCCATGGCAGTAGCATCAGTATTATATACATTTGGTGATAGACTATTTGTACCAGAAAACATGAATAAAATAATAATGGAAGAATTCTTTTTAACATGATATCAACCACAAAATAAATGTGCAGTAATAAAATCTGAGATAACGAAAATCAATAATTGAACCAACATACATAAACCGGTAATTTCTCCAAAAAACATATTTAATACATAAATGTATTATCAGCCTGTGTCTTAATTTGGCACGCTAATAATTCTGCAATACCACACATCATAATACATGGCACCTAGAACCTTCTGAATGAGCATAATACATAACTACTTGGAAGGAAAATTCTCATTTTGAAAGAAGTCTGTTATCCATCTTGACCCCGCATCACATTTCCTAGTCAGTCCCATGGTTGCCTCCCCCAATAGCTATTGCTAAAGCAGGACAGCTATTGGAGTTAGAATCCGAGTCCAGTAGGTGGAGGAGGAATGATTACAGGAATCTGGCGGGATAGTGCTTGTATACTCGGCTACTTTGGGTCACCATGATTTTATATTAGTAGAGTTAAGAGAACGCCTCCAGGGCCTCAAACATAATATCCAACCATTCTCTCCCACTCTTGATGGAAGGTGACTCAATGGTGATCATATTTTGGGATTTTCGGTACAAGACGCGATTTGATGTAACAAGACAGATAAGGCCGTGGAGGGTTCTCAAGTCATGGAGCCCAGCAATGAGCAAAAAACACTATATAGTATCACAGTCCAAAGGAGGCTCACTTGGGAGTTAATCTAGAAACAGAATCATCAAAACCCGTCCCAGAAGGACAATCGACAGAATTTAACTAAGAGAACCTTGAAGTCCATAGTAAAACATTGATCCAGCTGCTTTCTGGAAATAAGATCCACAAACCCCCTTGGTAACAACAGGTTTTGGCATCCAGAAGCTCGTTGCATGCAGATTTTTTTTTTTATAATAATAGATTGCTTGCATTAAGCCTCCTTGCACAGCGACACTAGGGATGCTTGCACCAAGATCTCCTACTACAGATGTTTCAAGTGATCACTGAATTAACAGTCAACTGACATGTTTCATTCAGTTGATTCACGAGATAGGTATATGATAGTTATCAAAACTATCATATACCAATCTCATAGACTGAAATGATAATAATTCCATGCAGCCCCTGCAGGTTTTCTTGTTAGTCGATGCTAACCTTGACATTAAGACAAAGTGTCCCAATCATCGGGCTAATAACCTGAGCTGACAACAGATAGCTCGTTTGATGGCCTTCCAGTATATGAGATCGACCTAATAAATCCCACACTCAAACAGAAGTTCTAACAAGACCCTGATGAAAGCAGTAATTACAGCTGTACCATGGCACTTATGGTTGGAAAGAAACTCTTGGATGTTCAAAAAGCAAAAGCTGCTCACTGGAAAAGCTAACAGAGAAATGTATCACAGTGTGTTTTGACAAAGTGCCTCCACTTCCAAGTTCCATCCTTGAAAAAAATTGAGACAAGTTTACCATTTTCAGCTCCCTTCTCTCTCACGTATATCCTTTTTAGTGTTATCTGACAAAAATAACCTTTTGTATTTGTAATTTTCCTTGATTTGCATACTACTAATTCAATTTATATCAAATGAATGTAGGAAGAACTTTCAGTTTATTCATTCTCAGCATGCTTTAAAAAGAAAAAACAAAATAATATTTCTTTCTTAACACAGCATCTCCAAAGTTTCATCATGTCAATGTTTGCCAATGAGGTAAGGCTCTATATTGGCAGGTGGGGTTCATTTAAATACTGGGAGGACTGGGGGTTGGGAAAGGCCAACCAAGATTCACCAAACAGCTGCTATACAATCTCAACGAAAATAATTATCTGTCCATTCAGGATGTTTTCAGATAGAGGCTGGGTACATTGGAACCTTCATCTTAGAAAAGATGATGAAGCAGATGACGTCAGAACTGGCATTTCTGTGATGACTGGGGTAAGATCTTTTAAGCAGATCACTGCTTGGAACTTTCCAGGACAGACAGAAATAGAAGTTCAAATGCAAGTTGATATAAAATCTTTGAAGTGGCCCCAAACAGAAGAAAAGCGTTAGTCGCTTTCTCCTCTGCACTCTCTAGGAGAGTCGAGACCCACCTTAACAAGCTTGGACCAAGAAACTGTCTTCCTGGAAAGTTTTGTATTACTGTGTGCCCTAGGTGCTGAAAGTCGTATTGCCGATTTTGACAAGGATCTCATCTCAGCAAGCCTTAGGCATATTCTGTGAGGGCTCTGGTTAGAAATAAACATTCGAAGATTAAAGGGGAACTTGTTCGAGCTCTCTTGACCTATTATTGAATAGCTTACACTCTCCCTATGTTTGAAAATCTCCACAGGGGACTCCCAACAATATGAAGTTGATTGTTCAGCTGTCCACAACACAATGGAAGAAGATCTCAATTAAACAAAATTGCTTGCTACACTTTTTTTTTTTTTTTTTTTTTGAAAGTTACATTGTTGCTACGCTTTAATGTTGATGATAACATCGGTAAGTAAATTGATGGTCAACTTTCAAAAATCCGTGGACATCTACCCAACTAAACTTGCCAAAGAAATAACATTGATTCAAAAGAACCACATGGATCAAATTGAAAAAAATAATCCTAAACGTTCTCCTAAATCTATCACGAATGTTAAAATAGAAGGCAAAGCATTCACATAAAAAATTACACTAACAATCACCAATATAAAGTGTTGCACAGCCTTTGCAGAAAAAAAGTGTAGTAGAAAAAGAAAAGAAGCTTTTAATCTTTTGAGACACTTCAATGAAATTTCTTTATTTAACACCAATTCATAATTTTCTGTTTTATTTCATTAGAAATACGAAAATTAAAAAAAAAATGAGTTCCAGTTCAGTAGCCAAATAGTTAATATAACCGAATCATGTATTACTCATGCTCTAGGAGACTCAGTAGCAGTGCATAAGTTCATAGTAGCTAAGTTCAACAAACTTGTTTGAGCTAAATAAGTTGTAAAAAAGAATGATCATCAATTCATCAAGAAGAGATAAAAAAATTATCAGTTAACTTTCCACCAGTTAAGAAGCCAAATAAAAAGAAATCACTTTGTTTGAAGTCATACTCCAAATTCAAACTAGCTAAAAATCTTAAAGGAATAAAAATGTCTTCAGTGACATGATAATGACACAGCCCACTGAAAACTTTTAAAACTGTAATTTGATGTCAACATTAGGATAACACATCTCTCTACAGGGCAGTGCAGGGAACATAAATAGTTAGTTTTCAATTATACTTGTCGAGCTACAAGATGCATGCACGAGACTGAAGAAACCTATCTGTTTGGGGATCCCCAGTTTTAGGGACTAAAAAGTCTAGGATCAAGCAACTGACAGATGTGGCAATACAAAGACGAGCGGGTATAAATGAATAAATGACTGACAATAAAGGTGGAAACTAAATGTGCTAAGCAAGTCATTTCACACACCCATAATGACAATCTTGCTCTAAATTTAGCTGTCATTGTAGATTTACTTACACGACAGGGTCAAAACGAACCCCTTAAAAAAATATATTATTTTCTAAACAGCAGTGAAATCTAGATGAAAAAATGGTATAAAAAATGGAACCACTTAAAACAAATACTATGTAATTACCTGGATCCTATATTGTTGAACAATTGAGTAACAAATAAAGAGAGCACCGGAAAACACAAGGAAAGCCCCTTGACACTAGGGACATGTTTTTCACAGCACACATCTCAAGTGAAGAGAAATAATAAACTGCACAAAACTCTTATGCCACATTCTTTGTCAGGCAAAATGCTATCTTAAAAAGCCATACTTTTAAATCTCCACGACATGCAGGCTGCTTCTTCAAAGCAGTAGATAGAAGTGTCCACTCACTCCAAAAACACCAGGTTAACATAGTTTGACAATGAAGATAGCCAGCACAGGAGCCTAGAGTCCTCAAAGGCACTGAGAGGTAAAACCCTGGCGATTGTTCTCCAAACTCATGCGTAATTTCAATTGTAAATTTCACTGATCTAATGTTCAGGGAATCTATGTACATTGGCTATCAGAGCCAATGGCGTGCTGCATTGTGCCAGAATAAAGTGCAAAATGGACGAAAGTGTATTGCCCCTACTACCATAGGGATATAAAAACAGTGAAGAGGAAGAATATATCTCACCCAACTTGCACAATCAATACAAATAACCTTGATTCCTACACTTCTTGCAGTAAAGTACCCATAGAAGCTCAAATTTGCGCCGAGCATGGGATCCATAGAGAAAGGCTATTTTAATGATATATGTGTAAAAATGCATCTTCCTTCCTAAAAAATTTTTAAACCATTTTCTGTTTTCTCGTACTCGGCATCATAGTCCCGAGGGACTTTTTTAACAATAATAATCATACTAAAGACTAGTTTTCAAATGCGTTTCACAGGATTTAAGGCATTTGATCCACAGAAATGTTTGAAGGAACAAAAAAAAAAAAAAGTCAAAGCAACTGTTAGTACCTGTCGTTACGAAGAAACTGCGCACCTCGATAAAACGCTACTGAGAGAAGCCATGAATCACTATGCACTGCCACCAGAGAAAGCCAATCTTTCCGGTTCATTCCATCTCTGGCGAAATTAATACCCAGTGCTGGCTCCGGAAGCTCAGGCGGGACCTCCTCGGCAGGCAGATTCACTTCCCAAGTTTCATTCGGGTGCCCGTACAAACACAAATTCTCCTTTTCTAAAACAAATCAAAGGAAATGAAGTTCCAAATAGAGTCAAAAATTAAAACGAAGTGTCATAGAAAAAGACAAGCAGGAGGGTACCTGGATCACACAGCGTATAAAACTCGTCGACATCTACGAGGAGAAGAGAAACGGTTAAAAATCCGAAAGTGTGTAAGGGGGAGAGAAAACATAAGAGAGGAAAGAAGCAGCCAGTCCGTCAAGGCTACCTTCGGTGAGGGCACGGATGATGCCGGCCCTACGGGCGCTGTACTCTTTGTAGATTTCTTCGACAGAGGGGGGCATTCTAAACGATACTGAGAAAAAGAAGAGGAGAGGAGCCTTCAGAGAGCTAATGGCAGGGAGCGCACCATGAGATGAGGTCAGAGAGAGAACGCCATGGAAGGAGAGCAAGGAGCAAGGAGGCACAAGTTATGAAGGACAAAAAGGAAGGGAGAAACGGTTTGTTGAAGAAGGAAAACTTTTAGTCTATAAAGCAAGGATGCCATACCAAGACAATCACTTAGTATCAGACGCTCATTCAGAAGCCTGATCCGGGAGTCGCCCGACCCCGACCGTCTTCTGATTAATAACAAGGCCCCTCTCTTTCAAGTTCATGACCCAAAGCTAGGGATACTTCATAGTTTTATTTTAATTAATCGAGTATCTATTTCTTCATTATTTCATATTACTGCTAACGAAATAATTTTTTATTAAAATATACCAATTTTCCAAATTCTAGGAAAATGGCTGTTTCTTTTGAAAAATCACATTACTTAAGAAAATATTATAAATTTTCTACATTGTCAATGTACATAATAAGGGTTGGTTCATGGTTGTATTAAAGTTGTACAATAATCCTTTATTTAAATGTACTTAATATCATCATCTCAAATATTTATTAAAAATTAACAAGAAAAAAATCTCAAGATCGAGATGCCTACATTAGATACTAAATAAATATAAAACAAGAGAAATCAAATTTTAAGACATTCAAGTATTTTACATTTTAATTTTTAGCAAGAAAATGCTAGTTGTACCTATGCATTACTTACGTACTAGTCAATCCAAAACACAATGCCTATAATTTATCCTTTAGAATTTAGAATTTTATAAAATAAAATATATTTTATATTTTTATATTATTTTTCGATTAGCTAATACGTAGTATTGCACCCTAAGTGCAATACTCTTTTTAATATTAGTCATTTAATTAAAAATTGACTTGATAAACTCTAGTTATATTATTTTAAAATATATCAAGCGGCTCCTCAACTTTAACCTGAACCTCGATAGAAACATAGGGAAAGAATAGTGAGTCATAGTCTTACATACTCCGTGGTCTTTCATTTTATGAAAGAATTTGTGGTTTCAGCCACTTGCAATGCAAATACGAGCGCTTTTGATGGCACTCCACCTGGTAGCTGTAGGAAAACATACTAACTAGCAACAAGGACAAAGGCAATGGAGACAAAGAATGAAGAATGCTCACCGGGGTTTGTCTTTAATCCTGCACTTTTTTTTTTTTTTTTTTTTTGGTATAAAACTTGGAACTGCGATATACTCACAAACTTTCCAGTGTTTTATCCAGACAAAAGGGAGAATGGACCCAAACCAACGCCAATTGCAAATAAAATATTACACACTCCTCCCCTTCGTGCGCACTAATGAACAAAGACATATACAATACGACACCAACGGGAAAAATGGCCTCATAAATACTGAGAAATACATTTTTCTTTTGAAAGAACCCTGTAAAAATTAAAAATACACCCTACTGGTAAGAGTACGATAACCAAGGATGTTGTAGTGCCTCTGTTGCAGTAGGCCGCCTCACAGGATTCGTTTGAAGCATATCTGAAATAAATCTGATGAATCTGGCATCAGAAAGCCGAAGGTGATGTGCCAGTGAGACCTTCTCCGGGATAATGTACTCCAATTCACCACTCTCCTGAGAAAAGCACACAAAAGATTTAGAGTTATAAAGAAAATGATTTAGAGTTATAAAGAGTTCTACTATTCTACATTTCCATGCAGTGTAATAGTTTTACGAGTTCACATTTAGAAAAGATTTAGAAACGATCATGCGAACCAAGTGATGGGAACTCGAAAAATATGAATCTAGTGCATAATTGCCAGACTTTTAATCTTTTTTTCCGCCATAGGATGTAACTGTATATTCACAAGCCTTATCAGAAGTTTAGGACGCACTGTCATTACCTTGAGCAAAACATACAGATAGATGAGAAGAAATTTAGAGTTCATTTATTATGCAAGGAGACTGAAGAAGAAACCTCATTTATGTGGAACAAATCATAGTTGCCTGTGAAGTATTTGTGTGTTTCCTGCCCTTTGACTAGCATGTCCATATCTATCGGACCAAGCATCCCAATCGTGCGAGAAAGCAACATGACCAGTGTATCATTTGGAAAAAGCACCTGTTAATTGTAAGCAGAAAGGTTTAAAAAACATGAGGTGTCAAATAGCAATCAATACATAGAGATGTATTATGGTTGACAAGCTAATTAGAATGCTTACCAAACAGTGGAAATGGTTGTGTGAGATGTGTGTGCATGATGGGAGAGGGAGAGAGAGAGGGAGGGAGGGAGGAAGGGAGGGAAGGATGTGATATGTTAAAAATCCATTTGTACCATGTCAATGTGTAAAAATCCTTTCTGATCTTCTACATGAGAAATTTATCTTCTTCATGATCTTTCTACAAGAGGATAACTTAAAAAAAAGAGTATCATTTTCTTGGATTGAAATCATCGAACTTTAAATCTTAAAGTGAGAAAAACTTTTTACTGATCAAAACAGCAGTTAACATGAGCCAGTCACTTGATCATCTTCATGCACGGTCAGGCTTAGGAAACAGATGACCTGGTTCACATCCTCAGGAGACTATTCAGTTGCCACAATATTTTTAACTTCTTGCCTGAGAACCCATGGGACAGAATGAGGTAGCGCTCTCCTCATGTCTCTCACCAAGTCACTAAAACAGAGTGAAGAGTACTACACTTGCTCCATATATAAAGTCAACAAAAAGAGGCCGCAACATTATGGACAACACTTGCAAATTATGCAACTGAACGAATGACAGTGTTGACATCTCAGGTCTATCATCTCATGTTCTATAAATTTGGGTCTGTTGCTGCTACCAATCTTCCTTTCTCAGATTTTGGGAGCAATTCAAAACCTACTCTTAAGTATTGATGAGGGAAAGCCCTCCACATGCATGACTTGCCTGTTGTTCAGTGCATTCTGAAATGGATGGAGAAATCAAACAGTGGGAAGGCAATTGAGCAGCTCATCAACCACAACTTTATTTGGGCCATTAAACTCTGACTTTATTACCTGGGTCCATTGTCAAAGCAGCTAACTTCAATCACAAGCTTTGCATCCTTGCTGGATCCCCAGGTGAGTGTAGTTCAAAGAAAATATAATTATCGATTCCCTTCAGATCATTGATAATATCAACGATCTACATTAACTATTGAGCATCTCATGAACTAACACACCTCTAGTGCCAATCATTTATTGACTCTTCAACAGCATCTTATTTTAAAAGACACCATTACAATGACCTTATTCCATTTTTTATTGCTCTAATGGGCTGCTGTTTCTTCCTCAATGTCTCATTATCAATATACCATCCAGATCTCTTTAACAAAATTTCTTCATTAGTTTTGAAAGAAAGAAAGAAAAAGAAGGAAAGAAAAAGACAAAAAAAAGGTAACGTAGCTGAGCCATGAAAATTGCAGTTCAACTTTCATGATGTAGCATTGAAAACAGAAAGAACACCAAACTCCTCCACCTTACCTCACCAGAGCAAAGTTCAGCCAAAATGCAACCAAGAGACCAGATATCGATCTTGGAATCATACGGAAGTCCTAGAATAACTTCCGGAGCTCTATAAGAACGAGACTGTACATACAGGCATAGGTTGTCTAACTCAAAGCAACTGCTTCCAAGATCAATAACTTTAATTTCACATCTGCTGTAACTTTTTATTAGAATATTTTCAGGCTTCAAATCACAGTGGATGATCCCAAGTTGATGAAGAAACTCCAATGCTTCCAAACACTGCCTAGTTATGCTCTGGAAAGATAAATAACAAATATAAAGTTCATAAAACAATTCAAAATCAAATTACCATTTTCCAACCATTACATATCTCAATACATTAAAGATATAGGAAAAGTTACATTCACCAGCTTGATAAAGACCCAGTAATATGCAAACCTGCAGCCTAGGCAATGTGAAGTAAACCTCTCCCCCAGACTCATGATTATATTTTTGAAATTCATACAAGTTTGCTCGCAGCAGCTCACAGACAATGAAAAGATGTTCCTGTAGGATATGAAAACAATGTGCATAAGAGAACAAACTAAGTCAAGCAAAGGTTATGACTACTAAACACGAAAAGTGTCTAATTTACTGAAGAGAGTTATTCACATTTGATTGTGCATTTTAGGCACATGTTATGTCCCAAGACATTATCTAAAACTTTTTTGAGAAAATCGATGAACAGGAAATGCTTCAGTAAAGTATCACTAAGACAAATTATAAATAATCTACAACATCATTTGAGGTAAAATCTGAATGCTTAAATTAGATTTGCAATATTCAACTTTTTGAAGTCCAGTACTGAAATTTTTAAATCAAGGAACCCATGCACGGTAAGATCCTCAAACTTGTCAAACCCAAACGCTTCCTGCAAAAGCATGAACCTTCAACTGCTACAAAAGCCTCTTGCGAAAGGATGAATCTAAGAGGAGATTATTCTAAATCATAAGAAAGGAACTGTACAAAAATAATCATGTGGTAATTGGACTCCAATAAACATCAACAATATCGTGATTGACAGTCAAGCACAGGAAAAGACATATCCCATGGCTACGTGTTCAGACAAACACACCTGATGGTAAAAGTAATCGTAAAGACGTAGTATGTGGTGCTCATCTGCTGGATCATGTTTGTTCACGAACTTGAGAAGCTTGATCTCATCCAAACTTTGGTCAAAGAAATCCTTATCATTTTTTATTATTTTCAAGCAAACATCCATTCCTGTTTGGAGGTCATGAGCCTGGATAACTTTGCTGAAGGCAGCTGATCCAAGGTACTCGGTCACATAATATCTACCTGCTATTATCGTGTTCAAAACAACTGGAAAGTCTTTGATCTCTTCAAATCCAGTCCTACAGATGTTCATCCCAGTTAAATGCAAGACAATAAAGCCTGAATTTTTAATATAAACAGAAAAAGAGTCAAAACCTGTTCTTGCGGTGTATAATTCTCAGATCAAAAACTTCATATTCATCTTCTAGATTTTTATAAATCTGAAGTTCAGTGGGTGTCCCATTTTCCTCCTCTCTGCACTTGATATTTTCCATGTCTTCAGGTTCGTGAGCTGCCTCAGTGAGAATTCCTGAAGCATCATTTCCTTCTAGTCGGGGTTCTTTTTCAGAAAAATGAAGATCACCACCAGTATTTTCCCCACATTTCGCACCAACAGTACCAGTTTTCAGACATATATCATTAGAGTCATCAAAGTCTGTTGACAAAATTTTTTTTGCTCAGAACACAATTATGAAGAATGATGGCATCTAGTATTATTCATTATAACAACAAAAGTCATATTAAGCTCTTTTTTAGAGTTAACTATGCTGAGACTTGCCAATAGCTCACATTAGGAAGCCCTGCTAAGATAACTAACAAAAATACCTCAGTCACTTAAAGGTTTCCATTTTCCCAGTAAAATTGTAGTAACAGATTCACATCAGTATAAAAGATAAAGAAAAAGATGTGGAGCTAAAGTCTTGATACGTTTCACTATGATTTTATGACATCATGAAAGAAATATTTTGAGCAACATCAGGAATAAATTGCAAACAAACACATTCTTGGTATACATTTATGAGATTCTTGCTCAAATAATATCTAAGCACATTGTAAGAAAAATAAAAAACAGTGTAGAGAACAGAAAAAGATGTAAACCTAAAGTCTCGAAAACGTTTAAGTGCAATTTTATGAAAACATGAAAGAAATTCTCTGGCCATTGTAAAAAACGAAGTGCAAACAAACACATTCTTGGCGAACATTTATTAGATTCTTGGCCTGATAATATGTAAGTACATTGTAAGAAATTAAAACTTCGGGTAAGGGTGTAGTAGGAAAGGGGTACTGCAAAATGTATTACCAGTATGATACCTGATTAACATAACAAACCCTAATCTAGAACTATTGACACGACAGTACAGAATTTCCAACTCGAGGTGTGGGAACATAAAATGGATCAATCTCCCTAGCATCCATAACTTAGACCTAAAAGATGAAACTGACAGCTACTTAATTTCTAGGAATGTAAAAGGGGAATTTTGGTCCGTCAAACAGACCACAAAGAGAGTATATTATATACCTTCACAAATACTGTCTGAGTGTGTATATTGCTTCAATAATCAGTAATTAACCATTGTTTTAAGATTTGTATAATAGATAATGTACCCAACCAAAAAGCT
This sequence comes from Aristolochia contorta, assembly GCA_022405105.1. Lineage (NCBI taxonomy): Eukaryota > Viridiplantae > Streptophyta > Magnoliopsida > Piperales > Aristolochiaceae > Aristolochia > Aristolochia contorta. Next base: position 37,805,390 of record CM039665.1, on the reverse strand, counting down.
GACTAGCAATGAGAAAGAAAGTATGCAATGGTATCTTACTTGAAGATGAAATCCGTGAGACTGCAAAGGAATCATAAACCTGCAACTCCTTTTCATGAAAAGGTGATAACAAAATCTGCTCGCTTATAGATGCCGTGGTACTTCGATGTGAATAATGCATGACATTTTGTTCCCATGAAATCAGTTCTGGAGCGTCCGCTTCAAGATTCAACTGAAATTTTGTCATCTCAGGTATCTCTAAGCTTTTTGGATCATATGACATTAGCTCATTGCAGACATAAGGAGATAAGTTAGAGTCTTTGAGTCGGCCAACAGCTCGCTCCCCAAAAGACAATTTATCAGGTCCTAGCCCACAATATCCCTTCATGCCAGAGCAGCAATCACATAAAGGTGGGTCCCCTGTATCAAGTTCTGATGGGTAGGTGAGCTCATTGACATTGCTTAGGGGCGCATCTTCACATGCAAAAGGATGACAAGGCTTCTCTAAAGGATTAATGCTTGTCACTGAAAGAAATCCTACAGAAGCAGAAGTACTAGCAAGGCCTCCCAGACGTTCTTCAGCATCCACAGCCATAACATGTTTATCCACACTAGAAGAGCTGGAAAAGAACCCATCTTTCTCACAGTACCAAAAAGAATCATTATATTCACGAGCAGTACCAAATTCTGACAGCCTATCTGATGATGAATCTTCGGATACAGGTTGAGAAGAAGCCCAAACTCCATATGGATTGATCAACTCTGCAGAAAACGAGCTGAAAATTTAGGTGAAACCATAAAATCCAGTCCAATTTTAAAAATATATGCATAAAGTCTACTATGGGATAGTGCTCAGATTCATGACATTCAGTTATTTCGAAATCAGGAGTCATCAGCATTACGATGCAGATGGTATTTGCTGCCCCTGCTTATTTCGAAGTGAAGCACGGGAAATAATGTCACTTGCATAGTTGAATGATCCAAAAGAGAATTGCATTTTTCAATTGAAACAATATACTAAATTCCCGATTCACAAGCACAATATGCCAACACTTCTCTTAATGAGCTGGATCATCTGATTGAGAAATTTCGAAGGCCGAAACTGCTTACATGTGGTGGTAGTACGAGAGTTTAGTAATCCTAATAGAAGGTCACCAAGCTAAAAGATCGCAAACTAAAAGTAACCAATTTGAAATTCAAAATTCACTTTTTTTTCAGTGTTCCAACATTGGAACTAAAAATTCCAATAATGATTATAAGTACGAATAAACACTCATCCGCATTATCAAACAACAAAAAAATTAAATTAAGTACCCGAATCAGTAGAAGAACCCAAGCTGACAAAATCGTCGCTTGAGCTCGAGTTGGAACCAGAATTCAAATTCTCCAATCTGCCGGAATCGACGGAGGTCCTCACCGGAGGTGGCGGCGTCGGCAGCTCACCAAAAACCGCGGCAGGATCAGAATCCTCCTTCCCGCCCGCAATTTCGTCCCGGAGAACAGACTCAGCTTCGACGAAGCCGTTGCGTCGGAGGAATTCGAAGACGGTGGAGACGTCGGGGCCCGCAGCCATGACCGGGAAGCCAGTCTGCAACCGTGAATCGAGGGGGAAAAGGTATCAAAAGGGTGGAACGAGGCTAGGTTTTGAATTTGCATGGTTGAGGAGGGAGGATTCGGTCCTTGAGGCGCAAAACAGAGAGGCCGACGAAAGAAATCTTACCAACTTTGAAAAGCAGCACAGACTTTTTCTGCGGGGTTTCCTCCCGGTGGGCCATCCCTACAATTCTGACCCTCGATTACAATATCGCGGGCCCCGTCGCTGAGGGATCTCGGCCGTTCGCCTCTCTTCCCTCGGTCGGAAGTCAAGAGATGGGACAACCGCTAACGTCCTCCTCCCAAGCTTTTAGTTTTCCATTGAAAGAGACCGTACAACGGAAAATATTCCTCTACCTCCCCCTCCGAACTCGGTCCGCCGGCCCGATCTCGGTCCGAACCCGAGGCGGTCTATCAGAAATTTATACCCTCTGGTGATACTAGCAAGCAGAAAAGCCAATATGTTATTTTCTGATTTTCATGTATTATTTATAGCATCTAAGGATAGCTAGTCAGTACCTCAATGAGGAAACAAAATATTAAGAACCCGACTCGACCCATTACGAAACCCGGTTCAGTACCGACTGTCGATCTGGTAAACAAGTCAGTACCCACATGGGGTGCCAAGGAAAATGGATGGTAAATGGGGACCGAGGAATAAATTGTCGGCTTTCGTTCAAAAGGATAGCTCCGGCTTTTAAGATTGCCTAGATATTACTTGGACCCACACGTGATTTAGAAATTAAGCCAAATTAAGCTCAATTATGTGATGGGGTACCAGAAACCAGGTCACTACTTTTTTACTGTCACGTCCAGAAACGTATCACAAATTTTAAATAAATGAATAGATAAATATATAATTATAATATAAATAAATAAATAAATAAATGAGCTCCTCTAGAAAAGAAGTGGGTCGCCCACTAATTGATGTCTAAGGTCGGACTTGCTTTTCTTCCGAGCAATATTTGGAACAGTGAATCGCATGATTATGTCCATTGAAGGCAACCACACTTTTCCTTATTGGATCTTCTTATCGCCTTCCTTGCACGCATAAAAGTTTGATAAGACGGTGAAGGGGGGATATTGAATAGAATAATGGCGGCGGAAGTCCCTTCGGAAAGTTTGGAAATTTTAAATGATGGGTTTGCTAGTTTTATTACTGAATAATTTGGAGCATTTAGTACATTTAAGGGTGGTTAATTAATCATGCACAGCGGTATCAATCATCTTCAAGGGATTCTGGTGAAGAACAGGGAGAAAAATTGATTGAAGTATTGCCAAAGGAACAGCATTCGAAATTTGCCCTGCTTTGATCATAATACCGGAAGCATAATGAGTAACAATATGCTGTAAACAGTGGAAGGGTAAAAAAATGAATGTGTCTATAATCATCACCTTGGTTCTTCACTGTTGAAGATGTAAAATGTTATGATTGATACATGTTTTACTTCTGAGTTTTCTTTTATACCAAGTTCTCTGATCGTTCAACTAAGAGTCATGATAGTTTGATAGGAGGGAGTTTTTTGGGGGTAAGTCTGGTGGGTGCAGAACGTAGATGGAGCTTCGAATGCAGTTCTTCAGTGTGAGAGGACAGAAGTTTAATGGAGAGCAACATCAATGGCAATGGGAGTTGTCTGTGTGGTGTGGGTTGGTGGGAGCGGGAGGATTCATCATACCAACCAAATTAATTGTTCAAGTGATCCAGCCAGTACAAATGTACCTTCTGCTAGAAATTCATTCTTCCATTTAAAGAATTCTGGTGACCGTCCTCGTTTGTTTGTGCCACTCTTCCAGCAGAGAAAAGTAATTGAATTGGAAGAGATCTTAGATTATTTCTATATAATTGAACCAAGTCAGAAGTAAAGATGAAGAGGGGGACTAAAACTTAACGTTACCACAAATAATTTAGTTTCAAATGGGAAAGCGTAAGGGGGAATCGATGGGGCTGGAAAACAAACACTCAACTCTTGTCATTGTCGACAGCTCTGAGGAGCAAGAGCAACTGCAGAAAGTAGTAGGAGACGCCACCAATGGTGGCATACTGCAATTTGGTGGATCCTTCCACTTTGGGGAGGTCGGCCTCTCTGGTACGATTGAACCCACCAGCCAACCAAGCTAGGTTCTTGTACCCGCCGTTGTGCAAACGCTTCACGGCTACCATAGATCTGTGAGCAATTTCGTCGAACAGATGTTATGCATATGTAATTTACAGAGGCGGCACGGAATATTAAGAAGCCAAAATCAATCTCATCTAATTCTTACCGGAGACCGTCTCCGCAGGCGACAAGCAGCTTGGCCTCCTTGTCGGGAACGAGCTTCTCGACCTCTGCAACGAAATCTTCGTTAATGGCGGTGAAGCGTTGGCCGGTCCAGAGGCCGATGTACCCAAAATGGACCCACTTTTTGAGGAGGCTGATGGGACCCATGTCGGTGTCCTCAACGAAGAGGGGGGCGTGCAGGGAATCGGAGACGCGAGCTTTCTCTCTCTCCCACGCCGGCCGGACGTCGAGGAGTGAGAAGTCTTCGCTGCCGAGGACGGAGGCGACCTCCTTGGGCGAAACTCCACGCACTTGGCCGACCTCGATCAGTTCACGGAGACCGCCGCCGGCGAAGGCGCGGATTCGGACATCCGTCTTCGCGGGAGTACTTCTCGATGAGAACTGGGGTTTAATTACATCGAGTAGTACTCTTCGACAGTTAAGATTTGAACTTAACCAACCTCCTGTAGGAACTCCGACGACGTTCTCGAGACGAAATGCCATGGTTTTTCTTTCTCGCCGTTCTCCGGTCCTCCGTCCACTTTCAAGAGTATAGTTCAAGAGACAAGATATACTGTATTGAGTGAAATCACAAGAGGATAAGATTTAATACGAATTTGAATCTTGAAAAAAGTCACGAAGAGCATAGGCTTCCGTAGCATAGTGGTAGTGCGTTCGCTTCGTAAGCGAAAGGTCGCGAGTTCGATCCTCGCCGGGAGCTGATATGTTTTTAGTAATGAAAAATTAAAAATTTTGGAAAAACATTTCCCCTTCATTTTTTTGGCCTCTTTTTTTTTTTTCAGATAAAAAAAAAAAGAAAAACTGGGTCTAGCTTGTATCGACTTCACTGTTCCATAGGAGATAATTAGATGGAAAAAAAGGGGCCCGGGGTTAGTTTTCATTTTACTGGAAAGACGGAAAGAGGACCGTTTCCTCCCTGTTTTGTCCGTTGAAGCTGCATGCTTAACTGTTTTCTGTACCATGCACCTTTAACACGGAGACAATCTTGCTTCTCCGAGAATTTGTATCTGGAGTCCGGACCGATTAAAACATGCATATTCGGCAACGACGACATTTTGAATAGAGCATATATGTAAATATACCCAGTCAAAGACCAATTGTAATTGCATGCGTTTTACTCGGTACTTTGCCTGTTAATTAGTCGCTAGCCTCTGTAATTCCCCTATATAAGCCCATCGAAGATGTGGAGCTTTTGCATTAATACAGTACAACTGAAACCATTTCGCAGACCTTATTTTATCACTGAGAATGGCCTCAATTACCAAGTTATTATTCGTATCCCTGGCTTTGTTGTTCATCTTCGGCGTCTGCGTGTCTCATGGAACGGCTCGGCCCCTGGACGAGGAATCCATGAGGCAGAGGTACGAGCAGTGGATGAGACGTTATGGACGCGAGTACCAGTCTCCAGCTGAGAAAGAGCAGCGTTTTCAGATATTCAAAGCCAATGTCGAGTTCATCCATTCATTCAACAGAGCCGGCGACAGATCCTACAAGCTTAGTGTCAACCAATTCGCAGACCTTACGAACGAAGAATTCAAGGCCTCCAGAAATGGTTTCAACCGCCCCTCACATCACCGCAATTATGTGGTGGCCGGAACTAATTATAGTACTACTCCGTCCTCCTCCTTCACCTACGAAAACGAAACTGCAGTCCCCTCCAGCATGGATTGGAGAAAGAAAGGAGCAGTCACACCCGTCAAAGACCAAGGCCAATGTGGTATATATATATATATACTCTATCAATTATGGTTCATCTATTACTTACTTATTTGTTAGGACGTTGGGTAAGTTTGCTGAGTAATTTGCTCAGCGTATTGCCATTTCGTAGGTGGGCCAATGCTCTGGTCATACTTACCAATAAACAATTGAAAAATAATTTTGGGTAAATTTAGTGTTATAGAATTAGAGATTATTATTATCTAATCTATATATATAATATTATACTCTCAATTATGCTACAAAAGAAGTATTGCATGCATGTTACTTATTGTTTTGGATTGAACAATATTAATGGGGTTAAATTATTCAAATTATTAATGAACTACAGGTTGTTGCTGGGCATTCTCAACGGTGGCTGCCATGGAGGGAGTAACGAAGATCAAGACAGGTAAGTTGATATCTCTATCAGAGCAGGAGTTGGTTGACTGTGACACGGGCGGGGAGGACGAGGGGTGCGAAGGGGGTCTCATGGATAACGCCTTCAAGTTCATCAAACAAATGGGTGGCCTCACGAGCGAAGCTAGCTATCCCTACAAGGGAGTCGAAGGCACCTGCAACTCCAACAAGGAATCCAAGCACTACTCGGCCAAGATCAGGGGCTTCGAAGACGTCCCTGCAAACAGCGAAGGATCCCTTGTGAAGGCGGTGGCCAAACAACCTGTTTCGGTGGCCATCGACGCCAGTGGTTCCGCCTTCCAGTTCTACTCCGGCGGGGTCTTCACCGGCGAGTGCGGCACCGATCTCGACCACGGCGTTACCGCGGTGGGTTACGGCACGTCCGGGGATGGGACCGAGTATTGGATTGTGAAGAACTCGTGGGGATCCAAGTGGGGAGAAGAAGGGTATGTTAGGATGCAGAGGGGTGTGAAAGAAAAGGAAGGGCTTTGTGGTATTGCCATGCAAGCTTCCTATCCAATTGCCTAGTCTAATTAATTCCTCTGCTAGCTACCTCAATGAGAATCTGTCAACTCTTTATTTAATTGAAATTGTTTTGGTTTGTAAAAGTAGATCGACAAGTATTAGCTAGTAACATTTTTGTTTAAGGACATTAGTACTGGAATAATTTCTTGTTAATTAATTCAATCTGTTTAACGTAGATTAATTTGATCACCAGCTTGAAGGGGCTTGATAAATAATTTTTTTTTTTTAAGTTGGTGATGGATTGATCAGATATATAATAATACAAGATTATTATTACAATAATCAAATTGAAGCGCTCTAGCATCACAAAAGTACTGAGTCCAAAAAACTATTCTATTAAAGATAATTGAGCAAATATATAACGTGATGCACAGCAACCCGATCGAGTAATATATTGATCATAAAAGAAAGCAAAGAAATTTGTTAACGTTAGGAATATTAATTATATGCTTCAAAATATATACAGGCTAGCTACATATAAATTGACATATTAATCAACAAATATTCCAACCAAAAGTAGAACCAAATTTCATCGACCTACTATACGTATTACATACCCAGAATATATTAGATTAGGGAAGAAAAGAAAATAACAAAGAAAACAAAGGAAATCGAGAGAATCACAAGGGATACGGCTCGCGATCTCGTACGAGTGATTTTAGGAGTAAAATTAACATGCTGAGAAATCAATCATACCTATTTTGGTCGACACTCTTGAGCTATATATATGGAGGGGATCGAAGACACAGAAGAGAAAAGGCCCATATGATCACTTGGGAAACACATAATTGCATGCTCTCGCTGCATTAATAATATTAGATGAGAGTCCGGCCGGAGAAGGAGACGGAAGCAGATTACGTATACGTACCGCCGGGAAGGAGTACTAGCTACTTGCGCGCTAGCTATATATAGTACTAGACTGCTTTCGTTGCCGGAATATCCGATCGTCGACGACCAACAGCAAAAGCATCGACGTCCACCGCAAAGAATCCTCGGCCGTCGACCGAGCCGAAGGAGAAGGAGATGAACGGAGAAAGGAAAGTGGGAGCTGCTGCACAATTAGGCTTCGACGTTTTACAACGAAGGAGAAGAACCCCGCGAGAATCGGAGTACGTGAGAAGGGAATATTTAGTTCCTTCGCAGTACTTACATGCGTGGCATTTCTGTAAATTATGCACCGAAGGTCATAAAGGTGGTAAGTAATTAAAACCGATGTTATATATTAATCAGTCAGCAAATCTCAGGCTGTCCTGCATAAATAAGATCAGTAGGACTACTGGCATGCATTTCGACTTTGGAATACATTATATATATATATATTTTCAGCAATATTATTATTATTGAATGAATGAAATCCTGCCAAGGGGCACTTTCCTTTAAGCACCATGACCTCGTTACAATTAATACAGCCTTATCAGAGCCATCTGGACGTGTATATATTTGGCAAAAGAGCAGCTAATCTCTCACCTGGGACACCCCTTTACCGTTCAAGCATTCGAGTGAGGGAATCCTCATTCAGCATAGATATTGTCGATTTCACGCAGGTTGCCCTCTCTCTTCAACTCTCGCTCCTTTTGGCTTCAGGAAATAGTACTCCGGCCCCGCAGCGCAGACATTTCTTCCAGGAGATCAATCTGTGAAGGTATATCAGTACTGCAGTACTGCGTCTGATCGAGCATCATCCACTGAAGCTCGATCAATAGCCTCTGCTGCTTGCTTATATTATATACGTCTGGTTTAGAAAAATACGATGATGTTTTTTTTTTTTTTTTTGAGGGTGGGGAGTTTGTTCGTGCATGGTTTAAACGATCTTTGAAGGTCGATCTATCTTTAAAAGTATGGTGTTTTTGCATGTACCAACAGTTCTCAGACATGATCGGAACCTCGTCGATCAATGAAAAAGAAATGGTTTTTAAGTTAGCAGGATTTCGATCGGTTTTATATAAAGCATGATTTTTTTAAAAAAAGATCTGTTTTTTATTATTTTTTTGTTACAATACTTCTATATATTAATAGAAACATTAAAAAAATGGTCTTATCGATTCGATCTCGGTTTTAGTTGGCAACATGTTTTACAATGTGTTTTCCTTATCGATCATTTTCTACATATGCATGCGAGAAACATTAAAAACATATGTTTTATAATCTATATAGCTAGCTGATCTGTTGAACTTATTTTCTCATGTACGTAGTTCTCATCTTTTGTCATGATGAACATATATAATCTAGGAGCAAGATGATCTGATACGATAGATATATACACATTTGGATCCGTTAATCCTGAAAATGAGCAAGCTTTATATATATTTATGGATATATAATCGGTAACCGCGCGAGTTTCATGTGTTCTTTTTTCAGTTCAGACCTGCGCGCTGAATTCGGTTCGGACAAAGATTGGAAGCTTTGGACGTGCGTGCGGAGATTTGAAGAACGGCGGAGGACACACACGAAGATTACGAAGTGAGATCTAGCTCCATCCTCGATTTTAGGGTTTCAACGAACACGGTCAAAGATACCCAAGTTGGTAAGTCATGAAAAGCAAGCCTAAGCATGTTCACACTGAAATTTCCAGAAATCATGAACTTTACTCTTTTCCGAATTTTCTTTCTTTTTTTTACTGCTTTCAGAATACAAATCTATTCAGAACGTTTATATGCCTAGCTTGTATGTATAATCAATTAATTAAGTTTTATTTTTTCTTTACTTGTGTCGTCTTCCATATTGGTTATAGATGTTGCTGCTCCCATGCAAGAGCATGCAGCGCCCGTTACTCGTGTATACGCAATATTGCTCTCTTATCTAATAAAACAAATAGCTATGTGTGGTTTCTAGTATGTACATGATTCCGAAGCTTGAGGATTATGGCACTAGAAAGGATACCCAATAATTTTATATGTTGACATTCTTACGAAAAATGGATTGAGATCAGCAGCGCGCGGCAGCCCGGGCACATTGGCCTGTGCTGCGGCAGCCAATCAACAGCCTACATGTGAGTGACTAACTCACGTAGTGGCTGCCAATGTGCTGCTGGCGCAGCATCCGATCGATCTCAAGCCTACGTAAGTCACTGGTTGTAACATAATTTAATTAAGTCATTTTAATTTTAATTAGTTTAATTTTTCCTCAGTTTCTAATTGGAGAAATTTAATTATTTAAAGGTAAGAGGAACTAAACACCATGCATATGTGGATAATTTCCTTAGCATGCTGAAAACTTTAATGAAAAACAAGTTTTGGTCATGGGAAACATTCAACTACGTTTTTTTACCTATAGTTTTCTTTTGGCACAAACCTACCATTGATGTGGTATTATTCATATCATCTTTTGCTTCCTATATGAAACTTTAACATCTCAGTACTGTTCAATATTTAAAGTCTTCAATGGCCCGTAGATTCACCTCGTCTTCAATGACCCGGACATTCATCTCGTTTTCCATGACCAATAGATTAACCTCGTCTTCAATGGCCCCTAGAATCATCTCCTCTTCAATGTGCCATTGATTCATCTTGTCTCCAATGTCCCGAGGATTCATTTGTCTTGGATGTCCCAAAGATTCATCACCTTCAATGTTCAAAGATTCATCTTGTCTTCGATGTCTCAAAGATTCATCACCTCCAATGTTCAAAAGATTCATCTTATCTTTGGTGCCCCAAAGATTTATCTGTCTTCCATGTCCATAGATTCATCTTGTCCTCAACCTCCAAAGATTCATCGTGTGTTTCAATAATGTCTCAGCTTATGCATTAGAAAGAAATGGGAATCAAAGTTCCATAAGTGTAGAAAGCAACAAAAGGAGATTATACGTCCAAAAAAAATTAAACCTCAAAAAGATTGATGATAACAAGATGTAAACTAAAATATTTTCCTTGAAGTTACTTTTCATACGAGCCCAGCTAATTATACTCGAGGACTCTTCTACAAGATTGAGCAAAAAAAAGTTCAATAAAGTTTCGAACTTTGCGCAAGACCTCACACTTCTATCAAGATGCCCAATGCCTGCAATTACATTAAATATTACCAATGAATTATGAGAATGGAGTATTCTACGAACTTCCTTTGTGGCGTATGGTATCAGAGGGATGAAGCTGCTAATTGAGGTCATTCAACTCAAGAGGAATTTCATAAGTTCATTAGTGATTGTTAAAGTATCTTTGGTTTCCAACTTGAGATGGTGGCTAGGGGTGACGGATACCCTTTTGTAGCATTGATGAATATTTCGTACACTTGGACAAAGTTAATAAAGTAATGATACCAATACTTTCAAATTGGTACATTAAGTGTTTCATCCTGATGTGGAGATTTGATGAAAACATGGGAATATTGTTTATTCTAGAACACTTAAATGAAGAAAAAATAGAGAAAAAAGTGTGAGACAACTCTTTCGAACTTATACAATCATCTTCCTATATTCTCTATTCTCTCAATTTTGTATCAGTTTTCTCTATGCTCATACAAATTCACTCTCTTCTATGAAGTTTTAGTTCGACTAGAAGAACTTTGTCAAACTTCTTCTGAAATTAATTCCTACCACCCAAGTCGTAATAGTATTGTCTCCTAAGATTTTCCTTCTATGATATTGTTTGGGTTAGAGGTGGTAGAAGACATTAAGCAGTCATACCTACACAAAAAAGACTCATCAAATATGGCACCATGCCTGCTCATTTATGGCCTTCAAAAGAAGAAAATACAATGTGCATTTTGAATAAGAAGAAATGAATATAGCAGGGGAGATTGAATGAGCATTTCAGAATTCGAATAGCCATGTTTCTATTAAGAAGAATCAAATGGAGGAGATATTAAATGGGGCATTTCTGATTGTACTTACGTATTGATTGCTTTGTCGAGAGAGTATGTACTTTCATAAGAAGAAAAAAAACTCTTGTTTGCATTATTTTCTTTGTTTTAGTATTTACAAGTTCTCTTCTTCAACAACCACGTCAACCACCGCATGAGGATGTAACCCTCAATGCGCAAATTTGGAAGTATGTTATCATTATTCTAGTTAAATATGTTCTTTTCCTATGCTTTCAATGTTGGCAATAAGCAGAATTAATGTACTATATAACGTGTTGTCTCACACTAAAGTTGAAATGCTCAAAATAAATAAGAAGTATATTACCTTTAATGTTTGTACCTCCTCCCTCCTTGCCAAAGATTGGCAAGAGACACATTGGAGTTTCAAAATCTAATAAATTGGCCAAAAATTGATTTTGTCAATATCCTCGTGTATTAATGATTACCTCTGGGCATGAGTCATCCTAGTCGGCAAATTTCCATTAGTTTAGATTAAACAAATAGTTGGGGGAAGAGTATTCCATGAAGCATGAATGAGAGTTGGATAGAAAAAAAAGGAAATAACACTTCAAGATAGGATAAAATGATTGAAGACAAATTCTATGTGTACGGCGCTAGAGCACAACGGCGCATACAGTCTGACGTGGAGCTTGGGACCCACCACACCTAATGCCAATCATCTTTCAACATGTTGCATCCACGTCACACCGTACGCACCACTGTGCTCCAATGTCGTACGCATAGCATTACTCATGATAGAAATGTCTCTCTTGTTCTAATAAGCTAGCCTATAGTTTGAGTCACATCACTTGAAACACACCAAAAATTGAGCAAATTTTTGGTGGAGTTAATTTCCATAAGATAGTGATAACATGCTTTTGTAGAAAGGTCATGACCATAGATAAATTTGTAATGGTAGCAACTAACGTGAAACCCAAAGGAATCACCCTAAACATAAATACACACTTATTGTAAAGTTGAATCCGACTTCTAGCCTAAAATGACTAGCCCAAGTTGGAAAACTTGTTTCCCATAAGTCAGGATATTTTTTACTTGCATTTATATGTGGGACTAATCTTTGATACACGCCCTCACGCGTTGGCCGTCTTTTGTTCTTCTACACGTGGGAAATATGGGTGGAAGCCCATGTACAAGTATTAGCTTTAATACCATGTAAAGTTGGTTTCGAGGTCAATCCCAAAATGACTAGCCAAAGTTAGAAATCTTGTTTTCGATTATTAAATCAGGATCTTTTCTACTCGCATTTATATGTGAGATTAATCACTAACACTTATGTAGATTTCATACATCTACCCTAGTCATAAGGCAAAGATAACCATCCTATTGCTATAGATTTTGTTATAGAATAATCCCTTCCAAAACCATTTAGAATAAATATATATTGACCATATATAACTTGGTAAATTGTCCACGTGTAGGATTTCACAGCAAGAGAGTCCGCACATGGTTGGAAAAGTTAGGGTATAATCATATAGATTCTCAATAAGAGAAAACTTTGTTTAAATTGTTGAGAGTAATATGTTATGGTGACAATTTTTAATCACTGGTAAATGGAAGACATGGTGATAATTTATGTTTGTCGAAATTTCCATTATGTTATGACCATATCCCAAGTCTTTTAGCAATATTTTTCATCAACTAGAAGTTTTGGTGACTCTTTTGGAGGTTTTGGCAAGATTTAAAGTCGTCGACAATCACAACATTTTTTGAAATGCATAGGTACGCAAGCAAGGTAGTAAGAATAATTGGCTTAGAAGAAGATTTAAAGTCATGTTATCACCCAATCTTGTTTCAGAACATCATAATTTATTTCTTTGTACCTATTTGTGTTAATGTGAATTGTCTCTTGCTTAGATTAAGTATTACTAACAAAATGGAAAAGTGAAATTATTTAAAATTCTTCCTAGTATAATGCATGGTTTCCTTTTAAAAGATTTAATGAAAGTCATGTTATTGACATTAGAAAATACTTTGGTTAACCTGGATAGTCATTTTTTTATACTACATTTAAATGGCTGTTAAATAGTTGACTTTTAACAACAGTTTATTTTTGTCTCAATTTATGTCATACTTACATCCTTTATAGCCATTTAGCAATAGTTTTCTATCGGTGGAACCAGTGGTATCGTTTTGTGGAGGTTTGGGGGGTGATTGACAATAGTAGCTAATAATGGCATTTTTAATGGTACATAGGGGAAAAAAGCAAGGGTGTAATAAGAATTGCCTTAGAAGAATGACACAAGATGTAAAGTTGTGTCATTACACAATCTTTTTTTGTAATATCATACTTCTTTTTCTTTTTCCTGAACCTATTTGTGTTAATGTCATTTTGTCTCCGTGTCTTACTCAGAAAATAAAAGAGAGATGTGTTACATATATGCTTCTCTAAGCAATAAGAGAGTGAAGTGAAAACCAATATAGAACATAAATATATTTCTTTTAAATTTATTGGTTTCCTTTTGAAAATTAGAAGGAACCTAAATTTTTTGTGCTATAAATTGAGGTTCAGTACAACATCCCTAGAAGTTCTAACCCTTTGCTAATTTGTCAATAAGCAATAATCAATATGCAGGTACTGACTTGCCATAAGCTACATTTTACATATTTCTAATACATTGCCTTTTGAATCCTCATTAATCACTTTCCAAGTTAACTTTTAATCACTGCCTTTATCAATATGCAGGGTTGATTTATTTGTTATCCCAATTTGAGGCCTTGTTAAAAAATCCTGCATCAATGGCAGTTAGACCGACTTGGATTTTCTGCATAGTGGTGAGTCTGTTAACACTTTGTACACAATGGTTCTTTACACGTTACTCCTTAATCTTAAAAAGCAATGTAGCAATAATGTTACATTGACAACAGCCTGTTTGTATGCCTTTAAGTTGATATGAAGAAGAGGAGATATCTTGAATGAAATGTGCTTCTAACAAATTCCTAATCTAATGTGATAATTTTCTGCAGGGTTTGGTAGCAGTGCTGCTTCCATGTTTTGCAATCTATGGCTGGAGTTTTACAATGCTCCGAGCAAAACATGCAGTTAGTGTCAATTCAAGGGACTCGAAGAACTACCAGGGTAGATTATTTTCAGATATCAAAGACCTTGTAAATGCAGCTTTCCCCATTAACTGGACTACTTTGAAGTTATCAAGTAGTCTCAGCTCAGGCAATTTCTCTTCATTTTTTTCTATCGAGGAGGAGGTTAGTAACTAATAATGGATCCCCCAAAAAAGTTTTCTACAGTTACATCCGCATTTCAACAGTCCTCACCCAATTCTCATCTGTTGTAGGTCGGAGTGAAACTCTTTTCAGCAATCTCGACTCTTCCATATTTATCACAAATCTCTTACATTGGAAAGAATGGCTTGTTGCTTTCCTATTTTATTGAAGGTAATCAGACCTATTCGTTGTTTGCAAACACTACTGTTTCTTCAAACCATTCAAGTGTGCTGCCATGGTATACTCAGCCAGTAGACGATGCCGGTAGGCGTTATGGGAAGACCACTAGTATATATTCTCATCAGGATATTGTGCACTCGACATGGTTCTCTGAATCTCTGAACAGCACAAATGGTTATGCCTCGGTTGGTTCTGACTGGGTTAAACATCAAGAGTTGTTAGTCCTCTTTGCATCCCCACTAACTGCAGCTCAGGGGCCACGGGGGTTACTTTCTTTAGGAATAGCCATGAAAGCTATTAGTAGTTTCATCACAAGCATAGATATTCATGGAGGATACTTGTACTTGGCTGTGGAAGATGGTGTCGCAGTTGCAGAACGTCGAATTCCAAACACAAGACTGGTTGTACATAATGCAACAGTTTCAATTCAGACTACTCAATCCGATAACAGTACAGACGTCGGCTCCCCTGTTGCTATTCCCTGCAAACTTAACCCTGTGGGATCCGATGAGAAAGTTTCTAGTGTTTCTAATGTGAAAATTCGCGGCGATCTGTATGTTACTCATTGCACCAGAGTGAAGATATTTGGCGTTCAAGCTGTGAGTTCTTCGTTCCATGGCTTTGTTTATGATTAAGTTTCATGTAGTTTTAATTCCAAATTGTAACTTCTTTTAATTTTGTTCCTTAATCATAGGTGTCTGTGCTGGCATTCCCTCGCAACCAGCTAGAGGGATTTGTTCTATGGCAGAACAAGATAACACTACTGGTGCTTCTATTACTACTTGTATACTTGATTGCCGTGGTTGTCTTCTTTGTATCTTGGCTTCAAGGAATTTGGAACAAGGTGGTGGTACAACGAGCAGCACTGATTAAGCAAAATGAGGCAACCCATCAATCAGAGAGAAAGAGCATGAACAAGAGTTATGCCTTTGCAAGTGCAAGCCATGATGTTCGTACTGCATTGGCCGCCATTATTGGGTTAATAGACCTCAGCCGCAACAAAGTCTCCTCTGACTCAGAACTGGAGGCCAACTTGTCCCAGATGAATACTTGCGCACTGAATCTCTTAGGTAAGTTTCTTGGTGAAAACGTTTCCCATAATGTGGTAGCCAAATACTAACACCAATTGGATTTTCTTTCAGGGATATTGAACACCGTTCTTGATACCAGCAAAATAGAGGCAGGAAAGATGCAGCTGGACGAAGAAGAATTTGACATGGCAAAGGTTCTTGAGGAAATAGTAGATATGTTCTATGTTGTTGGTAACAAAAAAGGGTTGGAGATCATTTGGGACCAATGTGATGGCTCCGTTATGAAACTTCCCCTTGTTAGAGGCGACTGTGGGAGACTCAAACAAGTCCTGTGCAACATACTGAGCAATGCAGTCAAGTTCACAGCAGAGGGGCATGTTGTGCTGCGCGCTTGGGCAAGAAAACCCAGAGCAGAAAAGCTATACATCAATGCTAAGCACGAAGATTGGTTAAATAAATTATTGGGTCATCTACCATGGCTGTCGAATAAGAACAAGGACAGAGATGAAGATGTGATTTCACTTCGCAAAGTTGAAGATAATCCCAACCGTCTTGAGATTATCTTCGAGGTGGACGACACAGGTAAAGGAATTCCCAAGGAGAAACACAAGTCTGTGTTCGAGAACTTCGTCCAGGTGAAGGAAGGAACCGTTGGGGCGCATGAAGGAACCGGACTAGGACTCGGAATAGTGCAATCACTGGTGAGTAATTACTGCAAATTTTACCGGTAATCCATGTCTTTCGAATCGGAATCACCAGGGTACGTTCAGAATCCTGACATTGAGCGTTTCTGATTCAATGCAGGTGCGTTTAATGGGTGGAGAGATCGGGATTGCAGAGAAGGACCCCGGGGAGAAGGGAACCTGTTTCCGGTTCAATATTTGCGTCACAACAACTACAAGTGAACATCTGCGTCCTACTCTGAGCGGAGAAGTATACACCGAATTATCCAACCATCCCGGAACCCCATTTAGTACTCGATCTGCAGGGGACTCTGCTATAAGTGGCAGGGGAGATAGCATCCATGCCGTGGTCATGATCTCAGGGCCTGAAGCAAGCAGAAGCTCAATCAAATGGATGGAACGTCAAGGGATGAAGGTCTGGCCCATCAGACGAGTTTCGCATCTAAAAGCCATTTTGGACAAATTGAAGCAGAACCTGCAATTGGCGAACGTCGTCGCTTCCAGTACCGTAACCGGGTCTGATTCTTCCAACTCTGTCCCTATCAGGGAGATCACGGAAGACGCTTCGAGCGGCATAGAAGACGGCATCTACTCCCCGTCGTTCGCCGGAAGATATCACCGTAAAGGGGGCAGCTCAACCCAGATTTCGACCCCTTTACTGCTTATTGTGGTTGACATGGGTTCGGAGTCATTCATGGAAATCTGCTCTGTCCTGAAAAGCTTCGGTAAGAATGTAGAGCCTTGTCGCTACAAGGTAGTGTGGTTGGCCGACCCGGATGCATCAAGCGTTCATATCAACTTCCTCAAGAGCAAGCAGGCTCCATGCGACTCCATACTGCAGAAGCCCTTCCACGGCTCTCGTCTGACCTCGGTGCTAAAAATTCTGCACGAGACAGGGAATGAAAGCTCTGCAGATCAGGAAGAGCCCGGCCAAGCAACGGAAACGACCAAACAATCGGAGGCCAAAAAGGAGATCAAGAAGGACCCTTTACAAGGGGCCAACATTCTCATAGTTGAAGACAGTAGCGTACTCTTGATGCTCGCAGAGAAGATCGTTTCCCGTTTCGGAGCAAGCTACGAAAGTGCCAGAAACGGAGAGGAGGCTGTAAATTTGGTGCGGAAAGCTCTTTCGGAGACAAAAGGGGCGGATGGGTCTTCAAAGAGGTTCAAGTACGATGTGATCCTCATGGACTGCGAGGTAATTATCAAGTTTCCTTCTTTCCACCTTCTTCTTGTACCGATCGTTTCTCTTGAAAGAATATTAAATCTCTGCATAGTATGAGTTTCATGAAATATGTTGTGGTTTCTTCAGATGCCGGTAATGGATGGTTTCACTGCAACGAGAGTGATAAGGAAGGAGGAGAAGTGGTATGGGCGACACATTCCCATCGTAGCTCTCACCGCTCACGCTGTGAGTGAGCAAATTGAGAAATGTTTTGAAGCGGGAATGGATAAGCACTTGGTGAAGCCATTGACGCCAGATAAGTTTCTGGAAACGGTCTGTCCCTTCATCACCGATTCCAATTAAGCAGAAAGAAATAATATACTGGTATAACCAAGTTCTCTATCATGGTATATCGGTTGGAGTATAAAAGTGTGTATGTGTTGCGGCTATAGAAACCATCATCAGACTTTGAGCAACTGAAAGAAGCTTATAATAATGTTGTGTTAAATGTTGTGTGTTGAGTTTGTGTTGTGTTTTCTGTGGGTAATCCTAGAGGCATGTATCCTAAAAACTTCCTTTTGGATGAAAGAGTCCATATCCAGATTTACTGAAAATGCTAGTATTAGAATCATGCACAAACTCTTTTACATATAATAATACCATTCAGTTTTTCATAGTATAACATATAATGATTTTAGATATACATATGTAACATATCACTTACTATCATATCTAGTGGGCTTTCAGAGGGACAGCACTATGAGCCAACGACTTAACGTACTCCTTCCTCGCCGGATGAGCTTCTTGTGGCCGGTTGTACGCCGTCCAAACCGGTTCTCCGACGAACAAACGCATCAACTGCAAGAGCAGCAGCAAAAAAACATTTGACATTTGCAGAAGAGATGAAACGAGATCGAAAAAAATCCTATCTCCTGGAAGTTCCTCCCATGTTCAATTCGTTCTGTTCTACCACAAAAAAAAAAAAAAAAAAAAACGAAGTGTAGGAACTGACCTTGATGTAATTGCCGGTGTCGAGGGTGAAGCGATGATAGATTCCCGCAGGCAAGACAATCAAGTCCCCATCCTTGATCCAGATTCGGATCCACCGGTCTTCTTCATCTCTCACGTCGAAATACCCGCTGCCTTCCAAGCAATAACGGATCTCTTCGTCTGCGTGGATGTGCTCCCTGAAGAAATTCTTCAGCTTCTCCTCGTAATTTTCCACTTTTTCGGGACACAGGTCCAGAAGATCCTGTTTCCATCAGGTATGCAATTCAATGCCTTTTGCTTCTTGTTAGCGATTGCACCACACTCAATTTTCTATCTCCACTCTCCGGTTGTTGCTTTTGATCGCTCATCTAAACAAAATACTCAGAGAAATTTGGAATAAAAAGGTATAACGCACCATGTAGTTGTATCCCCTCGCGTCTCGGATTTTCTGCAGCTCCTCGTCATTTTCGTAGTTTTTCGGATCCAAATGCCAGTACACCACTCCTAATTCTGCCACAGCCAAAAGAATTCACCTTTTTTTTTATCTTTTCTAGTCAAACCGACAACGATTTATTCGACTGATTAAAAGGGAGAAAAGGCGATTGGACTGATGATACCTGCAAGCTTCGCCAATGGAACATATTCTTTTGGGTCGCGATGATGGGGAAGCCTCTGATCCTCCTGGCTTTCATTCATGTACCACGCCTGGAGTTCATAATTAGTATGTGAGATCAAATTTAGGTCTAATCTATTCACTTTTTCCTGATTTCAGACTTTCAATTGTTACTCGCTGGCACATACCTCAAGCGCCATCGTTGCGATGCTTCACTCTCTGCCTCTGTTTCTCGACTCTGAAACTTTTATCTCTTGCCCGGCGCAAGGTCTACTTATATATTCCATGGAGAGCAGGCTTAAAAAAATCGTGCTTGTCCATATTCGAAGAGCGAAAGATTAATTTAATCATCAGTTTTACGGGGATCTTCCGGAGTGTTCGATTGAAACGATGCCCACAAATGAATGATGGAGGCAACAAGTCTCTAATTTGTCTTGCTGGGCAGACTGGAGTAAGCGATTTCTGATGAGTGGTTTACAAACTTCAACTTTCTGTGGTCAAAAATCGGAAAAATGGAGCTTCGCATCTAGTGACTGGTAGTTTCGTTTCTTACAGAATTAATTGAATTACCAAAAATCTGATTACAATACAAAACAGCAAAAAAAGATATGATCGTACATGAACATACAAGGCTGGCTTTGTATATGTGCATGCATATAAATATCTCACTAGTGTACATAATGGGGCCATTTTCATTCATGGCTCCTGGCTGTTTACACGGCTGTGTGGCTCCTGGCTGTTCACACGGCTGTGGAGCTCCAGCATTTCCTGGTGGTTAGGGTCCACTGACAGGGCGGCACGGCAGTCACGGAGGGCTCCACTGACATCTCCGATGTGCTCGTGGAAGGCAGCTCTCAAGTGTAAAAGATGAAGATCTGCCTTGAATGCTATTGCTCTAGACAGTTCCGCTATGGCTTCTCTCTCCTTACGGCTATCCATCAAAACTGCCACGCAGAATGCTTCATCATCAGCACAAACAAAACTCCTAGAAATTCTTATGAGAATATTGAGATTGCCCAAAAAAAAAAAAAAAACTCTCACCTGCAGCACGAAATCTGTAAGGATAAACTCGTAATGGATCTAAACGAGTAACCATCTCAAGGTCTGCCTTTGTCAGTTCACGGTCACAGTACTCAGATCTCTTCTCATAAGCTGAAGCTTTGTTCTTAGCCTTTTCAATGAGTTTTGTCATTTCCTCGTACGCAGCATTTTTGTCATTTTTGAGGAAATGAACCCTAGCAAGGCCCTGGTGGGCTCTCGTATGTCGGATCTTGAGAGCACTAATGTAACAATCTGCCGCTAGGTCAAGTTTTCCACAGTCCACATACACACTGCCAAGGTTATTCAGGGCCTGCAGATGGAATGCGTTAACAAAAGAGTTTACACATCAACAACAAGAAAGTAAAAGATGAGTTTCATAGACTACTTTATTCCATTTATCCAAGAGAAGAGTCCAATAACTCAAAGCTTACATGCCAAAACCTAGCCAAAGACATACGGATACCATTCATCCAGATGTGAGGTTCCTAGAACTGGAACCCAAACACATCCTACTGCATGCTAAAGGTCGTGATGCTACCTTCATGAATCTGTCACCAGGATCTTAGAGGTTGCATAACTTTCCTGACTATGCACTCAGTTTTAAGGACATAAGTATCTACACTTGGTTTAGATAATGAATTAGAGGAATAGGCATTTCCTTGATGAGATAATTCAAATTTTGAACCTCCAAGCAGAGGACAGGGTTTCCACTCAACAAACGGTGTTTGGGAACTTACTTACTACCCCTGCCTCTGGAATCTCTAAGTGTTATCCTTCCCTCCTTATTATAAAATTTCATTATTCTATAATGAAAATCTCACAACTTAAAAAAAAAAGAGAAGAACACAAGACTACCTCAATGAAACAAACACCCTAGCACTTGAAAACATGGATCAACAAAATAAAGCAGTATCACCATTTCAGCTCAGATATGTGACTCTGTGCTACAAAATGGTTACGAAAATTGGTAATATCAAGAGCAAGCTCTTAAACATTCAAACATCCTAAATTCACAAAAACTGGACACAGCAAGATCCTTTCTTTCTTCAAATAAAAAATTCACTGTTAATATCACAATTTGAGCAATTAATTTTTTCACTACAGCCTCAGGGAAGTTTACTGGAGCTTTCTCATGGATATGCCATAGGTTTAGTTGTAAGATTTCAGATGAAGCTTTACTAAATTCACTAATTAAACCAATAAAGGTGATTCAATGATTTATATCAGTATAGATGAATGCAGTAGAAAAAGTACTTTCTACCTCATTATTTTTTTATGACTGACTTTAGGCCTGTATCACTGTTACTCTTTTCATTCAGACTGGTATGTCTAATAGAAAATAGCCCAACCTCCTATCAGCCAATTAAGGCATTCATCAATATCCTTCTTCAAAATTCAGATAAACTACAAGGTCAATAAAGATATTTCTAAGCACTTGAACGAGACAATTCTGTGCCAACCAAACAAATAAAAGGAGCTCTTTTTAAAGGCTATCTTAAAGCCATATGTGCAGCATTAGACCAACTTAGCACATTAACCATCTGCTTATAGTCCAAATGGAAATGCAGATTTTAAAAGAAACTCTGTACTATACAGACATTTAGGATCTATTACTGGAATGTAAAGGTCAATGCTAGTATGTGTTCAAGTTTTTTCTAAACTGAAATGACACTATGACAAGTGAGAAGGACAAGCAAACACTACCTGACCCTTCCGAAGATTATCTGAAGGGCATTTGAGGGCTTCTTCAAGAAGTGATACAACAGTTGACGAGCATGATGGATCAAGGCTCGAATCTGCCAAGGCATATGCTTTCAGAAAGAAAGCCTCAAAGGACCTCCTAAGGCTAATTGACTCCTCCGCTTTCTTAAGCCCTTCATCACAATGGGCTGTGTCATACAAGATCCAACCCTCATATACTAGACGTTCATGTTCACTCTCAGCATGTTGGCGTGCAAGTTGTAAGCTTCGCATAGCTGCTTCTGGACAATTCAACCTGAACAAGCAAACCAGAATAACGTTACTACTCACAGATAATGAATGCTTGCTTCTAGTATATGTTGCTTGGGCAAATTTTGATAATATGCGACTGCATAATTGGTTGAAGTCTCATAAACTAGTGAATTTATGGACTTTCATTTGTATAGGTTACGCCAATTTTCTCAATGATAGTCAAAATTTGCAAATGCTGCAAGTCTACACCTCTCAGCACAACAGTGCATCACCAAAGGTAAGGGGGGAAAATGTGGTGCCCAAGCATCTCACTGCTCTGTGTACACATATCATGGGTTTGTCATGCCATGAAAACTTCTGTTCTTCAGATTGCAGTCATAGTGCTTTCAGTATATGTGTTAAAAAGTATCACAGCTTGCCCATTCTTCTTCAGACTATACTCAATTTTTGGGATGGAGGAAATTGGCGTTATTCCTCATGTTTTAAATTCTCTTCAAATGTAGGTTGTCATGGTTTTCAGTTTTCATTTGCTCTAGAGGTGAGGAACCCACCTTAGGTACAAAAGAACATAACCAGCATTTCTGTAACTTGAATTCTGTTAATCAATGAAAAAGAAAACCAATCTCTTCAAAAAAAATTGCTTTAGGTTCTTGACAATACCACATCTTGTAGTTCAAATGTGTATTCCTCAAACCCAACAAGATTCAGTTCTGTCAATAATTATTCTTATAAAATACATATAATAGAAAAGAAAAACTAATGATAAAACTTAACTACATTAAAAACATATTTAGTTGTTCAGATTTACCTAAGAAGCAGTAAAGACTGTCTGAAGTAGAGCACCCCTTTCTGAGGATCTGATTCCAGCATTTGGTAAATAACAGAGAGTGAACCAATATCATCCACAGATGACCACCTGTCATAAAGTTGGAACCAGCAATCTGCTGTGCTCCACGCTTCCACATGTTCCCTAACAAGAGTACGCAAGTGAGAAGCAGCCACTCGTCCCTCAAACATCCTGTATTCTGGAGCTAAAGTAAGAATTGCTTGGACATCACATAAAGCTGCTCTGTAATCCTCAAGTGCCAAAAAGAAACAGAATCTCAATTCCAAGCACTCAAGGAAAGCTTGAAACCAAGAACTCGGTTTATCTCTGCAATTGCAGCTTGAACATCTTGCCTTTTCATCAATAGTGCAGCTCGGTACATGTAAGGGTAGCTAAGCGTTGGGTCCAATTCTGTCGCTTTCTCAAGGTTTTCCCATTTCTTATCACCATCACAGTAGAGCGATCTCTCCTGATACATCCACCCAAGAGGTTTATAGGAAGAGATTACAGAAGTAAGTTTCTTATAAGAGTGGAGCTTATCACCACCCTTTATGCACTTAACTCTAGCCAACCCTGCAATCGAGTAAACATGCCCTACTGAAAAAGCCTCAGTGAATAGGCGTTCAGCTTCATCATACTCTTTTCTTAGCAGTCTCACACATCCAAGCTGGTGAAAGGCTAACTGCTTTTGCCTATTATTAGTTGCACATTCTACTAATTTTTGCACCAAACAGACAGTGATGTTTGAGAGGGAATCTGTGTTCATTGCAACCTCAGTTAAGAGGCAATACAGTGAGAATTCAGCATTCCCCACCATGACAGATCTTTGTTTCCAATCTGCGTTTGAGAAGATTTTAATCACTTCTTCATCGCTCAAACACCCGGGAAGTTCCTGCAAAAATTCTTGTAGACATGCAACAGCAAGGATAGGGGCATTTTCTTCAAGGGCATAATGCATCAAGAGAATTGCATCATGTCTGGAACCTATTAAACTAGCCAGTTTCCGATCACAAGCCTCTTTGAGGCTCTCACAACAAAACTTGTTCGCAAACATCAAAATTTCAAGTAGAACGTCTGGGCCTAAATCATCTAAGCTACCTGTCTCACTAAATCTGCTTACTTCCCTCATAGCCGAAGGGGTGATACCATTTTCTGACAAATCTATGTCCTCTTGAAGTGCTTCAGTAAAACATCCATAGAGCATGGCATGAAATGGAGGAGACAAAGCAGCAATCTTCTGCCTGTCACAAGAGATTTTCTCCTGTCCAATGCGGAAGAAGACGGTGGTCGGAATACAACCACTGGTTGCAACCATCATCTCAGAGGACGAACTTGACGTGGAAGCTGCTACAGGGTAGTGGGCCCCGACGTCCAAGGGGCCAAATTCCCGCGTGCATTTCCCACACGAAGCAAGCAAATCGGAGATGAGCTCGTCTCCATGTTTTTCATATTTCAGCCAGGCCCCAAATATGAGTTTTTCATGCACACTGGCTGATTTGAGGTATGCAGAACGGAGGCTGCGCCGCAGTAATTTGTGTTCTCCAAGACCACGGAAAACCTGAAACTGCAGCAAGTAAAGGTCTGATCTTTCATCGGGTGAACACGATTCGAGCTCTTCATGAATCTCAGCAAGCACTTGCACATAGTCAACGGGCTTGAAGAACGGAAGAATCGGGGGCTCAGGGACTTTGATAAGCGATTCGCTATAATGGGGCATCAGACACAGAGTCAAATTCCCAAAGTTCTTGAAACACTGAAAAACAAAACAAATAAACAAACAAATAACAAATGGAAGAAGGAAACAGACTTACTATGAGGATGGGGCATGTGAAGAGTGCTTATTGCAGACCTTTCCTCTTTCGACTTGAAGCCATGATTGGGGATTCACTGCGTGTAGCTGGGTTTCCTTGCAGGATTCAGACAGGAAGAGATTCCTCATAGGGCATAAAATTTGCAATAAGTCCCAGATCTCCACAATCTTGATGTTTTTTGGCAGAAAGAACGAAGGACGGGCTGTTGAGGACCTCCAAAATCCAACAGGTACAAAAAAGAGAAGACTTACGTTTCGCTAGTAATTAGTCGGCACCCTCAACAGACCCGGAATGAGAAATTAAAACATACGAAGAACTAAACGCCACTTTCCACTAAATTCCAAAAAAGGAAAGCAGCAATTCCTACGATTAGACTTCTCCAAAACTTCCCCGCATCGACAACGAAGAGTTTTAGGAAACCCACACAGTATCTCTATCAGTTGGAACAAGGAAATTCGTAGAAATTTCAACACCGGAAGCTACAAGAGAAAAAATCAGAGAAACGAAAGGGACATACCACTAAAACAACCAGTTGGGGCTTGGAAGAAGGTAGTTCAGAGTTCAAAGAAAAGGATTTAACAGCGGCAGTGAAACCGATGAGCTCAAAGACAAAAATCCGAAGGAAATCTCTGACCTCTAGTCTCGCTTTTGCTTGAATAAAGGGAGTTTCTCCTCTCTTTAAGACCGAGAAAAGATGGCGCAGAGCCGCAGGCCTTGTGGAGCTGCCATAAAACGGGCAAAAAACTACAGGAAAAGCAACCGTCCGATTACCGTGAGATCCACCCATCTAAAAATCCTGTGAGATTCTTCATGTTAAGCAACATACTGGCACATTTTGTATGAGGTTCTGCTCTTTCTTGTTCCCTCTATTTTGATGATTAGGAAAAAAATAATTATCATTATTTCTCAAATCACTAAATTTTGAAGAAAAGAGAAATAAAAATTATATTCTTCGTTATTACCGCTGTTCCTAATGTAAACTCTAAAAAACAAGACATTAAAAAAAGAAAACGACCCCTTGATCCAACAAATATATATTTAATTATTATGACATAAACAAAATTATACAGAATAGGTTAACATTTAAGAGTTAATACAGTACAAAAATACAGTAGAAACATACAAAGCGTCTCAATTGCATCCTACCTAAAAGTCCTCTCCGGGGGTCGTCGGAATCTGTGCTGTTTGTTCTCTTCTTCCCGGTAAAATAAATAACTAAAATGAAACTAATTAAACTAAATACACTAAACCTCCCAACTGCAGCACTGAGTGTCTGAGGCCGCAAACCGCACGTGCTTCCCCCTCCCCCGGTGGTCTCTCTCTCTCTCTCTCTCTCTCTCCTGGTCAAATCTTTAGGTCAACTAATCCATTCCAACCAAAATTCAAACGGGAGATGATGCCTTTGGTGGGTCCCACGTGGGCCCTTAAAGGTGAGATGTCATCGGCATGCGGAAACGTGGGTCCACCAAAAGCCCGAATTATAACCCATAAAAAGGCCCTGCAGACCTAAATTATGCCTCTTGTCTAGCTAATCATGTCAGGGACAGGCTCATGAAGGTGTGCAATTCGGTGAAAACAGCCTAATTAGGTTCGAAAATTTCTACTTTAAATAGAGAATCTAAGTAATAACTAATGAACCCATCGCCAAAACGGATATTTAATTGGTTGATTTTATATCGAGGTGATGACGTTTTACCCACTCCGAGTTTGCTTTTCTTTTTCCTCTCATTTTGCGATGGGTGGCGTCACGTAATGTGTCATTTTCGGGTGCGTATATCTATCTAACTTCCCAAGTAAGGAAAGGCCATTTTGGCTCCCGATTGCCGTTAAATTTCCACGCTTCCTCATGTGTACCACCGACTCTTGGATTAGTGTATGGGATCGTGGACCACGGATGACACGTCCCACGGTGATTCCTAATCGATAAATTATATATCGATGAATACTAACAATTCCATTTTCTATTTATGCAAAATATAAAAATCAAATTAGTCATTTCCATAGCAACAAGTTATGTTATAGCCTTTGTAAATAATTATAAAAAAAAATGTGATCATTTTAAAACTATCTTTGTTCATTGTATTTGGTCGAATTAAGCTAAACTAATATTATAAATGTATAATTATGACCATTCTTATATCTATATGTTACAGCGTAAGAGAGTGAGTTTTTAGCGTCCCCTATTCTTGGATTGGTCAATATTTATTGAGTGCGTCGTTGGTCATTTGTCTTTCAATTGCATGTCTCATGCAAAAATCTAAAAACTTCTATTAAAAGAAAACTGAAGTTTTATCTTATTAAAGGGACACTAGGTAAATTAATGAAAGAAAGGAGTTAGGAAAACTACATACTATTTTGATTTTGATCCCATAAGAGAAATCTTGACCCTTTATTGAAAATTTAAAGAATTTGGAGGGAGGGATGTCAAACTTAGCAAGGTTAATCGATGGTTGTATATCTGTCATGCGAACACTATATATTTTGCATGCTAAGTTTCCATAAAATTAGTGTTTATTCGAAAAATCATTATTTTTTCCAAATTAAGTCTCTCCTTCCTACCTTAACCAGAATGAGAGTAGCCTATACAGATGGTTTTCTCAATCATAAAGTCATGCGTGCCGATTTACATTATCCCAACTATTTGTCTTTCTTTTCGGCTTCTCATTCCTTTGACATGGGTACGTTATTTGCTTTTTATGTCTTTTAAACCCATTTATATGTCTTCCATATGACTCTTATTTAGTGCTTTGTTTTTATAATATTGAATTTTGAAATGCATATTTGCTATATATTTTGGTTCGTAAACACGTGAAGTATTTGTGTTGAAAACAGTGTATCAACTTTCATATTTTTTTCTAATTAATTGTTTCCAAAAAATCATTTTACATTTGTTTTGTCGCTTCTTTGAATTTTTATATTTTTAGTTGAACTTTTTAAAATTTTATTTTATCTAGTTTTAATTTCCTCTAAAATATTGTTTTTTAGCTGTTTCTTCTACTGTCTATATAAAACACACAATAATTAGTTTCCTAATAGCCATTAAAGTAGTCGTTTCCATTGTTTTTAAAAAACCGACCCGGCTTTCGACCGGGTTAATTTTGAATTTCGGTTTGTTCAAAGACCCATAAATATAAAAACCGGTTGAAGGCCGGTTTTGACACAACCTCTAAACCATGACCGGACCGGTTGAACCGGTTTACTTAAAGTAGTATTTAATAGTTTTATGTATTTTTAATTTTTTTGTATAAAAAATATATTATATTTTTAATAAGAAACAACAAGTTTCCGTTGAACCAGAATCGAAGCTCCACCGGTTTTTTCCCATTGTTTCCATGAATTATTTCCTATTTAATTTTAGACTTTATGTATATGTACAAATAGAAATACACATTGTGAACTTCGATAATTCTCCAAAAATATATAGTATGAGCAAAATATAAGTATTACGGGTTTTTACTAAAATATTATCATCCTATTCTATGTTGCAGTTAGTAAACCCTAAACTTTAAATTTTCTCTTTTGGTTTTAATAAAATATTATCAACCTATTATATGGGTAAACCCTAAACTTTAGATTTTCTCCTACCTAGACCACCAAACACACAGCCGCGTCGAGATTTAAAACCTCAATGTAAAATTAGAAAGTATTGATATTATTTTTCATATAGTATACCTTATTTTCTAATATATGGTTTTAGAAGATATTTATGCTACTTCTATCGTATTTAATGTTCTAATTGTTGTATATGTATATAATTGACCATGACATTTGGAAGCCAATATAGTAACTCCTAATATATTTTTTCCAGGCCATTCATACGTTTACACTTTATCCTACTGCCCTTTCTCTTATTTCGATTTTAATCTCTGTAAAAAGTAAAATGCTCCATTCATGCATGTCATTATTATTCATATATATTTTTCATTTGTATTAATAAAATATAATATGATTTTTCTCTTATTACGCAAAATATACTGGCTCCTTTTCAATTTTAAATGAACACACTTTCACCCGACTCAGCATTCTGGAGCCGGTTTAAAGAAACTCATCGGATGAACTCACCCCAGTCCGTTGAAATTCCAAAGTTCAGCTGCCATGTTAAATTACCACCAAACCGCGTTAGAATTTGCAAGATCCTGTCCTTTTCTGCAAAATACGCAGACTTGCGTCTTTTTCAAGCTTGTAATTGTTATGCTATAACATTAAAAGCCGATTTTAAAGGCATTCGTTTTGCTGTTTTGCAACAAAGAAAACATAAAAAAGAAACTTTTGAGGTGAGGGGCGAGCGGCGAAGTCTCGCGTAACGCTGCCGGAAAAGGCAGTGTTTGGGACTGGGAGTAAGCCTGGCCGAGGCCCCGAAGCAAGAGCGAAGCTCGTTGCTCTCTACTTACCCGGCCGAGCCGACGCCGTCAAATACTTCCTGTATCTCCGACCACCGGTGAAGTTGTCTGCGTTCGCCTTTCAGTTCGAATTCGGTACTAGGGTTTTCAGAAAATGGTGGGATTGATGGCTGTGAACTTCAAAGAGAGAACCGCCGACCTCCTCCAATTCGCGAAGTTCTCGTCAGAGACGCCTGCCAAGCTAAAAACTTTGCGGACGCTGAAAGAGTTGATGCGGCAAATGGACTCGTCTTTGCTTTCTGACCTGGTGCCCCTGGTGATGGAGCTGCAGAACGATCCTACTAGTCCTGTCCGCAAGCTCCTTGCCGAGTATGTCAATTGTGTTTTACCTGTCGTTTTCTTGTTATCAGTTTGCTGGGAGTTTTTTTATCCTCATCGAGCATGTAAGCTGCTGCTGCCTAAAAAAGTAGACTTCCTCAACCTG
Organism: Aristolochia contorta; assembly: GCA_022405105.1. NCBI lineage: Eukaryota > Viridiplantae > Streptophyta > Magnoliopsida > Piperales > Aristolochiaceae > Aristolochia > Aristolochia contorta. The sequence goes on along the minus strand of CM039665.1, from coordinate 37,775,748 downwards.
ACGAGTTATAAGTCTATAATTTCAAATGGTTTGCCGTCGTTGACTTAGCGCAATTCAATGAAGTGGTAAGCGTCAACGTGTTAATGTGGAGTATCAGTGGATGTATAGGTTGACTTGTAACTTATGACAAATTGTGGCTGGAAGATGACACGAGAAGATTCAATCTTTAAATTCTCCTTTCGCCCATGGGGCATATATCACTCAAGCCGATTACTTGCTTCCATCAGCCAGTCATATCCCATACAACTTCGTAACAATTGACAACTACTTGTTTTTTAAGTGGAAATATGATCAGGGCGATGCGGGACCTGCTTTGCTCCAATGCACCCTTATATTAATTTCACTGATTTTCATATTTAATTATTCTGACTGTGGTGTGCTTGATGTTGCCAAAGCCTTTGTAATCGGGTTCTTATTTCTTCTGTAGGTTCATTGGTGAAATTGGTTTGAAGCGCTCTGAATTTGTACCTGACATGGTACCTGTACTGATAACCTTTTTGAATGATGCTGTCCCAGCAGTTGCTCGACAGGCTATTACTACTGGGACTGAATTATTTCGGCATACTTTTGCAAAGATTGCAATCGAGGTACATTCATCAGATGGTTTGACTTGTTTTTACTGCTCTTTATCACCTTGGTCTTCTCATGGGTTCTCTTTCATGATAGTGGTTTCTTTAAATATATTTGTATCACTGTATGATGCGATTGTTATGAATTTTATTTTTAAGGGTTTATTCTCTGGCGAATTGGAAAAGTCTATGGAAGCATCATGGGCTTCGATGCTAAAGTTCAAAGATGCTGTTGTTCCAATAGCTTTTCAGGTGTTTTCAGTTGAACTACTGTTTAGGCATTCGCGGATCTTTCTTTTTCTCCATTTATCTTGTCAATTTTTATCTTAATAGATATCAGCATAATTCTAGAACGCTTTAGTCCTTTGTTCTTGTTCCTGTCTACTGAGTTTTTAATCATGACCTAAATTTTATAAATTTGTCTGCAAGTCTGGAAGTGATGGGGTTAGATTGCTGGCTATAAGATTTGTAGAAGTGATGGTTCTTCTTTACACTCCAGATCCTAATGGGCCTTCACAGCCTCCCCTTCATCTTGGATATGATGGTAAGTTGGCTACCTCATTATTCATATTTTTTTATTGTTTTCTTTTTCCTGACCAGAAATCTTTTGTTATTCACATTCCTTTCTGAATTTCATTTATGCAACAAAGATAAAATTGTGTGATAATTTCATGATTTTTATTTATTATTTTTGTTCTGATCTTTAGAGTTTTGCAGTGGACACAGGAGGGTTTGACATATCATGGTTGCGTGGTGGTCATCCTCTGCTTAATGTTGGTCAGTTAGCAGTAGAAGCAAGTCAGAGTCTGGGATTACTACTTGATCAGCTTCGATTTCCTTCCTTAAAGTCACTCAGCAATTCCATCATCATTGTGCTTATCAATAGGTTTATATTAATCTTCTTGGTTTCTGATTATTCTCTGTATACTTTTCATTCGGTGGAGTGCATTTTACATTTTGATTCTGTTAATTTTTGAGAACAAGAGGACAAGTGGAAAGAGGAAACAAGATTTGAGAAAAAGGAAGAGAGAAAATGTTAGGTTTGCTCTCTCACATGCTTTATTTATATTGTCTCATAAACTTAGAATCATATTTAAACTAGATTACCCATTTTCCAATTACACCTATGTGGAATTAACTAAACTCAAGTCATTGAGAGAGATAAAACATCTCAATAACCAGGAAAGGATGTACTGGACATCCTATTTTCCATGAATAAGGGAACTTAATTTCCTGCTTTGCTTCATGAAAAATCCATCGATTTTGAGCACCTTTCTCCTTAAATCTCTGCTTAAGTTGGTTTGTGACCAGAGCCAAATAGTCTATCTTTAGACCTTCTAGTCTTCTCATGTAATGTGTTAGGTTGATTTGGTTGTTGAGAGAACACTCCTTAGGATAGTGCAGTGATTTAGATTAAATACTGAGTAGTTGGGGTATATCAGAAGTTGTATCTTCTTGAGTGACTTGTGCACAAGCCAAATCACGGAGTACCTGATCCTATGTTCTGGTATCTGTTTATTACTTCTCTTGGTTGGGAAAAAATACTACATTAGAAGTCTTAAGAAAAGTTAATAGGTTATAAGCTTGAGCAATAGGCGGTTCAATCTTTAACATGGTGTCAGAGTGGGTTGTGTTTGTGAGGGCAGGTTCTGTTAGTGAGGGCGGGTTCTGTTTGTGAGACATGGCCTTGTTCGTGCTCCCCAGTTTTTGTTTTAGGCTCGCTAAGGTGAGACCGCACTACTGTCTGCTCCAGTTGTGATCAAGTCTCAGATCCGTTTTTATATAGCCTTGAAATTGACAATAAAAAAGTGCGAACTAATGATCTTTCTGCTGTTTGTTCATGATTGGAAGGCGTTCATTTATGCCAGTGCTATTGATAGATGTTTTCCTTCCTATAACTGGTGCTTGTGTGCATTTTTTTTCATTTCTCTTTTGTTCTGCTCTTCACGTGTGCTAATATTTTTATTCTTATGATGCATTTTACCAGTCTTTCAGCAATAGCAAAGAAAAGACCTTCATATTATGGGCATATATTGCCTGTATTACTTAGTTTGGACCCATCAAATTCTGTTATCAAAGGTGTGCCTATCACTGGTGCAAATCATTCTTTGAAGAATGCCTTCATGTCCTGTTTAGACTGCAGTCATCCTGGTGTGGCACCGGTATGGACCCCTGTTGTTTGTTTATGTCATCTATGTTTGGTCTGTTTATAAAATGAAAATTCATAAAAAGTGCATTAAACCTTTGGAAATAATTGATTAAAAATTGGGTTTTTCTTCTGTATTTGTTCTGTGACTGGCAGTGGCGGGACCGTTTACTTGATGCCTTAGATTCAATGGATTCTGGACAGAATGCCGAAGAGTCAGTTTGCCAAGTTGATCAGGTATCGGAAACTTCTGCTCAAATACCTAGTGAACCACAGCCTATGAAGGTATGTCTCTCTTTCAGTAATTTTAGTTAAGCAGAATCTTTACACGTAGCTTCATAATGGTGAATATGGAATTCATTGTAGGAAGAAAACCTAGTTATTCAATCATCTGAGGCTGCACAAATTGACCTAGTGAGGAAAAGGAGTCTCACTCCAGAGACGAAAGATTTGACTGACAATGATGATCCATCTGGATCGTCAGGAAAAAGAGTAAAAATAGCAGTTGTTGAGGATTCCACTAAAGAATTGCTTCACACTAGTTCCAGTTCTGCCAGAGATGGTGTTCTCTCTGGTGGTTCAGTTTTTTCTATAAAAGATAATGATAGTGGACCAGTACAACAACTTGTCGCCATGTTTGGTGCATTGGTTGCTCAGGGTGACAGAGCAGCTACTTCTTTAGAGATTCTTATCTCCAGCATTTCCTCGGACTTGTTAGCAGAAGTGGTTATGGCTAATATGCGGTTCCTTCCACCAACTTGTCCTCAATCTGAGGAAGAGGTGCTAGCTGGCTCTGGTATTGTGACACCACAGCCATCATTGTTCTCAGACATTTTTTCATTGTTGAACCCACAGCTTACAACATCTTGTGCCACCCTGGTACGTGAATCTCTCTCCCTCTTCCCTCCCACTCTATTTCTCTTGCCTTTTCCGTGGAGCTTATTTCTTAGTCGTTGACAGCAAGATAGAGAAAATGTACAACAAACGGAAACTGTTGGTGTTACTATGGCGGTGCCTCCTGGAAGTGCTTCACTGGCTCTTCATGGAATGGAACAGGGCGAGTCAGACATGGCATCAGAAATGAATGAGGTGTTGACTACAGACAATGAAGTGCCAGGTCTTGATGCCAAAGCCCGCAATATTGAGATTCAAGAGACAGTGGAAGTTTCTCATTCTTCCACTGTTGACACACAGGGAACTAATCAAGACCAAGCTACAAGTATAGGGGACTATGTGTCAGAAGCAAGTAGCCAAAAACTTAGCACAGAGTCGAATTCTGCTGTATCATCTTGCCAGCTTTTACTTCCAAAGATGGTAGCACCTGCTATTGATATCACTGACGAAGAAAAGGATACTCTTCAGAAGTTGGCATTTGTGCGGATTATTGAGGCATACAAGCAAATAGCTCTCTCAGGAGGGTCACATATCCGCTTCTCCTTGCTTGCTTACTTGGGGGCTGAGGTAAAGAGCATTTATATTGAACTGTTGTAGGTCTTCTTTATTGATCAAATATATGAGAGAATTTTTTTACATGTAATTGTTGAGAAATCTAAATTCTTCTCCACTTGCAACTTTTTGTCTTGTTAAGACTACTTTTTCTTCATGTGGTAAGTTCCAATTTCAACCACATGATCCACATTTATTCAATAAATAGTCATCTTTAATGTTGCATGTATTGGGAAGAATATGTGCATGTTCTGATGTACCAAACCCCTCCTTCAACTGTCTCTGACATATATGTACCTTTATGGATAATTGAAGGTCTAAATGAATCCAAATCATGTCGACAATATTTTGACCATTCCCTAGTGAGCAATGCACAAGCAAGTTGGTGTCATCTGTGTTGTCCTTTGATGGGTAAAATTCTCTTTGTACATCTACTGACTAGATAAATAGTTATAGTTGGAACTGAGCAATGAAACACATTTGCATTGTCAATCATCAATGGATTACTCAGATTGCACAAATTAGATGTAGGACCTTCCAAATCACAAATATGCCAGTCAAGCTTAACCAGATAAACTGTTGGGTGGTGATGTTGTTTTGCCCTTGAATCTTTTAGTTTTTTTCTTTTCTGTTAAAAGATAAACAGTCTACCCTTAGAGAAGAAAGAATCATGCCTTTGTCCTTTTTTGAATATTTTTATTTTTATTTTATATGTTGCTACTGTCATTGAGAAATATTATCCTATTCTTTTAATCCTGGAAAACAGCACAATGAATCCAGGTGTTTTCTTTTTTGGATCATAAACATAAACATCCTCATGTTTAGATACAGAGTAATGTTAGCTGCACCTCGCCCAAGTACCCTATGGCCTATGGGCATACCTCCTGATGTGGATGCTACATCTGGCATCCAGGTCAGAATCCTAGTCAGCACCTTTTGAACAAAGTTTTTTTAACCCTCAACACCCTCACACCCTCACACCCTCACACCCTCACACCCTCAAACCCTCAAACCCTAAACCCCAAACCCCAAACCCCAAACCCTGTTTTTTTTTTTAAAACCTAAACCCTGAAACCCTAAAATCTCAAACCCTAAACCCTAAAACCAATAATCTGCACCTGACGTGGATGCCATGTCGGCTGGTACACCAGGGGGTACTGCATGAAGGTGCAACTAGCATTATTCTTCGTTAAATGGTCCAAATATTCCTATGTTGTACTTTAGCTGTTACTGTTTAGTTTGTGCTGTTTTTTACTAGATTCTCCTTCTATTTGATCGTTCAATCATATTTTTCCTGCAGTACCCATTGGAGTTGGATTCATGGGGGCTCTTACAAAAGCATATCGTGACTGATTATGTAAATCACGAGGTAATCAGAATTTCCTTCATATTTTGCTGTGCTAATTTGCATGATCATGCATAGCCTCCTTTCACTTGTAAGAATTGATTTACTTTATAAAGCTTGAGCTGGAACTTGATTTGATTTACTTCCTATGCCTTCCAAGCGAGAACTGCGATAAGCAGATCAAAACCAATGTGCGATATTGACATGTCATTAGCTCTTTTTGGTGGGATACATAATATTTGTTCGAATGTATCCTCTCCGGCACTTCCAGACAAATCTATCTTGGTTTTGGTTGTTGTTAGCGATGTAGGAGATGTAAATGGGTGTGAGTTATGGCATAGTTCTCTTGATCTTGCCTCTCTTGCATCTTGTTTTCTGTTGATCTAGATTTGCCTTTCTTTTTTTTTTTTTTTTTTCTGATTCAGGGTAAATATTGTGAAAATAATTGAAGATGCACTTTTTTTGTCAGAAGGTTAAATAATCTTGTCCATTATGGGTCTTTCTAAATTTTTGTCAGATGAATCAACTGGTTATAGCCTCTTTCAGTCTCTTTCTCTAATCTTTGTTTAGTGGTTAACTCAAATTCTTCCTATGGTTGTTCCCTTAAAACCTTCCTTCAGGACAATGACAAAATTGCTTGGTGTTTTGGGTTCTAAGGCTTTTCCTTGGTGATTGGCATCTAATCGTGATGAGTTTTTACGCTTAAAACAGTGTTGTATATTGGTGTCACGGAAAAGGTTTGCCAATGGCTTTACTGATTTATTGGCTAAGGAGGGGTTTACTTTTCAACATCTACTTGTCAGTGACTCCATTACTTGATTTTGGTCTTCATGGCCTTTTTGAATAATAATCATCCTTTTGGAAAAAAAAAAAAGACCTTTAGGATTATAAATATTTTCCTCACAGTTGACATTTTGTTTATGCCGGTGATGTGGTCAAACCAAGGTTTTGGCAGTACTTAAGTAGGCAAATTTTGATTAGTCTATGACTAGGTGAACAAAATTATTGAGAACATGATGAGTAATTTTTTTTTTTAAGATGATGAAATTTTTTATTAATTTGAGAAGATGTTACATAAAGTACATATAGTACATAAAATACAGTCTTAGTAAAGCTAAGGAAGAGGGAGGGCTGTCCCTGTTACTGTTTGTTGTTTAGTTGCTCCTTGTTTGGCTAGGAAGTCAACTGAGTAATTTGCTGATCTAAGCACTTTGGACCACCTGATTTGCCACCCTTGCACTGTGTCTTGGATTTTGTCATAAATTGGTTTTCATGATGAGTAATTTTGATATTGCATTTGTGTTATTTTACTTCAGTTTCGTTTATGTGGACTAAGTCAATTTATAATTTCGAGTCGAACAGTGCAAGGAAGCTAACTCATTATTGAATTCTTCAGGGACACGAGTTGACATTGCGTGTCCTCTACAGGTTATATAGAGATATTGAGCAGGATCAGGATTTCTTCTCGTCAACAACCGCTACTTCAATTTATGAAACATTTCTTTTGACTGTTGTGAGTAATTTTCTTCTTCAGCTTTCATTTGTCTTCATCATTTTGTATATGCACTAAATTCCTTAGTGACAATAAATTCCTGTAGGCTGAAACACTGCGAGACTCTTTTCCGGCTTCAGACAAATCTCTTAGTAGGTTACTTGGGGAGGTGCCGTACCTGACAAAGACAGTGTTTAAGTTGTTGGAGGGCTTGTGCTCTCCTGGAACTGGTAAAAAAGGCGGGAAGGAAGCACTAAGTGGTGACCGTGTTACTCAAGGCCTTAGTGCTGTCTGGAATCTAATTTTGTTGCGGCCTTCCATTCGAGATGAGTGCCTGAAGATTGCTCTGCAGGTAGGATTTCATCTTTAGTTTTGCATGAACCAGTCTTTTTAAGCACTCAAACCTGTCTTTTGTTTGTGATATTTGGACAGAGTGCAGTTCATCTCTGGGAAGAAGTGAGGATGAAGGCGATTCGTTTGGTATGCACTCTTTGCTCTGACACCAAGCAAGCTTCTCTTGTTTGCCCCTTAAACATTTTCATATTTATAATTTTTGCAGGTAGCAAACAAGTTATATCCCATGCTTTCCATTTCTCAAAAGATTGAAGACTTTGCCAGCGAAATGCTGTTGTCAGTTATAAATAATTCTCATGTTTCAGAAAGCACCAGTACAGAAGAATCAAGTAATCCAGTGCAAAAGGTAAAAATTTCCTATTTTTGTTTATACTTTTGCTGTCTTTTGATGCCGCTTTATTGGATGATTTCTGTTTCATTTTGTCATGCATAAGGAATGAACAAAAAAAATTTCAAGTAAGAAGTCTCAATCTAAGTTAGAAACTGCATATCATATGCCATGTTTATATCTTTGCATTCTCAAGATGTTGCTTAAAAAGTACTCTGCACGGGTTATATATCTATTTATTTGGGCTTGATCAAGTGCCTTTTTCAGATGGAGAATTGTGAAACTTTAGATGAATGTCAGCGGTTAATTGCTAAAGTTGTGTAACCAGTGAGTGTTACCTGTCATATCCTGCTCCTTGCATCTCATTAGAATGTACAGCAAGCATGACATTGCACCTTATGCATGTTCTTTCAAGTGGACTGAAATAAATTTTTAACTTGACTCGAAAATTTTTAATTTCTTTGGTGATATTCTATCTAGATATGAACCAGTGAACAACAATGTAAAAATTCTGACCTGAGAAGATTTCAATTAGAGCTTTGGCATGTTGTTACCATTGATACCATTTTAGTCCTATTGGTAATCTTTACAATAAATGAAACATTTATATTTTACGATGGTGTAATATTTGTGTAGCAAATTCAAATTCTATCATATAAATGAAAAGCTTCTAAAAGCTGCCATAACGTAGGCTTGTGGTGTTTAATATAACACTCATTCTAGAAGAAAATGATGAAGCAGTAAAACTGCTCATTAAGCTACTTCTGGAGCTTTTCATTCTCTGTAGTTTGAATGCATCAATCTATTCTGACTCTCACTTTTGTAGGAACATGACATGGAAAGACATGTTACTGGAGGCCTGTCATCAACTAGTGGCCCTAGCAAGGAAAATGTCTCTGATACTTCTAACCAGTTGGCTTCTGCTCAAAACATATCTTCCTCTGGAGCTGCCGAGGCTCAAAGATGTATGTCTCTATATTTCGCTCTCTGCACTAAGGTAACTCTCTCTCTCTCTCTCTCTCTCTCTCTCTCTCTCTCAGAACTATATTCAGTAAAGCATAAACTTGTTACTTTTGGTATTCTGTTTTTTTGACATGTATATGATCTGCTATTCCCTCTTTTGTTATTCTTAAAAAAATTCTCTTACTTTTGATTCGGGTGAGTAGGAGTCACAATCTTTATTTATTGAATTATTGATTCACACATAAAAGATAGTTCTTATCCTTGGTGAGATTTAATGATCTCAACGCTTACAAAAATTAACGAAGTTGGCCTTATTTTTTCGTTTCACTCGTTCTTCTTTGTCCTTCTATGGAATAAATTTGTTAGGATTGTTTGGTACCTCACTTTGATGGCAGTTATTTGGTGTGTGGAAAATTGGATAAAGGAGAACTCCTGCTCCCCTGAGTTTTTGGCAGTGTAGCCAAAAGAGCAATGTGGTCTTTCTCATATGAACAGTTACAGAACTTGTTCTCTTGTAGAATGTTAGTGGTATAAGTGTATATCAGCTTTCTTCTTGTTTTATCTGTTTCAGTAAAGACTTGATACCTCACGTAAGAAAACACCGGACCTCCACCTTGTTACCATTGAACCAAAGACTATTCTTGAGAGAAGGACATTATTTCATTGTTTATGACTTTCACTTAAGTAACATTGAAGGGGTTACATGGGAGGATTTGTAATGGGAGGTCTTGGGTTCAAGTCTCCTTAGGGGCATGGGAAAAAAATCACTACTTGTAAAAAAAGGGGTTATGTGTTGAGCTTGACCTGTAACTGGAGACTTTTTTGCGAAATCTTTTATCCCTCATCTTTCTTCTCTCTCAGTTGCATTTTCTTTTCCCTATTACCAGAGGCTTGCCTGAAGGCAGCTGATTTGCAGCTTTAAAACCATACTTACTAGAATAGAAGCATAAATATAATAGCAAATGATAGTGGATGAATTGGCTGTCCTCTACCTCCATAATGCTTGAGTATCTCCCCTTGTCAAAGGGGTGAGAAGTATTTGGCTTATCAACTTTCATTATCGCCCTTCAGTCAGACATCAGAGTAAATGTTTGACAAGTTGCAGAGTGGGATATTTGGAAGTGAGAGGAAGGAAAGGGGGTGCTGAGCTTAACACCCTTTTTTACACTTGCTGGATCCCCAGTTATCCTGGGCCTTGTTATGTTTATTGCTGGGACTTCCCACCCCTTCCCCATCCATTTCTGCACCTTCCAGGTTGATCATTTAAATGCAACCCTTCTCAAAAAATAAATAATTTAATAAAATAAATTTTGCATCTCAAGGAGTATTTTGTTTTTGGTGAAGACCGTTAAGGACTGCAAACTGCATTGCAGATTTTCTGGCCAAAGAGGAGGTTCTATGCTCTTTTGTAATTAGGAATTTCAACCCTACTTCTTTGTAGTCTAGGATTTATGCCCTTGTTTCTTTTAAAGTTCAAGGAAAGCATATGACAATATCGAGACAGTAAAAATAGTTTTGGTGAAGGTTAGATCTGGAATCAGACTGTTTTGTGAAGAGTACAGAAGTTGAAATGTTGAATATCAGGTAGTTGAAAGAAGAGAGAATGAGGCTGTTCCTCATGGAGAGGCAGCTCTCTCTGGAGCAAAAAGTTATCCATACCTTCTTTATTGACTTGCCAATTGTGTTGTAGGAATGGTCTAAAATCTTGTCATTCCTAAAGCTTTCATAACAGCTCACATTTGAATAAAAGAAGTAGCACTGTTAATCAAATTAACATGAAAGAGATCTGATCTATGAGATGTAATACATGTGCACGAAAATGACCATTATGCCTTGGTACATATTCAGCAATAAATTTGTGGTTTCCTTCTCTAGAGTTCTTGTTATTGAGGAAGACCTTAATGTTCTCCTCAAGAAAATTTGCTTCTATATGAAGTGGTTTTAAACCAATGTATAAATGCTCGGAGACCTCCAAATGACTGATGGTCATGGTGTTTGAGGTTCCAACTATCCTGGTTTACATGTGGGAGAGATAATTGACAAAATTCTAAGGCTCTCTCTCTCTCTCTCTCTCTCTCACTCACTCAGGTCTTTCTTTGTTGAGTTTCGAGATATGAAATACCAAGAATGGACTACACACCCACGTGACTAGGATCTTAGACCTCATAAAGAACATCATAAATGTGTTTATTAAACAAAGACTCAGGCCATTGTGTAATGGCTAACACTGAGTATGATGACACTACTGAACCTACCAAATGTTTCTTTGGTAAGTTTAACATCATGCTTGATTAGTCGCAAGGTTAGGTACATAATGTTTACATATCTTAAATGCTTTTGTTTTAGTAAATTTATGGATGTAATCTTGTTTACAGAAACACTCTCTTCTGCGTCAAATTTTTGTAATCTACAAAGACCTACCAAAAGCTGCAAAACAGGTATGTTTCAAACTATCATGATATTATTATTGTTTTTGTTGTCGTTGTGGTTATTATTATTATCTTTGTTTGAATGAGCATCCCTATTGATGAATCTCATGTCTCTCTATCTCCTTTTTCTCTCAAAAACTCCTTTGCATTTTCTACAAAGTCCTTTAATAATAATTTAATATGCAGGCAGTTCATCGGCATATTCCCATCTTGGTTCGAACTATTGGCACTTCATCTGAATTGCTGGCTATTATTTCATCTCCTCCAGATGGAAGTAAAAGCCTCTTAATGCAGGTTTAACAAATTGTACAATAATTCTTGCAATTTGTTTCTTGAAAAATGTCCATGAAGATAAGTTCATCACAATGATCCTGTTTCTGGATCAGGTTTTGCACACTTTAGTTGAAGGGACTGTTCCTTCACCAGAGTTAGTACTCACTATAAGAAAATTGTATGACTCAAAACTTAAGGTATGATTGTTATCTTTACCATCTTCATGCTTCTCAATTTAATATTTTTACTCAGTTGGGCTAGAGTTTTTTTGCAGGATGTAGAGATTCTCATTCCTATATTAGCGTCTCTGTCAAAAGATGAGGTTGGCCATTTTTTTTTTTGTGTTTCTTATGCTCTAACTCCAATTTTTGCTCTCGATCTTGTAACCTGGGCCTGAATATACTCTTGGCACTTACGCGTATTTCTGTTGTGGAATCACAATAAATATACTCTGTTATATATAAAAGGCATATATACCCGATGAAACAATCTTGAATGTGTTCCATGATTCCCTCTTTAATTTTTAATAACTTGCAATATGTCAGCAATATGGAAAGTGCAGGTTGTGCCCATTAGTGTCAAATTGATTTCTCTCTGTATGTCTAATGGTTCTTTATTTGTTTTGTTCTATAGGTGTTACCAATATTTCCACAGCTTGTTAATCTTCCACCAGATAAATTCCAAGCTGCTGTTTCTAAGTTACTTCAGGTAGCTATGGTGTTGTAGTGAAGAAATTGATCCTTTTAAGTATTTAATCATAGATATTCTTTTCAAATCTGACAGCAGAGCTCAGCTATCAGTTAATATCTCCATCTATTTGTATATTCATGTGAAAAAAAAATGGAACAAAAACCTTCTGAATTACTCATCATTCTTTCACATCTTGTTGAACTTGTCAATTTTAGGGATCTCCTCATTCTAACCCTTCCCTCACACCTGCTGAATTGCTCATTGCAATTCATGGGATAGATCCTGAGAGAGATGGAATACCTTTAAAAAAGGTGCGCTTGTCCTTTTGTGTGTTTTTTCCCCCTTTATTGAGTGCTCTAGGTTATCCACCAAGTCATTTCAAATGTTGTTACAGGTCATGGATGCTTGTTCTGCTTGTTTTGAGCAACGGCAGGTGTTTACTCAGCAAGTTTTTGCTAAGGCCTTGAACCAATTAGTACGTTGTTGTGGAAAAGAGATCTCTTTAGCCTGATGCTTTTACCTGCTTTTACTTTCTTGACTTATCCTTGACCAAGAATCTTGTTACACAGGTCGAACAGATTCCTCTTCCTTTGCTATTTATGAGGACGGTCATACAATCTATTGGTGTTTTTCCAGCTTTGGTGAGCAATTTGTCTTTAAAATGCAAGTTGAATGTAACCTTATGCATCTCCTTGCTTGTGTACCTGATTTGATGACAGCTATTTCTGTGAACAAAAATGTTTAGGTAGACTTTATTATGGAGATTCTCTCACGGCTTGTAAGCAAGCAGGTATGCACAATGTTCTTAGTGACTTACTTTTGCATCTTACCAATTCGCTTGCTCAAAAATGTCATGTTTGAACTTGTTTGATTTTTACTTTGGAAAGAACGGACTTGTTTAATTAATTCTTTGCTAATATATCTCAGTTTTGTAATTTCAAGATATTTTCAATATAACAATGTTAATGTACATGTTAATGCAGATATGGAAGTACCCAAAATTGTGGGTGGGGTTCTTGAAGTGCACTCTTCAGACTAAACCTCAATCTTTTAGTGTGTTGCTCCAGGTTAGTTATGTTTCTGATAACTGTGTACTTTAGGATCCTTCTTACTTGTAGTCATATCTGGAAAAACAATTATCAAAGTACCACTGCTACTGAACAGAAGCTCATTAATTTCACAAAATTTACTCTTACTTTTTTAAGACATAAAAAAAGAATATTTATTCCTTATTTGTTCCAAGTAATTTAAACTAGTATCAGCTTGGCATTTTTTTTGGTTGAAAGGTTTTTTGGGCTATTTGTGCTCTTATTTTTCTTCAAAGAGGCCTGAAGTACAAGCTAGTGACTGTTCAGAAACTAAAGTGATGAACTGTCTTTTGCAAAACTAGAAAGTTTCTTTTGTACTTTGTGGTGAAGGCTGTAGGCAAGGTGGTTGTGTTGAAGGCTGTAGGAAGGTGTTTTTTTTGTGTTAAACCATACAACAGTTCTGTTACTCATTCGTCTTCATGATGGTGTAACCTGTTTTCACCATAATTAGTGATCTTAATCCTCAGCTTTATGTCCTTACTCATGAATGACCAAAGTTTCATAAAACGTTGTATAGATAAAGTTCTATGAAATGCTACAATTTGTTTTTGCAATTTTGAGTAAAAGATCATTATTTGGGCTCTACTGCAGTGCCTTTAAATTAAAAAATTCTTTAAGCCTCTTGGTATTGCCCTTGGATGTTCTACTCTGTACCACAATGACCTAAACAACATGTAGCACTGAAAAAATTGGTTTTGCATTTCCTAGTTACCTGCCGCGCAGCTTGAAAATGCACTCAACAGAAATCCTGCTTTGAGGTCTCCGTTAGTTTCCTATTCCAATCAATCGAATGTCCGGCCTTCTCTTCCCAAGTACTCTCTCTCTCTCTCTCTCTCTCTCTCTCTCTCTCTCTTTCTCTCTCTCTCTCTCTCTCTCTCTCTCTCTCTCTCTCTCTCTCTCTCTCTCTCTCTCTCTCTCTCTCTCTCTCTCTCTTTCTCTCTCAAAGTATTTGGATCTCACTCGGATAAAAAAATGGATATCTTTCTAGGTCAATTTTAGTGGTCTTGGGGCTCGCTGAAGAACCACAAAGTCAGGCACAATCTGAAATGCAGAGTGCAGATGCTGCAAACTCTACGGAGGCAGGTACAGAGACAACCCAAGAGTCATCTGCTGTCAGTTAAGCTGGAAGATCCTGTCAGAAGTCGACTCAACCGAGGCAGCTTCAGAATCATCTGCTGTCAGCTTGTTAAATGATTAATGAACCCATGGAGTTTAATTGTATTTCTACAATCAACAGTGCAATCTCATACAGAAGTAAAAGGGGGTTTCAACGTACTGCTGAAATGGTATCATCACTGAGAAAACATATGGTGCTGCTGTAGGAGAATGGACTATCCTCAAGGATTTGGTTGGGGGTTATCAAGGAAGCTGTCTGCCTCCAAGGTGAATCAGGTAGCTGCGGAAACTGAGCAGTCCTCGAGGGGGTGTTCTGAAGCATTCGTGACTTTTACCGGTTGCTGAACAAGGAATTTGTAACATACAAGCTAGTGCATGAATTAACCTTGTTGGTATCTGCAGGGAATTTGTAACATATGAGTTAAATTCTAAGGCAACTGGGCCTTCAAAGTGGGTAACACCAATGTATATACCTCCATAATGTGCTGTTTGGAATATCATGTTTGAGTATCTTCCTAACACCTGACGTCTGGTATTCCCACATCTCAGATACGCCGCCAAAGCCCCATGCATTTTTATTGTACTTCTACCTACCTACTTGTATGCTACGTCTTTTCTTGGTCTTTTTTATTATGCAACATTATTCTGAAGGTGTTATCAGAAGATTTTTTATTTGAAGATGTTATCGAAGAGATTTTTTCATGAGATCAGATTGCTGCTGAATAAGGGTTAGCATGACTCTGTTAATAGTTAGATGAATTTGTGATTGATCTTGAAAGTAAAATTTAAGTCTAAGTGGCAGTATGAGCTCAACCATTTTTTCTGCCACTTGTTGCCTTCGTCAAGAATGTCTTTGCAGGAGATTATTATTGTTGCTGCCAGTGGTGATCAGGTAGGTGGTCCACTTTGAGTTCAATTGAATTGATTTACTTCAGTAAGCTGTCTTAACTATGTAGTTGGATCTTCTGATCAGAGATTGGTCATCATCATTTTGAAGCGTCTGGAGGACTGGTTTCTGAATCCTTTCGTTTCAGTTTTGCAATTTCATAGTCTTAATTTGGATTTTTTTTTACCGTTTGGTCCTCTGCGAAAAACGCCTGAGGTTGATAAGACTCCATATTCTAATGTTAGGCATGGCTGACTTCAGAAAAACTTCATGTCAGCTTTCCTGTTTACACAATCAAGATTCAAGGCTTTAACAAGAAATGGATGTATTTTGTTTGAGAATTAATTTATTTTATGTATATTAAAATTCAAATATTAAGAACTGACTTTGTTTCTTTGTAGTGATTAGTGAATCAAATAGAGCCGACTGAACGGAGTCTTTTGAGGAGAAAAACTATGTATGCGGAGTCTCACCTCACCCTACTTATGCTGGGGCCTGGGGGGAGAGCCAGCCCCTGGCCTCCCTTGCCCTATTGTTCCTGGGGGGAGAGGTTAGGAGGCAGAGCAAATGCTACCCTTTCTGTGTAATTGCATTCAAGGGGGCTCTCCCTCGTAAGCCAAAAAAGGGAGAGGTGGCGGCTTCCCCTTCTTTATGACATTGCCAACAGAAAGGAAAAGAAAGAACTAAAGCCCCTTTTATTCTGTTAGTGACAAAGAGGCTTGAAGGGTGGTTTCACTTTGCTGCTTTATTGACAGAAGAGGGACTCGTACCCCATTGAAGTAAAGAGAAGGCAGACGGTGGGGTGGAGCCCTCTATCAATAACCTATTTAGTGCCCCGTTGAACCATTTCAAATAGTTACTGGTCAAAAACAGCTAAAACTGGCAAACTAGTCCTAGTTAGATTAAGTACTATGTAATCTGTTTACGCTTATCAACAGAAATAACTCGATCCAGGTTAAACTGAAAGGACACCCTCGTACAGACTATTACTCTTTTGAGTGGTTTTATAGAGATGTTCAAGCCATTTTGGTTATCCAGATAGTTGCGTAATTGATGATATTGCATCCACATGTTTCCATGTTTTGGCTAATCCACTCTTGTACCAACTGGAAAACCAAACTTATCTCATCCAACTCAAAGTAATTTTGTTTTCCAAATTCCCAATCCAACGACTATGAAATGATGCAAACCACTTACTGTAAGTTGATACAAACATATTACGAAATGACCAGCATTCTGAAATCCTGGGAACAAACCCCAGTATCAATGGTGTTGACTCTTTGGGGGGATAACTTCGAAATTTATTCATATTTTAAGAGCGTTGCACAACATCCTTGGAAACAAGATACAGATCAATTTTCTTTTACCAATCAATCACTAATAAGGTAGCACGAACATCTAAACAATTTATGAATAAGAATTCCAAGTCATATTTCTACATACATCCGGGAATCCATGTAATTCTTGGACGCAATGGAGACGGCTAGGTCCTATAATGATTTACCACAAATGAAATAATTTACAAGCAGCCACAGAAAAGTGCAAGGACTTCATCTACAAAAAATTGGCGCGTTTCTTCAGCTGCTAGGTGAAGGATACTTCTACAATGTCCAATCTGATGTGGGAATCCCTTGCTTTTGAAACCACTCAGGCATGCGGAACTTCTCATAAAGCATAGGCCTCACATCTGTCTGCAAGGACAGCTGCTTCAGCAGTGGGAGAATAACCTCAAGAAGCTGAAGAAAAGCAAGAGAATATGAGTCGAGGCTCTACTAAACAATCTGAAACAATTACAATTTTAGGTAGCTTTGCCTCAGCATACCTGTTCATCAATTGGTTGTCCAGCTGAAAATGGAACACATGGTATTCCATTGACTGGTTGAAGCAAAAAGCTGAATGGGTTGTTATCAACGATGACTGTCCGACGTAGATCCTTTGTTATGCAAGAAAGATCTTTGACATGTTCCCGATACTTGCTGATTCAGGATAAGGTGAGATTTCTATCAAACACGTGCATAAAGTATTAAACGACTCCATTTCAATACTAAAAGTTCTTCATAATACATAAATGGCATTTGACTGAGCAAAGCAAGACAATGAACAGTATAACTAAAGAGTTCTTAGGATCTGTTTTTCTACCTCAGAAAAGAATTTTCAGAGCTGGATTCACAATCGAGATAAGGATATATAAGCAAGACTACACATAGCTATAAGACGAGCAGAGTTTATCTAATGTTTAAGGGAGAGAATAAATAATGACTGAGAATAAGCAGTGGTTCATAGTAATGAATTGGTTATCACGTTGAACCATTTTTGTGGTTCACCTGAAAGTGTCTAGAGCATAGCCATAGTATAAAACTGAGCTCTTAGTACACATGGATCCACCAAAGTATGGGACAAATGCTGAATTGGGAAAGTTTAAATTATAACGAAAACCATGATAAAAACAACTGAGGTTTGACATGGTTAACCCCAAGTTTGACCACCTGCTTTCTAAGTGGTAGCCCTCTAAAATGAACAACATAAGAAGCCCGTATCAGGTCATTGAACCAAAGGAGCTCTAAGATGCATCCTTGGTTGAGTGAATCCTGTAGATAAAACACTTCCAGCCCCAAGGGAATTTGAAGGCCTTGCAAAAAGAATCTCTTCAAGACAAGCCAAAGATCCAATTCCTCACTTCAAGGCTTTCCCCCAAAAACTCTGAATCAGTTACATGACTTGCTTCCACCTCTCACATACTATCATTCAGAACTGAGTTTCCAACTAACACTAGCCATACACTTACTTAGACCATCTAACCACCTTTTACAAACAGAACTATCTACTTACAGCTCAGCTTTCATTTTCAAACCAAAAGCTACTTACATCCACTATTTTCTCAGGAAAGAACTTGCTAATCATTGAATTGATAGCTTTAGACATTCCCCAAGAAAAGAACTACACTAAAACGTGATTGATATCAGTTTCCACAACTGTAAAAAAGGCCATAAAGGCAGAAAAGGACTTACAACTACAAAATTTTATGATATATTTTCAGTAAGAATTCTTTTTTGGTTTATAAATGCTTCCACAACTGTAAATAAAGATCCCGACAAAAATGATGCAAACAAAAATTCCCAGATTGATAAAACGCAATTTTTTTAAATTTGGGAACCACATGGTAAGGAAAAGAGTCACTCACGTGCTTATTGTTGAAGGCCGGTAAAGGCGAAGACTAAATCTATTTTCAAGGTCAATTCTATCAACAAGTGGATTTGCATAACCTGTTCAGCAACAAAGTTAGTGGCTGAAGTGAAAGGTTGAAATCACAAAAATTGTCATAGGCAAGACAAGACCTTCAAGTCCAGCAGTAAAGAGCACAAGATCAGCAAATTGGCTAATCTCCTTTAAAAACTCATGTAAGCCTGGACGTTCAAACACTGTCACATGATTCACTTTTGTTTTCCTTCCCCTTCCTTCAGAACATACAGCAAATTTCCATTAAAAGTTGGAAAAAATAGTTCAAATGAGTAATATTAAATAAGATAAAAAGAAGAAAGAGATAGAAACGTCAAACATGCAGACCTTATCTCCAGATGTGCATTCCAACTCAAACCACTGCAGTCCTGCCTCTATGGCCTGATAGCGAATGACAGAAGGCAAGCTTGATGTTTCATATGCACAAACCAAAGTCTCGTCTAGATCGAGCACTACCTGCATGTATTCAGAAGGAAGCAAGTCAATCCACATTAGCGCGTAGAGGAACATACTGCAGATTTAACCAGTACACAGTGTAGTAGCGTTCAGAAAGATTCAACCCCAAACCCTATAATTCCATAGTTTTCCGGGTGTTTAAACCCTGTCTTGAAGTGCTACCGTTTAAATCTAATCCATTCCATGCCAGAGAGGTACTTCAATTCTGAATCCCCACAACCTACTTAAGCGTCCTTCACTCATAAGTCCAAGGTGAGGCTACAAATATAGAAAATAGAAAAGGTGCAACTTCAAAAAATGAAAACTTTCCGTGAGGCAGTAATACTGATACGTCAGTTGACCAATGACTGGCTACCGTATCCAATTTTGAATATTATTGAATGCTTCGATAGCTCAAAACAGAGAAGATTGAGGCCTCAAAGCAAACCAACTAGAATTGAGTCAAAAAAAAAAAAAAAAAAAAAAACATCGGATTTACGAAAAGGTTATCGGATGGAGCAATAAAACCAACGAACGGAAAGCCAAAAAAAAAAAAAAAAAAAGTTTGGAAAAACAAAAAAATTGCGAGGCGGTATCCATACAGTGAGCTTATTATCGATCGTATCATCTCCATCGGTAGAAATGCGAGGCGGGGGAGAGTCCGGGACAGGCAGCTGCACGGGCAAAGGCTTGAAGGCCGCGGATGAAGACGTAGAAGAGGAGGCCAAGAACGGGTGTCGGAGGCCAATAAAGGACATCAGCTGAGCCAAAGAGGGTGTGATCTGTAAGACAACTTGAAAGACGAAGGCGAGCCAATTCAGCACAGTCCGCCACACTTGGATGGTCCTCTTCGTCGCGTACACCTGCGCCGGGGCCAGCTCCGCCATGACCACCGCCACTGGTCCACCCAAAAGAATCACTGTTTGTCGAAAAGAAAAACCAACCAGTTAAAACTCAGTGTAACCACCACCTCTTCCCCCCTCCAAGATCCCCGACACTAAATCTCTCCTTCCACATCTCTTCGTCGTCCCAACGATAAAAAGAACCAGAGAAAAAATCGGATCTTTGAAGAAATTTGGCCTGGTTTTGTTCTCTTAGCGTACGTCAAGGGGGGAGGCCTCTGGCGTCTGCGTCCCCGCAGGTCGTCTTCTCGCAAGGGATGTGATACAGACAGACATACAAAAGGCTGGCCAACAAAGAGAAGCTGCATCTAAACCAATGACCACGCGAGGAATCGCGGGTCCCACTTCATGAGACTTTTCTCTTCCAATGAGAGAGCGACATTTCGGTCGCGGACCACCCCAATTTCCGTGTCCGAATCACTCTCTGCTCTCTAGTTTTCTGGTGGTCTTCACTCTCACCTCTCTCTCTGGTCGACGGAAAACGTGGAAGCCAAACTAAAGGTGAGTTCGTCAATGTGCGCTTCGGCTCTCGACTTGACTCTAATTATTTCAAAGTTCGACCTAAATTAAACCTTAAGTAAGACATATTTATTTAAATAAATTTAACTCCAACTCCTTAGTGTTTTGCCGAGTTCAGCTCCAAGGATGGCTGCCATCCTTGGAGCCGAGCTTGCGCTTAAAGAGGGTTGCCATCTTTTTCCGAGAGCAATGAAGTGGGTCCCGTCAACGGTCCCACCGTTCAACTGTTGTTTAGCACCACCACGTATGATTCCAAACCCGGCCGAAAGCGAACCCGGTTGCCATCCTTTTCAGGGTCCGCTTATCCGGATAAGTCGCACTTTTGCACGCCCGGTCGTGAACCGGACCAAATGTGTCGCATCTCGTCGGGCCCACCAACAAAACTTTTCGCTACGCGATCTCGTCGGTCCACTTGGACGCTCAGAAGTCGATAGCCGATCTCGTCGGGCTCGCTCGCGTTGACAGACAGGTGCATCCAGCTAGCGTGTCTGTCCAGTCAAAACATCGTGATATTAATATTTTGACCCTTATTTAATTTTTTTTAAATATTTAATTTGTGATACGAAGATCCAGCTCGGGCCTCGGGAGTCCTGCAAATCCCGGTTGGTCGGTCCGGTCGGTCGACTCCGACCCAACTCGAGCCTGCACTACATTTTTAAAAATAATATATATCAAATATTAACTTATTTCATACACCAGTTATGCCATACGCTAATACATCAAATATTAATAGGACAACAATGTAATAGCTTTTAGATCAGACGCTTCGTTTGGGGAGGGCCTTGGTCACGAAATGAACTCATCTTCAGTCACTCCACCCGAAAAAGTGGAAAATAACACATCAATGTAACAAAATGGCGAGTTCTTATATCAACAACATAATTAAAAGTGTTCTAAAAGTGTGTACAATGTATTCAAACCTTGCCCAAAGAGGAGAGGGTCGATAGCCTTCCCCAACATCCAAATTCATCACATACCCTTCACTCCTCTCCGACTGAAACATCTTAAATAAAAAAAACAAATATTCATCTACCTCCATTCTTAACTCTGCCTCCCACCATTTCTTCTCTAAAAATGAAAAAGAAGGGGAACAAAAGAACCTATGCTACATACAAAAGCCTAAATTGAGGGACGAAGAGGGAGGGGGGATCTTCTTCCACCTCCGTTTCTTTCGGGTGCTGCTTCTCTTTTGTCACACTGCACATTTTCTTTTCTTTTCTTTTTTTTTTTTTGCTGTTCCAGCTTCTCTTCCTTCAATATAACAAATACAATAAAAATTCAAAAAATGGGATGAAAAACTTGTTAGTCGTCTCTCTCTCACTCACACTCTTTTTTGAGGGAGATGGCCAGCCCGGCCATCCGCCCCCGCCGGCCTGCACTTTCAGGCCACCATCTGCTCCTGTTCCATGTACATCTGCTCGGCCCATGGAGAAAGCATCTCCGATGTCCCGCTGCCGTTTAAGTTATCCACCCCGATCCATCCTTGGGAAGTCGGGGGCGCTTCCTTCACCAGTGACTGAACCCACGACACGTCAGGCTCCTCCACCGTAGCCGCCACCACCCCACTGTTGCCGTTCCCGCTGCGGATCCCAAAAGATGCAGATTTCCTAAGCTTGTTCAGTTCCTCCCTTGGACGCCCCAATCCAGCTTCCCGCTCGGAGACCCCCAATCCGACAGCATCGAACCAGTCGTCGGAGGGGTCGCCATGGCCGAAGTAGCCAGGCCGTTGAAACGGTTCACCGCACCGCGGTCGCAGAAACTCTGGCTCCTCTTGGCAAAAGCGGCCGACTTCGAATTCATGACGGCGGTGGCCACCGAAGGCTCCAGGCCGAAAGGAGACGGCGTCCTCGCCGGGGACGAAGAAAGGTTTCCTCCCCCAAAGCCATGGTTCATGTTCGGAGACTGGAACTGAGACGACCCCGACGATTTCAACGAAAGCCCCTGCATCTGGGCGACCGGCGAATGATCCATGGACCCGAAAAGATCTTCGAGATTTGAAGGAGTGATGGAGCCCACGCGGCTGAACTTGCCGCTCCGGCTACCGGCGGAGGCAGCGAGGGCGTTAGCCAATGAACTCGGCCGATTGGATTGCATAGAGATGTTTGCAATCTCATCGATCAACTGCTGTTGATGGAAACCCTCCAACCCAACCAAATCCATGTCCAACTCCATGTCTCTGGCACTCAAGGCCGCCTTGAGCCGGCTACCGGGCAACTGCAAGTTCGGGGGCACCATGGACTGGTTCGACCAGGCAGATCCGCCCATGGAAGCTCCCGTTGACGGTGACATAGGCGGAGTTGATGTGGGGATCATCAGCATGGGTGATCCACCCAAAGTTAACGGGCTGAGGGACGCCATATCCAAGGCCGAGACGGCCGCAGCAGACGACCTGGGTGAAGGCACGGCAGACCCCGTGGAAGGGTACAGCGGGCGGAGCTCCTCTGGTTTGTGAGCGAAAAAACATACTCTCCTTGTGCAATTCGTCTCGTCCTTGCAGAGACGAGTCCTGTACTGCGCCGGGTGGAGCCAGCACTCAAACACCCCGTGTGCATACTCGCAAGCATCGCCTTGTCTGCAAGTCCCCTTACGAAATTCCGGGCAAGGAACACAGCTGTAGTGATATTTCCGAGGATCGCGTCGCCTGGCGTTCTCGCCGGGGTGAACGAAAGGGCACTCGGTCCAATCGTGAGAGTACGCCCGGGAGCAAGGCTTCACCTTGAAGGTATACATCCTGAACTCGTCTGTGCCATAAATCCCGGTCTTGATGTCCGGCAAAGAGAGATCAACGGGGTACTCCTTTTTCTCCCCGGAGGCTTGCTCCACCCGAGGAGATTCAGAGCCAGAACCAGCGGACTCCTCGCTGATGCTGTCGGCATCTTCGCCTTTAATCATGTTCTCCAAAGATTTTGCCTTCTGGCCGCCAAAGGACCGGACAATCACATCTCCGGGACGATTTCCATTAGAATCGACGCAACTCAAATCCGCAGAGGCTTCGAGCAAGAGCTTGACGATCTCCAACGAGTTCTTGGACCCGCCGGCCGCAGCACAGTGGAGGGCGGTCGCACCGTCGGAACCGCAGGCTTTGTTAACGTCCACGCCGTCCATCGAGAGGATGAATTTCAGGACATCCGCGCTGCCATACAAGGCGGCGATCATCAGAGGGGTTCTCTGCTGAAAGCCCATCTTCCGGGACCCGATCGATCGCCCATACCAGAAGGCGGGTTCGTGAGCCGAAACCTCCTCTTCTTCTACCGCCTTTCTGAAGGCGACAAGGTCATTGAAAGCCGATAATTCGAGCAGAACCGAGCACTGCTCGAAACTTTTCCGCTTCTTGAATTCGACATCCATCCCAAACCCAGGAGGACTCGATGCCCTCTTGGTATTCTCAGGAACTCCGCACATCGTCGGAAAAAAAAAAAAAAGGGTCGCCTGCAACCCTACTTTCCGTTCGACTGCACTCCAGAAAGAGCTTTATCGTCCGCCTATACAGAATTCAACATATTTCACTTTAGGTAAACCGAATAAAACAACAACACAGTAATCAAGACGATAACCCCAAAACAAAGCCAACGGAGAAATCATCCTCAAACAACACTTGGATTCATACAAGAAAAAAAAGTCACCTTTTTCCCATCAACCCCTCTCCAAAACATCAACTCCCACCAACAAAGACTCACAGAGAAGTTACAACTACCCTCCACAGCACATCCGCGGAAAACCCCCCCGGAATAACAAGAAGGACAAACAAACACAACGAATCCAAATAAAATCCAGACAAGAACTTACCTCAAAGAAAAAGGACGATCGGCTTTTGTGGAGACGGTTTACCGCCAATTTCGATTCTGAAGGAGAGAAGCGAAGAGAGACGAGGAGGGGTTGAGGAGTAGAGGAGGTGGTCAGGCTTTTGAGTCTTTTTGTAGCAAAGGGCGGTGAGGCGAGGAAGGGAGGAAAGTGGAGAAAAAAGATAGCGAGGAAGGAAGGCGTGAGGAAAGTCTCCGTTTTTTAATTTTCTCTCTCCTCCTCCCGGTCAAAAAGGGGGTCGCGACCCAGGCGCTTAGTATAACTCAGTCCGCCCTCGCTCCCCAAATTCAAATTCGTCCCAAATGAAACCCACATGAAATTCACGCATCGCTTTCGGGACTCAGAGAGTGGGGAAGCCGAGCGGGAGGGTGGGGTGACAACCCAAAAAAATAAAGACGCCGAAAATAATATAAAGAAAGATTCCGCGCTCCACTCAACTGATAAAAAAAAAAAATCTGACCGGCTGCGCTGCCACGTGTCGGTAATCCCTCATTGACGCGGCTTGACCGAGGTGACCCGGGGAGGCGGGGAGAAGATTCCTATATTTTCACACAAGCTTTGCGCGTCCGCGCAGTACAGTGACGTGGCACCGTCTCCACCGTCTGCGTTGGGTTGGACTCGTTTGATAACTACTCCCCGTATACGATGTCGACATCTGTTTCATACTCCATCTCCGCCGTCGATTCACCATTTGCCTTTTTCCGAAGGAAAGAAAACCGCTGCAGATCATTATCCCCGTGCGCAGATTAGAACCACGTGGGAACCATCCTGGCCCACCCGATAACCTTATCCGCTTTCTTCCCCTAACTGGATGGGGAACCGTCCGATCTGCTCATCCGGAAGAGCTACCAGTCAGACCGAGAAATTCTCTTTTCAGTTTTAGTAACGCCATTATCGTAATCTTTTTTTTTTTTTTTTTGCTTCCGTTAGACATTTTTTTAAAAATTATTATAATTATTAAAATTCAGAAGGTGGGCCCTGTTATCTGTTTATGTGGTCAAAATCTATTGGCAACACGAGCGGGGTCAAAGACTATCGACCATACCGAAAATTTTTAATTTTTGAACATAAGATGATGATTATGTTGTCCCGTTTAGTAACAACGGCTCAATTGAAGAGCGTCTTCACTTCCTTCCCCAGCGAAAAATAAAAAGGCTTGGGTCCACAAAAAGAGAAGAAAATCATTAACATAAAAAATAAAAAGCTCTGCAAAAATTACCTTTCTTCAAAAAGTAAATTAGAAAGAGAAAAAAAAAACGCTCCAATCTGAACTCACACATTTTATAATTGCATTCATACCATTGAAATTCAAATGGTTAAAATGTCAGTAGACATTTTTGTGAGTATTTAAAATTATAATAATGATTTAATAAATGATAAATTATTGGAAACGGATGAGAAGACGAAAGGGTGCCGGGAAGAGGAGTCAACGAGACCCAAATTATTGAGACTAATAGAAATAGTTGTCTGTCTGATGATCTGATCATGTAGCTCCTTCCTTCGTCCCCAATCTCTGGTTTCAAGAGAAATCTCTGCACAAAACAAATTTCTCATCTTTTTTGACTGAAAATCAAATCAGCAGGAAGAGAGAAGGCAATTAATTTATTGTTTCCTTGTTATCTTCGAATATTGCGCGGCTGAGATCCATGGGAGGAACCGCACTGCGGTATTAATTCAGCGGAGGCGTGCGTCAACAACGATCTAGAAGCAGCGCTGAACAGGAGGGAAGAGGAGAGAGACTACACCAGAGTAAAGAAAGAGAGAGAGAGAGAGAAGTCGGCCATGGTAAGAATAAAATGACAATCAGATGAGGCCAAGGGAGGAAGACGACATTACGACAAATGTTAGGCAGAGACGACTCATAAATTCTTTTTTTTTTTTTTTACTTATCCTTTTAATCTCCGCTCTTTCCATGAATCTCGCTTTATCCATCTCTACATTTCTCTAGAAAGTAATCTTCTCTGCTTCCTCTCTGGTGGCTCTTTGTCCTGAACCAGGAGTTAATACGGTGAAGAGCTAGGTTAAATAAAGGACGTGCGCCTTTTGGTTTCTCTTTGGCAGGATTCAGGAAGATTAAAAGAGCCTGCGGATCGAGTGTATCGGTGGATCCTGCAAAGACGAAGGAGAAAAAGAGGACGAGAAAAAATAATTCCTCGTGAGAGCGACCTCTTCTTTATTTTTTTTTTTCCTGGTTTCTGGTTGTTATCTGTGTCGTGGCTGGAATATGAGACGATATTTCTTTAGGAATTCCCTTCTTTAGCTTCAATTGTCGGCCATTAAAACAGTTTTTTATGCTCTGACTTAAATATTCCATGGAATCTTAGGTGCAGACTCCCGGATGATCCCAGAAAAGAAAGTACAGAAGAAAGAACGAATACCGGTGAGATACGGAGTCGGAACATGGCCATAGATGTTCCCATGTCCTGTTTCGCGAAAGATCAAGGTTGGGATCTGATAAGCCTGATGCTACTCTGTGAGTGTCAGTCAAATGGATCATGACACGGAATCGAAGTGGTTTTGAATTCTCAGTTTCGGAATTTGAATTTTCAACTCTGAATTGAACGGTTTGTCGATTTGATTTGTGTTCTAGTACCCCCATCAGGTGCCTTAATTCTCATTGGTCTGAAATCATTTTCACGCCGATTAAGGGATTTCTTTCCCATTTTAAATCGTTTACAGCTCTAGAAGTCCTAAACCAGGTGCTAACATCGAGCTGAAAGTTTCTTTCACAAATTTTATCCAACGTTAAAATTTGATAAACATTTGCTACTTTTTGGTACTGACTCTGAAACATATGGCGACAGATACCTGTAAAGCAGCTGGCCAGAAGGGGGTGCTCTGGACCTCACTCAGCATTTATGAAACTAAATATAAATGCTATTAATATAGATGGGCGATTTTTTTGTTCCGATAATTTCTGATATAAATCTAATCAACATTTTTTTAATGTTATCTTCATTTCCATATTTGTCACTCAAGTAATGCCACAAACAAGGTAAAGTTAGGTTCTACAGCATTTCTTTTTGGTTTGATTTGTCCAATCTATGGGAATCATGGTTCAATTGTGATGAGTTGATTTTTTATTTTAAAAAACGTGTGGGAAATCTTAAACAAATATCCCCTGGGATAGACACATGATATGATGCTTAATTGAGACTTTTTATCAAACAAATGTTGAATAACATAGAGCATATATAGATAATACTCACATATGGACTGAAACTACTGCATAGTTATCTGATAAGTCTTAATTAAATCGAAACATTTTTTTAAAGAGAAAGCAATATATATATTTCCTCTTCCTCCCTTTTCTGTAACTAGGTCCATCTCCTAAAAGAATAAAAAAAGGTGAGGGCACTCTTGGCTCTTTGAAAAGTATGCAGAAGCGGAAATTCATGTTAATACTTAATAGAGCAAAATTGAATTGAAAGAAGTGGTCATTTTTTAATAACCGAGCAGGTTGTGAAATTTTCAGTGATTTATAAAAGTAACAAAAAATTCAACATATATTGAGCATTTTAAAGAATACATGCAAAAGTGCACAATGCACATACTTATTTTCATTTATTTTTCACAGTTTATTGACTTTTTTTATTAACATATTATTTAGTTATTTAATTTTCATCATACTTTTCGTGAAGCATTTCAATTTGCTTTTAGTAAACAATTTGAACTATATTGGACTTAATGATCATAAAAGCACGAATGTTCAAGTTGCGTCTTTTACATTAGATTATTATTGGGAAGTGAGCGTTTATAGAAAAGTGTGATATGCCTACTGTGATCTTTTACTTTAAGTTTTTTGAGTATGATGTTGAGTTCTACCTAAGAAATAAAATAGGAACTATCTTCCTATTCTATACGGAAGTCTAAACCTTAGACCTTATCTAAAATTCCAATTAGGCTGCCAAATGTAAAATCTTATAGTAAAATGTCAAAATACTGATATTATTTTTCTTTATAGAATACAATAACTTTCTCATGTAAAAATTGTCTATTTCACTAATTTGTTATGCATATCCATGAGGGCGTTGCACTCAAATCCAGCCAAACACGTCCTAGGCCTCTTTCTTTTTTTATTGTACTCTATTTAAAATTTTTTATTTTAGATAAAACGCATGATAATTGATAAAGGGCTAAAAACTTATGAAGTTATAGAAATTATTCTTATTGTTCTTAAATCTTTGAGTATATTAAATGGGTCTATCTCCTCCTATTCAGATAGAGCACGGCTCTTTGCGAGGTGCAATTGGGGTTGACTCGGTCCACCCAACTCAAATTCTCAGGTTGTTGAGTCAGTTTCCATACTTAATTATTATCACTAAAATAACTAAGAGACCAAATATCACTTAGATAGCTAATTACCCTTTAATTAACATCCTTCGTGCTCCTAGTCTCCTACCACTAGTTATCTTAATCAACTATAACAGTAATATAAAACTTGATATTATTAAGTAAATATTATAAGCCGGACCGGTTTGAATTGGTATTATTAATTGATTTCAACATAAAAGAAAGAAAGAAAGAAAGAAAGAAAAAGGCCAGACTAAACTGTCTAAATCTCCGAACTGTTCATCAATCAATCAACACACCCTTCTCCACACCTTGCTATCCTGCTTCCCTCTCGGTTTCCTACTTTTGCATCAAACCGAAGAGTCAAAGAAGCAACATTGATAAACCCCACCTAAAAATTAAATTCCAACATCCAAATATGACTGGAGATGATTAAGACCGAAGGAGGACCGTACACATAATCGAACCGATCCAGGTCATGGTCTCCATTAATTTCTTTGAAATTCACGGACTAAGTAACTATACAGGATCAGTCTGGAAAGAGTGAAGAAAATTCAGCAGAGAAAAAGAGATATAAGGTCAAGATTCCCCTAAAGATTTAGTCCTATCTACTGCTTGACTAACAAGCAACCTTGCCCTCTCCAGGTTGCTCTCAAGTTGCCTCTCTTTCAATAAATGAGTAATTTGTCTGCCTCCCAAATAGGTCACGAGGTGTTCTACTCCTGTTCTTCTTCTTTTTTTTTTCCATCCCGTGCAGCAATATTCTTCCGAACGATTTCCACTCTTGTTCTAAAGTCTGATATTGTCTTTGTTTATTCCACGCTTCTTGTTCTGTCCCAATGTGTTGAAACCTCCTCTTTCTTTTTATCCATTCTGTCTCTGTAATCGGTTCCATATGATCAAATTATTGAAAGATTCTTACTAATATTACAATGGAATATATAAAAATAAGTAACGGGTTACACTATATCTGTTTCTTTCATATAATATTTTGTCATAGAATAATCAGATAAATTATCTTATTATCTGACAACAAGCAAACTTGGCACCCCAATTTTAACAATCCCATTGAGTAATGCTGGACGTACCTAGCGGATCAGCTATCGGACTTAATCTAAGCCCTTAAAAATATAAAAAAATAATTTTTTTTATAAAATCCTATTTTTCAAAGGATAAACCCTAGGCATCAATGGTTTAGATTAAACAGAAAGCGGGATAAGTGCGGCTAAGTGCAACTAGTATTATTCTTAAAACAAAAGCCAATTATATTTCCCACATCCCTTTTCTAAACCACTCTCTGTGGTTTTACTCTATGAATCAACAATGAAATTGTAAATGGTATAAAGGTATTACCTTTGCATCCAACCTTGGGATTTTATGGTTAAGATTGATTTCTTTGTCTATAAATAATTGCATTCTGCCTCGTATCCTGCTGAATAGATTGATTAGCAGGTATTCCCAGACTCAAGATCTCCTTATTTGATTCGTTCAAGAACTGAAAAATCCAGTAAGTCACAACGCTACCAATAGCTTAATCATGGAGAAACACCCACTACTTCATCCACTGTTGCTTACAGTAAGCTTTGCAAAGGTTTATGGATAAAAGGGAAAATTTGCAAGTTGTTGTACAGAACGGAAATCCACAATTGTGTTGTTATACAATTTTCAGTGATATCAGTACATTTCCTCTCTTCTCTTGGGGGGACTCTACAGAAGGAAGATCCGCGATTGTTTTCGTTATACAATTTTACATCAGAGGTGACACCTCACAACCGAGAGTTCTGTCAGAACTTCATGGAGAAGAGAGTCGAAGACTTGGAGACTGATTTGGATCCCAATCTCTTCAAAATCCTCACCTTCCCGCTTCTCCTTGAAAACCCAGTTCGTTTTCTTTATATCTTCTTCGACCAGTCTATACATTTCTGAACACAGGTCTGAAATCAAGTTGGGTAGTTCACAGTCTAGCTTTTTCAGCTCCTTGACTTCGTTTTGCGCTGGTTTCGGTATCCGCTCATGCGCGAGTGACGACTGATGCAACGAACGCAAGGACGTGCGGCTGCGCGAGCTTTGTCTTCTCGAGTTCTTTTTTGTGGGGCTTGAATCCTCTTCTGGAATTGAGTTGATTCACGTCAGAATAAGTCAAAGCAGCAGCAACAGCACAATGAAATGCTAATGACGTTGAGAATTCAGAAATGGTTAGGAGGGAGACTAATGAATTACCTGATAAGACAGAATTGCGCTCTACTTCGAAGGCATGATCGAGAACCGAAACAGGGCTCGAATTCTCTGAGGTTGAGCTGCACTCACCGTCTGATTTCTTGTCTGCGGGCGCTTTGGTCCTTCTATTCATTCGGGATTTGGTCTTTTGCGGGGTTACGGGTTCAACAGTGGTGGACTCTAGCGGATTCTCGGGGATCAGAACTAGAGCGGGCTTTCTGAACTTCTCGCCGTCTTTCTTAATTTCTCTGTTTCTAGCATCCCTTCGCGATGCTCTGTCTTCGCTCGTTTTCTCCGGTAGCTTCTCTTTACCAGATCCAGTTTCTTGATCCGTCGTCGTTGTCGTCGTCGTCGTCGTCATCGTCTTCTTCTTCTTCTTCTTCCCGTGTGACTCTATTTTTCCTCTGCTCTTCCTACCACTCGTGCCTACCCTGCTCTCCTCGATTCCTCCTCCTCCGGACGCTTCAGTCCTCACCGACTCTTCTCCTCTGTCCTCGTACCCAAAACTCAGAAGAAGAAAATCCTCATTCTCCAGCTGCAAAAAAGTGGGAATTTCACGGAAAGAAGCCGAACTTTTCAGCCGTCGACGACCACTCCGAGATGGGTCCAGATCAATCAAATTCTGTATGGAATTGGCAGACCTGCTGCGGCCGATGGCGTTCGGAGTTCTCGGCACCCAATCGAACTCCGGCATTGACTCCAGCCCCATCAATCTAGCCACCAGGTTGGGTGAAGGAACTTCAATCCTTTCCTTCGCTTCCTCGTCTTCGAAAGGAGAGGAACCGCCCGCATAGGTAGACTCTTCAGCCACATTGGAGGATACATTGGCGAGGCTGCCACACCGAAGACGTCTAAAAATCCCCGAGAGGCATCCGGCGGTGGCTTTATCGGGAGTATTCCCCAAATGGTGGGTACAAGGAGAACAGATCTTCATCTCAAGAGCAAGAAGAAGTAGACAAATGGCGGAGACAGATCTACATTATAAGAGCTTTGAGCCTTCGTTTCGTGAACGATGAACGAAGCACCCTGAAGAGCAGAAAGAACACACAACCCAGTGAGGAACTAACTACAGGCCTTTCTGCAGAAAAAGCAAATTCGGATTTGAACTAAGAAGCAAAGGAGGGACCGGGGGGAAGAGCATTGTCGTCGGAAATTCAAAAACGAATGAAGACTCCCGGGCACGAAAAGGTCATTACAGAGTTGAAAAGACTAATTAATATTTTACTCCCATGTTTTCGAATCGTTTAATAATCGAAATCAAATGGGAAAGGGCAAAAATCCGAGACGGAAAAGTGGGCGGCTTTTGGATTTGAACGAGGAATGGGGGGCACTGAGAGAGGTTCTGAAATCGTCGTCGTCGCGGTGGGTGGGCGAGAGTTGTTTGGGGTCCAAGCTTTCACACTGTGGAACGGACAGCTTTTTCCCTGCTCCGGCCTCTCTCTTTTACGCCTTTTGGGAGCATCGGGGAGCGTGCAAAAGGGAATTCTGAGAGAAAGAGAGAGAAGAAGAGGTAGGTCGGGGCACCGACATACGACAGACCCTGTTCTTCTCTGTTTCAGCCGAAGTTGCTGACTTTTGTTGCTGCTGCTGCTTCTTCGGTCTTAATCGTTTCGTCATCTACCGTATAAGCCCCCGAATTCCTGTTACCCATCCAAGGCACAGGGTCGTCAGTACGGGATTACCCATCGTCATTACTCTGGTGGGGAAACTGGAGAGAGAGGAAAGACAAGACAAGAGATTTCTCCGGGATTCGTCCAGGAATTGGAATTAAAGAACCAGGTCCCAAAACTGGGTGGTGAAGGAGAGAAGACGGAGGTGTTGATTTTAGGCAGTTGAGGTGGTCAATCGCCCCGGATCGTCTGCCACTACCGGGTCGTCTTCTTATTACACGGTTACAGAACAGCCAGAAAGCAGTTCCTCCATTGTTCGTATCTGGGGGATCCTGCGAAAAAGGATCAGAGTTGCCTCGGCCCTTCCACCCAAACGTGGCAAATGAAAAAGGAAAATTTATTGGCTCTTTCTGTTTCTGTTTGACAACCACCTTCCTTGAGAATTCACTATCTTCAGCTTCTTCATTAAGCTTTAAACACATCCGTTAAGTTGCAGAGAAGTGATCAAAATCATTACACAATGAATCAAGATATAGGAAGAATTTCCTGAAACTAAATTACGATTTTAGTTATGTTTGTTGAACCGACGTGTTAAGTTGATTCTACTTTAACTTTAGTCTTTTCATGGAAAAACCTTAAAAAGTGATATGCAATGAAGTAATCAAATCAAATGTTATGTATCTCATATGTAAGAGAGAATTAAGGGAACACCCCTAATGCATTTAGTTACGTATACGACAAGTGATATAATTTTCACATGATCTTACTAATGAGATGCTATGTACATTACAAACAATGAAATCGCTTTATAGTATTACATCACTTTATAAGATTACATCTCATTCTTCCAAACTACATAAATCTTGTCTTTTTGTCTCATCAAAAGGATGACCTATAAAGTAAAGGAGGTTCTTTCCAATAATATACTCAAGATGTTTAAACACACAGATCTCAAAAAAAAAAAAAAAAAAAAAGCTATACATCTAGGTTTGAAAAAAGCTGTGGATCACTTTGATCAAGATTTATTCTATCAGTGATATTCTACTAAAGTTTTATGACAATTGTCGAGTTATTCACAACAGAAAATTCACATTGGGTGTTTTGCCCTATCAACATCGTTGTAGTTCAATTGGTTCCACCAGATTCGGTTCTATAGACCCAATTACCAAATTACATTCGGTTCTAACTTGTAAGAGAACAATCATTGACAAATAAATAACACCCTCGCTTTTTTTTAGAAGAAAAAGTCACTTTATCATAAAATTCGAAAGAGTAATGCTAGATGCACCTAGTGGACTCGCTTATCACGTACATGTTAATTTAAGCCCTTAAAAATATAAAAAAAATAATTTTTTTTTATAAAATCCTATTTTCTAGAGGATAAACCATAAACATCAATGATTTAGATTAACAAGTCTGTGGGATAGGTATGTTGGCTAAGTGCAACTAGCATTATTCAATTCGAAATACACTACTAGCTTGTTTGGCTAAGCTATTTGAGATTAAAAGCTCCGCTTTAGATAAAAAAGTATGCTACATATATAAATAGAGTAATGCTAGACACACCTATCTGATGTACATATTAATCTAAGGCTTTAAACATATAAAAAAAATATTTTTTTATAAAATTCTTTTTTCTAAAGGATAAACCCTAGGCATCAATGGTTTAGATTAACAAGTGTGTGGGATAGGTACGTGAACTAAGTGCAACTAGCATTATTCATATAAATATCCCATCAATTGAGAAGCCTATGATGAAAAAGAATTGTATAAAATAAATAGTATAAAAAAAATCATATGCAAATAACTTCAATAAGGTATAGTTAAACATAGGTTAGTGGTCACATGGGGGATTTATAGTGGGAGGTATTGGGTTCATGTTTCCTAGGGCCATGGGAAAAAAAATAACAACATTCAAAAAATAAAAAAATAACTTCAATAAGATTATGCATACTTTGGAGAGTTACCTTCATTAAAATTAGTGCCAATTCATTAGGTATACAATGGTATCATCATATTTTGAATGAACTCATAAGATATGCAATCGTATTAGGAATATAATGTATAGAAAAAATTAAGCTATATTTAAAATTATGCTTAGATGATTACAATTGATTTATATATATCATGGTTAATCTTACTCTGAAATTTTTGATAAAATATTGTCCTTTTAACAAATTTTATGTCCCAGTGGCAGTGGGGTGGAGTTGGACTATTAGGATAGGAGATACCTGTACGATTCGGCCACGACTCTTGGAGAAGATGATCATCTAATCATTATTAATGGCGCTCTGCAGAAGAGTGCCACGTCGGATCCACGCATGAAATGTCCGATTAAGTTATTGTTCATTCAGTGTATATCTTCGTACCTCCGTTCAGGTCTCTGAATATATAAACTTGTTTTCCTTCA